>OY728123.1:837799620-839049620 GCA_963277665.1 Viscum album
TGATGTGGGATTATATCACATAAAGAAATCCATGATTTTAGATTATCAATGTGGAATAGGTTTCTCCATTCCTGTGAGGTTCTTCATCATAACCTAACTATGTTTCCCTTGTATCGCTATAATTTTTTTTGTTCCAATACCAAGCATATTTGTTTCCTCAAAAGGGAAATCCATGCATTTTACATGATTATTGAAACCATTCTTCCATTTAGGAACACTTTTTTAACAATTAGATACACTATATTAGCTCAAAATATATAATTACATATATTTTATAGTCTCAATCATAAATTAATTCATCATAAATCTCAGAATCATAAAGATTGGTTAATTCAAGGAACAAATTTACATTTAAATCCTTCATAATGGTTAGTAAATAAAATTTCAACTATCCTAAGTTTATCCTCTAGGTGTATCAAACCAAATGTACAATAATGCCTTTTGTTATATACTAGGTTACCCCGATTCATTTATAGAATACACTTTTAGATTTATTACTATATGGTATATCAATGCCAGAACCATGTCAACATGTAGTATCCATAAAATTATGCATTTCAAGGAATACACACATAATATTTACCTTACCAAAATTCATGTTTGTTCTTCTATAATTATCCTAAATGCCTATCATAGGGTTATTTTCCCTAATATATGTTTTCTAAATCTAGTTTGAAAGGTTATTGATAAACTTCTCTTGATACGAACTGTAAGAACCCAACCCCAAAAACCTAAAGTCAGTGCATTATTATTTTTACATTGGCATGATTAAAACGAATAAAATATTGAAGTATTGATTAGTTTATATGTCTTGTAAATAAATATTACATATGAGATTACAATAATGCATTAGGAAATATAAAATAAAACATTATATATATTAAAACTAAATAACCCATGTCCATGAAATATTATTCAATGTTTTCTTCTTCATAACCTGGTGAAATGAAACATAATAAGGGTCAGATCAAATTATGAGTAAGGTTAATTAAATTGGGAGAAATAATGGATCAATTAGAATAAATTATCATGGAATTTTAAATAACTAATAACACATTCAATTCAAATAACTAGCTTTGGAAATATTAATATGTAATGGAATGAAACTGAAACACATGACATTAATCAATAAACTGATAAAGAATTGAATCCATAGATATTTCACTGAAAAATCTCATAGATAAATAATTATAATAACTGAATTATCAATAATGGAAATTCTTATTTATTAGATGCCATTTTTCTTAGGTACATGGAACCATTACCGTTAGGAATAGTGATAAGATGTTTTAAAACATACTAGTTACAAACCAATTTGGTTTTTACAAAATTAAATATACCATAGCGTTATTAAAAATTTAGTTTATATCATAATAGTTACAAAAATAAAGGGTTTTTTCAACCTAATTTCATCCCATGAGACTACTCATGCAATTATGGGCATTCATTAATCAGCCCCAAACCACAGGGATGACATTAAACAGTCCCCAACCCATATCTTACCTATCCAAATCATTCCTTGAATCGAATAATAGATTTAATTAATAAACAATGATAATTATCAAATATCCATATTGAATAAATAAAATTCATTTATCAATAATACCTTTGAGGAGGATAAGTAAAAATAAGGGTTGTTTACATTGAAACATTCTTAAGGAAAAATGATCTTTAAACATTCAAAAGTGTCCCATACCACTTTCAAATAATTAAATAATAATTCACCATGAATTAAATCAAACTTAAAATATTATGAGAATAAGGATATTAATTATATAACATGTCAAATTTAAGTACATAAAACATATAAAATTGAATTGGTGGATAAGAAAAATAAGTCTGAATAGAACATAAATTGGGACAAAATCCCTTACCTTAGACATCTATTTTGTTGTGTGGTATTTATCCTCATGTATATTGATTGAAAATATGATACTAAATTATACCAGAACTATATTATGGTTAATAATATCTTATACTAATTTCTTATAATATTTTATTACCCTTTTGTTAACTCTCTTTCATTACTTTAACTATTTCAGGTGTTAATTTCCTAGTTTTCTCTTGTATGTTTTGAGTTTTCAGTTGTTGTTCCAATTAATTATATCATGATTTAATCATATAAATAATTTAAACCATTACTTAATTATTATACATATTTAGTACATATGTTTTTATAATAATCCAAAATATTTGGAGATAATAAATGAAGTGCGCTATCCATGGAGAAGATAGGTCGTAGGTACGCATGAATGCTACGTCCATTTATTTTTCATATTAAATTAATGAAAATTAATTGATACATATTTATATTATCATTATAGTATCATATATTTTTCATATATGTGACATAGGTTTATTAAAATAATCATTTACACTTTCCATGTATGGCATGAATGATTCATATAGTTTTGAGGGGCGGTAGTCCACTGTTCCTCAAATGAAGTTATCTTATTTACACAAGATAGAAAGCATAAAGTTATGCTCTAAATTGAAATTAAATAAGAATAAAGGTATTATAAATATTATATGTATCATATATAAATATAGTTTCCCTCATAATGGCCACCATGAGTGGTGGTAAAAGAAAAATGAGCAATCATCATTTCATGAGGTAGTAGTTCGCCATACATAGAGACAATATGTTCATTACAAAATAGATAGATGTGTATGTAATTTTAGGTCATAATATTTATTTAAAAAATATCCAAGTATATTTAGGATAATGGTGTTTTCATATAGGAATTGAATAAGAAGAGTATAAAGAGTGGATATTGGAAATAAAACAAAAGATAATAAGGAAAGATGTTACCTCTTAATTAGGTAACTCTTTCTGGTTTGCACCAAAGGGATTCCGGAGATAGATTTATTCCTAATATGAGGCTTCAATGATTAGGGTAGGTTTTTTTAGGATATTTTTTCAGATATTTGAGGATTAAATGTACCTTGAGAGGTGTGAGTAAGGGGTATATATATTTCTTATTTATAGTGGAGGGGGACTGAAACTCTTGTAAATATCAAATTCCATTCGTTAATGGGAGGTATATCATAACTGATGTTCCTAAAAATGAAAAATTAATGGATTAAATGGGAATAGTGGTATATTAAATCATCCAACACCTAGAAATATATGAATTTTAATAATTTGGTTCCCTAATGTCTAAGATTCCCCAATTTTATCATTTTGGATTTTATTAAATCACATAGTTTTCACACCAATGTTATTTGACAATTAAAATTAAACTAAAGTGATATTTATTATAAAATATATAGGAATTTTTTTAATATAATAAATAATTTATATTAAAAAATACCATGTTTTTTTAGAAATTAATGTTAAAATAAGCGCATGTAACACCCTAAAACACTACTTAAACTCGGACCATTTTAACAACATTTTTACAATATATGGGTCAATGTGTTAATTATAAAATAAAAATTGGTCCATTAATAAACCATATTTAATATTTATTTACTCTTATAAATAACTTGATAGAAAATATGTTTTTTTTTCAATTTGAAATCATTTAATAAAATATCATTTACTATAAAATGACAATAATGTCAATTTTTACATTATTTATTTAATTTAGTTTTAAGATATAAAAAATAGAATTAAAATATATTAAGTTTAAATCTGTATAACATGATATATTCATAATATAAAAAATAAGGGCAATAATTCAATCAATTCAATTCAGTTTTAATATTTATAGTATCATTTATTTTAGATAATTAATAACTGAATAATCACTATGTTGGTGTTTCATAAGCATTGTATGTAACTAAACCATATCTAAAAATTATTGATAAATTAATATGATAAAAATATCCCATTTATATTTCAAAAGGATATGTATAACTGAAAATATGATGTTTTTAAGTATCTTAATGTTTTATAAATTTTAAAAGTAATGAATGTTCCCTTTTTGTCTTTTTTCTTCCCTTAACCTTTTATATAGGTCACATACATTTAATAATATCCCAATAACCAATAAAATTATAAAAAAGTGGTGATGTGGTTGAAATATTTGAATCAACGGTTTTTTTGACATGTTTCCCTATCATTTTCTCCCTTAAGGTTATGATTTAGTCCCTCATTAAGCTTAATTTTACCTTAATCTCTGTAATTAATTATAATTGCTTTCAATAATATTTTCGATAAAAAATTAAGCTGATATTATTAAACCAAAAATAATATATTTATAAAAACCCTTTATTTCCATTTTTAGAAATTCAAATCATATAATTGGTAATATTATGATTAATTCTAACCCCACAGATGTGGTGAGAATGTAGGATTTTAAAGTAAAAATGTTCAAAGGATAAATAAGTGTTTGTATCTAATTAAAATATAAAATGATTCTAATGACAAAAATTCGATTAATATATGAATAATTGAACTATTTTGTCTTTAAAAACAAATTTAAAATCTAATTTATTAATAATACTATTTTAAATGAAAAGGATGGTTTTAACTAAATTGCAGTAACTTTTACTATTCATCAAAAAATGATGTTATCTTAGAAATATCACAGAAATTCACCCAAAGAAAATTTTGAAACAATAAATTCAAAAATGAGGTTTTTTAAAAAATCATAAAAGTGTCAAAATTTTGTTTTAAAATAGGTTATCCATAAAAGGAAATAAAACTCATTTTGTGGGAAACAAAAATACCTATTGTTGTGGGTAGAGTAAGCCTATTTTAGCATTGTATATAAGTATGATATCGAAATATTAAATTTATTTTAAAAGGAAAAATATTTTAATGTCTTGAGGTGTTACAATCAATGAATGTTGGTTTGGTTTTCTTTAAATGAATTTCCATGTGGTTTTGGATTTTTAAATGATATGTTAGATTTTTTTAGAAATTTGTGGTTTCTAATAGATTCATGGGGCCTGTTTAGAAGCTTGTTGAAAATTGGTTCTTCCTTGAACCATGGTTTTCCAAATCCTTCTCCTTCCTTTCCTTTAATTTATTTTCCAAATATTTCACTTATTTCCAAATGGTGTGTTGATACATTATGTGACTATATATGTGGTTTCAAATGTGTTTCTGAATACTTGGACTATTTGAAATTTTAAGATATTTTTAGGTTAATAATTGGAATAAATGAACTTTTTCATTTTGTGACATAGATTTGTTTATAAAATGATATAAAGTCATATTTGGAACTTCTCATATTGTTTCATGTTTTCAAACTGGCTTGGGAAGATATTTGAATATGAAACATAAAGGTCCATTTGGTATCATGCATGTGAAATGTGAATTTTATATTGAACATAGAAAACATTGCAAAAATGTATTTGTGAATGTATTTGGATTTTAAAATCTTAAAGCCCAGATGTCATTTTGTGTACTCATGTAATGGTTGGATCTGATGTAACGGGATGTGAAGGCATGATTGGCACCTTATGATATTTTAGAAATTATTTTTGGAACTCATATGATGTTTGTACCCAATGGTAATGTTTACATGTTTTGGAAAGTGGTTGAAAACATTTGTAGTGTGAGGCCAGATTAGTATTTAAAAATGATTGCGAAAGTGGTCTTTGAAAATCAAATAACATGATGGGCCAATTGTTACTTTTAAATGGCTTGTTGTGAGATGGGAACCTCTCTAGTGGATTACCCAAAGAGATGGATATCATATAGGTGGTGCAAGTGTTTTGGTTAATAAAACATGACTGTAGTGGGTTTTCATTAAACAATGTGTGTGAAGACCTTCCCATACACAATGTAATATTTACACGGAATTTATGGGCATCATATAGTGGGTTGAGTGATGGTTTCCTTTCCACCCCGTGTTAGACGAGTTGGTTCCCCTGAGATTTACAGAGAGTTTAGGAGGGACATTCCACTAGTGATTCTTGTTTAGAGCAGCCATTTGGTCATAGAATATGGGGATGCATCATACACCAACTAGTTAGTCTGAACCGAGTATATCAAGGGATCACCTATAAATATGTTTAGGAAATGATCATGATCTCCTATCTGTATATTATATTTCTTTTTTCTACATGTTGGATTTCAGATTTGATAGTTTTTCCTGATTGTTCAATTACCTCTAGTTTTTATACAACACCTTTTTGGTTACATGGTATGGATGGCACATGGGTTTTGGTTTTGAACCTGTTTGTGAAAAGTGAATTTTTTTTATAATGTAAAGTTGTATGTGAGTTGTTTTAAAAAGGGAATTTTTGGAAAGACGTGTTTGGATGTTTGAAATTATTAAAATGTTATTTTTTGTGTGTTTCAAACTAGTTTTTGAGGAATCTTTTGAGAAATTAAATGAATGGACAATGTGGTGTTTACCTACTGAGCAATTTAAGCTCATACACTACATTTTTTCACTTGGCATCAATAGACCCGAGCTATTTTTTAGGTTCTGGTTTATGGATTGTTTGGTATCCCTTATAGAATGCTAGTCTTATTGTTGTTGGTGACCAAGAGGTCATGCAGATATCGTGTTGTGTGGTTGGGTTTTAGTTTGGTATTTAGTTTTTTTCAGAGGCTATTGTATTTGGATCACTTTTGTTATTTAATGATGTTTAGTTGTTGGATTTATATCATGCGTTCTATTTTGGTTATTTGATCAGGGTTTTATATTGGGATAAATCATTCCCATTTGTTTATTTTGATGCTTGAAGCTAATTTACAGCCTGTGGGGATCAATAATTCCTATTTGGACCTGTCTTGGACTAGGTTAGGTGTCAGGTTGGATGCAATCCCATATTGGTTCATGAAAAAAATGGTTCAAAGTAGGAACTTGTTATTTGGAGAATCAATTAGCTCTATGATTAGGCATATCGACACACAAGAGGTAGGTATGGGAAGTTCATCCAGAACCATTCCTCGTTCCGATCCTCGAGTTTATAGGGGTAGTTTGGGACTGGATTATTTTTTTTGGTATTTAGTTTGAGTGAATGAGGAATGCCAATGGAGTCATTCTTGTGTCATGTTGTGATCACACCTTGAGTAGTATTCTATGTGTAATCTAGGTATACAGTTCAAGGTTATATTAGTGGGAATTGATTTTCTAGGGAATGGAAAACTAACTATATCGTCAAGTTATTCATGAAAACTAGTTCCTCATTCCAAGAGATTGACGTATGTTGTGTGTTAGTTTTGTTCTCATTGGTGTGAGTGGGTTTCCAAAGGAAATATGGTCTTGGAATGGAAAAATGGTTGTTGAAATGAAAATTATTATTAAATGTGGTTTCATATTTAAAAGTGAAATTAGGTTTTAAGTGAGAAAGTGATGATAAATTTAAAAATATTGGGAAGATTTGGAGGAAAAGAGAATTTAGAATTTTGTAAATTATTGGGTTTAATGATAAAGCGAGGTGTGTGACCCTTGTAATTCCTTATGTATATTCACATATGTGTGAGTATGTATAGAAATTACATGTTTTTATGTGTGTATGGATTCTATAAGTAGAGATGGGATGGACACATATGTGAAGGTTCATCGGATGTTGTGGGTGATTATTTGAAATCAAATGTTTGTTTTCTTTTTTCCAAAATATTATTTTAAATGGAAAATGATTTCTAGAATTGTTTTTTCATTAAAAATTTTGTTCTTTTTTTGTGAAAAATGGTTATCATTTTTTGGAGACTGGCCTTAGATGAAGGCGATTTTGGAAATTGGATCAAAATGGTTGGTTTTAAAAAGAGTATTTCTGTTCTGTTTGGGATGTTTAGATTATGAGTACGTTGTTCTAGGTTTAGATGTTATTCATGGTTAATTTTATAGCTGATGTTGATTTTGGTCTTGTGATCCATGTTTTGTTTAGAATATACAACCCAGAAAGGTCCCCAAAATTTCTAGTGGGTCTTGAATAGTTTCTAGTTCTCGGTTATTAACAATATTTTTTGGTGAATGAGGTCTATTATTAGATACATAAGGTATTGAAGGAGTTTAGAGTGACTTTACAGTATTGGTAACTCTCGAATATTTGAGATTTTGTGTCGTTCTGGGTCTGTTTGTGGTTTCATCATCAGATTAGTGGAAGGTTATTTCTCTATCATCATTTATTGTTGGGATGAAATGGGAGGTGTTCAAGAGAAATTTCATCAAATGATTTCTACATAATGAGCTGAATATGAGAAGGATAGAATATATCACAAGTATTCAACAAGGCCATTGGATAGTGAAGGCCTATATCGACCAATTCATGGATTTGGTTATCTTTTCTCTAAAGGCAGTTTCATAGGATCTGCTAAAAGATCCTATTTTCATTTGGGGCCTCCATTATAAGATCATGTATCAAGCTCTCTCCTCTATGGATATCCAGAACAAGAAGTTAGTGGATAAATAATTCCTGGATGAATTGGATTTTAGGGTGCATTCTAAGATGGTTGATGAACTATTCTTTCTTGACATTCATGAAGTTTTCCCATCTGGAAAGAGGTGTGTAGTAGAGGAACCTATTCATGAGAAACCTATTTATTCAACTCTGGATTCTCACTTGTTAGATCCTTCTCTTATGTGATTCCATTGTGGCGGGTTTCATAATTCAAATCCATATTGTCATAATACTTTGAATATGTGTCATTGTTGTGTTTTTTAGGGTCATTTAGAGAAGTTTTGTAATAATTGTTGCCCAAGGAAGAAGTATTTTGTCGAAGGTTATCAGCTCCTCACTATTGGGAAATAGATGATTCAGGATATCGGGGATCCATCCATAGGCCCCAAAGTGAATCTTTTTATGTACTTATTAATGGTTGGGGGTTTTGGGAAAACCTAGATCCAATTTTTTTCTCCAATGATGGTGTATATACATTTGAAGATTCATTGTTGTTGTTTTGACTGTTTCTATATGTTCCTTCTTCTGTTGTAAAAGATTAGAGGTTCCTTCCAATTGAAATTATAGTGACAATGTTTTTTAAATGTGAGTCTTAGATTAATGGTTATTTATTGTGTGTTCTTTTCCATTGATAGGTTGGTTCTCATTTTTGGTTGTGTTCATTTTATGGAAGTTTGGATTTTGAGGAAATACAGAATTATGGTTTCTTTCACTGTTTTGTCTTGATATATTCTATGAGTTTTCCCTTTTAGAGTGGAATGTTTTTGGTTTACATGGAGAATCCCCATATTGGATGGCCCATGGTGGTGTTTTTTAGAATTTTTTTTCCATTGGTAGGGTTTTCTACGTTGCACATAGATGTCATGGTAATATTTTGTTGGTAATTACCGTGTTTGGGAAATCCAATGTTGTTCCACGGTGGTAGTTGAGCTCTTGTGGTGGGTAGAACTGTAATGGTTTTGTGATTATTTCTATTATGGTGTCTCTCATGAAATATCAGGTTTGTCTTGTGGAGTAAGGGGTCACCCTAAGTTTCATGGTTCCATTCATCATTTTTCATGTTTTGGGTTAGAGTTTTATTCCTCATGCGGTTTTGTGATTTTATGGGGGCATAGAGTGTTTGTGGTGGGGTTAATTGTCACACCCCAATATGGGAATTTATTTTATTTTATTGTTTTTATGTATTTAGATCTTTTAGTTGACGATCAGGTTCAGTTACTGGTTTTTTGGGGGATCGACAGTAGGTGCCACATAATATGGGGAAACTGTACACCCTCACCCAGAAAACCGTGTGACGAATATTCATTTTTGATAGTGGTAATGGAACATTTGGAACAGGGTTTGGAAATCCATGGAGACTAACTATATGTCTTGTTCATCTTGGATAGTGAGGGACACATGGTCGCTGCACAGTTTTTGAAACCATGCGGGATAACTGTGTGACCAATCCAGGTCATTAAAAGTGTGAAATTCTTCTTTTCCCCACCACTATTTTAGCCAATTTATAGATTCCCCCCATTCAACATAGGTTCACTATGGGGGCCTCCAAGATATTATTCTCTTGATATCCTTCCTTTATAGAGGCTTTTTGAAGGTTCTAAGGTAAGATTATTTGAGTGTTTGGTTGATATCCTTTTATCCTCTTTTTCATATTTTGAGTTATTGGTTTCTCTTGGCGGAGTTTTACACTTATCCAAACCCTATGTTTTTTGGTTGATGTATGGTTAAGTTTCATTTATATTATGGTGTGAGGATTTTCTCTTAGGTTGTATTTTTCATTTTCCTAGAGTATCTTCACATTCAAACATCATTAAAGAAGGTTTTTCAAACTATTTCTGTCCCGGAACATTCCATTTGATTCTTGAGGTTACCTAAATGGTTTATAAACGTTTTTACCTTACTTGTTATGTGTTTGTATAAATATAATTAAAGTTTTCATGATGGTAAATAAGTTCAAAATGGGTTTCAAAATACTTATATAACAATGTTTTTATTTGTATGCAGAAAAATTGTTTTATAAAATTTCAATATAACTTTTAATGTGAAATTTGGTTATTTGAGTGGTGTTTACCTTGGTCAATTTTATAGTTTTGTTACACTATGTATTGGACATTTCATGTGGATGTTTTTTACCTTTACATTGTTGCGCTAATGTTTTTCTTGTTTTGTTGATTTGAAAGAAAGTAGTGGTTCTTTAAAAAGAGTTATTTTGTGTTTTCATTGATTTTTGAAGTGTTTCAATGAATGTTGATTTGGGATCCCTTAAATTATTTATGAATTTGGTTTTAATTTATAAATGATGTGTTGGATTATTTTGAAAATTTGTGGTTTATAATGCTTTCTTGAGGTCCATTTGGCACTTTGATGAAAATTGGTTGTTCCTTGAGCCATTGTTTTCCAAAGGCTTATCCTTCATTAATTTTTCATTATTTTAATAATAGTTCCTTGATTTGAAAATGGTGTATTGGGGCTTCATTTATCCATAAATGAGGTTTCAAATGTATTTCCTAATGCTTGTCTTGTTTGGAATTTTATGATATATTTTAGTGACTAATAGGTATAAAGGACTATTTGGATTTTTTTTGACGTGGTTTGGTCTCTAAAATGATATAAAGTCCCATTTGGCACATTTTTGGTTTTTTCATGTTTTCGATTTGGCTTTGGCAGTGTTCTAAATTTGAAATGTAAAGGTCCATTTGGTATTGTGCATGTGAAAGTGGTGTTTTATGTTAACATTGGGAAATTATGTGGAAATGGATTTGTGAATGTATTTTGAGTATAAATGTTAAATTATCGATTAGAACTTCAGGTTCTCATTAAAAATATGATTCTGATGTGATGTGTTGTGAATATCTGATTGGCAGCTTGTGATGTTTTAGAAACCGGTTTTGGAACCCTTTTGATATATGGGCCCGATGGGAATGTTGGTATGTTTTGGAAAATGGTTTGAAAACATGGGTAGCATGAGGTCAAATAATTATTAAAAAAAGATTTAGAAAGTGGTCTTTAAAAGTCATATAATGTGATGCCTCAGTTGGAACTTATGAATGGAATAATTTGAGATGGGCACCTCTATAGAGGATTCCCGAATGAGAGGGAATCTCATAGGCAGTTTCGGGGTTTGGGTTAGGTAGGAACTATAGTATTGGGTTTTCATTGAACCAAATGTGTGAGGACCATCTCATTCACCAAGTACTATTATCATTGGATTCCTGGGAATTATCTATATGGTTGAGTGATGATTTATTTTCAACCCTGATTTAGATGGGTCAGGGCCCCTCAGATTTATTGAGAGGACAGATGTGACGTGCCACTAGTGAGGCTAGTTTAGAGTAGCTAGTCAGTTTTAGACTATATAGTTACACCATACGTTGACAGGTGAGTCTAAACCGTGTACATCTAGGTTTTTACTCTAGATATGTTTTAGGAAATTCTCATGATCTAATATATATGTGCTCTGTTTATTCTTACTACATGTTAGATATTGTATTTTCTAGTTTTCCTGCTTTTTTTGTTTCCTTTAAATTCTATATAACAGATTTTTGGTTACTTGGTATGGATTTCCCATGCTTTTTGGTTTTAACTAAGTAGTGAAAAGTGAAACCAATTTTATAAAGTAAAGCTATGAGTGTCTAGTTTTAAATAGGGAATTTGTGGAAATTTTTGTTTAGTTGTTTAAAATGATTAAAAGCATATTTTATGGGTGTGTTCATAACTAGTATTTTTTAAATGTTTTGGTAAAGGAAATTCATGGAATCTATAGAGTTTACCTATTGAGATGTTTAATTTCACAACCTACTTATGTCACTCGACATTGGTAGACATGAGTTTTTTTTAGGTTCATGTTTATAAATCACGTGTTCTCCCATGGAACAGGTTGGTCTTGTGGTTATCGGCGACCAAGAGGTCATGTGGAGATCTTTTTGTGTGGTTGGGATTTAGTTTTTTATTTGGTTTAATTTTATTCCACACATGTTATATTTGAATCACTTTTTATATTTATTTATTTTCATTTGTTCATTTTTTGCAGCATGTTCAGTTTTGTATATTTATTTCTACATTTTTATTATGATAAATTGTTACCATTGGGTTATTTTGAGGTCAAAACTAGTTTCCAACCAATGGTGATCAGGAACACCCTTAATTACATGTATCATACTATTTCATGTGTCACGTTGGATGGAATATTCTATTGGTTTGTGATAACACTCTTTATCCTTTTATATTTATCAAATTATTATCCACTTTTTTTGCACATCATTTACGATTTTGATTGAAACCTCCATGTCGATATTTAAAGGGATTTAAGCAGTATTCTACACCATAGAAATACCCAAAACTTCTTAAAATATACATACCATATATTAAAGATAAAAAAAATTACAAAAAATATATATATATAATCAAAGGTAGATCTTTATGCTTTGATACCAATTGATGTATTCTATTATTTATGAAGGTATACTAAGGGTGAGGGTGGGGGAGAAAATTAGTGTGATCCCATTTAAATAGAATAATTTCCTCTATAAATTAACCTATTTAATTTTAAACCCTCTAAAATTAATAAGATGAATTGATTAAATTACAATTTCTAGACACAAAAAATCAGATTCATAGAATTAAATAAATTAGAACATCTATACACAATAGTTTTAAAAGGTTTACAACCTTGTTGGTGACAATGTTCTTATTTTTTTAATGTCAATCTAATACATAAATTTTCAAATAATATAATAAATAAAAAATTGGGTTGGAATCATACTTTACCCATGATATTTTTTTACCAAACTTCTTATTATATCTCCCAATAGGCTATTTATATAAACTCCCACTAGTTCAAAATATTACTCTCAACCTCACTAGATAATATGATCTTCTTCCCTACTCCAAGATGTCTATTATTTAATTGGGAATATAATTATCTTCAAAAATGATCTTAGAGTAAAAATATATCTTCCACCATAGTATCATAGAAGTCTGAATTTCTCTCTTCATCACCATTTCAGAACGATCAGCACATATAAATTGCAGGTTCCTTCATGTTCTCTTCTTCACCTTTTACATAACAAATTAAACATCTCGAATAAAACCAAAATAGAAGCAATATGTTGGTATTAACTTGATCTTATCTTTCTATTAAGGATTTAGGATAAAAAATATGTGTAGAATATATAACAATTTTTACCTTCCTTAACTGTAATATTCTTCTATTTTATTCTTCTTTCCTTCCTCTTTTCATTATTCTTATTTCTTGAATACACAATCTCTTCAAAGAATAGAAGTTTCAGTTTTTTATAACTCACTCTATATCCTCTTATTTATACCTCTTATATTTTCAGTTAGGAATAAATGATATTAATTCCTAAAATGAAATACAATATAAATCCCAAATAAATAAAAATTCATGATTTTATAGTTTCCTATCCCTCAAAAATACCATTTGGGTTAGCTCATGATAATCTATGAATGAAAAAAAATCTAAAATAAATACATGTGTTTTCACCATAATTACCTTGAAATAATCATTATTTAATTTCTACAAATATAGGTGATATTGTTATTAAAACATCTAAATAAAATTATTAAGTAATATTCCATATTTTCTCTCAAATTATGATTTTTTTTTTCAAATTAATGATTTTGAAAATCTAAGATAACTATAAAGTGTTTATGTCAATAAATTTTCATTTAATTCTCCTAGATACTTAGCTAAATATTATAATATTATTATCTAAAGGATAAAATTATTTTAGAGTAGCCTTATTATACATGAAACAACAAAAATTACATCAAACTTATCTTTAATTATTATTAACTCTATATATACTAGGGATATTTGTAACTTTAATATTATAAAATCTTTTCCTGATTTACTTCACTGTTATATCCATAAAAACCTCACATTTTTTATAGTTTTATATCATAAAAGAAATTTTGTAAAATAAATATCACTTTATCAGGATCAGTAATGTTACACGTAATCAAAAATAACTTATGTATACTCATAATGATTTTAAATATTCTATATTACTTCAGAGTAAATGTTACATAACATCTTGAAGAAATTATATTTTACTTTTAAAATATTTTTTATGGTTATAATACATCATATATTAGATTATAAATATTTATAGTGATTTGAATTATCATTTTTATCTTAATGAAACCTTTACTAGGGAACATATTTGTGTAAACTCATGATTAATCTTCCATATATACTCGTTTATATTATATATTAGTGAGAAAAACTTATGTTCCATCTAAAATATATTACATATCATATTACAAATACTTGATTTTTTATGAATTCTCTAGAGAATGTTACACATCAAAGTGATCTCTAATAATTTTCTAATATTGTGTCATGGGGAATCTTATATATACCTTTTCCAAATCACTAGCTATAACTAAAAATTTTAGAACTTTTAAAAATCATCTCAAAACCTCTTCAAACATTCTCATGGAATCTCCATCCACTCTAGATTATATTAAAAAAGGACTGGTAATTTATTAAATATTTATAAAACTATGTAACATATTTTTAAAATCATTTTATACCACATATATTATTTTAATATGTTCTTCAATTATTTCCTATTCTCCAATTAATTTCAAAATTATTATTAGAAATAATATATCTAATTATTTAATAAAAAATGAATGATCTCTCTCAAAAACTCAAATAGTACTGAGTTTCTTTTAAACATTATCCATGTGATATTTACAAATCATGTGGATACATTTATACTTGATAAATATAAGGATTGATATTCTCATTAAATTCCATCCATCTCCAATATATGTAGACAAACCTAGTTTCTCTTCTTAACGTAGTTGATAGTGCCTTCAAAAAGTAAAAAAACTTGTCATTTATTCTTATTAAGTATGCTTTAAGATCATTAGATATTATACACTGTATGATAAAATAACAAGCCTCAAATAAGGAACCACTTCCCTTTGTCAATCTATATACCCAACATGAATAGTTAAAAACATAAAATTATTGATAGTAATAAATATAATATAATGGAACTCGAATCTATATCTAAAACCATTATCATCTTAATTTATTTTCTATTTATAATTCAATAGATATTAAATTTAAATATTATTTTAAACAAATACATCAATCATTATTTAAATTAATTGAGTACTTCAATAATATTTCATTTTATTTTATCACTTAGATGAATGATCACTACTATAGTTTCCTAATAAAAGAGATCATGTTCCAATTGTACAACCTCTGATATTATTACATGTGATGGATTAGGAATTTACATTCTCAAATGTGATATATGGAACTCATCATGCACTTTTACGAGGTTCAAGGTATTTGTATGGTGATAAGCTATTATCTCCACAAGATATATGATTTTAATGGGTATTATTTATATAAGGATAAACTTTACCCTTTTTATGAGTCTCATCATGATTTTCCGTAATGATATTTAATATAATTTCTAGTCAGTAGTTTCAAACTATAAATATTATCGATGATTTTCAACATATTTTTTCCTTCAACTTTTTACTATTTTAAAATACCTCTAAAAAGTTTAAATATTATCTTATATTTCATAATTTGATATTACCCCAATAATCTCGCCACTTTTATTTTATTCCAATAAATTTTATTTCTACACCTATTACTATAAAGTTCCTCATATGGTTTAATTTGAGTGATATAATAAAAACTATTATTTTATGAGTACTCTAATAGATGAAGATTTTGATTCCAAATTACCTTAAAATACTTTGAATATAAGTTGAACATATTTTTTGAGTTTTATTTGTCTATATAGATATAAAATATATTTGAGGATAATAAGTTGTGATAAAGAATAATACTATTTCTAATGTTTGGAAAATAATCCTCATGAACTTCTAAGTATACATTAGATCTTGATAAAATATAATCAGGTGTGGTACTCTATGTAGGTTTACCACTTTTTATATATATATATATCTTGCATGTTTAAAAATAAGAAATCATTCCTAAATATTAATGAAATATTAATACTTAATATATTAATACACCATGAACCAAATGTAATTATTTCTTATAGAGGTTTTGGTAAGTCCTATGATGAAATCCATGGATGTTTCCTCTTACTTCCATGTCGGTATGGGTAAAATTTTCATCAACCCATAGAATTATTTTATTAAGCCATACCAGATTACCAGACTAAGAATCATGATGTTTTCTTTTAAATTACCTCTTCATGTTGTCCCACAAAAATTTCTATGTGGAATCATAATATATATATTTTCTTATAGGATGGATAAATAATTTTGAGGTATGTGTATCATAAAACAAGTTCTTCTTTAATTATAGCATTGAAGGGACACATATTCATTTCAAGAATATTATAATTCCATTATTATCATGGTTAAACTTTGGAATATTCCATACTTTTTTTATAAATATATTTCCTCCTTTTCAATTCCTTGGCCATCAACTAGTTGGATGGTATATTAATCACTTAGAAAAGATATGATTTCTCCTTTTAACATATGATTTCAACATCTATCCACTGTAATTATTTTTTTATTAGGTGTCATTAAATTTTTATCATAGATAAGGTATCATTATCATTCATTTCTATAGAATCAACCCCATTGTTCTTCTTCCATTTGTGATGTTATATCTAGTAGTTATAATGTTTTATCAACTCCATCCTTCTCTATAGGAACATATCCAAGTCCTTTTTTGTGAATATATATTTTAATCTATTCTGATTGTTATATATATATGAATAGTTTCCCTATAGATAAAATACCTTTATATATTTAATGAAAATATTAAAAATAATAACCCTAAATCATCCATTGGGGAATTTTTCTCATGGACATTTAATTGAAAAAGGCATCAACTACAACTATATAATTTTTCTTAAGGGAAAATCATTTGTACTTCTTTTAAGGATCACCGTATATTAAAAAATATTATCTACTATAGGGTTGTGAGAGTGTAGGTGAAGTTAAAAAAATTATCTTAAACTAAATAAATCATTATTCACAATCATCAATCCATAGGAACTTGACTCTATTCTGATTTAACATGGTTTGTATATTGGAAAAACTTGAAAAATTTATCATATAGAATAAGTGTTGTCCAACTAACCCTTGCAAACAATAGATATTCTCTATATTTGTTGTCTTGAGTAACTATAAATAATCTACACATCAAACTATCCATATATTTACTCTTATTTGTGATTACCTAACCCATAATGAGACCTTGTTTGACCATAGTAGATACTTGATAAATTCAGAATATAATTTTCTTTTCTTAATGTCTTCAAAAAAACCCTCAAATGATATTCATGTTTTTATTTTATCTTAGAATATATGAGAACATCATTCATAGTTACAATTATAAATTGATCAAATAAATTAATAAATATTCTATTATTCAAAGCCATGAATACAAATGGGGAATTTAAAAGGTCAAAAGGCTTCACAATAAAACATACAATCCTTTCTTTGGTGGAAGTCGATCCTAGGAATATACTAACTTTTTAGGCTTAATTAATGATATCCAGATAAAATTTCAATATTTTATAAGTACTTATAACATTTTATTTGATGTAATAATTCATCAATATGTGGTAATAAATACATGTTTCGGATCATGATCTTTTTATATTTAGGAAAATCATAGAAATGATGCATTTCCCCATCCTTATTTTTAACAAATAGGTATGGTTCTTTCCGTAGTTAAGAAATTGGGCAGATAATAAAATATTATAGATTATCTTTAAGTTAATTCATTAATTTCTCATATACAATAGTTTAATATCATGGTATTTTAAAAAATAAAGACAATGTTCGATAACATTCATGATACACAACACTAAGCAAAAAAGAACAATAAATTATTATTATTTAAATATGGTTTTTTAATATTGAAATTAAATTTGAGTTTATTAATGGTATTAAATAATTTTTCAAATATATATAATGGTTTTAATTGATGAAAATTTATTGATAAATTTTTAGGAAATAAGAATTCAGTTTTTTGTTAAACTAATTATTTTCAAGGATTTTTTTTTGTCAAAATGTTTTTTTTTATTTAATTTTGTGAGTGAATAATACAAATAATTTGTAGAAAATTTATAAATTTTATATTATAAAAAAATATAATTTTTTAAATCAATGTATAAAAATTAGCCTATGTTAAAATTATGATGATTTTCTGAAAATTTTGATTTGTCACTGAATAATGAAAAATACTGATTTTTATTGAATCTTTTATTTATATTAAATTATTTATAGGTTAAAATAATATTTTTATTAGTTTTTAAATTTAAATTGTTCCTTTTTATTTAAAATAATCCAATTATGGATTTTAAATTAAATTTATACATGAATTTATTATAAAAACATTTTATGTTGAAAAGGGCATTTTTTTAAAAAGATTTTTCATTATGTTTTTTATCTAATTTCAAATTAAATTATTCCACTTAAGTGTTCTGAATTTTAAAATTTTTTGTTTTATATTTGGAATCATGGGGTCTAAATATGATAAATATTTTCCCTTTATTTTTGTTTAATATGAATAGTAACCTTAATAATATTTGTTACCATGATTATATGTAAATTGGGTAATTAATGTTAAAAATAAAGTGACAAGAGTTATAAAATGATCATGATAAATTCTATAATATAATTTAATGATTCCCATTCATCAATAATCTTCCATTTTCAGTTATTTGTCATTTCGGGACATTTTTATGAGATTATTTACTTTATATTTTTTTTTAATTAAAAGTAAAAAATGTTACATTATTATTTGTATTAAATATAATATTTTTAACAAATATATGTATAGACAATATGTGTATCTATAAATAATATTTTGAAATATAATGTAATTATCTTAATGTTGGTAAATTATTTTAATGTTTTATTAAATAAATAATTACCTTAAATATTTACGCAACATTGAGGGAGTAAATATTATTTTTTTATAAGGTAGTTTTTTGGTCAACGACAAAAACAAAAATTTTATTAATAAAACCTAACAATTACACAAGTCTAAAATAGCTAATTTTGTTTAAATTCCTAACATAATGCGGGAGTAGCTTGGGAGGAAGATTATCCCTCTAAAGAATATCATGAGAAATTCCCATATTCGCAAGCCCATCAGCGATCCTGTTTTCTTCACGATACGTATGTGTGATGATGAAATTTATATCTGAAATGGAGTTCAGGAAGTCCATCCAGTGTGCAGTGAGAGTCCAAGCAAGATGAGTGCTACCATTTAAGATGTCTAGGATAAATAGTAGTGGAGTCTCACTCAATCGAGATATTGTTCCAGTTGTGTAGCTTGGAGAATGAGATAACATTGATAATGATAATCATCTCAGTTTCCAAAGAGTACGTAAAATTTCAAGATCCATAGAAGAAGTCGAGCATCTGGTCAAGATGATTTTGTAAGATGGATCCACAACCCACTGGGCAAGGGTTTCCTTTAGAGGCACCATCCACATTGATTTTAATTTTGCTTGGGGGAGAAGGCTGCCAAAAAACATCAAAATTATATCTAGGGTGAGGGTAATAACCATCAACCCCAACATGCCTAAGAATCCCAAGGTCACAAACTGAGTGCTTGCAAATATCCGTTTGAATCGAAGCTGTCTCCCGTATCTTAATGAGAATTCTTATTTTACCTGCATTAAGATTGAATGAGTTATTAAAAAACGTAATATCATTTCTACCATACCAGATCACATGAAGAAGCTTTGCTATAGCTGCGAAAGAAAGATTCTTGATCTTTTGGGAGTTAGATTGGCCCATACACCATTGTAGCTGTGAGGTTATATAACAACAAAACAACCATATTCACTAAAAATGTCAAAAAAATAATGCCAGAGATCCATTTCCATATCACAAGAAAGAAAGAGGTGATTAATATATTCTCGATGTTGGTTACACATACAAAATTTAGAACAATGATTAATCCCAAAATCTTGTAAGAAGGTATCCATGGGGATTCTACCATTGGTGATATGCCAAACTAGAGTGAATCTAGAGGGTTGTAACTAGGATTTATTGATGTTTTTTAACCAGGATAAATTGTTTTCATCATTTTTGATCAAGTGATTGTAGTAATTTTTAGAGTCAAGCACCCCATTATTGGAATTTTCCCAAATAAGAAAGTCATCTGTATTAGTGATGGGATAGCTGTCAACAATGTGTTTGATATCCTTAGTTAAAAAAGGGGTTTTCAAATGCAAGATGTTCTTTATGGTGTCATTAGTGTGGAGCAGAGGATGGTTATTGGGAATTAAAGAGATCAGGGGAGCACCAATCTAGTTATCTAACCAAAAATTTAAATTTGAATCTTTTCTGTCACGACCCGTCCTCGGGGCCCGTGCTGTGACTACCCAAAGCCCGCCTTCCATAGGCCAGGGGATGGCGACTAGCACCGAAGGTGTAAAATCCCGATAACTGGGAAGGAATTGCCTTTATAAAAGAAAACAAGCACCATAGAGTACAAGCGGAAGCAAAACACTAAGTACAAAAGAAATGCTGAAAAGTAAATGGGCCAGAATACAAACCCAAAAGAAAGTACGACTACAACTGAACAAGGTACAACATCAAAAAGTCAAACAGCTGGAAGAAGGAAGCAGCTCCTGGGTCGTCCTCCTCATATCCTACCTGAAGGGTAGGTACAGATATCGCAGCTCCTGGTCGTCCACCATGGATCCTACCTGAAGGGTAGGTACAGATATCCTCCTCCACGCTCTCGTCCGTCAACCTCCTCTGTGAGTCGTCAGGTCATGTAGTCCACCTCCGGGTACTGTCTCGTCGTGTAGTCCACCTCCGGGTACTGCCTCGTCGAGTAGTCCACCTCCGGGTACCGTCCAATCCTCGAACACTCGGCCTCCGTCAGCACTGACCATCGTCTGCAACCAACACAACGAGGTGCGGGCATATCCCGTGCAGGGGTGAGTATAACGATACTCAGTAGGGACCCCGAGACCCTCAAGTTCTCACTAAAACCAACAAGGATAACCACAAAGAAGATCTCAACAGATAACCTCTACTTAGGTATATGCCCATACATATACCTAAGTTATCAAGTAACCCATCTCACTCATGAGGAAACACAAGGATTGTAAAATCAACGGATAACCACTACCCAGGTATATGCCCATACATATACCTAAGTTATCAAGTGACCCATCTCAATAATGAGGTAAACACAAGGTCAAAAGTCTCAGCTCAAACCAGGATTTTCATTATCGAAACCGTAACTGCTGAAGAGCTCCGTCTCTAGACTGTACAGTGGTCCTGTCACGACTCCGAGGTACTGCTCACTAACCTAAGACTGTTGAAGTACTCCTCCTGTCGAGTACCGTGGGTCAGCCACCCAGACACAGTAGTGCTTCCCGCCGAGGTATGTCACCCAAACATAGTAGTGCACACCCCCTAGTAGCCTGCTAAGGTACTCTCCGGACGAGTACCGCGGGTCTGCACAGTCACACAGGTAGTGCTCCGTCCGCCATGGGTCTGCACCTCAGAAAGTAGTGCTCCGTCCACTGGGCTAGTCGACTCACTCCAAGTCGAGTCGGTCCAGCAGTCGTCAGGTCTCATCCAGTTACACGGTCTTCGTACTCCGCACGCTCGTCACTGGGAGGGTCCGCTCCACGAGCTACAGGTCGATACTCCAAGTATCTCAAAGTCCCACGAAGAAGTATCTCCAAGGACCGCCTCGTCATAGGGGTCTCAACACAACAGACGGCGCGTCAATCGGACACCCGGTCTGTGAGTTATTAGCATTTTCGTCCCAGGGGCCCGGTTGGTTTCGTGAGCGAACCAAACCCGGTCGTATCTCAACTATACCCCGAATTCTCATAGGGTATACTCATAGGGACTGTTTCTCAATGAGATCACCAACGCCGCTGACGGTTCGTCAAACGGACGTTCTGTCAGAAAGATATCAGCTTTTCTGTTCCAGGGGCCCAGTTGGATTTTGGTGCGATCCAACCCGGCCACTATCCATATGCATCCAATTCTCGGGCGTAGGATGCCAAAAGTTCTGTATCGTCAACAGGAACTCAACGCAACAGACGGCGCGTCAATCGGACGCCCGGTCTGAGAGTTATTGGCTTTTCCGTCTCACACCCACCCTGGGAAACTTCCCAGGAGGTCACCCATCCTGATCACTACTCTAGGCCAAGAACGCTTAACTATGGAGTTTTAACCACGTAGGCTCCCGAAAAGGAAGGTGTACCTTGAGTATAGTATACCGAAACCACCGTCTCGATCCAAGGATCGCGTTGCCGCTGACGGCGAGTCGTTTAGAGGCCCGTAGCCCAAGATACGGGCATTTGACCAAAAGTGGTCCGAAACTGGGGGTTTGGGCCTGGGCCCCCCCCCCCCCCGGGTCGACCCGCCCCGGGCGGCGACCTGGCCCGACGACCCGGCCCGGCCGGCAGCGCGACGGAGCAGGCCGGTGCGGCGGCGCGGTCTGGTGCGGCGACGCGGTCCGGCGCGGCGGCGCGGACCGGCATGGTGGCGCGGACCGGCACGGCGGCGCGGCCTGGGCGCCGTTCGGGTGCCGCGCGCGGGGGGCAAAGCCCCCCCCCCCCTTTGAGAACCGCGGCCCCTTAATTGGGGCCGCTTTTGAGACCCGGCCGGGAGAAATTAATTCCCCCAGTCTCCACTGCCCGGCTGGCCCGCACTGGCCGGCCGGTTTCGCCAACAAGGACCGGCGACGGCCGGTCCTTCCTTCGTCGACACCGGCGGCCCGGTGCCGGCCGCCGGTCATCTTGCTCCGCCGCGGCCCGGAACCGGCCACGGCCTATGCCGTTCGGCGCGATGCGACGGCATTGCTTCCCTCCGCCGCGGCCCCGCTCCGGTCGCGGCGCCTTTGACTTTCTTCGACGCGACGTGACGGCGTCGCGTTCTTGGATTTCTTTCCACGGCGTGGCGCGACGGCGCCGCGCGTATCTTCCGCAATAAATCGCGTGGTGTGACGGCACCACGTTTTCTCGTATCATCCTCAATAAACCATCACGAAAAACAAAGGAGGAGGGTCGACCGTGTTTGTGCGGTCCGACCCCCTCGCGTTATTCGATAACAAAAAGGGTTTTAATCCACGATCATCACAAAGTTTGTATTCACGAACAATTAAATAAATAAAAACCCTCAATCATCAACCGCTTGATCGGACGATCCGCGGATCAACCCGGTATTGGTTGGTCCGCGCTCGTCGTTTTTTTCCTCAAAAGATAAGAGAATTCCAAAATAAATTCCCCAACCTCGGCTTCAAGAACGGAGTTCTTCAACGACCCGCGGAAGACAAGCGTCGCGTAGGTCGGGCGTCGTTCCGTCTAGGTTGGTGGGAGAAGAGCTCGGTGAAGTCGAGCCGAGACGTCACCCTCTGTATACTTTGTAGGCGGCGGTGCTTCCCTTTCTTACTCCGGTTGAAGATGGTCGGAGGTGTTGCTTCACGTTCTTCGGAAATGTGGAACGTTCTTCCTCGAGAGGTTGGTGATCTTCCAAGAGTTCTTCTCCTCTCCTTAGTTCTCCCCACAAGGTTTATGCCAACCCAAAAAGAAGAATATAATCTCTCTTTTTAATGTTGGAAAAATGAATTCAAAAGAATTCAAACACTCAAAATAATTAATTAAGTTGGTTTAATTAATTAATTGCAAAGTGTTGGCAAGAATTTCAAAAGATTGAAATTCAAATAAACCATACTTAACTCACCTCATTAATTAATCAAGTTGTCAAATATTAAATAATGAGTGTTAATGGGGAGTTGGAATGTGAGGGGTTAAGAGGGTTAGGGAGTTTAAGGAATTTGAAAAGGTGTGGGGGGGGGGTTCGTGTGGGCCCCACCCTTTCAAATATCCACACATGGGAAGTTGAATGGATGTGGGCCCACCACCAACTTCCCATGGGAGAAGTTAACCACTTAACATTGTTAAAATTTGATTTAACAATTTTATTCACTTTTTTAATTAAACCCCAAAAATTAACTTCTCCTCCCGCACAAATGCAACTACAGTAAAGGTTCTCTTAAGCGATTACTGGCGTTGCGAGTTCATCGGTGCAATCGGATTTCAATTTCGAGCACTGGTTCAAAAGATAGAAATTCACACTCGCTCGTTCACTGAACGTACCCGATCCAAACTTTGGGAATTAATTCCGGGCACACCGGGCCTCGAAATCAGGCACCGTCAGAAACTGCGTTCTTGTAAAATTCCAAAGAAAATTAAGAAAAAAATTTCCTTGAAATTTCCGTGTCTTTACATTACTCCCACCTCAGGGATTTACGTCCCTGTAAAGCTTCAACACAAACTAGGGTCACAGAAGCGGTACAGAGCACGCATCTGAGCCTTCCGCTCCCATATGCTTACCTGGAGGTTCCGTACTGTCAAAGAAAGTGCACCCGAGGAATCGATCGTCCTCATAGGATCTGCTCCTGTCGATCCTCGATCCCCACTGGAATCTCCGTGAAAGACACCCCATCGCCATCGTCCAGCTCTTCATGGTCGATGGTATGCGAAGGGTCGAGCACGTATCTCCTCAGTTGAGACACGTGGAAGTCATCGTGCACCTGGTGCAACTGCGGTGAATGGGTCAAGCGGTAAACCACCCCGCCTACCCAGCTGAGGACCTAAGAAGGTCCGCTGAACCTCGGAGATAACTTGCCGCCTTGGCCACTTCTCCGTAAACCTCGTCGAGGTGAGTCCCGTATAAGGACGTGATCGTCATCCTCAAACTTCAGAGGTCTCCATTTTCTGTTAGAACTGGAACTCGAAACGACTTCCGCTACGAGGGTAAGGTTGACCGACTCAAGAGTGATCGGTCGCGCCCTTCTGTGAAAGAGTTTATCCCGTGTTGCCTGGGGTTTCCTTTTCGTCGACCAAGGAAAACCCATCCCGACGTTTGCCTAAAACCGTCAATTTGAGTATGAACAGTTATTGCCCATTTCATACTCAAACTATCGTCGTAAGGCCTCGACGCTGTCACCAAGAGATTCCAACCGGAACTCTCACCTCGAGGGTCTAACCACACCATCGGCGTAAGTGTGATCATCGAGTCTCCTCCCAAGGTATCTCCAGATGTGAGGGTCAAGTCCATGGCTTATCGGAAACTCTAGGTCTGGAACAAAATTTGTGAAAGCAAGAAATGATTCACATCGACGTCCGTTACTACAACAACTAGTAATGGACACAGACTGTCCCTTGAATCATTTCTAGAGCCATTTGGTCACACTCCTTGACCGCATGCAGCCGCACTCTTCCTCCGCCCTCCAGCTCCCTGAGCCTGGCAGGAATAACTAAGGCGGGTGGTTGTACAATGTTAGGATGTACACCACCTCATGCTGCTCTCCTAGCTCTGCCTCCACGTCTGTTGCTTCGTAGACTCATCTCTCCTTTAAGCTTCCTCTTCTTTAACACGCCCGAGTCTCTAAGACTGGCACTGGTTTCCTGTTTCTTACTGCACTGTGCAGTCTTCATCCTCTCTTCGATGTCCTGGACCTCCTTTAGTCTCACAGGAGCTGCTATGTTTTCTTCTTTTCCGATAAGAGAAATCTGGTCTCATCCCCTGGATGAACCACATTCGTTGCCTAATACAGTCAATCCTGACATGAATGATGCATTCATGCCATGGATGACGTCGTAAGGCCTCGACGTAACTACTAAGAAATCCAACTGTCACTCTCGCCTCCAAGGGTCGAGTCACACTGTCGGCATCAGTGTGAGGTCACTGGGTCCCCTCCAGTAGAAATCTCGAAAGTGAGGGTCAAGTCAACAGTTTAACCGGGACCACTCAGTATCAACCAAACAAAAGGACAGGAAAGAAAACAAAGATAAGTGTCCTTTTATTATTACAGCTCATAGTACAAAGACACGAATACAAAAGCAACAAGGAACTAGAAGTACAAAGGACGTATCCACTAGTTCCTCTCCTGCCCACCTGCTCTCGGAGCTCTACTGCCTTGTCCACTTCTCGGCTTTTGCTGAAGCACTTGTCACTACTTCTGGCTCGGTGGCTCCTCCAATGCCTGCGGATCAACTGTACGATGAGTCAGACAGTCACGTTCCAGGTGACCCTTTCCACCGCATGAGTAACACAACCTGCTTCTGGCACGCCTAGCTCTGTTCCCACCCTGGGTGCCCCGCACCATCGGTCCTAAAACCCGAGATCGTCCAACTGCTAGTCTGGTCCTCCTGGACCTCTGCATCATCTGTCTACTGCCCACAGATGAATCAGCTACTGATCGAAAAACATGTGGCAAAGACTGAAGCTCCTGTACACGCTCGGGGTGTAGAGCTACTGGCACAAACTCCACCCTGAAGAAGGTCTCGAAGTCTTCCCATGTGAAGTTCATCCCATCGCAAAACTGAAACAAGTGGCTCCACCACCTTCCTGTTGCTGCCTGAAGGAGGCTGGTAGCAAAGATCACCATGAAGTCTGTCGGCGTCCCCACTAGCCTGAAGACTCTCACCACAGCCTCCAGCCAAACCTCAGCCGCCTGCGGGTCCTTCTCTCCCCGGAACCTGGGTGGCCTCTGGCGCTGGAACTCGTGAAGCGCTCTCAAGTGTCGTGCATCACCTACTGCTGGGGCTG
Source organism: Viscum album (assembly GCA_963277665.1). NCBI lineage: Eukaryota > Viridiplantae > Streptophyta > Magnoliopsida > Santalales > Viscaceae > Viscum > Viscum album. The sequence continues at coordinate 837,826,531 of OY728123.1, forward strand.
GTGGCATCAGTGGCCCAACGGGTAGCAGTACCACTGGTGCCTCCGCTGGTGCCTCAACTGCAAGAGGGCCCTGTACCGAAGCCTCGTCGCTCGACAGGCTGTCAGCACGCACATCCCTCTGGGCTCTAGCTGGTCATCCGTGAAAAGGCATCCTGAAAGAAACATCATGACACGGTCAAACGTTTATACCTGGTGAGCTGACCTGGTTTGAGCTGTTTTAAGGTAAAACCTTTGAAAACACACACGCAATCAGTGTTCCGTGCACAAAGTCGGAAATCAGTTGTTAGGGTCCTGGTGTATGGATACGTCGGCCGCCCGCACCAACACTGGACTCCCTGAACTAAAAACCACACTCGGTACTCTCAACACTATTGCTTCACAGAAAGAAACATCAGAGTTATAAGTTCTGCGGTAGAACCGAACTCCTCTGATACCAATTTGTCACGACCCGTCCTCGGGGCCCATGCCGTGACTACCCCAAGCCTGCCTTCCATAGGCCAGGGGCTGGCGACTAGCACCAAAGGCATAAAATCCCGATAACTGGGAAGGCATTGCCTTTATAAAAGAAAACAAGCACCACAGAGTACAAGCGGAAGCAAAACACTAAGTACAAAAGAAATGCTGAAAAGTAAATGGGCCATAATACAAACCCAAAAGAAAGTACGACTACAACTGAACAAGGTACAACAGCAAAAAGACAAACAGCTGGAAGAAGGAAGCAGCTCCTGGGTTGTCCTCCTCGGATCCTACCTGAAGGGGAGGTACAGATATCGCAGCTCCTAGTCGTCCACCACGGATCATACCTGAAGGGTAGGTATAGATATCCTCCTCCACGCTCTCGTCCGTCAACCTCCTCTGTGAGTCTTCACGTCGTGTAGTCCACCTCCGGGTACTAGCTCGTCATGTAGTCCACCTCCGGGTACTGCCTTGTCGAGTAGTCCACCTCTGGGTACCGTCTAGTCCTCGAACACTCGGCCTCCGTCAGCACTGCTTGTCGTCTGCAACCAACACAACGAGGTGCGGGCATAGCCCGTGCAGAGGTGAGTATAACGATACTCAGTAGGGACCCTGATACCCTCAAGGTCTCACTAAAACCAACAAGGATAACCACAAAGAAGATCTCAACAGATAACCTCTACTTAGGTATATGCCCATACATATACCTAAGTTATCAAGTAACCCATCTCAATCATGAGGAAACACAAGGATTGTGAAATCAACGGATAACCACTACCCAGGTATATTCCCATACATATACCTAAGTTATCAAGTGACCCATCTCAATCATGAGGTAAACACAAGTTCAAAAGTCTCAGCTCAAACCAGGATTTTCATTATCGAAACCGTAACTGCTGAAGAGCTCCGTCTCTGGAGTGTACAATGGTCCTGTCACGACTCCGAGGTACTGCTCACTAACCTAAGACTGCTGAAGTACTCCTCCTGTCGAGTATCGCGGGTCAGACACCCAGACACAGTAGTGTTTCCCGCCGAGGTATGTCACCCAAACACAGTAGTGCACACCCCCTAGTAGCCTGCTGAGGTACTCTCCGGACGAGTACCGCGGATCTTCACTGTCACACAGGTAGCGCTCCGTCCGCCATGGGTCTGCACCTCAGAAAGTAGTGCTCCGTCCACTGGGCTAGTCGACTCACTCCAAGTCGAGTCGGTCAAGCAGTCGTCTGGTCTCAGCCAGTTACACGGTCTCCGTACTCCGCACGCTCGTCACTGGGAGGGTCCACTCCACGAGCTACAGGTCGATACTCCAAGTATCTCAAAGTCCCACGAAGAAGTATCTCAAAGGACCGCCTCTTCATAGGGGTCTCAACACAACAGACGGCGCGTCAATCGGACGCCCGGTCTGTGAGTTATTAGCCTTTTCGTCCCAGGGGCCCGGATGGTTTCGTGAGCGAACCAAACCCGACCGTATCTCAACTATACCCCGAACTCTCATAGGGTATACTCATAGGGATCGTTTCTCAACGAGATCACCAACGCCGCTGACGGTTCTTCAAACAGACGTTCTGTCAGAAAGATATCAGCTTTTCTGTTCCAGGGGCCCGGTTGGATTTCGGTGCGATCCAACCCGACCACTATCCATCTGCATCCAATTCTCGGGCGGAGGATGCCAAAAGTTCTGTATCGTCAACAGGAACTCAACGCAATAGACGGCGCGTCAATCGGACGCCCGGTCTGAGAGTTATTGGCTTTTCCGTCTCACACCCACCCTGGGAAACTTCCCAGGAGGTCACCCATCCTGATCACCACTCTAGGCCAAGCACGCTTAACTATGGAGTTTTAACCATGTAGGCTCCCGAAAAGGAAGGTGTACCTTGAGTATAGAATACCGAAACGACTGCCTCGATCCAAGGATCGCGTTGCCGCTGACGGCGAGTCGTTTGGAGGCCCGTAGCCCAAGATACGGGCATTTGACCAAAAGTGGTCTGAAACTGGGGGTCTGGGCTCGGGCCAACCCGGCCCGACCCCCCCCCCCCCCCCCCCCGGGTCGGCTGAACCGGGTCGACCCGCCCCGGGCGGCGACCCGGCCGGGCTCGAAAAACCCGGCCCGGCCGGCGGCGCGGGCCGGTGCGGCGGCGCGGTCCGGCGCGGCCCGGCACGGCGGCGCGGACCGGCACGACGGCGTGGCCTGGGCGCCGTTCGGGTGCCGCGGAGAGGGGGGCAAAGCCCCCCCCCCCCCTTTGATAACCGTGGCCCCTTAATTGGGGCCGCTTTTGAGACCCGGCCGGGGGAAATTAATTCCCCCAGTCTCCACTGCCCGGTCGGCCCGCACTGGACGGCCGGTTTCGCCAACAAGGACCGGCGACGGCCGGTCCTTCCTTCGCCGACACCGGCGGCCCGGTGCCGGCCGCCGGTCATCTTGCTCCGCCGCGGCCCGGAACCGGTCGCGGCCTATGTCGTTCGGCATGATGCGACGGCATTGCTTCCCTCCGCCGCGGCCTCGCTCCGGTCGTGGCGCCTTTAACTTTCTTCGACGCGACGCAACGGCGTCGCATTCTTGGATTTCTTTCCACTGCGCGGCGCGACGACGCCGCGCATATCTTCCGCAATAAATCGCGTGGTGCGACGGCACCACGTTTTCTCGTATCATCCTCAAGAAACCATCACGAAAAACAAAGGAGGAGGGTCGGCTGTGTTTGTGCGGTCCGACCCCCTCCCGTTATTCGATAACAAAAAGGGTTTTAATCCACGATCATCACCAAGTTTGTATTCACGAGCAATTAAATAAATAAAAACCCTCAATCATCAACTGCTTGATCGGACGATCCGCGGATCAACCCGGTATTGGTTGGTCCGCGCTCGTCGTTTTTTTCCTCAAAAGATAAGAGAATTCCAAAATAAATTCCCCTACCTCGGCTTCAAGAACAGAGTTCTTCAACGACCCTCGGAAGACAAGCGTCGCCTAGGTCGGGCGTCGTTCCGTTTAGGTTGGTGGGAGAAGAGCTCGGTGAAGTCGAGCCGAGACGTCACCCTCTGTATACTTTGTAGGTGGCAGTGCTTCCCTTCCTTACTCCGGTTGAAGATGGTCGGAGGTGTTGCTTCACGTTCTTCGGAAACGTGGAACGTTCTTCCTCGAGTGGTTGGTGATCTTCCAAGAGTTCTTCTCCTCTCCTTAGTTCTCCCCACAAGGTTTATGCCAACCCAAAAAGAAGAATATAATCTCTCTTTTTAATGTTGGAAAAATGAATTCAAAAGAATTCAAACACTCAAAATAATTAATTAAGTTGGGTTAATTAATTAATTGCGAATTGTTGGCAAGAATTTCAAAAGATTGAAATTCAAATAAACCATACTTAACTCCCCTCATTAATTAATCAAGTTGTCAAATATTAAATAATGAGAGTTAATGGGGAGTTGGAATGTGAGGGGTTAAGAGGGTTAGGGAGTTTAAGGAATTTGAAAAGGTGGGGGGGGTTTGTGTGGGCCCCACCCTTTCAAATATCCACACATGGGAAGTTGGATGGATGTGGGCCCACCACCAACTTCCCATGGGAGAAGTTAACCACTTAACATTGTTAAAATTTGATTTAACAATTTTATTCACTTTTTAAATTAAGCCCCAAAAATTAACTTCTCCTCCCGCACAAACGCAACTATGGTAAAGGTTCTCTTAAGCGATTACTGGCATTGTGAGTTCATCGGTGCAATCGGATTTCAATTCTGAGCACCGGTTCAAAAGATAGAAATTCTCACTCGCTCGTTCACTGAACGTACCTGAGCCAAACTTCAGAAATTAATTCCGGGCACACCGGGCCTCGGAATCAGGCACCGTCAGAAACTGCGTTCTTGTAAAATTCCAAAGAAAATTAAGAAAAAAATTTCCTTGAAATTTTCGGGTCTTTACATTACTCCCATCTCAGGGATTTACGTCCCCATAAAGCTTCAACACAAACTAGGGTCACAAAAGTGGTACAGAGCACGCATCTGAGCCTTCCGCTCCCATGTGCTTACCTGGAGGTTCCGTACTTCCAAAAAAAGTGCACCCGAGGAATCGATCGTCCTCGTAGGATCTGCTCCTGTCGATCCTCGATCCCCACTGGAATCTCCGTGAAAGACACCCCATCACCATCATCCATCTCCTCATGGTCGATGGTATGCGAAGGGTCAAGCATGTATCTCTTCAATTGAGATATGTGGAAGTCATCGTGCACCTGGTGCAACTGCGGTGAATGGGTCAAGCGGTAAACCACCCCGCCTACCCAGCTGAGGACCTAAGAAGGTCCGCTGAACCTCAGAGATAACTTGCCGCCTTGGCCACTTCTCCGTAAACCTCGTCGAGGTGAGTCCCATATAAGGACGTGATCGTCATCCTCGAACTCCAGAGGTCTCCATTTTCTGTTAGAACTGGAACTCGAAACAACTTCCGCTACGAGGGTATGGTTGACCGACTCAAGAGTGATCGGCCGCGCCCTCCTGTGAAAGAGTTTATCCCGTGCTGCGTGGGGTTTCCTTTTCGCCGACCATGGAAAACCCATCCCGACGTTTGCCTAAAACCGTCAATTTGAGTATGAACAGTTATTGCCCATTCCATACTCAAACTATCATCGTAAGGCCTCGACGCTGTCACCAAGAGATTCCAACCGGAACTCTCGCCTCGAGGGTCTAACCACACCATCGGCGTAAGTGTGATCATCGAGTCTCCTCCCAAGGTATCTACAGACGTGAGGGTCAAGTCCATGGCTTATCGGAAACTCTAGGTCTGGAACAAAATTTGTGAAAGCAAGAAACGATTCACATCGACGTCCGTTACTACAATAGGTAGTAATGGACATAGATTGTCCCTTCAATCATTTCTAGAGCCATTTGGTCACACTCCTTGACCGCATGCAGCCGCACTCTTCCTCCGCCCTCCAGCTCCCTGAGTCTGGCAGGAATAACTAAGGCGGGAGGTTGTACAATGTTAGCATGTACACCACCTCATGCTGCTCTCCTAGCTCTGCCTCCACATCTGCTGCTTCGTAGACTCATCTCTCCTTTAATCTTCCTCTTCTTTAACACGCCCGAGTCTCTAAGAATGGCACTGGTTTCCTGTTTCTTTCTGCACTGTGCAGTCTTCATCCTCTCTTGGATGTCCTGGACCTCCTTTAGTCTCACAAGAGCTGCTATGATTTCTTCTTTTCCGATAAGAGAAATCTGGTCTCATCCCCTGGATGAACCACATTTGTTTCCTAATACAGTCAATCCTGACATGAATGATGCATTCATGCCATGGATGACGTCGTAAGGCCTTGACGTAACTACTAAGAGATCCAACTGTCACTCTCGCCTCCAAGGGTCGAGTCACACTGTTGGCATCAGTGTGAGGTCATTGGGACCCCTCCAGTAGAAATCTCGAAAGTGAGGGTCAAATCAACAGTTTAATCAGGACCACTCAGTATCAACCAAACAAAAGGACAGGAAAGCAAACAAAGATAAGTGTCTTTTTATTATTACAGCTCATAGTACAAAGACACGAATACAAAAGCAACATGGATCTAGAAGTACAAAGGACGTATCCACTAGTTCCTCTCCTGCCCACCTGCTCTCGGAGCTCTACTACCTTGTCCACTGCTCGGCTGTTGCTCAAGCACTCGTCGCTGCTTCTGGCTCGATGGATCCTCCAACGCCTGCGGATCAGCTGTACGAGTAGTCGGACAGTCACGTGCCAGGTTAACCTTTCCGCCGCATGAGTAACACAACCTGCTTCTAGCACGCCTAGCTCTTTTCCCACCCCGGGTGCCCCACACCACCTGTCCTAAAACCCGAGATCGTCCAACTGCTTGTCTGGTCCTCCTGGACCTCTGCATCATCTGTCTACTGCCCACAGATGACTCGGCAACTGATCTAAAAACACGCGGCAAAGGCAGAAGCTCCTTTACACGCTCGGGGTGTAGAGCTACTGGCACAAAATCCACCCTGAAGAAGGTCTCAAAGTCTTCCCATGCGAAGTTCATCCCATCGCAAAACTGAAACAAGTGGCTCCACCACCTGCCTGCTGCTGCCTGAAGGAGGCTGGTAGCAAAGATCACCATGAAGTCTGCCGGCGTCCCCACTAGCCTGATAACTCTCACCACAGCCTCCATCCAAACCTCATCCGCCTGCGGGTCCGTCTCTCCCCGGAACCTGGGTGGCCTCTGGCGCTGGAACTCTTGAAGTGCGCTCAAGCGTCGTGCATCACCTACTGCTAGGGCTGGTGGCATCGGTGGCCCAACGGGTAGCAGTACCGTTGGTGCCTTCGCTGGTGCCTCAACTGCAAGAGGGCCCTGTACCGAAGCCTCGTCGCTCGACAGGCTGTCAGCACGCACATCCTTCTGGGCTCTAGCTGGTCGTCCGTGAAAAGGCATCCTGAAAGAAACATCGTGACACGGTCAAATTTTTATACCTGTTGAGCTGACCTGGTTTGATCTGTTTTAAGGGAAAACCTTTGAAAACACACACGCAATCAGTGTTTTGTGCACAAAGTCGGAAATCAGTTGTCAGTGTCCTGGTGTATGGATACGTCGGCCACCCGCACCAACACTGGACTCCCTGAACTGAAAACCACACTCGGTACTCTCAACACTATTGCTTCACATAAAGAAACATTAGAGTTATAAGTTCTGCGGTAGAACCGAACTCCTCTGATACCAATTTGTCACGACCCGTCCTCGGGGCCCGTGCCGTGACTACCCCAAGCCCGCCTTCCATAGGCCAGGGGCTGGCGACTAGCACCAAAGGCGTAAAATCCCGATAACTGGGAAGGAATTGCCTTTATAAAAGAAAACAAGCACCACAGAGTACAAGCGGAAGAAAAACACTAAGTACAAAAGAAATGATGAAAAGTAAATGGGCCGGAATACAAACCCAAAAGAAAGTACGACTACAACTGAACAAGTTACAACAGCAAAAAGACAAACAGCTGGAAGAAGGAAGCAGCTCCTGGGTCGTCCTCCTCAGATCCTACCTGAAGGGTAGGTACAGATATCGCAGCTCCTGGTCGTCCACCACGGATCCTACCTAAAGGGTAGGTACAGATAGCCTCTCCACGCTCTCGTCCGTCAACCTCCTCTGTGAGTCGTCACGTCGTGTATTCCACCTCCGGGTACTGGCTCGTCATGTAGTCCACCTCCGGGTACTGCCTCGTCGAGTATTCCACCTCCGGGTACCGTCCAGTCCTCGAACACTCGGCCTCCGTCAGCACTGCCCGTCGTCTTCAACCAAAACAACGAGGTGCGGGCATAGCCCGTGCAGAGGTGAGTATAACGATACTCATAAGGGACCCCGAGACCCTCAAGGTCTCACTAAAACCAACAAGTATAACCACAAAGAAGATCTCAACAGATAACCTCTACTTAGTTATATGCCCATACATATACCTAAGTTATCAAGTAACTCATCTCAATCATGAGGAAACACAAGGATTGTGAAATCAACGGATAACCACTACCCAGGTATATGCCCATACATATACCTAAGTTATCAAGTGACCCATCTCAATCATGAGGTAAACACAAGGTCAAAAGTCTCAGCTCAAACCAGGATTTTCATTATCGAAACCGTAACTGCTGAAGAGCTCTGTCTCTAGAGTGTACAGTGGTCCTGTCACGACTCCGAGGTACTGCTCACTAACCTAAGACTGCTGAAGTACTCCTCCTGTCGAGTACCGCGGGTCAGCCACCCAGACACAGTAGTGCTTCCCTCCGAGGTATGTCACTCAAACACAGTAGTGCACACCCCCTAGTAGCCTGCTGAGGTACTCTCCGGACGAGTACCGCGGGTCTGCACTGTCACACAGGTAGTGCTCCGTCCGCCATGGGTCTGCACCTCAGAAAGTAGTGCTCCATCCACTGGGCTAGTTGACTCACTCCAAGTCGATTCGGTCAAGCAGTCGTCAGGTCTCAGCCAGTTACACGGTCTCTGTACTCCGCACGCTCGTCACTGGGAGGGTCCGCTCCACGAGCTACAGGTCGATACTCCAAGTATCTCAAAGTCCCACGAAGAAGTATCTCAAAGTACCGCCTCGTCATAGGGGTCTCAACACAATAGACGGAACATCAATCGGACGCCCGGTCTGTGAGTTATTAGCCTTTTCGTCCCAGGGGCCCGATTGGTTTCGTGAGCGAACCAAACTCGTCCGTATCTCAACTGTACCCCGAACTCTCATAGGGTATACTCATAGGGACCGTTTCTCAACGAGATCACCAACACTGCTGATGGTTCGACAAACGGACGTTCTGTCAGAAAGATATCAGCTTTTCTGTTCCAGGGGCCTGGTTGGATTTCGGTGCGATCCAACCCGGCCACTATCCATCTGCATCCAATTCTCAGGAGGAGGATGCCAAAAGTTCCGTATCGTCATCAGGAACTCAACGCAACAGACGGCGCGTCAATCGGACGCCCGGTCTGAGAGTTATTGGCTTTTCCGTCTCACACCCACCCTGGGAGACTTCCCAGGAGGTCACCCATCTTGATCACTACTCTAGGTCAAGCACGCTTAACTATGGAGTTTTAACCATGTAGGCTCCCGAAAAGGAAGGTGTACATTGAGTATAGTATACTGAAACGACCGTCTCGATCCAAGGATCGCGTTGCTGCTGACGGCGAATCGTTTGGAGTCTCGTAGCCCAAGATACGGTCATTTGACCAAAAGTGGTCCGAAACTGGGGGTCTGGGCCCGGCCCGACCCGGCCGGACCCCCCCCCCCCCCCTGGGTCGGCTGAACCGGGTCAACCTGCCCCGGGCGGCGACCCGGCCCGACGACCCGGCCCGGCTCGGAAAACCCAGCACGGCCGGCGGCGCGGCGGCGCGGGCTGGTGCGGCGGCGCGGGCCGGTGCGGCGGCGCGGTCCGGCGCGGCGGTGCGGTCCGGCTCGGCGGCGCGGACCGGCACGGCGGTGCGGACCGGCACGGCGGCGCGTCCTGGGCGCCGTTCGGGTGCCGCGCGCGGGGGGCAAAGCCCCCCCCCCCCCCTGAGAACCGCGGCCCCTTAATTGGGGCCGCTTTTGAGACCCGGTCGGGGGAAATTAATTCCCCCGGTCTCCACTGCCCGGCCGGCCCGCACTGGCCGGCCGGTTTCGCCAACAAGGACCGGCGACGGCCGGTCCTTCCTTCGCCGACACCGGCGGCCCGGTGCCGGCCGCCGGTCATCTTGCTCCGCTGCGGCCCGGAATCGGCCGCGGCCTATGCCGTTCGGCGCGATGTGACGGCATTGCTTCCCTCCGCCGCGGCCCCGCTCCGGCTGTGGCACCTTTGACTTTCTTCGACGCGACGCGACGGCGTCGCGTTCTTGGATTTCTTTCCACGACGCGGCGCGACGGCGCCGCACGTATCTTCCGCAATAAATCGCGTGGTGCGACGGCACCACGTTTTCTCGTATCATCCTCAAGAAACCATCATGAAAAACAAAGGAGGAGGGTCGGCCGTGTTTGTGCGGTCCGACCCCCTCGCGTTATTCGATAACAAAAAGGGTTTTAATCCACGATCATCACCAAGTTTGTATTCACGAACAATTAAATAAATAAAAACCCTCAATCATCAACCGCTTGATCGGACGATCCGTAGTTCAACCCGGTATTGGTTGGTCCGCGCTCGTCGTTTTTTTCCTCAAAAGATAAGAGAATTCCAAGATAAATTCTGCTACCTCGGCTTCAAGAACGGAGTTCTTCAATGACCCGCGGAAGACAAGCGTTGCGTAGGTCGGGCGTCTTTCCGTCTAGGTTGGTGGGAGAAGAGCTCGGTGAAGTCGAGTCGAGACGTCACCCTCTGTATACTTTGTAGGCGGCGGTGCTTCCCTTCCTTACTCCGGTTGAAGATGGTCGGAGGTGTTGCTTCACGTTCTTCGGAAACGTGGAACGTTCTTCCTTGAGAGGTTGGTGATCTTCCAAGAGTTCTTCTCCTCTCCTTAGTTCTCCCCACAAGGTTTATGCCAACCCAAAAAGAAGAATATAATCTCTCTTTTTAATGTTGGCAAAATGAATTCAAAAGAATTCAAACTTTCAAAATAATTAATTAAGTTGGTTTAATTAATTAATTGCAAAGTGTTGGAATGAATTTCAAAAGATTGAAATTCAAATAAACCATACTTAACTCACCTCATTAATTAATCAAGTTGTCAAATATTAAATAATGAGAGTTAATGGGGAGTTTCAATGTGAGGGGTTAAGAGGGTTAGGGAGTTTAAAGAATTTGAAAAGGTGGGGGGGTTCGTGTGGGCCCCACCCTTTCAAATATCCACACATGGGAAGTTGGATGGATGTGGGCCCACCACCAACTTCCCATGGGAGAAGTTTACCACTTAACATTGTTAAAATTTGATTTAACAATTTTATTCACTTTTTTAATTAAACCCCAAAAATTAACTTCTCCTCCCGCACAAACGCAACTATGGTAAAGGTTCTCTTAAGCGATTAGCGGCGTTGCGAGTTCATCGGTGCAATCGGATTTCAATTCCGAGCACCGGTTCAAAAGATAGAAATTCCCGCTCACTCGTTCACTGAACGTAGCCGAGCCAAACTTCGGAAATTAATTCCGGGCACACCGGGCCTCGGAATCAGGCACCGTCAGAAACTGCGTTCTTGTAAAATTCCAAATAAAATTAAGAAAAAAAATTTCCTTGAAATTTCCGGGTCTTTACATTTTTCATCCATCCATCTGTAATTTTTCATAATGGAAGTGAAGGCGTTTTTAATGGAGGGCCATATAGAGGACATGAGAAAGTGAGAATGATTTTTTCTATGTTTGTTAAGGAATCAAGCCCTTATGAAAATCTGTGGATGGAGAGTTATTATGAATGAGGTTCCACATGAGTTTGGCTTGAAGAGCTTCATTAAAATTAGAAAGGATTGAGGAGAAAATATTAAATTAATTGAAAAATCAATTAAATGATATTAAAAATATAAAATATTATATAATTTGAGATAAATAATTTTATAAAAATTTTATATATGAAAATGTAAGTTTATGGATATATTAAAATATTATTATTTTTATTCTAATTCTTGTATTGATGTTATTAAAATCAAATTATTTAATACTTTTTCAAATTGACATTAATTATATTTTTTACCATTTATAAAATTTATATTTAACCTTAAAGGGTAAAAATCCCTACTGTCACGGTATGTCTGAAGGAGTTTAATGAGGGGTTAAAACCAAAAGGTATAGATAAAAATGTATTCAAAACATATCTAATTTTTATTTTATGATTATATTTTGATACATACGTATCTTATAATATAAATAAATCAGTTTGGAGCCATTTTCAATTGAAACTTATTTTATATCAATTTAATATTTTGATGAAATCCAAGAGTGCCCCTCCCCTCCCTTCTAAATGGGAATATCTTATTCCCTTTACTTCACACTTAAATTTTATTCATCTAATACCTATAAATATTCTTTCTTAGAATACCTCACCTCATTATTGAGGACTTTTTTAGGAATAAAACCAACCTTAGTTCTCTTTAGGTGTTATGTAATAGAGGTTGTTCGACGAAGAGTTATCGTTTTTAATTGAGTGTTTTTGTTTTATTTATTCATACACTTACTTAAAATAATATTAAATCAAGATAAAATAATTAAAAATGTATCCACTATATACTAATATGTCATTATATTAATATCATAACCTATATTTATCTCATCTTCCATCAAATGTGGAAAGCAATTGTTCATGTGTACGACGAACTACTGCTTCACAAACTGATGTAATTCATTTTCCATAACCATCTATTATGGATGTATTATAATTATGGAATTATTTTTTATATATAAAATGAAATACATATATATATCATTATTAAATAAAATATATGAAATTCATACCATACCATTCCCAGAAAAATGATAAAGTCATTCGTGCATACGTGTAGACAACCAACTCCATGAATCAATGTGATTCTTTCTTCATCACCACATCACATATATGATATATATAAGTATATTTAAAGTATTAATATAATATTTATTATATAATTATTATTGTTTAAATTTAAAATAATACTTTCTATTTTTTATAATTACCATTGAAAATTGGAAATGTTACTCATGCATACATACAACCTACATTCATTATGATCGTAACATAATGCATTTTTCATAACCATATTTCATTATGGGATTTAAAAGTAAATTTAATATATAAAAATGATAATTATTTCATTATTATTATTGTATATAGGATTTAATAATGGACCCTTTTACTATAGTCAATATACCAATGTCCATTATGTTATTTGAGACGAATATTATAAAAAACACTCGATGTGTTTTTAATTTATCTAGTAGTTGTATATAACATGGAATTAAATGAAATAAAGGAATAATAAACATGAAAATCTTATTAAAAAATTATAAAATTAAAATAATTTTGTTATTAAAGATGATAAATTATTCATGTGATGCATTAGACTCTTGGTAAGAGACATTATTTTTTAAAAATCCTCTTGTAATTTTTCCCTTTAAAGAACTCTTTTTACTCCATATCAATATTATATAGATGTTTTTTTAATGAATGTATTATTAAAATTATCTTAGTATTTTTAAATTTAACTTTACAAATGTTTTCATTTTTACAAAATAGTTTTAAAGGAAACTTTTTTTGTTTTCCAAATGTGGTATTTTGTGACTTTTTAGAAACAAAATATGATAGGAATGGTTTTTTTGACTTATACAGAATGAGTGGATTTTTCGCTATAATGAATAATATTTTCATAAGTCATTTTTTACATGTTTATAATATTATTTTCAAATAATTATTTTTATTATAATTTTATGATTTATTAAAATAAGTAATTTTATTTTCATTAAGAATGTTTTTAATGATATTTTCTTCAAAGAGAATCCCTATTTCCATTTTTCTATGTATTTTGTTACTGAATTTTTTTTCAAAAAAATAAAAGGATATTCGGATATCTTAAAATCATTTCTAATTGGTTTAAAATAATTTTACATGGGTTTTTATGATGAAATTTTGAAAACATAGAATTTTTTATTCATGATATTGTACATGAGAATTATTAGAAAAATGTGTGATCATGATATAGATTATATTATGGGTTGTACTCTATTATAGCTCATAAAAAATGGTTGATAACAATATATCTTATAAGAACATTTAACCACATTATAACTTTATAATGTATTGGGTAATTATTTTGTTCATTAAATAATTATATTGGATGTTATTTATATGATTATTCCAACTACTAGGGTGTTGAAAAGGGTTTTATGAATATTATTCTCTAAGTTATCAAAAATAATTCTTGTTTTCATGCTTTTGGTTTTAAAATTTTTCTTCAAAAGAAGTGTGTTTGTTATTAATGTTGAAATGTATTATTTCACACAATCAAAGAAATTTATAGATATATGTGAATATTACATGGGTTTTCCTGTTTTTTCACTAGAATAATAATTTTTTTTCATTATTGTCCATTAATATTCTTTTTGAGTCATGCCACATTTTAAATTTTTTGTCATAGGTTTTTTGGATTTTCCAAGAAAAGGAAGATTTCAAGTTGAAGTCATGATTATTTTACATAAAAATAAATCAAATTCTATTTTGAATCGTTTATATTTTAAAAAAAACTGGATACTGAATAGAAGTTTCCACTTTATAAAACATGGTTTTTTATGTAAGTTTTATGACATAATTCTTTAACACTCTAAACCTAAAAGATATTTCATAATAAAATAAAATTAAATCTCGTCTCAATACACAAGATTATGTAATTATTAAGGTCTGGTCATTATTTTTTGTATCTGATAAGGGTTTAGATAACTTTTGAGGTAAGGTGTTACTTGAGAATAAGTTACAAGTCATCTATAACCACACCGATTAGTATTTTTAGGAAAATTATATTTATTTTGGATAAATAGATTGAATATATTATTACATAAATAAGGATATATTAGTTTTTATCCTCATCAAAAGATGATTTATTATGATTTTATTGATATTCCCACACTTTTTTTTTGTTTTAGTAAAGGGATAAATCTAAAAGGAACCAAAATAACAAGATATGTGAAGGAAAATGTGGTGGTTTTCTAAATGAGAGTCCAAATGCAATTGGATATATAGTGAGATATATGGTGGTTATTCTTAAAAATATATCTAGATTAATGATTTTAACCTATATGACTTTCAAAATATATAAAATATATTAGAGATAATGATATGTAGATGTTCAAGTGATAATGAACATAATGGTAAATAAATTCAATAATATATGTGTCATGAATGTTTAAAGAAGCAAAAAAGAAAATATATTATAAAAAGAAAAATATTATTTATATATGGTAATGTATATTGTAAATAAATAATAACCCAATAAATAAAGTAACCATTTTGTTAACTCAAGGAAGGGGAGAGAATTTATTGTAAAGGTATCAATTGAATGTTTTAATTATGGGTAGAATTGTAAGGACCTAACCTTAAACATTACATATTCATGTGAAATTTGACTAGAATTAATTTTATTTCATTAAAAATATCTTCTAGGTATATTTTTTAGGGAATTAAGAAATAATTTTACAAAATAAACCCACAAATTATAGTTGGACAGTTCTATATAATATTTATTGTTTTCATAAAACAACTTTTTTAAATAAAACACAATTAATTTTCACAAAAAAAATCAAAATATTGATCTTGACCACATAATTTTCCCTAGTCGTCCTTAAAACCCTGTGAAAATAAATTAAAACATGGGATGACTAAAAAAACATGATAATGAATAAAAATGAATAAAGCAGTAAGTAATTTGAAAAACATGAAAATCCATTAAAAACCTATCCTAAAAAACCATTAGTCAGAATAGAAAAATCATGTAGGTTCTTTGGGAAATATTTACCATATCAATCTTCTGTTAACCCTTAATAATGGTAAAACCATACATTCAACTTCCATCTCTGAAGAACCCAATGAATTGGAGGGCTATAATGGGGCTCACCCGTTATATATTGAGCTATAATGGGACTCAATCCATAAAATATTGAGATATAATGGGGCTGAACCCATTATATGTTGAGTTATAAGGGTGATCAATGAATAATATCTTGAGATATAATGGATAAACCCATCATAAAAAAAGTATAAGGTCCATATCATAAATAAAATCTATTAAAACTCTTTTGAACCCATTTGTAAAAGAATTTTTGATATTAAAATACCCCTTTTGTATAAAAAATTTATTAAAAAATATAAATATTCTTCATAGAATAATAAAACAATTTTCCATTAAAATAACTATAAAAAAATATTCAGTAAAAAATAAGTCATTAAATCCTTAGGAAATCGAAATATCCCATTCATGACATATATGTTAAAAAAAATATTATGATCTTTTTAAAATGAGTTGAATGAGGATCATTAAGAGAATATATTTTAAATAATTTCCTTTAAATAAAGAAAAATATTGAGAGAAATTTGAAAATCACAATTTCAAAACATTCATATCAAGAAAATCATTTTTAAAACCTGGACATGAAAGAGGAATATATCAAAAATAAATCATTAAAACATTTAAAACATAGGGATTTTTTGTTAAATAATACTTTTCCCTGAGTCTAATATTCACAAACCTTATTTATCATCTAAAACAATAAAATTATTTCTTTTATTTACTATATTGAGAACCTTTTCATATTTTTCTCATTCCTTATATATCACTTATTACCGCGTTATATTAATTACATAATTACATAATTATTTAAGTTCACATGGGACATTTTGATGATATTTGATGCTTAAGTATGGAGTAACTTTGGTATGATTCATATTGTCAATGTTTTTATTAGTAAATAATATAGAGAATAATAATCAAGAAATAATAATAATTTTTATACATTTATTATACTTTTAAATCCATCCATTTAATATGTATATGAAAAATGAATTATGTTACAATCATAATGACAGTAGGCCGTATGTATGCATTAGTAAGGTTTTTATTTTCTAGTGATCATTATCGAAAGAAGGTAAGTTTAATTTTATCTTTTAATAATTATCACAATGTCATAAATATTATATCAATTCCTTAAATATTCTTATATATTTCATTCATATGATGTGGGGATAAAAAATGACTCACATCACATTGTGGAGGTGATAATTCACACATACACATGAACATCATTATCATTTTTCAGGGCGTGTAATTTTAATAATGTAAATGATATATTCCATTTTTATAATGATAAATATGTCATTAACAAAATATATAGTCTTTAATTCCATAATTATAACTATTCTTGGGAGATGGTGATGAAAAAACAATTACATCGGTTTGTGAGGTGGTAATCCATCACACACAGAGATGATGAATTATTTTCCCATTTTAGAAAAACGGATATGGATATGGTTCATGAAACAAAAATAATTACATCTAATTATATTGAGTATACTGGATTTTTTATTTTATTCTAATTTATTTATATTTGAAGGATGTTCAAGAAGAAATAAAACGGAAACACTTGATTAAAAACTATACTTCTTCTTTAAACAATATCCTTTGATTTACACCATAACACCTCTAGGATAAGTCTTAATCCTAATATAAGGAATCTATATTTGTGTAGGGATTCTAGGAGGGCATGTTTTTGTTATTTTCATAACCCAAATGTGATTGTATTGTGTTGAAATGATAATAAGGGGCTTCCTTTTATAAGAGAGGGGAGTTGAAATCCTAGAATTTCACAAAATATTAAATTCATGTAAACTAATTTCATATTCCAAATAGATTAAAAGTAATTTATATAAAATATAAGATGTTTATTGTTATTAATACCATGATACAATTAAATTTAGATAATTTTTTATAGTATTTTTTTCTTTGTCATTTGGTTTTAACCCTTATTTAACCTATTTAACTCTTACCATGACAGCAAAAGTTTTTACACATTGAGGGTTCATATAATAAATATAAAATGAAAAATTCCTAAAATGTATTAGGAATTTTCATATAAGGTAACACTTATTGATCTAGTGGGTCAAAGGATTGAATCCAACTTTCCAAGTTAGAGGTCGAACCAGGTGAATTTTAAAAAATTTAACCGATTTTAAGGGTCCGAAACTGAGGGACGGAACCAAGGAGTTTTACCACAGGAATATAATACCATTGTGGGAATGGACTATTTATGTAAGAGTTTGATCACCAGTTTCATATTTTATTTCATATAGGATATTATAAGGGGAAGATATAACAAAGGATCATTCTACTTAAGAATGTAGAAGGGGTAGAAGACTAGTAGTGATTTACGGAGTTATAGTCTGACTAATGGAAAGAAAACAATTGGGTGAAATTACAACTATTATCTAACATAACCAACAGAGACTAGGTATATTATAAAAAACATGTTAAAGGATATGTATTGTGTTCTTTCCTGTAGTAATCATTTCTAGGTAAATTATGAATTAATGAATCTAGACAATGGTGGGGCCATATCTGACAAGTCCCCCCCACCCCACACAAGGGTATCTTGACTGGTCTACTGTGGTAGATGGGTTTATAGGATTCAATAAATGGGAAAACATAAGGGATAATTATAAATTCATAAGAAGAAATTTTATAGGAGATTTTTTTGATTAATTCCAAACCATATGAGGTTGAGAGGATAATGTAATGGTTAATACTTGTGTACAATAATTGTTATAATCAAGCATGGATTAAAAAGAAATATCTTATACTCATAGGAGGATTCAATAAAGGGAAGACCAATAGAGAGGAGTACATTCCAACTTGGTTCAAGATGACTTATCACCTTGAAGACCTTATAAAAGATGATCCAGAAACACAGGTAACCACTCCCTCTTGGAAATTATTTAGGGGGAATGTTTCTAATAGGCATAGTTATATGTAAATGAATTTGTGATTTCTTATAGTGTTTTTATAATTGGGTGAACCTATTTGGTTTCTCTCTTTTTCCTTAAAAATGTTTTGTTAATAAAAAATAATGTTTTCTAGCATTACATTAACTTTTAAAAATATAAATACAATAAGATAACTTCAAAAAATATTATAATACGTATCCAAAAATTCAAAGTAATATAAAAATTTTGTTTATTACATTAATTATATCATTTTAAATTTATTTTAAACTTTTAATATCATTTTTCTATTTTTTCTATTAATTAAATAATTAATGCACCAATTTTGTGAAATAATTTATGTAAATAATTTCTTTAATAAAAATTATAAATAAATTGACATGGTGTGGATAAATATTTTACATTTATAATAAATATTTATAGTAGAATATATCTTCAGAACAACCCTATATTATAAATTCTATAGTTATTAAAAACATGAGTATGGAATATTTGAATATTTATTAAATAAAATGTTAAAAAAACCATACTCGCTTAAAAAAAGAAATCAAATTCTATATATATGAATCCTAATTAATTATGTATGATAATTAATTATCCAATATAATTGGGAAAAGTTTAATGGATTTTGTTTAGTTCTTATCATATTATTTTTACCCAAAATTAATATATTTTCCCATTATAGTGGTAAAACAGAATTACAATGATTTCTATTCATATTGTTAAAAAAAGTCCAATTTATTAAATTTGAACCCTCTCATTCCAAATATGAAATCTAATTTTTATAATTAAAAAGTTATAAGTAAAATAATTTAACATAAAATTAAACTATAAAAATATAACGGATAACCATTTTTCAAAAAAAATCCATTTTTCAATATAAAATATTTTTATATTAAATTAAAGTAGCAAAAAAATTTAAAAAAATTGGATTATTTTAAATAAAATTTTACTAATTTAAATTAATAATAATTGAAAAAATAATTTTACCTTGTAAATACTTTAAAAATATAATATTCAATAAAATTTGTATTTTCACTTTTCATTGAAAAATAAAACTTTTCATAAAATCATCAAAATTTCACCATAAGAATAATTTTCTTATGAATATTTCAAAAATTAATTTAATTCTATAAAATTTATTTTCTAAAAGTTACATAATTTTTTATATTATATGTATATAAGAAGTAAGAAAAATCATTTCTGGAGAAAAAATATTTTTTTGAATAATATATGGAATTTACTAAAAATTGGGTAATTATTTTATAGGAAGATACATGAAATTAATATTGAGTTATATATTTATTTTTATTAAAAAAATTATTTATTCATATTCATTCATTTCAATCTAATGGTTAGGTTTTAATGGTTATTTTTAAATAGTAATATTTAGTTGTTCATTTAAGCTTATTATGGTGTATCTTATACGATATTAAACATATTATTTTATTTTAAAATCTTAGGATGTTACATTCTAAACTATTGGAAACTCTGCCTTCTCAATTTTTAACTCAGTCTTAATAACATGGTTTTAACTTGTCAAAATACCTTTATTGAAACCCCACAATGGAATATGTGTCTATAAGACTTCCATTTGAGAAGAGAGAATGGAAAGTATGAGTTTTACATGATATAGCACATACTACAAATAAACATAGGGAATCATGGACATGGAAGATTAAACTAACTATCATGTTTTGATGGAGAGTGGTAGATAACATGGTCATTATAATGTTAACCATCACAAAAAAATAAGTATGTGATGGGAAAAAATGAATTTGGTTTCTCAGTAAGAAAAGAAAATGGTATACGTTTTTATTTGACGGTTTTTATTAAAATATTACTTTCTTATAGTTGAGTAATTCCATTACCATATGTACATATAACATAGGGAGATATACATACATGAAAATAATAATTTTATCCTTTAATAAATTTCCACCACAAACTCATATTTTTATCCAAATTATGAGTATGGATTTGTTTCCTTGCTTGAAGCACTCCAATAAAATTGCACTAATCAGAAAATATATAAAATAAAAATAACTTATTCATCCTTCCCTTAGTCTTTTATTAAAAATAAAATGGTTCGTAAAATACAAGATAATTATCTAAAAATAAAAAATCATTATATGGTGATAAACGAATTTAATATCTAAAATTAAATAGTAATACCCAAAGTTCAACCTAGTTCATTCAATAAATAATAATCCTTAAAATTAATAATAAATATTATAGTCTAAGTTTGAAGCCCCAAAATAAGAAGGATTTTATCACATAGTGATTCTTAATATATTTTAACAATTATCTCTATAAATTAATCATGAATTCTCATGCAAAAATGTATATACCCAAATCATGTAACCATTATAAATAAACAAAAAGATAATACAAACTTTATTCCTCAACTAAAATATCATATCATTATGTTTACCTTATTCCTATAATGCTTCCCCAAATTATATTGATCTTCTTGAAAAACAACATTAATCACATAATCACCAATTTTTGAATCCCATATTATTATATACATATCCTATCAAAATAAAATTTTCATCATCCACAAAATTTTTTAACTAAAAATAAAAAATCACACTAATTGGGACTTCATATAAGCTAGTGTTAGGTAATTCACCCTTGTCTCCTTTCAGTTGTGGGTTCAATTATCAAGGCCTTTCCAGACACAATGAGTTGTCACATTATCTAAAAGTTGTAAATTTTATAAAGAAATAGTAATATAATCCTTATAAAAATTCCAAAAATTGTGACAAACATCCTAAATATAACCTTAACATGTTTTGACCTCAAAGGATATCTCATACCTTTTACTTTGATAACCAAAATGTAATAAACAATAATTAGTTCAAAAATAAATGTATATAAAAATAACATTAGTCATCATAACATTTCATAACATAAAGCCTTTAAATGGGTTTCTTAGAGACTAAAATTATCCTCAACATTAAAATAACAAATCCATGATGATATCCATAACTCTATATAAAACATACTAATCTCAAAAGTTGTCTAATCCCAACTTTAATACCAACAGTATGTACCAAACATAAACATCACATATTCTAGTGACATTTTACTAGAGTTAATTTTATTTCATTCAAAAATATATTTTTGGTTTCTAGTTTTATAGAATTAAGGAAAACTATTAGAAAAGAGACCTGCACATTAAAAGTGGACACTTTGATACAATATCAATTTTTTCATGATACAAAAGTATTTAAAATAAAACATGATACCTTTTCATTATATATCATCACAATTTTCATCTTGACCTTATCCTTTCCACTTTTATTCTTTTAAACCTTGTGAGAAATATTTTAAAAAATATAAAGAGCACAAAAATATGAATAATGGACAAGAAATAATAAAATCATTTTCCCAGTGAAAAACATGAAAACCAATTAATAATAGTTTCTTAAAAACACATTAGCAAGAATTGAAAAATCATATAGGTCCCTTGGGACTATTTACCATATCTCTATTACATTAATCATAAAAAAATAACCATATTGTTTACATCCAAATGAGGATTAACCAATTCATTATAGAGTTATAATGGGGCTCACCTATCTTATCTTGAGCTGTAATAGAGCTCAACCCCTCGTATCTTGATATATAATAGGGAACACCCCATTATATATTAACCTATAATGGTTAATAACATGAAATATCTTGAGATATAATATCCTCAAACCATTATAAAAAATTTAAAAGGGCTATACAATAAATAAAACAATTTAAAACTCTTTTAAACCTGTTTTAAAAACAATTTTGGATATTAAAATACCTATATTCTATAAAAATTAACTTTTAGAAAAAAAATATAAAAACTGCATAATGAATAATGAATCCATTTTTCCTGAAAGTAATTATAATAACATATAAAGGAAAAATTAAATCAATAATGTTCCATGAAAAAAGAAAATTAAATTCATTTTATATATATTAAAATTTATTTCTTTTAACCTTTTAAAATAGAGCTGAATGAGTAACTTTAAAAGATGAATTTTTAAAGAAATTCCATTACATAAATAAATGATTTGAGAGAAATTTGAAATTTACCACTTCGAAAAATTCATATACATGTAAATAAATTCAGAAAAATAATTTTAGAAACGTCTATATGAATGATAAATATTAAAAAAATAAATCTTTTAAACATTTAAAATGGGGATTTTCTAGTTAAAGAGTCCCTTACCTTGAGTCTGAATCATCACACATGTTCTTTATATTCATGAATAATAAATATTTTTACAATTATATACTTTCATTATTACTTTTTTTGAGTTTATTATACATTTTATATCACTTATTACCACATTATAATAATTACATAATTATTTAAGTTAACATAGGATGTTTTGACGATATTTGATAATTGAGTCCAACATAACATTGGTATGATGCCTATAGTCAAAGTGTTCATTAGTAAATAATGTATAGAATAATAATTATTACGTAAATATTTTACATATTAATTATACTTTTAAATCCATCCATTAACTATGGATTTTAAAAATGAACTATGTTACAATCGTAGAGACAATTGGCTTTACGTATGCATCAGAAACTTTTCTATTTTTCAATGATCATTATGTAATGAAGGTAAGTAACATTTTTTATTTAATGAATGATTATAATATCCTAAATATAATATTATTTGTATAAATATTATTTTATATATCATTTAAATTATGTGTTGATGAAAAAAATCAAATTGCTTCCTAGAGGTGATATTTCACACGTATGCACGAACGAAATTATCATTTTTATGTTCCTAGAAATTTCATAATTTAAATGAAATATTATCTTCTAATAATTATAATTATGTAATTAATATCATATAAAAACCTTAAATATATAATTATATCCATTCTTGAGAGACATCTATGAAAAAATTACATCATTTCATGTGGCATAGTCTTCCATACACGTGAAGAATGAATTGTTTTCCCATTTGATGGAAGATGAGATGGATATGGGTTATTAAACTAACATAATAATATTTTAGTACATGTATTATACTATGTTTATTATTTTATATATTTTTTATAATATTTTTAGGAGAAAGAAGAAATAAAATAGAAACACTTGATTTAAAACTGTTCATATTCCCTGGACAACCTCCTTTGAACACCTTAACAGATCCAAAGTTAGTGTTATTCCTGAAATAATTACTATATAATGTTTGGAGGGATTATATAATGTTATTTTTAGGTAATAAATGAAAAAAATGTGTTTTAATGTTCATTGAAATTAGAATAAGTGATGTCCTTTTATAGGATAGGGGTGCGACACTCTTGAAATTTCTCAAAATATTAAATTAATGAAAATTAATTTTATATTGTTAATGGATCCAAAGTGAGATATTTAAAATAAAATATGGGGATAGATCAAAATAACCTCATCCAATGAAATTTATAATATGTTTTTACTATATTTATACCTATATCTTTTGGTTTTAACCCCTTACTTAACCTCTTAAAATCTTACCATGACAACATGAATTTTTACACATTGGGGTTAATATAGTTAATATAAAATAACTAAATACCCATAAATTGATCATGGATGATATTTTAAACCTTATACTAACAATTTTGATAAATTTAGTATTTTTTTTAAATTTTATATCATTTAATAAAATATTATTCATCTTAAAATAACATTAATATCAATTTTTTAAACTATTCATTATTTTAACTTTTAAAAACATCATCAAATTAGTATAACATCAAAAATATATTCTAATATATCCTTAAAATGAATAATTAATCGATAATATTTGTGAATTATATTAATTATATATCATGTTATATATATATTAATATAATTAATATAATTTATTTGATTTCTCTATTAATCAAACAATTACTGAATGAGTCTTATAAAAGCATTTAAAGTAATAATTTATTTACTAAAAATTATAAATAAATTACCATGATTTATATAAATCATGTAACATCATGTTACCTTGATCAGGTATGTTTTCCCTCTTTATAAGTTCCCATTATGGTTGAGTGTTTTAAAAAGGTGATTTCTAGATTATTTGCTGGCTGTAGATGAATTTTTTACCGTTTAACAAGGATACACATCATGTAATGGATTTTAGGTTCATACCGTGACACATTTTTACACCATGAAGGTTTAAATGATGTTATAAGTGGTTTTTCATCATGATTTATTTTAATGTCATATTTTAATATGAGGAGAAATTTTTTGGCGTACTTAAACACCATGGATTCCACGATGTGTGAAGGAATTAAACATCATGTCATTTCCAGAGAAGGGATTTTGATGGCACCATTATAGTTTTGAGTGCCCATTTTTTCACTGGTTCTCCCTTTCTCTTGACTAAGGGTTCATATCCATTAAGTTTTGGATACATTTTTCCATCTTGATTGATCCATTCAATGTTCGATCTCCACTATGTTTATGGTGCATCTCCCTGGGTGGGAGACCATTCCTATTCTTCATTTCTATTCATCATGGTTGAACCCCGAGGTTTCATTATCAGTTTTGTTGGTATCATTTCATGATAATTCATATATTCTTATAGATCTTCTTAGTGAAATTATTCTGTAGGTTGTTCCTTTTTTTTGTAGTGTGGAATGTTTTTGTTCTTTAGGTATGTGGGTTCCCTTCTTTCTACTAACCCCATGTTTCAAAATTGAATATATCTTGAGATATTAATTGGATTCAAGGGCCTTTGTAGATTCCATTAGGTTTTCATTGTTGGAGGATTCTATTTTAGGTATATCTTACCCGATCATTGAGATATGTGTTTCTATTAATAGCCTTTGTTGATAAACCATATTGTTTCTATTTTTTAAATTTATTTATAAAGGTAATTGGAATGATTTTTTTGTGCCTATTGAAAATATTTTTTAATTAAAAATAACTTTACCATGGTTATTGAAAATGGAAATAAAATGTGAATTTTCAAAGCATTGAAATGGATTATGAAATGGTTTCCAAATCATTGAACTGAATTTGAAATTGAACACATGGGTTACCTTGGGAATTTTGGTGGAAGGTTTAGCTTAAGGCCATCATCCATATTTTTTGATTTATCATGTGTTTTTCTCGTGGTGATTTCCTATGTTTCCATGGCCCATTTTTCAAGGGGACTAATATTGACATTGTTAGGGGGGTTTAATCATAGGTTATTATTATGTATTCAAGGAATGTGTTCTAGAACCATATTGTTCACTTGATTGATTCTAGTATGAGTATTTTTTTTATTATGACCCTTAATGATCCTTGGTGCTAATACATATTCTTCAATATGTATTTCTTGGATTTTTTGTTTTAGCCTCAATATGCATGATTATTTTTTATAAAGATGATACATAAAATGTGTTTTGAAATTGATATACCTACTTTAGTTTTAAAAATACGATAAATGGAAAAAAAATTCAAGTTTTTAAAAAAAATTATTTACTGATTATCAGGACATGATTTATTTGAAATGGGCATACATGAATTGTTATATAAAGACTTGTTAGGGGAAACCTATGTAGAATCGTATTGATCTTATTAGCTCACACTTCGTGCACTACTTCAGTGGTGTGTAAACCATTGTATGTATTCAAATATAGGGAATGGAATGGTTCCACAGTAAGGTGATGATGTTTCATGTCAGCTGAGTTGGGTAACTGGTGGTGAGATGGTGGTATCTGTCTACACTATCACATAGTGTAGCTGTTTAATTTTGGGTACTTTGTAGTTGGACTTGTCTATTGGAGATTTTTTCTACATTTAAATTTGTTTTTTTCTATTGTCTTCTTACATATATTTCTTATTTTTATTATCTTTTCTCTCTTACTTATTTCACAATATATATATTTCATGTGTTTCTTTATTTTGGGAAAAATCATTCCCTCAGTTTTTATTTTGATGCTCGAGTGCCTGGTGCCATCCCATGGGGATCCAGAACAACCTTATGTTATATGACAGAATGGTTTGGAATTCATTGTTTTGGGTAACCTGGTTTTGTTCCATAAAAATGGTAATAGAGGAGATATGTCCTCAAGTTTCCTTGTCCCGGGACGCCTGATAGACTAGAGATAGAATTGTTGGGATGTGAGAGGTATGTTACGATATTTTTCTAGCCATATCTTATCATAAAGAGTCTAAAGATGACATGGAATGTTTGGTTATGTATCTCTAGAATTGAGTTTTGTTTTATATCTCAGTTTCTATATATGGGTATTCTAGCTTGAACTAAGATTTATTCTATTATCTGGTCTTTATTTTTTTACGATGTGCAGTAGTATAACTCCAAGAAATCTTTCACAAGATACTCAAGAGATTGAAACTGATTCAAATCAAGGAAATCCACATATATATTATAATCTCATTGAGGAAATGAAAAGGGTAGTGTATATTGTTGATCAAAACATACCATGAGTTGAGAGCACAGTTGTGGATATATAACTAGGAGTTAGTGGAGAGAGAGTCCAATCTATAGAATTCTTGAGTGAGAATCCACCATAGTTTAATGGAATGAATGAACCTCAATAGGTGGAGGACTAGATGTATATGATCCATAAAATCTTTGAATTTATAGATACACATGAGAATATCAATGTAAAGTGTGCAACATTGTTGTTTGAGGGTTCTAGAAAGTGATGGTGGGATTCTATAAGGACCCGACCTTAAAACAGTACATAATTTTGAATTAAATTAATAATTCACATTGAGGATTTTTAAGGTTTAGAGTTTTATAGAATTAGGCCATAACTATTACATATCAAATTGAAAATTACATGTAGATACAACTACTCAATATCTATTTTTTTCATAAAATTAAAAATCTTAAAAAGAAACATGTCTACTTCCATGTTCTAGACAACATGACTTTTCCTTGATCCCATCCTTGACCATATTCATCCTTAATTCTGGTGGAAAACATTTCAAAAACATGGTATTATAATAAAAATCTTATTAAGGGTTATAAAATAAGGAAAGGATACATTATTCCATAAATAAATATAAATAAATGAAACCATACTTTTCAATCATAAAATACCTCATAAAATCGTAAGATTTAATAATAACACATAGAAATCATAAATCATAATGGTACATTTTTTTCATACATAAAATACTTAAATTTTAGCTATCAAAACTATATAGGGAGTTACGTTGGAATATCTGTCACAGTATATTCTGAAAATCTCATAGGAGAAACATTAACGTTTACCTCTGTCACATTACCCAATTCATTAGAGAGCTATCTCGGGCACACCTGCCCTAAGTTTATCACGAAAACACCAATATACGTAAACAATGCCCAATAAACGTAACATAATCATAACACATAACACAATGATAAAGTAAAGATAACATTTCCACATTACAATCACAATATAAGAATTCATGATATTTAAATAAACAATGCTTTATCGGACCATTTTCAAAAACATTTAATAAAGAGATTTTTAGAGTCATAGTGTCCCATACCACTTTGAAGATTTTAATGGAATTAAAATTTTATAACATTAATGTTCATATAAAAAAACCCTTAAAAAAATTTTGAAACATGGGAAATAATGAGAACTATTTAGAAGAATAAATCATTAAACCAATATTTTAGTTAAGGAGTTCTTAACCAAATGAGTGATGCTTGAATACAAATAATTGAGGAATAAATTTAATAAAAACATTATAATATCATGAGAATAAAGGTATTCATGATATAATATACCAAAATACATTATATACATCATATAAAAGTTAATTGGCGCATAACAACAATGAACTCTCAATGGAATGTAAATTGGGATGAAATCCCTTGTAAAAATTGTATCCTTTGATTAAGGATAAATAAATTACATAATAATGTGTGACAAATATAAATACACTCAATATTATTGTATATTCAGTGTAAAGCATTTAGAGGTTATTCACACATATTCATAACATCGCATAATCAATAATTAGAAGTTTAACTCAATGAATTGAAATTGGGTGAAGAAGTTTCCTTACAGAAATTTGACAACCTAACGATGTCACTTTAAAATTAAGAAAATAATTTGATGAGTGAGAAATGGGTATCTCATAACTTTGACATAAAATTTACAGTATTAAGGATATATAAGAACATATCCTAAAATTAAAATATGTTAATAAAAAGACATAACAAAAAAGAAGTCTTTTCAAAAGAGGTGGGTGAAAGGTTCCCTTAATGATTTGGTTACTTATGAAATATTCACCATATAAAAGAAGGATCATAAAATGAATATTTAATTACCCATAAATTAAGGTATATTACAAAATTAATACAATCATGTTCAGTACATACACCACACAAAAGTAAATAGTGGCAATATAGCATGATTCTCATGGGAATAAAAAGTGAGATGAAAACACCTTACCACAATGTAATCAATCAAGTCGTATGACAAAAAGTTAATAACCACAAAATTAATCATAGAATACCATGAATATAAAGATAATTGTGATAATATATATCAAATTTCAGTATAAAATAAACCATATGAAATAAAAATGTGGCGAACAATGGAACTCTCGCAGAATTAAAATTGATATAAGAAACCCCTTACCTTGTGTCTGACTTGACCCGTTCTTTCATTAATCTCCTGA
The DNA here is from genome assembly GCA_963277665.1 of Viscum album. NCBI lineage: Eukaryota > Viridiplantae > Streptophyta > Magnoliopsida > Santalales > Viscaceae > Viscum > Viscum album. The sequence goes on from OY728123.1 coordinate 837,855,457, forward strand.
ATAAAAATATAAAGTTAATTTATACTTTCCTAAGATCCTTTTTAATTTTTTTTATTCATTTATATCACTTATTTAGATGTTATAAATATTATGCAATCATTTTATATAATAATGGTCGTTTTGTCGATATTTGGTATTTGAGTCAAAAATGAACTTCTTATAATTACATGTTGTTCATGTGGTCAAAAGAACATTATCTTCAGAATTATATTCATGATTTAGATATCATATATATAATATGTATCTAGTATATTTATGTATTTATAATATTACATAACATTTGGAGATAATAAATGAAATGCATCGTTTATGGAGACGATAAGCCATACGTACGCATGAACACTACATTCATTTCTATTTCATATTTAATGGAATGAAAATGCAATGATACATAGGTATATTATAATTCCAGTATAATATCATATGATATAAATGTTACATAATTTAATTAACTCCATCTTTTATACGTTCCATGTATGTCATGAACGAATCATATCACCAAAAGGGGGCAGTAGTCCGCACTTCCTCAAATGAAATTATCGTATTTATAAATATTGGAAAGCATTAAAATATGTTTTTAAATAAAAATTATATAAGAATATTGAAAACATAAACATAATATATATCATATATAAATACATTTACAAAATAATGGCCACCATGAGAGGTGGTAGGAGATAATTTAACAATCATCATTTCGTGAGGCAGTTGTTCACCGTCCACAAAAACGTTATGTTTTATAAAAATTAGATGGAGGTGTGTGTGAGTGTAGATCAAATCTTTCTCATAAAGGAAATAGTATATTTAGGATACTGGTTTTGTTATAATATAAAGGAATAAAAAAGAGTTTATGGGGTTGGAGAAGTGAAATAAAATAAAAGAACTTAAGAGAAGACGTTACATTTATATCGGGTATCTGCCTTGGGTTTGAACTAAAAGGTTTTATTGAATTTACTTAATTCTAAGGGAAGGATTCTAGGAGGATAATAGGGATTAATGGAGTTAACTACGTAGATTTTGGATGAGCCAAGGGGTTTGATAAGTGTGAAGAATGGGTTATAAATGTGGGATTTTTATAAGGGGGTGGAGGGGTTCTTTAGAAATGTTTAAAAATATTATTTTATTATTTAAGATTTTTTAGTTTGTAAAGGTCAAAAACATACTAAAATAGAATATAAGATGACTCATGTTCGAAATAAAATCATCCAATAAGAATTGGGTAGGTTTTGGATATTGTTTTAATCTTTATAATCTTATTTATTTAAATCATTCATTAATGTGGTAAACACTACATCATTATTGTTTCATAAATATTCTTATTTATTGGATGTATAAAAATTATAAAAAAATATCATGACTATGGAAATAATTTTAAAATTAAAATGCATATTAATAGTCGAAGAGATAACTTATATAACCCCATGTAATAACTGATTTACTAAAAGATATATTTTTAAGTCATTTTTTGTCTTTACCTTAAATTAATTAATATAAAGTGTCATTATCACTCCGAGGTGGCTCCATGAGGTTCTAAAATGGACCCAAGGATGCCCATGGTCAGAAATATATCAAAAAATGTAATTAGGACACATGTTATGGTAGTTAAAAATTACTATAATAATATTTTGATACCTTTATTTTCTAGATTTACTTTTTAACCATGGTAAATTAAATTTTTACTGATGTAAATATTCATATTTTACAAAACTAAAAGTGAACTATTTACCCAATTTAGACCTCATGATTCCGAATATGGAATCCATTTTTCCAAATTCAAAACAAATAAGTGGAAGAAATTAATTTAAAATTAAATCCCACTGTCAAAACCAAAAGCGTGTTTTTAAGAAATAATAAGTAAATAAAAATTTACACTTATTTATGTCCAATTTCAAAGTAAAATTACTTAAAATGACCAAAATTGGATTAAATAGTGAAAAAATAATATAATTACACTTTAAAACCAATTACAAAGATAATATAAACTTATAAATAAATTAGATTAACAGGTAATCTTGAATTAAATTACAGTATTTTTTACTATTCATTGAAAAATGAATTTTTTCAGAAAATTACCAAAAATCTACCCAAAGTAAAATTTTATGTCCCAATTATAAAGAATAATTTTATTTTTTCAAATAGAACATATAAAAGTTACCAAAACTAGATTTAAAGAGGGTTCTCCATCAAAAGATGATAAATCAACCTTTTAATGAATATTAGAGTATTTATACTTAAAAACATATTCTTTCTTATTTTAAGGCTATACAATTTATTGGATAAAAGTAAAAAAATTTAAGAAACATATTTCAGAATAATATGGTTAGTTTCATCCATTCCCACTAATACAACGTCTATGAGTTAACTACCATTTAAATTAATAATATTATGTTAATATTTTTCAGTATAACTCAACGTTGTGTGCAACATAAGTTTTCAATGAAACCTGTTGTTGCATATCATGTATGCCATCGAACATAGAATCCTATTTAAGGTAAAATTAATATTTAATTCACAAATTTTAATAAATATAATAAAATTCATATTTTTTATTTACCTGGGATGTTTCATCTTTCCCCCCTTTTGGTAATTATGTCCTCACAATTTTAAAATTGGGCATGGAAACTTCATTTAAATTTACACATCGTTAAAAGATCCAATAAAAATATCACATTAAAAGAAAGAAAGAGAAATAAAAAGGTCACTCAGGAAGACCCATACCAGGATTCCATGTTGGAAATCATGGATATGAAAGAGAAACAAACCATCATGTTTTGATGGAGAGTGGTAGAAACAAATATTAGGATAAAGTTAACCACAAGAAAACCACAAACATGTGATGGTTTATACATTCATTGATTACCCAAAAGGAAAAGTTAACGGAAAATGTTTTTGTTTTATGTTATATTTCATAAAGTTGAGGAATTTATTTATGATCTTAAATAAAAACCTTTGGAAACATACTTACTTTTCATGTAGACTTTCATCCTTTACTAAATTTCTACCACAAACTCATCTTTTCTCCAAACGAAGTGTATTCAAACTGACATGGACACATTAAAAGCACTAGAATCAACTTATATATTATCATATAATCCACCAAAGATAAACTATATATTTCCCCTATCTTTAGACATCATCCAAAACCAAAACGTTTTGTACCAGACTAGATAATCCCCAAAAAGGATAATACATTATAAAAATATAAACTACTCTTAATCTTCAAAATTTTTCAAACAATACCCAAAGTTCAAAAATGACCATTAAATAAAAAAATGACCATAAAATTCTTAAATGTAATCAAAACTATGATTGAATCCCAAATCATAGATGGATTTAATCACAAAGTATTCCTAGATAAATCTTAACATTTATCTCTAAATAACATAAGTTACTCTTAAAGTCTCGTACTAAAAAGTAATTAACCTAATCACATATTCTCCATGATAGGTTAATCATTTCCATAATTAAACCAAATCTTCATATGTCCATAATAAAAACATAGATTCTTTAAAAATAAAATTTCAACCATTACTCCGCAAATGAGATCCCATAGTATTCTATTTCCCTTAAGCATATAATGTTTCTAAAAGAGAAAACATCTTCTAAAATAACCTATATCACTTAATAACCAAATAATTTTCCTATATTAAGGATATCCATTTGATAAAAAACAAGTTCCCAAAATCAAATTATTCTTGATCCATAAAATCATTTAACTTAAATGAATAATTCATACTAACTAGGTAGTTCACGTAGGACAGTGGTAGGAAATGCTCCCTTGTCGCCCTTTGGTTGTTGGTTCTACTCCTATGGCTTTTCCAGATGTGACGGGCTGTCACCTATATTACGGGTTATCCTTTTTATAAAACACAAAAATAACCCTAATTTTTTAACCTCAATGGTTTTATTATTCCTTTCATTTTCATCCCAATACATTAAGACCTCAATATCTAAATTCATGAAGCCTTATATATATTTCTCGTTTTCATATTTCACCTCCATATGATAAAATAAAACTATTCCTAATAGAAAGAACAACATACCTTTATATTGGTGTCCATATGGTTTCATCGTCATCTTGTTCACGTAGTTAGAAGGTCCATGCATTGCAATAATTATTTAGATATCCTTAAAAGTCATTTATTACCTTCATCTAAAAACACTATGTACAATATGGGTCATATGGGTGTTCACATAAAAAAAATTTATGAAAATAATCATGTATTAAATATAATTTCAAAACATCTGATAAAACATGATTATTATAAAATAGTCGGACTGAATTTAAGTTGAGACGTTCAATAAATAGACCTTCTAAAATACCATAAGTATGCGATGAGAGACTGTACTGTAAAATAATATATAAATAGGTTGTGCAAGGGTCTCCTTATTCAGCACCTTTTTCAAAATCATAATATGCTTCAAAATCTTGTAATAAGGTAAAATATTTAAAAATGCCTTGACAAAATTTACCTTTCTTGAAAATATGAGAATATTGAGAAAATATGATTTTATTAAATACATCGCATGATCCTTGGTGATATTGAGGTATAGTGGAGGTGTTTGATATCTCAAACAACTACAAAAAAGTGATTTGTATTCTAGAAAAAGATTCACAATCATCTGAACATGACTTTGCAATAATTATTAAAAGCATGTCATCAGGAAGAGATAGAATTTTTTTTTGAAATCCTCCTCTATCTATTTGTAACCAAATTTACAGGATCTATAAAACAAGGATTTAACTAAAATAATATACATAGGGACTAACCTTTTTTAACTAAAACTCTTAATCCCTAATGTTGTCTAAACAAACCTTTGATGCCAACTATAAGGACCCGACCTTAAAACATTAAATAATATTGATTTAAATGAATTATTCAAATTGAGTATCTTTTAAGGTTTATAGTTTTACAGAATTATTCCCAAACTATTACATTTCAACTTGAAAATTACATATAGACACTACTACTCAGTATCCATTTTTTCATAAAATAAAAACTCTTAAAAATAAACATGTCTAGTTCCATGTTTTAGAAAACATGAATTTTCCTTGATCCCATACATGACCATATTCATATTTAAGTCCTGTGGAAAACATTTCAAAAACTTTGGATGAGCATAAAAATATCATTATGGGTTATAAAATAAGGAATGGAAACATTGACCCATCAATAAATACAAATCAATGAAACCATAATTTTCAATCATAACATACCTCATGAAATCGTAAGATTTATGAAGAACACATAGAAATAATAAATCATAAAGGTAACTTGATCCATACATAACATAAAAACATTGTAGATATCACATCTACATAGGGAGCTATGTTGTAATACCCATCACAGTATATTCCCTAAATCTCTTATGAGAAACATTAATGTTTACCTCTGTCATGTTACCCAATGCATTGGAGAGCTGTCTCGGGCTCACCCACCCAAGGTTTATCATGGAACAACCCATATAAATAAACTTTTCCAATAAACATAACATAATCATAACACATAACAAAATCATAATAGAAATATGACATTTCGACATTCCAATCACAATATTTCAATTCAATATATTCAGATAAACATTACATTATCAAACCATTTTCAAAAATATTTAACAATGATTTTTTTTGAAATCCAAGTGTCCCATACCACTTTGAAGATTTTAAAGGAATTTAAATTTTAAAACATTAATTTACAAATAAATAAATACTTAAAACAATTTTTAAAACATTTAAATAAATGAAAAATATTTATAATAATAAATCATTAAAACAATATTTTAGTTAAGGAGTTATTTACCAAATGAGAGATGATTGAATGGAAATAATTGAGGAATAAATTTTTTTTCAAAACATTATAATATCATGATAATAAATATATTCATAATATAATATTCCAAATGATAATATATACACCATATAAAAGTGAATTGGTACATAACAACAATGAAGTATCAATGGAATGTAAATTGAGAAGAAATTCTTTATTAAAACTATATCCTTAGATTAAGGATAAATCAATTACATAATAATGTGTGAAAAATATAAATACACTCAATATGATTGGGTATTCAGTGTAAATCAATCATAGGTTATTCACACATATTCATATAATGACATAATCAAGAAGTTGCAGTTTAACCTGAAGAATTGAAACTGGATGAAGAAGTTCCCTTAGAGAAATTTGATATCCTAACAGCGTCACATAAAAATTCAGAAAATAATTTGATGAGAGAGAAAAAATTATCTCATCTTTTTTAAATACATTTAAAGCATTAAGGATATAGAATAACATATCCAAACATTAGAAGATGTAAATTAAAAGACATAACAAAAAGAAGTCTTTTTAACAGAGGTGGGTGAAAGGTTCCCTTACCGATTTGGTAACTTATGAAACATTCACCATATGAAATAAGGATCATAAAATAAAAATTTAATTACCCATAAATTAAGGTATATTAAAAAAATAATACAATCTTGGGTAGTACATACACCACAAAAAAGGAAATAGTGGTAATATAACATGAATCTCAAGGGAATAAAAAGTGAGATGAAAACCCCTTACCACATTGTAATCAATCGAGTAGTATGAAAAAATGTTAATAACCACCAAATGAATCATAGAATACCATGTATATAGAATGAATCATAATAATATATATCTAATTGAAGTACAAAATACACCACATTCAAGAATTAAGTGGTGAATAATTGAAATATCACGGAATTAATAGTGAGATAAGAAACCCCTTACCTTGTGTCCGACTTGACCTATTCATTATTTAAACTCACGAATAATAAGCTAAAGTCAAATTATACTTTCTTAAGAAACCTTTTCAATTTTATTATTCCTTTTATATCACTTATTACCATGTTATAAACATTAATAAGTCGCTTATCTTAATAATAGTTGTTTTGTCAACATTTGGTACTTGAGTAAAAAATGAACTTCTTATAATTAAAAGTTGTTCATGTGGTCAAAAGGCCATTATCTACAGAATAATATTCCGGTTTTATATATCATATGTATCATATATATCCATTATATGTATGTATTTATAATATTACATAACATTTGGAGATAAGAAATGAAATACACCATTCATGGAGACAGTAATCTGTACGTACGTATGAACACAACTTTCATTTCTATTTCACATTTAATATAATGAAAACATAATGATACATAGGTATATTATAATTCTAGTATATTATAATAGGATATATATATATATGTTAAATAATTTCATTAACTCTATCCTTTATATGTTCCATTTATGTCATGGACGAATCATACCACCTTGAGGGGGATGTAGTCTTCACTTCCTCAAATGAAATTATCATATTTACATATACCAAAAAGAATAAAGGTTTGTTTTTAAATAAATATTACAAAATAATATAGAAAAAATAATCATAATATATTTCAGTTATAAATACATTTCCATCATAATGGCCACCATGAGAGGTGGTAGGAGATAATTGAACAATCATTATTTTGTGAGGCAATAGTTTGTTTTCCACAGAAACAATATGTTCCTTAACAATTATATGGAGGTGTGTGTTAGTGTAGTTTAAATAATTATGTTAAAAACAACATAGTATATTTATGATACTAGTTTTGTTATAAAATAAAGGAATAAAAATATTTTCTGGGGTGGGATAAGTAAAATAAATCAAAAGAACATAAGAGATGACATTACCTTTAAATCAGGTATCTCCCTTTAGTTTGAACAAAAATGTTAAATTAAATTGCCATCAGCCTAGAAGAAGTTTTCTAGGAGGAGGAGAGAGATGTAGGGAGCTTAATTGGGAAGTGGTTGGATGATACAAGGGGGTTGATAAGTGTGGATAATGGGTTTTAATTGAGATATTTTTAAATTGGGTAGGATGTGCTCTTTAGGAATGTTTAAAAATATTATTTAATTATATAATTATTTTCTGTTTGAAAAGGTCAGAAAATTGTTAACATTGAATATAATATGACTCATGTTTGATATAAAATCATCCAATAATAATTGAATAGGTTGTGGATCTTGTTTTTATCTTTATAATCTTATTTATTTAAATCATTCATTAATGAGGTAAACACTACATCATTATTGTGTCGTAAATATTTTTATTTATATCATGTATAAAAATTATAAAAAAATAACATGATGTAGGAATTTTTTTAAAATTTTAAATGAATATTTATAGTCAAATAGATAACATATATAACCCCATGTAAGTATTGATTTACTAAAAGATATATGTTTAAGTCATTTTTTTCTTTACATTAAATTAATTAATATAAAGTGTCATTATTACTCCCAAGTGGCTCAATGGGGACCCAAAATCCACCCAAGGATTCCCATGGAAGTAAAGGTATCAATCAATAGGATCAGGACACGTATTACTGTAATTTAGTAGTATTATAATCATATTTTTTTCCTTATTTACCCGATTTACCCTTTAACCATGGTAAATAAATTTTTTACTCAAGTAAATATTCATAATGTATAAAAATAAAATTCAATTATTTAAACAATTTGGACCACCTAATTTCAAATATGGAATCCAATTTTCTAAATTCAAAACACATAATTTGCAGAAATTAATTTAAAATTATTTCCCACTGTCAAAACAAAAAGCGTGGTTTAATGAAATAATTACTATAAAAAGATTGACACTTGTTTATGTCCAATTTCAATGTTAAATTTCTTCCAATGAAAAAAATTGGATTAAATAGTAAAAACATAAGATAATTACACTTTAAAAATAATTAAAAATATAATCTATCCTTATAAATATATTATATTAAAAGGCAGACTTGAATTAAAGTACAATATTTTTCACTATTCATTAAAAAATAAATTTTATCAGAAAAATACCAAAACATTACCCAAAGAAAGTTTTTATGTCAAAATTATAAATATTAATTTTATTTTGTCAAATATAACATATAAAATTGACCAAAAATATATTTAATGATGGTTCACCATCAAAAGGCGGTAAATCGATCCTTTTAATGAATATTAGAGTATTTATGCTTAAAATCAGATTATTTCTTATTTTAAGCCTCTAAAATTTATTTTATAAAAGTAAAAACATTTAATAAACACATTTAATAATAATATGGTTAGTTTTTTTTCATTCCTACCAATATAACGACTATGCGTTAAATACCATTTAAAATAATAATATTATATTAATATTTTTCAGTATAACTCAACGTTGTGTGTAACGTAAGTTTTCAATGAAACCTATTGTTGCGCATCAGGTATTTTTTTGATCATAGAATCCCATTTAAGTTAAAATTAATATTTAATTCACAAATTTTAATAAATATAAAAATTTTATATTCATTATTTTCATGGGATGTTACAGATTCCATTATCTATGAAGATAAACTTGTGCACTTGGATTAGAAGGGTTTGAAAACCCAATTCTACCAATTTTTTTCTCAAGAGTCACAAATAATATAAAAATATCTATATTTCATCGATTTTTAGTAAGGAGAGTGTTTCGTGTTGGTATTCATTAATCAGTTTTCTGAACATGTCTATTTTGCTCCGAATAAGGTATAGAATGACCAGCTAAAGGCTTAGAGTACCTATAGGGTTTGCGACCAGATATCATACCACAAGTATTCATGTCAAATATTTCTACATATGTAGAGTTGGTAAATGGATCTATGATATAATATACGAATATAGAGGACAAGGTCATATTTTCTACCTCTTCTCTTCCATCTAGTGGTAACTTGAGTGGAATGCATGGGAAGAAGAGGAAGTGAAAGGATTCTCACAGGAGTGGTGGAGGTTGGTCTCAGAAATGAGCCCTCTCCACAAAATCTTCTATAGCTAGAAATGTGCCTCTAACTTTCTATCACTGTGGAAAGGTTAGGCACACAATAATTTCATTCCATATGCCCACAAAGACATGAAAAAACTATAAATGTATTGGTCACTTATAGTTCTTCTATCAAGATATTACTATGAATCATTATGATTAGGGTTCTTGAACTACAAAATATACTGTGGGGTAGTTAGATGATTTGAGGAATAAAGGATTATAGTCACATTCCTCATTAATTAATAAATTTCATGTTGTAGATTATTTTATAGTAGAGGTTGATACAGGTCCATAAACAGTGAGAGGTACTACCTTTAATGAATGTTTTGTAGAAATTTATTTATTTGATACTAGTGCCTCCCACTAGTTTATATCTTCATGTTTTCTTGATGTTCTTAAAATTTCTCTGGAACTTATTTCTTTTTTAATGGAGTTATATACACCTCTATGTAAGAGGATGTATTAGGGGTTTCAGTGTCCTTTTTATTTGTTAGCAATATTTGATACAGAGTTGGTTTGGGATTTTATTGTTATTGATCTATATCTACTTTAAGTCATCATTTATATGAATTTTATTTTCTCTCATCAAGTTTAAGTTGTTAGTTATCATTAGTTTTTTATGTTTCTTACTTCTAATAGGATATCTCGTGTGTTTCAGGGGTAGTGGGACATGAGGCATGGTCGTACATGTCATTCCCACGTGGAGCTTAGCAGTTTGTTGTATACTATTGTGATTGAGCACAATACAGTTTATTCTGATGCTCATATTCCTATTGTTTTTCAACACTTATCCATGATTAATTCTCTAGTTTTCCTATAGAGATACTTGTATATTTTATGATTGAACCATTGTGAGGTACACATTGGATATCGACATCCTCTTATCATATTGATCTAATGGAGTTTAAAGAGCACAAGATTTAGTTGGATGACCTATTGGGAAAGGACTTCATTAACCTTTGGTTTTCACATTGGCCATCCCCTTTTCTATTTTCTATGAAATCATATGGTTCTCTTAGGTTGCCTGTGGATTATCAGAAGTTGAAACAGGTAACATTAAATAAAAAGTATCCTTTTCCTCATGTGAATTATTTGTTTGATCATTTAAAGGGGGAAACATGGTTTTCAAAGACTGAGTAATTTTTCATTTAATTATGAATAGATAATATATAATATTTTTAAAAAAAATTAAATATTTTTTTATAAATTATGGATTAATTAATTTTTAGTCTCTACAACATATTAATTATTTATTGAATTTTAATTAATTATTTTACAAATAAATCCTATATAATTTCAAATTATTTTATTAAAAAAAGTCTTTAGAATAAAAAAATTTATTTTACATATAAGTTTTTAAAATATAAAATTTCATTGAAATAATATATATTATAAAAAATGAACAATTATAAGTTAATTGTATTATTAAATTTTCTATTTTATGTTAATTATATGTAAAATATTTTATTAGTAACACATTATTTACTTACAAATATAAAATAATAAAGCTGCCTATTGTATACATGTATGCCAAATGACCACATATCAAATTACCATATATCCAATGGCTATATTTCCAATAGATAAATATGAAATGACCATATATATAATAGTTATATTATATTCCTATATACATTATTACATGTTTCACTAAAATTAATTCAGACACTTTTTTATCATTATATCTCCAAATGTCTTTTATATTTCTGATAATTTTAATTCATTAGATTCTTATAATCATTTTTTTGATCTTTAAGTTAAATCATGAGGATATTGATTTAAATTTCATGGTATTTTTATTTAATTTTTTTATTACACTTTTAGTTTTTATAATAATGTTTAATATTTCATTCCAACATTTTATTAATTTTTTTCTTGTACTGTAATAATTAATCTCAATAAAATATTTCATTTTTACATTTTAGATTAGAATTGTGTGTATGTAAATATATTAAATATATTCAAGGAATAAAAATTATTGGTGTTATATTCACTACCCATGATTACTTAATGGGTTCTTTTATACACAATAATTTAGTTAGAAAACATGACAAGCGTTATATGAATGATAGATCTCGCAAGGTACATTTTTATCTATATTGGAAGATGTTATTTTCAAAAATCCAAAGGATAAAATGAATCATATTTCATAACAATAATCCCTAGAAAAAATCATATGCAGTGGTTCATACAAATAAAACAACACCCACCTTAATACAAGAAAATAATTTCAAGGTATTATGTTATAAATTATATTTAAAATTATTTTTTGAGGGATGCCTAGTTTTTTAATGTAAATTTATTATTATTTTTAAAAACAAATTTAAATTTAATTTACCATATATTAATATATATATTGGTTTTATTATAGAAATAATATATATGTAACAACTATACCAACATTTCCCAAATATGAGCAAGATCACATAAATATAGTTTCAATTTTTTATTTTCATATGAATTCTCAAATCATGAAATAAAATATAATTCTTTCCTTTTTAAACTAGTAAAAATTATTGAATACTTATAGACTATCTGTGGATTGGTTTTTGGAATAAAATTGGGTAATTTTTAAATTTTAATTGAGGATGTATGGTTTTATTTGGATTCCCATTATGTCATATTTTAAAAACATTTACTAATAAAATTAAATTACTAAGATTATGTATTAGGATATCTGGACTTAATTGGTTTATTATATTGATAAAATAATAATAGATTAATTTTAATGATATATAGTATTTATCATTTTAAAAATCCCTCCCGATCAATTTTTTTTGAAATTAATATGAATGTATTTCATACTTACAATAAATTTTTATAACATCCAATTTTATATCATGTTTATCAAAAATATCATTAGATGATATTGAAATTTATATTATATCATCCTAAATATTAATTCATACCTTATTTTATGATTTAAGTATATTTTAAATTATAATTAATTGATCGTGGATTGTTAGAGGTGTTTATGAAGCTAGAGTTTAGGAATTCCTGGAAGGTGGATAGTTTTATTTGGATGAAAAATATTTCATGGAATAAATGGCTTCTGGGTATATTTGAAGGAAATTCAGTCTAAAGAGATTCATGACATGAATGTTTATTCTGGTTTTCAATTATATCATAAAATTTTTGGATCGATCAAAATTTTTACAGAGAAGGGGAACCATGTATGGTTTATGGTGTGAACTACCCATTCATGATGTAAATGGTTTCTTTTTCAATTTGCCTATAAATTATATTCCTTATTTAGCCACCCAAATTCTACCATGGGTTAAATCAAAATTTAGGTTATATATAAGTGATTTTTTGAGCCATAACAACTCTATGAATTTAGTGTTCATCCTGGGCCTCCAATGGTTTGATATCAGTGGTTCCAGAGTATTTTAGTTTCCTTAGTGCAGTTGTAGTTTCATGAGAATTCCCCTCACATTGTATTTTAACAGAAAATCAAAAACCTCAGTTTAAGGTAGTGAGTCCTTACAATATATGGAATTTTTATATGGTTGTTTCAAATTATTATGTAGTGTTTGGTATATCCCCATGAGATCTATTCATGATTTGATTCACATTTGGTGCGTGTGTGTAACCTCCTGAGACATATTATAGATATGATTTAATGTGGTGTGCATCTCTATCCTAATAAGACTTATTCATGATACGATTCATATCAAGTGTTCATGTGTATCCCCATGAGACTCATGATTTATATCATTAATATGTGGTGGTTATTGGATAAATAGATCTTTTATGCCATGATGTGACTATGTGTTTAATTATTGTAGAATTGTGTGTTACATGTCGAGTTTCTCTAGCCCTATAATCGAGTTACTTGGTTAATCCATACAGGTTAGTTTCTCAATTACATAGGGGAGTTTAGAAAATGTTACGTATTTCCCCAAATCCATGATATTAGGTCAACATTTTATGTGATATCTTTCCCTCTGGTGGTGAGATTGGGTGAACCCATGGTATGTTTCTTACCTCATATCTAGGAGATTGGATTGACCCATGGGTTGTGGATTACGTAGATTTTTAAATTAGGTAGGCATGAGTAATACCTTTAAAATTAGGCATTACTATCCCATACAGGGGGATGTGGAAGGAAAATAATTGGAATAATTACATTGGTCCAACCTATGAATTTCCCTCCAACATTGAGTTGATATAGGTAGAGCTAGTATTTATTGACCCAACATATATGTGCATATGTGTGATTACTTACTGTTAACTTATGTATTTATTATTTTCTTGGAATATTCTTAAATATATTATGAACTTATGTTAATTACCATTGGTGGTATCCTATGTCATTTTATACTAACACCCAATGAAGGAATCTTAATTCATGCATAAGTTTAATGATTATGGTTCTTATTAAGGGAAAGGTCCCTATAATGAGTAGCTAAGCCGGAACAATAAGATGGTTCAAGGTGATGTCAAGGTATACTCTGCGTGTTAGATGTTTTTCCTCATATTACTAAGTTATATTTTTATGCTTTAGTATATTGATCTATCATATGTTGGGATCCATTATTTTTCATTGATTTTATGACTAACATTCCATATTCTTATATAATGGGTTTTATACTATTATTTTTTATACTATGGTCTAATGATTTTTTTATTCCCCTAATTTTTTTATTGTCTTCATGTGTTCAGTTGTATACTATGTTGGTTTCCAGTAACTAATGGAACAATCACCCAAAAATTCCTCTCAGGCCCTTACAGTTAATTAGAAACCACTTTCATATTGGGAGGTGCACATGAGGACATGTGGAACACAAGCCTGGAACTAGTGATTTGGGTAGAGGTGTTACAAATTGGTATCAAAGCCTGACTTTTTCTTTTACATTGATTGGAGATGTGCTAGACATGATATAGGATGTTTGAGACTTAGGTGGGGGAACGATGTCAGTGTCTAACATGCTCTATATAGAGAACCTCTAATTTTATAAAAATATGGGATTGATGTTCTTGTTCATCATTGTTAATGTTTATTTATTTCACCCTCGGCAATGAAGATGATATTAGTGACCTTATTTATAATAATTTAATAGAATTAATGCATCATGATTAGGCACATAGGTTTATAATTCACATGCAAGTTTCTTGCATAAGATAGAGATCAATTAATCAGATGTATATTTAAACATATGAATATTCTTAATTGGTACATTATTACTTACAATTAATTACTAGAAACTGATATTACTATGCTTTTATGTGTATATGGAAGTGACTAATGTATGGGTACAAGATATTTTTCATCAACCCTGGTTATGATAGTTAATGATAAGTGGGATGAACCCTCTATATGTAGCCTCTTATGTTGAGTTTCTTATCCAATTCACACATATTGTTCCAATAGACTATTTAACACTCCTTTGAGAATAGATATTAATGATTTTCTAAGATTTTTCCTTATCAGTTTAGAAATCACCTCCCCATATATTCCATATGGAACTACTAAGAGAATATGAATAGTAAATTACTACATGGGGTGATTTCTATATTCTATAACATTTTATACATGAGGGTGTAGTTAGGTATGATCCTATAGCTGCACCAATAGTTAATTCCATAGAAATGATGCATCCTAGACTCTCCATGATTGTTTTTTCATAGTAAAAAGGATCTCAAAGGTTAATGTTCAATTATGCTCTTGAATTTTATCACTGATATCCTCAATCCTTCTATGTAACTAGAGGCCCCAATGATACTGAAGACTGGGTATAAAATATTTAGAGGATATTAGACTTTTTGGAGACATTAGAAGATCAAAAGGAGAAAATTTCATCTTTTATGTTCCAGGACTAGCTTATTGGTGGCAAGGTGTTATGAATCATGAAATAATTTGCAATAAAATAACTTAAAAAAACTTCAATGATCTATTATTCTAGGAATTATTACTTGAAATTATAAACATCAATCATTCTTAAGAGTTCATAAACCTTTATTAGGGGTTGATATCAGTATCAGTTTATTCTTCTAGATTCAATGATCTAATTTTTTCTTCCATTGTTTATCAAGAATAAGAAATAGATGGAAAATAAGTTTAATATTAATATTTGAACTAATTAGAAAAGTCATATTTGAAATTTTTATTTGAATACTTAATCTAAGGTACTTTATAAAGTTCTGTCTATTGAGAAGGGACTGTAGGAAGAAAAAGTTACAGGACTTATTTTAGCTTTTAATAGACTGAATGATGAATTTTCTTATTCTATCATGATTACATTTTCTAGAAATATAATAAAGAGATGAAAGTAAAAAATTAAAGGGAAGTAAATGATAGTTATATAATAGTATGTTTTTTGGACCCCTCTATAGTAGATTGTTCTACTGGTGGCTACAATAATTTATGGAAGGGAAACTATATCAAATATTTTACTAATCATAGAAATATTTTCCATTATAGTTGAAATATAGGTCATATTAAGTGGTTTCATGTGATGTATTCCCAGATAGGATATGTGAGGTCAAGATAATATATGGGATATGATTTTTATTAGTAGTTACAAAATCTTTAGGGTTTTGTAAATCATGTGACTTCTAATCCCGAAAAGAAAGCCTATGGTGATAACCCAGGAAGAGTATATATATAACTGACCAAGATTCATCCGATGGTGGTGTTGGACTTCAGATGGTTCTAGGTATGGTCCCTATTACTTCTATAATATATATTGCTTTGTTTGATAATAATGCATCCCTTTCATTTATATCTATTAAATTCTTTTTTGGGTTGGAATTAATAATTAAAATCTCTACTAAATAACTTTATATTGATACACCTTTGGAAAAGAAATTAGATTATCTAAATCCTTTCCCAACATGTCTTGTAGTGATTTCTAGCTACTATCATGTGTTGGCTTTCATAATACCGGTGATTTATATCTTTCTTGTGATCCATGTAATGTATTAGTTTCATAGATACTATTTCAACATCATGTATTATTTGAGGAAAGTATCCATTACTATTCAAAAGGTATAGAAGTTAATGTTGACTAGAGAATGAGACATCAAATCAAGAAGAGTGGGTCCAAAACCGAGTTAATTTGGATCTGTTATAGCATAGGTGGATTACAAGATCGATATTTTAGATCTTCAATCGATCTACCCTTTCCCCACCCATGGTAGACATATACCAAGATATTTTTCTAAAATATTTTTATAGTTACCTCAAGATATTTGTATTGAGTTTGAAATTTAATTTATTACTAGTGTGCAAAGTAAATCTATTCCACATAACCACTTGACACCTACTAAGATGGAATAAATTATAGTATAAATTTATGATCTATAATATGAGGGATTAATTAGACTAAGAACGTATCCTTGGGGTGCTCTGATGTTGTTCTCTAAGAAGACAAATAATATTATTTCTCTTTGTGTGGACAATTTACAGATGAATCTAATTACTGTGATCAATAAGTACCAATTTACAAGGATTGAAGACTTTTTTGATTAGTTAAGGGGATCCCATTTGTTCTAAAATATTGATATCTGATATGGATACTATAACCATCATTTCGGGGTGGGGGAGGGTACATACCAAATATAGCATTTATGAGTTTATATGTATTGTATATGAATATACTATTATTCCTTTTATGATTACAAATTTTCCAAATGTGTTCGTTGATCTATTGAACATGAAATTTAACTCATATTTGGATTCCTTTTTCATTTTTTTCATTGATGAAATAATCATATATTTAAGTACATCAAAATAAAATTTTATTCACTATGATATTTTATTTAGTAAGCTTTGATCACATCAAATTAATGCCAAACTATCAAAAATTTCACCACTAGATATAGTAGGTGCATTACCCAAGGCATGTGATTTATGAGGTAGGAATATCTACTAATTCAAAGAAGGTAAAGGATATTATTCCTTGGGCATAAACTAGGAATGTTGTTGAGATTTAGAGTTTCATTAGGGTATTTGGGTACTACAGATATAACCCCATTAGAAAAAAAATCTACTCATGACATGGTGTTAGCTAATGTGGGTCATGAAATGTATTGCTAGCGATATTAGAAATTAATTGTGATATTTATCATATATACAGAACATAAAATCATATGGAATATCCTTTTCCATTGGGTCTTGAATCTTAATAAATGGTGTTGGGTAGAGTACCTATAGATTTTTTATTTTGAGACAGTCTATTTTCATAGAAAATGGAATATTTTTGTAGATTCTCTTTGTAGGAAGACACAATAACATAATGAGTGAAAATTGAAAATATAGTGGATGATGATTAATTTTCTAGAATACTGGTTGTTGGGCATGACTAAGGATATGTGAGAAGTTTATTATTCACCCATTGGTGATAACATACTCATTAGAAGTGGGAGTAAAGGCCAATAAAGGGTTTGATCCCCATTTTCTCATGATGCATGAATGGTTGTTGAAAGATGACTCCATTTTGTAATGGAACATAGATATATGTGATGTGATTTTTGATCATGGAAGAGTGGTGGTCCCTTATTCCACGAAATAGGATTGGAGTATGGTATTTCAAGATTTGTAGTGGGTAGTAAAATTATGGTCATCTAAGATGTATCACAATATCATATGAAAATTCTAGCAGCCCCACATTAATAGTGAAATTAAAATCTTTGTCTCAGGTTGTTTAACCAATCATATGATCAAATATGATCATTATTGAAATGGTGGATTTCTCCATCCAATTACGATTTTGGTTTGTAAGTGGGATGAAATGATGATGGAATTCATTAAAGTATTTCCTAGGACCCAGAGAGGACAAGTTAATGTATGGGTCATGGTTGATTGGCTGACCAAAGTGGTTTATTTCTTACTGATTATGGAACCACATTCAGTAGATGAGTTAGGTAATCTATATGTTCAAGAGATTGTCTATCTACATAGTTTCGGATAGGGACACTAATTTTATATTGCATTTTTCAAAATTATTGTGGATGGTGATGGGGATTCAGTTTAAATTCAGCATGGATCATAATCTATTGGTTAATGAGAAGTGTTATTGAATGGTATAGAAGATAGAGGATATGATTTCAGCATATGTTTTTTATTTTTTTTAGGGTAATTTGATCATTAATCCTTGAATGAATTCACTTATAACAATAGTTTACATTTTTGGATTTAGATGTACATGTTTGAGGCTCTCCATGCCTGACCATGTCATTCACCACTACGTTGGCCTTTGGTGGGTGAGTTATTATGACTCAATTTATTATATGTATTTTTAATAATATTATTTCCAATATTTTTGGAGCCAGGTGCTGAGATTCTAGGGCCTAGTGTGCCTAATAACAGTTTTTAAAATATTTTAAATATATTAATATCAAACATGTGAAGTTTTCATAAAAATTGAAAAAAATCAGTTTTTTTAGTGTAGATAAAAAATAAATGGGCATCGTTGAGTTTAGAATAAGAGTTTTACCCTATGTATGACATAACCATTGGTGGATTCAGATGTTTGACAAAAAGTATTTGGAGTTGAAAAGCTCATAAAAAAAATAAAAAAAAATATTTTATTTTATTTTATTCGATATAAAGATTGAAATAGTCTATTTAAACCTAATTATTCTTCAACATTATGTTTAGACACATAACCTGGGGATTTAGAGGAACCACAAGAGATGATCCATTGGAGGATCGTTGGTAGAAAACCTTGGATCACATCAGATCGAGGGTTGTGTGCTAGAAAATTTCATGGATATCACCAATGATAGAAACAAAAAACCATTATTCATCAGTGATCAATCCAAAATCCAGGTAGTTTATTTATTTTTCATATTCATATCCCATTATTTTATACTCGTTAGACACATATCAATTCCATGAACAAGAATTAATTTGGGCATTGTTGGTAGATTTATTAGAGATAGATTTAATTTCTAATTATATATTTCTTCTTCATTAATCTAAATCTATGAAAATAGATCATATACAAATGAACAAGGGATGAGGTCCATTCCTTACATATTTTGTCTTATGGATCATCCCCTCATTTATTTCCATGTTCATCACATTCATTTTCTTTTCCCGATGGTTTAATGTTTACCAGATATTTGATTACTTCACAACCATTATTCAGCTTAATAGATCAATATTATGGCTTAAGGTCATGATCAAGGGTGGGATCATAGTACAATGAGAAAGGATGATGATAAGATGTGGATGTGAATGGATTGGAGTTTCCCATTCATCCAAATTTTATGGTGAGACTACAGATTTTGTGTGGGAGAATTTCCCATGAATATTTCAAGCTTTGAATCCTAATCTCCAATGACGGGAGTGTTGGATGACCCTATATCTATGATATGTTGTGAGGGAGATGATGTGCATGGATGGAATAGAGGAAGAACCTGGGAGATCTATAAATCATTGGGTTACAAAAATGTGTCATCAAAGATCACATACTGTGTGGGACCCCTTGGATGAGGCTTTATGATTTCTATAGAGAGTTAAATATCACATTCCATTTGACTCTTTCACAAACCATGTGTCTTTTTCTGGGAAGATCAGTGAGTAAACTGAAAGGTACAAGGGAACTGACAACCCAAATTACACAGACAGGGGTAGAGTACCCACACACAGTTCAATGTACATGGGATCATTAATATGGGATGAGTAATGTGACAGAGATCTATACCATTTATGTACTATTCCTAAATGCCATGTATATAGAGATTTACGTTCTGTGTGAGAAAACACCACATAGGAAGACTGTGGGTTTATTAGACATGCAATATACCACCTTGTTCACACCGTGTGTCCCCTATAATGATGATTAAAGGACTCTATTTATTTAGTATGGATAAATATCAGTTGAGTATGTTCCCATGGCCTATCCCTTTATGTGTATAGTGTGAAATTACATTCACATATAAGAATTGAAATACTATATATTGTTTTAGTCTAAGATAGAGTATTTGGTGTCCCACAGTGAGACCGATGTGTGGTGCTTTATCATTTTTTTCCAAGGTGGGGTTTATGGAATTATTGTTACGTCCTTGAGAAGGGTTTAAATCCTACATATTGCAAGATATTTGAGTAGGGTTACGGTTATAATTGGAGTATACTGACCTACATAGAGGTTTTATCTATATTGGGTATGTAAAGACCCGTAAATTTCAAGGAAATTTTTTTTCTTAATTTTCTTTGGAATTTTACAAGAACGCAGTTTCTGACGGCACCTGATTCTGAGGCCCGGTGTTCCCGGAATCATTTTCCGAGGTTTGGCTCGAGTACGTTCAGTGAACGAATGAGCGGGTTTTTATAACTTTTGAACCGGTGCTCGGAATCAAATTTCGAGGGCACCGATGGAATTGCAGCGCCGGTATTTTCTTAGAAATGCCTCTTCCGGAGTTGCGTTTGCTCGGGGGTTGTTTTTAAATTTTTGGGGTTGAGTTAAGAAATAAAATAAAGTGTGCGACAACTTTATTTTTATTTCACTTAAATCCACTTCAAAGCCACTTAAAGCTTCTTAAGCTGTGTTAAAGCGGATAGGGTACAATTCAAAATATCCTACCCTCTTGGTAGGATATTTGTGAGGTGGGGCCCGCACGAGTCCCACCGTTTCTTTTCCGCTAAGTAACGCACCCGTGAAAACCCCAATTAAATGAAAGTCAACTGGGGCGTTTCTTAGACAATTAAACGCTCCTATTAATTGGGCGGTTTATTCGTTGAATTAATTCTATTAATTAATGGGTCGTTACTTAACTTAGTTTTTTTCATTTGTTGGCATGTAATAAAATAAGACCAACATTATTCTTCTTGTGTGTTTTTCGTTGAGAGGATTTGACAGAACCTTAAGTCCTTCAACCTCCTTCGCAAAGAACGTGAAGAATGCGAAGAACGCGAAGAACGCGAAGAACACCGGCCTTCGACGAAAGGCGATGAAGAACTCCGAACCCTCGGAGATCGACGACGCGACGCCGTGTTCCCCGATGCCGACGATTCTTCCCCCGCGATGTTCTTCTGCGACGTTCTTTTCTCGCGAAAAATCTTCGATCATCCGTTGAGGTGAGAGATTGCGGACCTTTTAATTCTTAGTGGTTTATAACAACAACATGGATTTAATTGATATAATTAAATCTGTATGTTCTTGATCCTCGGAGTTCATCGATGCAACGCCGTATACCGCGACGACGCGATGCCCTTCCGCGACGCGACGATCCTCTTCTCCCGTGATGATCAATTCCGCGAAGAATGCACGCTCGACGACGACGGCGAGGTAGGGGTTTGATTCTTAAAAATCTTTGTGATTTATGCCCGCGAAGTTTGTTAAACTTTTATTGTGTATTATTCTTTTTAAAACCACTAACGCGGTGGGTGCGGACAAAGGAACAAGTCTGAACCCACCGCACTTTTTCGTTCTTGGTGCGCAAAATGGCGGACAATGACAAACAAGGCCGCAATGGAGATTTGAGGGCCTGGCAGTGAAGAATGGGACTCGGGAGGAGCCACGGCGCAGACGGAAGTGGAATCGGACTGTCGGAGCAACTCCGGCGGCCCGCAGAATCCGCCGGCGGCGCGGGTCACCGGAGGCGGTGGCGCCCCGGCGCGCCACCGGATGGAGCCGCCGCGGATGAAGCCGCGGTGGCGGCGGCCGACCAGACCCACGACCGCACGGGTCCGGTGACACACGGGACGCGGAAAAGCCGTGTCCGCTGTCCCAACGCGGCCCCACGCGGGGCCGCGACGCTTCATCCCACGGGGGCAGCCCCCCCCCCCCCCCCCTCATGGCTTCCTCCGCTCGGCCACTCGGCCGAGCCGAGCCGAGTCGCGCCCAACCGGGTCGGACCAGGACCTGGGTCGGGTCGACCCAGGGGGGGTCGGGCCGGGTTGGTCCGGGCCCGGACCCCCCGTTCCCGAACCTTTTGGGTCTTTTTCTCGTAACATGAGCTACGGGCCTCCGAACGATGCGTCGTCAGCGGAGATGAGATCCTTGGATCGAGATAGTCGTTTCGGTATATCACACTCAAGGTTTCTGAATAATTTGGGTTCGGCCGGGTTGGTTCTTACACGAAACCAACCGGGCCCTCGGAGCGGAAACGCTCATACCCTGAGCTACGGACGTCCGATTGCTGTGTCGTCGACTTTGTGGAATTCCTCTAAGTGAGACGGATCTTTTGTCTTACTCCGCCCTAGGTTTGGACGCAGGTGGAGTACGGTCGGGTTGGTTTTGCCTTAAAAACCAACTGGGCCCCTGGGACGAAAAAGTCAATATCTCTCAGACCGGGTGTCCGATTGACGCGCCGTCTGTTGCGTTGAGTTCCTGTTGGCGATAAGGAACTTTTGGATACATCAACTCTGGACTATGTGTCATTTGATGTATCAGCCTCTCGGTTCATGGAGCGGACCCTCCTGAACGAGCTTGTTGTGTGCGGGAACCCTAGAGCTGGTTGCGACTGCTACTGTGACGACGACGACTGTACAGAGATCCTCAGTGGATTCGATGGCGATGACTACAGCACTCAGCGATCCTTTGTGGGTCAGTGCTACCGATCCTGTGTGGGTCCGATCCTGTGTGGGTCAGCGCTCAGCGGTCCTGTGTGGGCCAGCGCCTACAGGTCCTGTGTGGGCCCGATCCTGTGTGGGTCTTTGCGGGGGTTAGTTACCTATCGATCCTGTGTGGGTCAGATCCTTTGTGGGTCATTGCGGGGGTTAGTTACCTATCGATCTTTTGTGGGTCAGATCCTTTGTGGGTCATTGTGGGGGTTAGTACCAATCGATCCTTTGTGGGTCCAACGACTTAGATGAATCAGTGGCAATACCTGATCATCTCTATCGTCATACGAAGAAGTATACCTGTTTGAGCTGAATCCTGTTTACTTTCCTTTGTGTATTTTGTTGTGCTATCCTGTGTGGATTTACATTTTACTTTCCTTTGTGGACTGTGTTGTGCTATCCTGTGTGGATTTACGTTTTACTTTCCTTTGTGGACTGTGTTGTGCTATCCTATGTGGATTTACGTTTTTCTTTCCTTTGCGGATTGTGTTGTGTTACCCTGTGTGGATTTACGTTTTGTTTTCTTGTGTGGACTGGGTTGTACTTGAGCTCGGATGTTGGAGCCGAGTGAGAATTGATGACTTAGGTATATGTATGGGTATATACCTAAGTCATGTTGGATGTTACTTCATGATTGTATCTTTCCCTTGTGGTTTATCTTTTGTGGATTCTGGGAGACCTTTGGGGGTCTCGGGGTCCCTACTGAGTAGCTTATACTCGCCCCTGCACGGGCTATGCCCGAACTACGTTGTGTTGGTTGCAGACGACGGACAGCGCTGATCGTGGTGGAGGCTTGCGGAGTAGGATGGTACCTAGAGGTGGACCACTGGGCGGGACATACTCGGAGCGGTCGGCTAGACCCGAGGAGCAGTGGAGGCTATCTGTACCCACCCTTCAGGTGGGTCTTCCAGTGGACGGCTCGACGTTGCGGCTTTACCTTTCAGTTGTTGTCTTTCCCCTTTCAGTTGTACTTTACAGTTGGGCTTGTATTTCTGGCCCCCTTTACTTTTCCGCACTTACTGTTGTACCAGTTTTTACTTAGTGCTTACTTTTTTTGCTTGCTTACTCTATGGTGCTTGTTTACTTTACAAAGGAAATGCCTTCCCTTTACCGGGATTTACGCCTTGGTGCTAGTCGCCAGCCCCTGGCCTATGGAAGGCGGGCTTGGGGTAGTCACGGCACGGGCCCCGAGGACGGGTCGTGACAAATTGGTATCAGAGGAGTTCGGTTCTACCGCAGACTCTGATCTTTCTTCTATGTGAAGAAATAGTGTTATGCATATTGAGTGTGGTTATCAGTCTAGGGAGCCCAGTGTTGGTACGGCGGCTGACGTATCCGTACACCAGGACCCTGACTTCTGATTTCCGACTTAATGCACGAAAACACTGATTGCATGTGTGTTTCAAGTTTTCTTTGTGATTACTTTATGTCATCTCACCAGGTATACTATTCTGACCGTGGAACACCTATTTCTTTTCAGGATGGCCCCACGACGGAAGCCAGCTAGGGTTCCGAGAGTTGTACGTGACGACAGCCCGCCGAGCGACGAGGCCTCGGTGCAGGGCCCTTTGACAGCGGAGGCACCGGCGGTACCTCTACCCGCCAAGCCACCGATGCTTCCATCCCCAGCCGCCGATGATGCACGTCGCCTTAGTGCACTGCATGAGTTCTAGCGCTAGTGACCACCTAGGTTCCGGGGAGAGACGGACCCGCAGGCGGCTGAGGTTTGGCTGGAGACTGTGGTGAGAGTCTTCAGGTTAGTAGGGACGCCTGCAGACTTCATGGTGATCTTTGCTGCCAGCCTTCTTCAGGCAGCAGTAGGCAGGTGGTGGATCCACTTGTTCCAGTTTTGCGACGGGATGACCTTCGCATGGTAAGACTTAGAGACCTTCTTCAGGGTGGAGTTTGTGCCAGTAGCTCTACACCCCGAGCGTGTTCAGGAGCTGCTGCCTTTGCCTCATGTTTTTTGATCAGTAGCTGAGTCATCTGTGGGAAGTAGACAGATGATGCAAAGGTCTAGGAGGACCAGACCAGCAGTTGGATGATCTCGGGTTTTAGGACCGGTGGTGCGGGGCACTCGGGGTGGAGTCAGAGCCAGGCGTGCCAAAAACGGACAGTGTTACTCCTGCGGCCGGAAGGGTCACCTGGCACGTGACTGTCTGACTCCTCGTACAGTTGATCCGCAAGATTTGGAGGAGCCACCGAGGTAGAAGTAGCGGCGGTTGCTTGAGAAACAGCTGAGCAATGGACATGGGAGAGCTCAGCTTCAGGCAGCTGAGGCCTTCAATCATGGAGCTCTGGGAGCAGATGGACAGGACTGGAACTAGTGGATATGTCTTTTGTACTTCTAGTTCCTTGTTGCTGTTTTGTAGTGCCTTTGTATTATGAGCTTCTATAATAAAAGACGCTTACCTTGGTGATGTTTTCATTCCTGTCCTCTTTTGTTTTGTTACTAAGAGGTTCCCATTTAGACTGTTGACTTGACCCTCACTTGTGAGACATCTACTGGAGGAGACCCAGTTACCACACACTGATGCCGACAGTGTGACTCAACCCTTGGAGGTGAGAGTAATGGTTGGATATCTTGGTAGTAGCGTCGAGGCCTTACGACGTCATCCTTGGTATGTATTAGTATCATCCATGTCGGGATTGACTGTATTAGGCAAGGAACGTGGTTCATCCAAGGGATGAGACCGGATTTCCCTTTTCAGCAAAGGAGAAATCATTACAGGTTTGCAGAACGTTAAAGGGGAAGGGGAAACCCTTCGTGTGGTCAGACAGATGTCAAAAGAGCTTCTAGGAGCTGAGACAGAGTTTGACCAGCGCCCTAGAGGCGTGGTTAGATATGGAGAAGCCTTCCTTCAGTCTCTCACAGTCACCCCTCCACTGCTGCAGCGGGTCAGAGAGGCACAGCATAGGGACGCTGACTGTGAGACGTGGAGTGCACAGATATCCTCAGGAAAGGCACCTAATGGTTTCTCCTTTGGAGCAGAGCACGACGTCCTTTTCAGAGGACGTACCTTGGTACCAGTTGCCTTACAGGAGGAGGTGCTGAGAGAGTTTCACACTTCTCCTTTGGCGGTACATCCTGGAGTGGCGAAGATGTACCAGGACCTCCGACGACAGCCCTGGTGGCCGGGCATGAAGAAGGTTGTGGCAGATTTCGTTTCTCGATGCCTCACCTACCAGCAGGTGAAGGCAGAGCACCAGGTACCAGCAGGCTTGGTACAGCCCTTAGAGGTCCCGGAGTGGAAGTGGGACGGGATATCTATGGACTTCGTGATTGGACTTCCACGAACTTCTAGAGGTCACGAATCCATTTGGGTGATTGTCGACCGACTCACCAAGTTGGCTCACTTCTTACCCATCAGAGAGTAGGGCTCAGTGGAGAGCTTGGGGTGACTCTACGTTCAGGAGATTGTTCGGCTTCACGGTGTGCCATCATCTATCGTCTCAGATCGAGATGCTCGCTTTACTTCCCGGCTTTGGAAGGGGTTGCAGGAGGCGTTCGGGACACACCTACGTCTGAGCACCGCCTTTCACCCTCAAACGGATGGTCAGACGGAGAGGACCATTCAGACTCTTGAGGACATGCTCCACGCATGTGTCCTTGACTTTGGTTGCAGCTGGGAGGACCACCTACCCTTGGTGGAGTTCGTATACAACAATAGCTACCACTCCACCATCGGGATGGCACCATATGAGGCGTTGTACGGCAGACCTTGCAGATCTACTTTGTGCTGGACAGACCCTGGGGAGTCAGCACTTGTGGGACTAGAGATGGTCCGGGCCATGACAGAGAAGGTTCAGGTCATCCAGGAGCGGATGAGGACAGCTCAGAGCCGGCAGAAGTCTTACGCTGACAGGAGGCGGAGGCCACTAGAGTTTGAGGATAGGGACCACGTCTTGTTGCGTGTCTGACCTCGACGTGGATTACAGAGATTTTTCCGAGGCGGTAAGTCATCTCCACGCTTCATCGGACCATTCCAGGTCCTCAGCAGGATTGGTGAGGTGGCTTATCGCCTGGCTCTACCACCTCAGTTGCACCGGGTGCACGACGTCTTCCACGTATGTCAGCTGAGGAGATACGTGCATGACCCGACGCAAATCTTCGACTATGGGGAGCTGGTCTTTGATGATGGGGTGACTTTTACGGAGGTCCCAATGGAGAATGAGGATCGACAGAAGCGGCTCCTACGTGGATGATCGATTCCTCTTGTGCGCATCAGATGGCAGCACGGGAACCTCCAGGAGAGCACTTTGGAGCGGGAGGCTCAGATGTGTGCTCAGTACTGCCTTTGTATCCCTAAGTTTGTGGTGAAGCTTTACGGGGACGTAAATCCCTGTGGTGGGAGTAATGTAAATACCCATAAATTTCAAGGAAATTTTTTTTCTTAATTATCTTTGGAATTTTACAAGAACGCAGTTTCTGACGACACCTGATTCCAAGGCCCGGTGTGCCCGGAATCATTTTCCGAAGTTTGGCTCGAGTACGTTCAGTGAACGAACGAGTGGGTTTTTCTAACTTTTTAACCAGTGCTCAGAATCAAATTCTGAGGGCACTTATGGAATCGTAGCGCTGGTATTTGCTTAGAAACGCCTCTTCCGAAGTTGCGTTTTCTCGGGGGTGGTTTTTAAATTTTTGGGGTTGAGTTAAGAAATAAAATAAAGTGTGCGAAAACTTTATTTTTATTTCACTTAAAGCCTCTTCAAAGCCACTTAAAGCTTCTTAAGCTGAGTTAAAGACTATAGGGTACAATTCAAAATATTCTACCCTCTTGGTAGGATATTTGTGAGGTGGGGCCTGCACGAGCCCCATCGTTTCTTTTTCGCTAAGTAACGCACCCACGAAAACCCCTATTAAATGAAAGTCAACTGGGGCGTTTCTTAGACAATTAAACAATCCTATTAATTGGGTGGTTTATTCGTTGAATTAATTCTATGAATTAATGGGTCGTTACTTAACTTAGTTTTTTTCATTTGTTGGCATGTAATAAAATAAGACCAACATTCTTCTTCTTGTGTGTTGTTCGTTGAGAGGATTTGACAGAACCTTAAGTCCTTCAACCTCGTTCACGAAGAACGCAAAGAATGTGAAGAACGCGAAGAATTCCGGCCTTCGACAAAAGGCGACGAAGAACGCCGAACCCTCGGAGATCGATGACGCGACACCGTGTTCTGCGACGCTGACGATTCTTCCCCCATGACGTTCTTCTGCGACGTTCTTTCCCCGTGACAAATCTTCGATCATCCGTTGAGGTGAGATATTGCGGACCGTTTAATTCTTTGTGGTTTATAACAACAACATGGATTTAATTGATATAATTAAATCTGTATGTTCTTGATCCTCAGAGTTCGTCGATGCAACTCCGTATACCGCGACGACGCGACGCCCTTCCGCGACGCAAAGATCCTCTTCTCCCGCAACGATCAATTCCACGAAGAACGCACACTCGACGACGACGGCGAGGTAGGGGTTTGATTCTAAAAAATCTTTGTGATTTATGCCCGCGACGTTTGTTAAAATTTATTGTGAATTATTCTTCTTAAAACCGCTAACGTGGTGGGTGCGGACTAAGGAACAAGTCCAAACCCACCGCACTTTTTTGTTCTTGGTGCGTGAAACGGCGTACGATGACAAATGAGGCCGCAATGGCGATTTGAGGGCCTGGTAGTGAAGAATGGGACCCGGGAGGAGCCACGGCGCAGGCGGAAGTGGAATCGGACCGCCAGAGCAACTCCGGCGGCCCGCGGAATCCGCCAGCGGCGCGGGTCACCGGCGGGGCGGCGGCGGCCGACCAGACCCACGACCGCGCGGGTCCGGTGACACACGGGACGCGGCAAAGCTGCGTCCGCTGACCCAGCGCGGCCCCACGTGGGGCCGCGGCGCTTCATCCCGCGGGGGCACCGCCCCCCCGCGGCTTCCTCCGCTCGGCCGAGCCGAGCCGGACCGACCCGCCGGGCCGGGTCGCGCCCAACCGGGTCGGACCCGGACCCGGGTTGGGTTGACCCGGTTCGGGCCGACCCAGGGGGGTCGGGCCGGGTCTGTCCGTGCCCAGACCCCCGTTCCCAGACCTTTTGTGTCTTTTGCTCGTAACTTGAGCTATAGGCCTCCGAACGACGTGCCGTCAACGGAGATGCGATCCTTGGATCGAGACGGTCGTTTTGGTATATTTCACTTAAGGTTTCGGAATATTTTGGGTTCGGTCGGGTTGGTTCGTACACGAAACCAACCGGGCCCTCGGAGCGGAAACGCTCATACCTTGAGATACGGACATCCAATTGACGTGCCGTCGACTTTGTTGAATTCCTCTAAGTGAGACGGATCTTTTGGCTTACTCCGCCCGAGGTTTAGACGCAGGTGGAGTACGGTCGGGTTGGTTTTTCCTTAAAAATCAACCGGTCCCCTGGGACTAAAAAGCCAATATCTCTCAGATCGGGCGTCTGATTGACGCGTCGTCTGTTGCGTTGAGTTCCTGTTGGAGATACGAAACTTTGGGATACATCAACTCTGGACTATGTGTCAGTTGATGTATCAGCCTCTCGGCTCGTGGAGCGGACCCTCCCGAACGAGCTTGCTGTGTGCGGGAACCCTAGAGCTGGCTGCGACTGCTACTGTGACGACGACGACTGTACATAGATCCTCAGTGGATTCGACGACGATGACTACAGCACTCAGCGATCCTTTGTGGGTCAGTGCTACCGATCCTGTGTGGGTCTGATCCTGTGTGGGTCAGCGCTCAGCGGTCCTGTGTGGGCCAGCGCCTACAGGTCCTGTGTGGGCCCGATCCTGTGTGGGTCTTTGCGGGGGTTAGTTACCT
Source organism: Viscum album (assembly GCA_963277665.1). Taxonomy (NCBI): domain Eukaryota; kingdom Viridiplantae; phylum Streptophyta; class Magnoliopsida; order Santalales; family Viscaceae; genus Viscum; species Viscum album. The sequence continues at coordinate 837,885,632 of OY728123.1, forward strand.
ATCGATCCTGTGTGGGTCAGATCCTTTGTGGGTCATTCCGGGGGTTAGTTACCTATCGATCTTGTGTGGGTCAGATCCTTTGTGGGTCATTGCGGGGGTTAGTACCTATCAATCCTTTGTGGGTCTGACGACTTAGATGAATCAGTGGCAATACCTGATCATCTCTATCGTCATACGAAGAAGTATACCTGTGTGAGCTGAATCTTGTTTACTTTCCTTTGTGGATTGTGTTGTCCTATCCTGTTTGGATTTACGTTTTACTTTCCTTTGTGGACTGTGTTGTTCTATCCTGTGTGGATTTACGTTTTACTTTCCTTTGTGTACTGTGTTGTGCTATCCTATGTGGATTTACGTTTTGCTTTCCTTTGCGGATTGTGTTGTGCTATCCTGTGTGGATTTACGTTTTTCTTTCCTATGTGGACTGGGTTGTACTGGAGCTCGGATGTTGGAGCCGAGTGATAATTGATGACTTAGGTATATGTATGGGAATATACCTAAGCCGTGTCGGATGTTACTTCGTGATTGTATCTTTTCCTTGTGGTTTATCCTTTGTGGATTCTGGGAGACCTTCGGGGGTCTCGGGGTCCCTACTGAGTAGCTTATACTCACCCCTGCACGGGCTATGCCCGCACTATGTTGCGTTGGTTGCAGACGACGGACAACGCTGATCGTGGTGGAGGCTTGCGGAGTAGGACGGTACTTAGAGGTGGATCACTGGGCGGGACGTACTCGGAGCGGTCGGCTAGACCAGAGGAGCAGTGGAGGCTATCTGTACCCACCCTTCAGGTGGGTCTTCCAGTGGACGGCTCGACGTTGCAGCTTTACCTTTCAGTTGTTGTCTTTCCCCTTTCAGTTTTACTTTACTGTGGGGCTTGTATTTTCGGCCCCCTTTACTTTTCTGCACTTGCTGTTGTACCAGTTTTTACTTAGTGCTTACTTTTTCCGCTTGCTTACTCTGTGGTGCTTGTTTACTTTACAAAGTAAATGCCTTCCCTTTACCGAGATTTACGCCTTGGTGCTAGTCGCCATCCTCTGGCCTATGGAAGGCGGGCTTGGGGAAGTCACGGCACGGGCCCCGAGGACGGGTCGTGACAGGGTAGATGGTGTCCCCCATCATCCTTGGGTGTGATCCCCTATCTGAGTATCCAGGTCCTCTAAGACGAGTGATATTTCATGGTTAGGGTGCAATTATCATGACCTCTTTGATGATAGTCTCCAATGATAGAATCTATTAGGGAGTGGATTCTCTAGGAATGAGTATTTCTTTGAGCAGGATCCCATGTCTAGTAGTTTGGTTGTGACTGCTTGGTGGCATGGTGGACTACCTGAGTACATATGGGTTTCTTATTTCTATTCAGTTCTACAATACTACTTTGATTTGACTATTATTGATTCTTACTATTTAGTTCTTTTAGAGAGTACTACTTGGTGTTGTTATACACACCCCTACATGGTCTCTACCAGAATGATTCATGTTTTATGGAGACAATGACCATTTGATGGTGTCTTGGGAGGAAATTGAGATGGTGGTTCATATCTTGAGCTTTAAGAACCAAGGTGTTTTCTGGGTGGTTTGATTTGATCATAGTACTCACCCTTGTAGTAGGTTGGACTCTATGAAGTTTATGGTTGGCTTGTATTTGTCCCTTTTAATGGTTTCAGTACATTATTTCATACTTAGATTGTGGGATTATAGATATATGTATTCATTAGATATAGTTGTTTTATATTTCCAAATTCTATGGTATTAGAGATGTGTGAATGTGTTTAGGTACATTAGGATAATGACTCCCATTTGTGTGATATGACAACTTGGTGTTTCCCAACAACCCTTGGTCTATTGGAGAAGTTCTTGGGGGCTGTCATGATTCAGGCCCCGTTGGGTTGGGTCATTACATAGTGGTATCAAAGGAATTGGTTTTACCTTAGGACTGGAGTTTGTTAGATTGGTTTGGGTTTTATGGGAACATTTCTAATTGTTTTAAATTATGTTTTTATTCTAGATATTACATTGTTAGTGTAGGCCCTGACATATCAACACATTAGAAGTCTAAACGCCTTCTTTTTGAATCAGTACATGTAGACATTGATTTCAGGGGAAACATTGATTCATGAATCATATTGTAATGTGATGTGTTTTCCATTTCTTTCATGATTTATCTTCCTAGATAAAATATTTACTCATGGTACATCTTGTTTATTTTTGGATGGATCTGTGAAGACAACCAACTAGGATTCCACTAAGTGATCATAAGGCTGATCCATGAAGTGACTAGGAATCAATACAGGGGCCTGTATTAGAGATAGAACCTATAGGTTGTTTACTCTCTATACTAACACACAATGAGTAGTATCTAGCACTGGATGTACCAGTTGAGCAAGCATACAAGTATAGTGCACTAAATTAGTTCTAGAGGTATAAAACTTCTTGGCTTCAGAGGAAATTCATACCACTAGATGGATGTGTACTGGCTAGAGGAAGACACTTGAGTTTTCCTCCTTGTGAGGTCACCTATAGATCGGATAACAGTCCTTATAGAGAGTATTCTTCAGGGATCTATTGTGCGATGGTGGAGTTTAGCGACATAGACACATGAAAAAACAACTCTCTCTTAGATATACTTCAAGAATCTGTCTTGGAAAGATATTTATCTAGACATGTTATAATTAGTTCTCATCCATGATCTTATGCATCAAAAACATGGTAGTTTGACCACAAGAGTATCCAATGAGGTTTTATGATATCACATGATACTAAATGGATATTGTGTGAGATCTGATATTTAGAGCACAAAACATTGAGTAGTTCTTATACTGGGATATCGAGGAATCCGCAATATCCCTATGTTTTCCTACCTTTTCTTGGTTAATTGAGTGGGACATAGTAGTGGAGAGCATCTTGTAAGAGTAGGTGCTAATAGTGGGTACAGGTAGTGGGTACCCAAGAGATGAGACCTCTGAAGAAGGTATCTGGTTATAGTTGTAGGGATCTAGTCATGCTAGAAGCTTCAGGGGATGATCCCAGGATAGAGGATCAGTGGTGTAGGGCTCTTTGGATGGTTGGAATCATCTAAGGGAGAGGTGGAATTTCCCCTATGATGGTCGGGGATATCTAAAATGGGATTGTCCGACCTGACATACAACTTATTGGGAGATGGTAAAGGGGATTCCTATGTAGAGATAGATTCTAGTGATGGGGTTTCCATAGGTCAATGGATGTTTAAGGTGTCTAGTAATGTTTCAAGAGGTGGTCATAGGTTTTACCTATTACCACTGCCACCCCCAAGTGGTCCACCCTAGTCTCGGGGTGCTGGTGGTCATAGATGTGTCTAGATGTAGGCTATAGAGGCCTATAACAATGAGGTTCCAAGGATGATACTTGATAATATATGTGAATTTTATACCTTAGCTATATTATTTATATACATAGGTGATATTAATTCATTTCTTACCACTTCTATGGTTTAGGTTATATGGATTCTTATTGAGCATTTGGATCAAGCTTTTCACTTGGAGACTTTGAAAGGAGGTGAAACAACAATTTCACACTTCTAATGAATGTGAAATATGATTCCTAGAGGTGTGATTTTTGTATGGGATCTCTTCATATCAGTGATGAGGCATTATGATTTAATCATAGGTATGTATTTCCTATCTATATGTCATTACTATACTGACTCTTTTAGGCGGAGGATGTAGTGTTTTCATAGTGACGGGATGTTCTTTTCCTTTTTTGATGAAGAGAAATCCTTGGTAGACGAAGACATGATTAGAAATATGAGTGTGTATTAGATTAATCACCAATGGGGTAGAATAAATCTTTGAGTAATGGATTATATGGGCAACAAGTTCCTGATGACAGAGGTAGATAATAAGGATGTCTTTCCTGAGGATATTCTATGATATCCTTCACAACATTTGAAATATTTAAGCATTGAATTACATCTCAATATGGCCCTAGTATTATCTCAAACATATCAGATATCTCTCATCAAGATTTGTGAGCTGAGGGTGTAGTTAGAGGACTTTAAGGGGAAATGATTTTTGAGACCCCACGTTTCCACCTGGAAAACCATAGTGTTGTTCACCAAGAAGGATGATGTGATTTTGAGGATATGTTTGGATTCCAAAAAACATGATTCAGGTGAATATGGAGAATAAGTATCAACTACCATGGATTGATAAAATCTTTCACTCATTGATATGGGTGTGATTTTTATCAAATATTGAACTCATATTAGGCTATCACCAATTGTGAGTACGAGATGTGGATATACCGAAGAGGAAATTCAGAAGTTTATACCATCACAGTTAATACTTGGTGTTGAAATTCTGTGTGATGAACTCCCCAGTATAGTTCTTTCTACTTATAAACCAGATCATTCATCATTTCTTAGATATGTCTGTGGTGTTCTTCATTGATGATATCCTATTGTAATCAGTGTATGAGAAGGATAATGAAAGACACTTGAGGATAGTCCCGAAAACACTTCGAGAGAATTATCTTTAGAAGAAGATCGTGAAGTGTAATTTTTGGATTCAAGAGTTAATCTTTCTATGGAACTTCAACTCAAATCCAGTATTGGTAGTGGACCCAGAGAAGGTTGTGTTAGTTCAATATTGGGAGCCTACGAATAGTTTTACTGAGGTGCATTGATTCCTTGGGCTGACAATTACCATTAGATGTTTGTACCAAATTTCTCATGAGTGGAAGTGCCCTTTACTGCTGTGACCCAAAAAAAAATCCTTCCATGAGGAAAGTGAGGTGCCAATAGTTTTTTTCAGGAGTTAAGGCATAGATTTCAGAGTTATACCTTATAGAGGATTCTAGAGGAGTGTATCCAATACGTAGTGTTCATCATTCCTCATAGACCGCTTTTAGTTTTTGCCATATGTATTAGATGGTAGGGATTTCATATGGGTATAGGTAATGAGACCATATGAGAAGAAATACCCAAAAAATTATCTTAAGATAAAAGTAGTAGTCTTCACATTTAAGATGTGGTCACTCTTTCTAATTGGTGAGCAGTTGATCATCTACCATAACTATAAGATTATCATATATATAGTCCCTCAGAAGGATATTAAATTGAGATAGAGGTGATGGGTAGAGTTCCTCCTAGACTAATAAATTTAGATTTCCTATACTACTAGGAAAGGGAACGTGGTGGATGAGGTTATCCCAAGAACATCTTGTTCTTAGTTGTTGGATGAGGAATCAGAATAGTTTTCCTCATTATAACCATCCTTAGTTGACATTGATGATTATTGATATCTTTAGTCCATGGTTTTTACCCCTCTAATTTTATATATTGTTAGGTAACTCAACATTATGATACTGACTATGAGACCTTATATACTCAAATATCCATTGGACATACTTTTACGGGATATACAAAAGTTATGGATAATTTTATCCTTTTTTGACAATGAATGATGGTAATTTTGACATTGTGGGATTAGGTGATGTGGGATTTTTACACACCCCATTTGGCGGTACATTTATGTTATTCTAAGATGTATTCAAACCTCTGACTTTAGTTTCAGTGGCTAGTCATGAGGATTTGTGTTGCAGATTTTGTCTCCCGAGGCCTCTATTATCAGAAAGTGAAGTATGAGCACCATCTTCTAGAAATTTTAGCTCAACCCCTTGAAGTTCTATTGTGTAATTAAGATGGGATATCCATGGAATTAAATATGGGGTCAACACATACACACATGGTTCACAATGTCGTTTGGGTGGTAATAAACTGACTCACCAAGTCAACCCACATCCTATCCATTCAAGCATATAGTTCCATTGAGAGATTGGGATGCTTGTATATTTTAGACATTGTTTCAATCAATGGAGGTCCCTAAAATATCATTTCATACCATGATTTTCACTTCATGTTATGATTATGTAGAGTATTTGAGGAGGCCTTTGGGAATCAGTGGGGTCTGAGCACATCGTTTCACCTAGAATGAGGGAAGGATTGAGTGGACCATTTGGGTATTGGAGGACATATTGTGGGATTTAAAGTTTGATTTTTCACATAGTTGGATGGATCATATATCCTTGATAAAGTTTTCATACAACCACAACTACCATTCCCTCATCATTATGTCACTATTCAAGGACTTGTATGGGCAACCCTACAAGTCACTACTTTGTTAAGCTAGTCTAGGTGAGTCAACACTCATGGCCCCAGAGTTAGTGAAAGATATTATATAGAAGGTTCTGATCATCTAGATGAATATGAGGAATGCATAGGGCCATCAAAAGTCTTATGCAGACTAACGACATAGTCCTCTAGAGTTTGAGGAGGGAGACCATATATTCCAGAGGGTCTCACTAAGATATGTATTTTGGAGAATTGGTCATGGATGTAAGTATAAGGAACTGACCTTAAAACATTACATAATCTTGAATTAAATAAATAATTCACATTGATGATCTTTTTAGGTTTAGATTTTTAGTGAATTAGGACATAATTATTACATCTCAGGATATTACAAAGTAGACGCTTCTACTCTGTTTCCATTTTTTTCATAAAATAAAAACTCTTAAAAAGAAACATGTCTATTTCCAAGTTTTAGATATCATGTCTTTATTTGATCCCATCCTTGACCATATTCATCTTTAAGTCCTATGGAAAACCTTTAAAAAACTTGGGATGATCATAAAAAGCCCAGTATGAGATACACAAAGAAGGAAACTGTTTGTTTTTCAAAACAACAAGTAAACCTTGAATACTTAATCATAAGTAATACTTTTAACCTTTACGAAGTAGTAAATACTCTTCACTGAATAAAAGATCCATTGATTACTGTTTTGTAACCAAAATATCACCATAAATCCCTTATAAAGAACACATAACATATAAAGGTAACTAGGGACATAAACATACTTAGACGAAATAACCATACGGTCAACTTCCACACTCATCATTAAGTGGAGCAGCCATACAGACGAATTCCATTCCCAATGCATTGGAGGTTATAACGTAACCACCCATCCTGGTTTTCATGACCCAACTATCATTTAGTTTATCATGTAACCACCAGTCAAATGTCCAAGTACCATTATAAAATCATAACACATAAAACCAATATAAAGGAATGATAACATTTCCATATTTCAATCACAATATATCATTTAAATATATTGACATAAAAGAATCCTTGAACAAAAAACCTTTTCAATAAAAAAATATGTAAAAGAGTATATGGTATTTATTATCTTTTAAAACATTACGTCTTGTTGAGGAATCCAAAGAGCAAATAATACTCGCGGCGACGGAAAGGTCGTTGTCACCGCGCATGTTAAAAAAACTTACTTTTTGTCATTTAGTAAAACGCTTCATAGAGAAAAAGATTCCTTTTGAATAAATGTAAAAGTCAAAGGGGTTTATAATCTGTATAAAAGAATGTTGTGTATAAATGAAAATATGTCTCAAAGAAAAGAGATTGAGATAGAGTCACTTACAAAGATGGTATCCTTATATTAAGGATAAATAAATTATGTAATTATGAGTGAAAAATATAAATACACCAAATATAGGTGGATATTAAGTGTAAAACAATCAGAGGTCATCCACACATATTCATAGCACGACATAATTAAGAACTAGATGTTTAAGAAAAAGAATTCAAATTGGGTTAAGAAGTTCCTTTGCAAAAATTTGATAACCTAATGGCGTCACATTAAAATTCAGAAAAAAGAGTTGATGAGAGAAAAAAGGGTATCTTATCAATTAGACATAAAATTTACAGCAATAAGGATATAGAAGAACATATCCCAACATAAGAAGATGTGAATTAAAATACATAAAAAAATAAACCTTTTTTAAAACAGGAGGGTGAAAGGTTCCCTTATCGATTTGGAAACATACGAAACATACACCCCATGAAAGAGGCACCATTAAATGTTGATGTAAATACCCATACAAGAAATTATATTACAAAAATATTAGAATAATTGGCATTACATACACCACTCAAAGGAGATAGTTACCAATATATCATGAATCTCACAGGAATAAAAAGTGAGATAAAAACCCATTACCTCATTGTAATAAATCGAGTCTTATGACCTAAAGATAATAAGCACCAAATGAATAAAATAATACCATGAATATAAATAGAATAATGATAATATATATCAAATGGAAGTACACAATACTACAAATGCAATAAATAAGTGGAAAACAATGGAAATATCACAGAATTAAAAGCGAGATAAGAAATCCCCTTACCTCGTGTCCAACTTGACTCGATCGTTCTTTCATATCCTGAATAATAAACTAAAGTTAATTTCTACTTTCTTAAGAACATTTTTCAAGTTAATTATCCCTTTTATATCACTTCTTACCATGTTATGAACATTATGTAATCATTTATGTTAATAACTGTTGTTTTGTCGATATTTCGTACTTGGGTCAAAAATAAACTTCTTATAATTACAAGTTGTTCATGTGGTAAAATATCCATTATCTCAAGAATTATATTCAGAATTTAGATATCATATATATAATATATATCTAGTCTAATATTTATTTATAATAGTACATAACAATTGAAGGTAAGAAATGAAATGCATCATTCATGGAGAAGGTAAACTATACGTACACATGAACGCTTCATTAATTTCTATTTAGATTTTAATGGACTGAAAACATTATGAAATTGAATTATAATTCAAGTATAATATCATATATAATATTATTAGCTCCATCCTTTATATGTCCCACATATGGAATTAAATATTCAAATCACTTTGAGGAAGCGGTAGTCTGCACTTTCTAAAATGAAATTATCGCATTTACCCATTATGGAAACCATAAAGGTATGCGATAAATGAGAAATATAGAATAATAAGGAAAACATAAACATAATATATATCATGTATAAATATAGTTGCATCTTAATTTCCACCATAAGAGGTAATAGGATATAATTGAACAATCATCATTTCATGAGGCAGTAGTTCGCCGTCCACAGAAACAGTATGTTTTTCACGCATTAAATAGAGGTGTGTGTAAGGGTATCTCGAATGCTTCTCATAACAACATCCTATTATATTGTAGATACTGGTGTTGTTACAAAATAAATGAATAAAAAGAGTTTAGGGGTTTTGAAAAGCAGAATAAAACAAAAGAACATAAGAGAAGACGTTACCTTTAAATCGGGTAACTCCCCTTGGTTTGAACCACAAGGGTTTTTGAAGTACTTTCTGCCTAATTTAAGGCTTCTATGATGAATAGAGGGATCTTGAGAGCTTATTTGAGTATATTTTGGATGTGACAAAGGGTTTGTGAAGTGTGATAAAGGGGTAGGAAGTGGGGTCTTTTTATAAGGGAGAGGAGGGTCTCTTTTGGAAAGCATGAAACTAATATTTTATTATAAAATGAATTTCGGTTTCTAAAGGTCCAAAAATAATTAAAGTAGAAGATAAGGTGTCCCATGTTCGAAATAAAATCATCTACTAAGAATTGGATAAGTTTTGGACATTGTTTTAAACTTTATCTTCTAATTTTTTTAAATTATTCAATAATGACACAAACACTGAATCATCGTTATGTCATAAATAATTTTATTTATTTGATGTATAAAAATTATAAAAAAAAATATATGATGTAGGAAATATTTTTAGCTTTCTAATGAATATTTATTCATTATCATACCCATGTGGCTCCATGGGGTCCCCAAATTGAACCATGGATTGTATTGGTCATCCATGACTCACCAATAAGGTTAGGACATGTTTCAAGGTAATTTCATATTATTATAACATTGTTTTTACCTTAAATTACACTAATTACCTTTAATCGAGGTTAATAAAACATAAAAGTTACTATTCACCAAAAAATTATTTTCATCCAATTGAACCACATTTTACTTACTAACAGCAACCATGTTTGTCAGATATTTGAAATTCAATTCACAGAAGTGGTAAAATTACGTTTAAATGAAAAAGTTAGTTTTTTTAACTACCCCTTAGTGGTTTCACTATTCATCGAAAATTGATGTTTTTCAGAAAAATACATAAAATTCATCCTAAGAAATATATGATATTCTGAATTTAAAAATGATGTCTATTTTAAAATATTCAAAACAAAGAAGTTGCATTAATTAATTTTATAGTTAATTCCCACTTCAAAAATAAATAGAGTGTTTTAATAAACAATATCTATCAAAATATTGACACATGTTTATGTCCAATTTCAATGTGAAATTAATTTCAATAACCACCATTGAATTAAATGGTAAAAATATATTCTAATTATACTTTAAAACAAATTAAAAAGATAATCTAACTTTATAAATAAATTAGTTTAAAAGGAGGTTTTGAATTAAAATACAACATTTTTACTATTCATTAAAAATGAACTTCATCGGGAAAAAAATCACAAAGTAAATTTTGATGTCCCAATTATAAAGAAGGATTTTATTTTATCAAATATTACATATAAAATAGAAAAAAGTAGATTTTAAAAGCGTTCTTCATCAAAAGGCGGTTAATCGACCTTTTAAAGAATATTAGAATATTTATGCTTAAAATTGGATTCATTCGAATTTTAAGCCTCTAAAATTTATTAGATAAATGTAAAAATATTTAAAAAACATATATAATAATTTTTTAGTTAGTTTTGTTCAATCCTGCCATTACAATGTCTAGGTGTTAACTACCATTTAAAATAATATTATTATATTATTAGTGTGCAACATAAGATTTCAAAGAAACTCGTTGTTGCGTATTGGGTACGCCATCGAACATATCATCCCCTTTAATGTAATATTAATATTTTATTCACAAATATTAATAAATATGAAAATGTAATATTCTTTATTTACCTGGGATGTTACATCCTTCCCCTCTTTTGGAAATTGTGTCTTTGCAATTTTAAAATTGGGCTCAGAAACTTTTTTGAAAGCCCCACATTATGAGGAGAGATCAATGTAAACTTTCATTGGGGTGATCAAGTGCCTAGTGATCTTCTTTTAATTATGAGGAGAGATCAATGTAACCTTTCAACTTTCAGACAGGTGTAAGTTTATTATTTCTTTTTTCTAATAAAGGGATCTTGCTTTTTTGGGCAAGGTCTCAGTATACCATAAAAAAAAGTAGTCACAAAAATTTCACTTTAAAATAAATAAAGAGAAGTATAATGGTCACCTGAGATAACCAATACAAGGATCCCATGAAAACATGGATATGGAGGAGAAACTAAGGGTCAAGTTCTGATGCAGAGTGATAGAAAACATGTTTAGGAGAAAGTTAACAATAAGAAAACCACAAAATTGTGATGGGTTAAACGGTATTGGATTCCCCAGTAGGAAAAGTTATCAGACAACGTTTTTGTTTTAAGTTTCTTTTCATTGAGGAATTTATTTATGAGCTTAACTAAAACATATGTAAACCTACTTACTTGTCATGTAGACTTTCATCTCTTACTAAATTTCTAAAAGAAACTCATATTTTGTCCAAAAGATGATTATTTAGGATGACTTGTTCACATTAAGAGCACTATAATAATCTTCTTGAGAATCAACTAATCCAAAAAAGATGAACTATTTATTTCCCATGTCTTTAGACCATAACCAAAACCAAAATGGTTAGTACATGATCAGATAATCCCCAAAAAAAATCTTTTACAAAAAGAAATACTACTCTTAATCTCTAAAATTTGTCCAACAAAACCCAAGGTTCATCAAAGACCATTCAATAAACAGTTGTACATAAAATTCATCAATGTAATTCAAACTAAGATTTAAACCCAAATATCTGAAGGATTTAATCACATATTCTTCCAATATAAATCATAAAATTTATCTCTAAATAACATCAGTTACTCATAAAGTATCATATTGAAAAGTTATTAACCTAATCACATATCCTATCTGATAGGTTAATTATTTCCCTAGATAACCCAAAATAAACATATTCTTAATTTATAAAATCCTCTAACTAAAAAGAATTAGTCAAACTAACCAGGGACTTTATGTAGTCCAGTGGTAGGTGATAAATACTCGTCGCACTCTGGTTGTGGGTTCGATTCCCGCAGCATCGTCCGACGCGATGGGTTGTCACATAGTCGGTGTGTTGTCCCTTTTCAAAAACAATATAATTTTATAACATTCCCAAAAATAGATAAATTCATCAAAAATAACCATAAAATATTTTAACCAGGAAGGTTACCTAATAACTTTGATTTTGCATCCCAAAATGTATTAAACTTTAATTGCCTCAAATTCAAGGATCATATAAACCCAAATGGTTCTTTATAACTAATTCCACCAAAGAAAAGATAATAATTCCTTGAATAAAATTTTCATATATCAAACTTTAGGGTTACACATACTATAAAATTTCTTCTAATGCAATCCCATCATCAAAAGAGCTTTAATACTTTTAAGAATTTCACCATCCTAATATCTACCATAACTCTTGAACCCCTTATATGTTGACTTCTTACTCATTCAAAATTCTTCATGATCTTTAACCATTCCTTTCCAAATTATTCTGAAATACTTCCTTCATACAAACAAAATCATGAATCATATCGTAAGATTCAATAATATGAAAACATATGTTAAGAAATAATCCATAACTTTAATTGGTCATTGTCAGTTTCTTTATCCTCAATCGGAATGGAATTAGGTATTGGTAAACAAATATTTGTACAATATTGGTGATCCCATTACCGAAACATCTTCGTAGGACATGTGTTTTCATAATGACCATGCACACCACATTTAAAACATTCAATTGATCCCTTAGAAAGAACTTCTTTCCCTTTCCTAAAGTCAACTGGATGCTTCCTTTTTCCATGGTAGGTTCTTGTTTTATGACCTTTATTTCCACACCTATAGCATCTTTCTATCCCATTGAAACATTTTCCTAGTCGTTTCTTTCCACATCTTTTACACATTGGTTTTTGAACACACTTACATTTATGATTATTACCTGAACTTCTGTAGGGATTTGTTTATCGCGTATATGATGAATTATAAAAATCACTAAGGTTCAGGTGGTCAATCATGACTCTAGATAGTTGGTTGAGAATAAACACAAGAGTTCTCATTACAGCTCCCATATCATTCAGTTGCTCCTTCAGAAAACCATCACAGTTTTCTTCACATCCACTGTTACATTGGTTCCTGCTAGATCCATCCATTTACAAAAACCAAAATGGTAAATGTGATTATATTAGTAAAATCATCATATAATATCTTATGAGGATGGTAAATACTAAGATATAATTATTTATATTATCTTAAACTCATTTAATTTATTTATATAAAAAACTATGATTCTTTCTGAAACCCTAACCATTATGGTAGTGACACTTATTCTTAAAGAATACCATAAACTCTAAATTTATCTAAACTGACCTCTAATACCAAAAATATGGACCTAACCTTAAAACATTACATAATCTTGAATTAAATGAATAATTCACATTGAGTATCTTTTCAGGTTTAGAGTTTTAGATAATTTGGATATAATTATTACATCTCAAAAGATTACAGAGTAGACACTTCTTCTCTTTTTCCATTTTTTACATAAAATAAAAACTCTTAAAATGAAACATATCTAGTTCCATGTCTTAGATAAATTTTTTTTCCTTGATCCCATCCTTGACCCTATTCATCTTTTTTTCTTTTGGAAAACATTTCAAAAACTTGGGATGAGAATAAAAAGCTCAGTTAGGGATACATAAAGAAGGAAACTATTTTTTTTTCAAAAAACAAGTAAACCTTGAATACTTAATAATAAGTAATACTTTTCACCTTTATGAAGTTGTAAATACTCATCATGGAATAAAATATCCATTGCTTACCCTTTTGTAACCAAAACATCACCATAAAACCGATATAAAGAACATATAACATATAAAGGTATCTTGGGATATAAACATACTTAAATGAAATAACCATATGGTCAACTTCCACACTCATCACTAAATGTAATAGCCATACGACTGACTTCCATACCCAATGCATTGGAGCTTATAACATAACCACCCATCCTGGTTTTCACGTCACCACCCGTCATTTGGTTTATCACATAACCACCTGTTGAATGTCCATATACCATTATAAAATCATAACACATAAAAACAATATAAAGGAATGATAACATTTCCATATTTCAATCACAATATATCATTTAAATATATTTACATAAAATAATCCTTTAACAAAACCATTTTCAATACCAAAATACGTAAAATATTATATGGTATTTATTTTCTTTTAAAACATTACCTCTTGTTGAGGAAGCAAAAGATCAAATAATACTCGAGGTGGCGGAAAGGTCATTGTCACTGCGTACGTTAAAAAAACATACTTTTTTTCATTTAGTAAAATTCTTCATAGAGAAAAGATTACTTTTGAATAAAATTAAAAGTCAAAGTGGTTTATAAACCATTTAAAAGAAAGTTGTGTATAAATGAAAATATGCCTCAACGAAATGAGATTGAGATGAAGTCCCTTAAAAATATGGTATCCTTAGATTAAGAATAAATCAACTACATAATTATGTGTGACAAATATAAATACACCCAATATAAGTGGATATTATGTTTAAAACAATCCGAGTTTATCCACACATATTCATAGCACGACATACTCAAGAAGTATAGGTTTAACCTAAAGAATTGATATTGGGATAAGAAGTTCCATTGAAAGAATTCAATAACCTAACGACGTCACTTTAAAATTCAGAAAAAAGAGTTGATGAGATAAAAAAGGGTATCTCATCAATTGGACATAAAATTTATAGCAATAAGGATATATAATAACATATCCTAACACAAGAAGATGTGAATTAAAATAAATAAAAAAACGAATCCTTTTAAAAGAGGAAGGTAAAAGGTTCCCTTACCGATTTGGTACAATACGTGTAGAGACCCTAAGTTTAATGTACATGGACATTACATTACTTTTGAAGAATACTTAGTACATAACAAAAAAACACACACACAAGGACCATAATAGTTTAGTGTCTTTGGAAACTCGGAATATAATCTTCTAATCGTGGTGAAAGATCTTCAACATCTCCCATAAAGATCTTCCTTTTTTTACCTAAAACCATTCTTTATATCCTGGGGAAAAGAAAACATAAAAGGGTGAGCTCAAATGCTCAGTAAGGGTAAACAAAAGAAACATCAATCACATCATATACATAAGAACATAACTTTTGGAAATCTTAACCTGCAAAAGATATCATAATTTCATAACATGGGATAAATCATAGTAGTGAAATGTAATCCCAATAATAATAACTTAAAACATGAAACTTTTTGGCATACACACATAATAATAGAGAATCATTTCTTATTAGTCAAGACTCATTGCCAAGACTATCTTAGTGGACAAAGCCCATTTCTGAACTGAGTTCACTCCTCGTTTCAGTCCTGTTTCACTGAACCGGTTTAACCTTCCATTCCAGCCATGTCTATCTCATGAGATATAAAATATTTACCCAATGCATTGGAGGGAGATATAGGTCCCACCCATCTCATAATGATACCATTCTTATGTGTGCCACAAAATCATAAAACATACATCATAGCATAACCCATGTAATAAAAATGGGAATCTTAAACATTGTGACATCATAAAACAATTCATATAAGATAAAAGAATACATAAAAATATTTCCATCACAACATAATCAAATCCATATAATAATAGGGATAGAAATATAACCCTATATTATCTTATATGGAAAATAATTTTGATAAAACTCTTGATCTCCATTGTTGAGGAAAATATCCTTCCTACTTCAAAAACAATTTCCTTTCTCAACATGTCATACAATTTTAAACTACAGGAAGTTGATTAAAAATAAACTTGAAAACTTTTAAAGTAAGCTTCTTGGAAATAATGTTTTAAAAATCCATTCATTCCGTATAAGTTAAAAAAACATTCTTCTTGTACATTTATCGGAAAAGTCAAAAAGTACCTCGTACGAAAAACGACAAAATATTCATTTCATATCATATACTAAAAACTCACCGAAGGGTAAAATTGTATTTACACAATTGTAGGTGGATGGAAATAATATTACATATTGAGGAAACATGGATTTGGATGATAAAATACACCCCAGTAAATACCAAAGTATAAACAATCTCTGATAAAAATGAGATTGTGATATTTTCCCTTACCTTAGGTTCGATTTGCTTCGTAAGTGTCCGAACCTCCTGTATAATGATTTAAATAATGTCATTGACTTATTACAGAATCATACTCATTGTTATTATATCATATATGGTTCACTTATGAATTTATTTTACCCGTTCTTTTGTAAATTCCATGTTAAAGAGCGTTTTGGGTAAAATCGTTTCATTTGTCGTCCGTGTTTTGACTTGTAATTATTAATATGATTACTTAGATCATGATTACTTAATTATAGAATATAAAACATGATTTATATATAATATATATTCATAATATACATATATATAATAGATCAGTAAATGGAAATAAATACACCGTTCATGGAGACGGTAGGCCGTACGTAGGCATGAACGCTGTTTTTGTTTCCTTATTGAGTTGAATGGAATTAAGTAGGTGACATAAATATATATATACACATAAATACAATATCATTATTATGTCATATATTTAATGATTACTTATTATATATACTTTATAATCCTTCAAGAATGGTTAACGTGGAGAATGAATCTCATCGCGTCGTGGAGACGGTAGTCCGTACGTACGCACGAGCGATGATATCGTTCTCATGATCATGGAATTGTATTGGAGTGTATGTATACTATTTCAGAATAAATATCACTTTAAAATAATCATATATAGTTATTATTTACACCATTATACCCATCCAAGTAATGTGGTGGAGGAAAATAGATTACACCACGGCGTGGAGACGGTATTCCGTACGTACGCATGCGCGGTGATTTCGTTTTCCGTAGGATGGATAGATGGTGAAATAGGGTTGTTTCATACTTATAATAACATATCAGTATATTATTGATACTGATTTTATTACTTCATAATGAAACAACCTAAGAATAAGAAGTGGAAGAAGAAATAAAGTTGAAAGAATCGGTAACGGACATTACCTCTTCTTTGAAGCGCCTCTTTGAGATCTCCTTTTAGGGCACTAAAATTGGACTTTGAGAAATACCAGAACCTCTAGGATGTTTCTAGGGAAGTGTAGAAGATAATTTGGCAGGGGTTAGCCGAGCATGAAGGCTCAAAGTGGTGTGAGGAAGAGAGGGAGGAGGTGCCCTTCTATAAGGGAGGAGAGGGACACCTTTGGAATAACTAAAAATATTATTTTATTATAAAGCCAAATTCGGTTTTAAATAGCTCCAAATTGATTTATTTAGAAGCTAAGGTGGGGATGGTTCGAAAGCCTCTCATCCAATAGAATTTAGACAAGTTTAGGTTCCTATTTTAACCTTATAATTTAGATTTAACATTAAGTTAAATAATTTTACTTTTACCGTGTCTTCTTGTGTTCTTATACTATAAGGTTAATAAACTTACTATAACAATCCAAACGAACCCCAAGTTGTTTATTATTAATATATATAACCTTATATAAGTCATTTGGCCGAACCTTAGATTTTTAGGAATAAAATAACAATTAATAATATAATATTTATTTTAAAAACTATTTTATGTCAATTTTGACACCATTTAGTAATTGATTTTTTTGTGAAAATCGTAACAGAATGATTAGTTCTAAATAAGTAAATTAAATCAATACTAACATGTCATATTAAACTATAAAATTAGTTAAATTCATAAAAATTCTCAAATCACATTTATTTTGGTATTTATAACTTCAAATATGTCAATATTTCATTAATAAGATAATTACTGCATCATCTTTGTGTCATAAATAAATTAAATTATTTAATGTCTAAAAATTACAAATAAAATACCATTATGTATGAAATCTTTTTATCTTTATAATTAATATTTATAGTTGAATTTATCTTATGTATAACCTTATATTAAAAATTATTTACTTATTAAACTTTGATTTTAACTATTTTAACCCTTCTTTAAATAAATTAATAATAAATGTCCTAATCCAATCCAGGTGGGCCTAAATGGTCATATTTTATTTCTAAGGTTGTTTTTGGTCGAATTAAACTTATCCAATAGAATTAGGACATGTTTTAAGGTAATAATAATATCATTTTTACCCTTAATTACCCTATTTACTTTTAACCGTGGTAAATAAAACTAAAAAGTTATTATTCACCAAAAATTATTTTCATCTCATTGAACCACATTTTACTTACTGACATCAACCTTTTCTCTCTGATTTTTTAGATTCCACTCACAGAAGTGGTAAAATTAAGTTTTATGAAAAATTCAGTTTTTTTAACTACCACTTAGTGGTTTCACTATTCATCAAAAATTGAAAGTTTTCAGAAAAATACCAAAAATTAGGCCTAAGCTATATTTGATATTATGAACTCAAAAATGATGTCTATTTTACCAAATTCAAAACATATCAGTTGCATTAATTAATTTAAAAATTAATTCTCGTCGTCAAAACAAATAGCGTGTTCTTAAGAGATAATAACTATCAAAAGATTGACACTTGTCTATGTCTGGTTTAAATGTGAAATTACATCCAATGACCAATATTGTATTAAATTGTAAAAATATATTCTAAATATACTTTAAAACCACTAAAATTAATAATTTATCCCTATTAATTATTTCGATTAAAAAGGTTGTTTTTAATTAAAATTTAGTAATTTTTATTATTCATCAGAAAATGAAAGTTATCTAAAAAGTACCAAAATTTCACCCTAAGATAATTTCGATATTCTGAATCCAAAAATGAAGTCCATTTTGAAAATAAAATTTACAAAATTTCAAAAATTGGTTATTACTATTCATAACGGCTAGTTTTAATAATATTTTAATAGCATATCGTTGTTTAGTGAAACTCGGTATTGCGTACTACACACGCTATCGAGGAATGTCGCGATTGCGTGTAATGCAAGGCAAGTCAAGGATGCGTGTTGTGCAAGCTTCTTTTGGTGTAGCATACAACATAATACATTAATGAAATTAAAAAGAATATTTTTCATAAAATCTCAGGGTGTTACATTCTGCCCCCCTTAAAATGAATTTCGCCCTCGCAATTCGTCGGGGTTATAAATGGTTTACTACTCAAAAGTTTCTTTAATAGAAACCTACATTGTAAAAAGTAATACCAAAACAAATCTTTAAAAACAAAAGTATGAAACGTAATGGTTACCCAAATAAACTAATCACTGGGTTTCCACATAGGTGAAAATATGGATATGGGAGAGAAATGTAATCATCATGTTCTGATGGAGAGTGGTAGAGAACATGGCTATGGAAAATCCAGCAATCACAAAGCCATAAATTTGTGATGATCTAGGGTACCGTCTGATTCATCGGATATAAGGGCACTAGGATAAATTTTTTTTGGTTTTCAAGATCATTTCCCTAAAGTTGAAGGTTTCGAATTAGAATAAATACTTACTTTATTTTGGTACAATCTCACTGTTGTTCATGCTTTGAACAATTTCCACTTCATCTCTTAAAGAAATGAAGTTGAATTTGTTATTCATGAAGTGTTAATAGATCATGTGATAGAATGATGAGTCATTCAATCTCTTTCAAACAAAAGGTTAGCAAAAGTTATCAAATATACATAAGTCCATCTATAGTGAGGTTAATCGTATACGATTCCAAAAATGAACTTATACTTCATATATCATACCGCGTAATAAAATAAAACTAGTTTCTACTAACCAGGGACTTCCTGTAGGCCAGTGGTAGGCGATAAAGGCCAGTCGCACTTCGGTTGTGGGTTCGATTCCCACAGCCTTGTCCGACGCGATGGGTTGTCGCCCGTCCTACAGGTTGTCCTTTTTCTAAAGCTATATTACTATAACATCTCATCAATAATATCGAAAAAAAGTTCTATCCTAACTTATGTCCAACATAATCCATTCCAATATTTAGGCTTATCTAAAATACTTCGGTCCAAGCTCATAGTATAAAGAAAATTCTTACTTGAAATGTCACATAACAATCATGTGAATGCCATCATTTATCCCCCATATATCATAATATATATCTTGTTGGTCAAATTACAAACATGTGAATACCTTAATCATGTATTCTCTTAAAGAATGAATACCCATTAATTGAACCATAGTGAAAACATGAATTCAGTCAAAAGTTAACTCTTTCCACATACCAAAATACAAAAAATCTATATACTCAAACCATGATATAACCTTCTCTTTATATCAGTCATGAGATCATGAATACGGTCAAACATTTCATTTTCTCGTTTTCCTTTCATTATGTGCATATCATATTTTTTTCCAAAAATATCTCAATCACATTCTATGATTATCGGTACCATTGAAAACCACAATAGACCAATACATAAATATTCCAATATTCCACGATACTATATACAACATTATTTTGGAATCCCATTACATAAACACTTAATCATTCCTCCACATCGTTGTCATATTCAACATCGCCAATAGTGATCGCATGTGACTTCCCTTTGTTCTTTGCTTTAATTGGATGCTCATGTCGATCATCACCAACCCTTGGATTAGGGAATTTATTAGCATAATGCCCCATTTCCTTGCACTTGAAGCATTGAAGTGTTGGTGGTGTGTTCTCTACAGTCTTTTCTTTATTCACATCATTAGAAACCCTTTTTCCATTACTTTGACACTCAGCTTCTTGATGACCTTCTTTTCCACACTTAAAACATTTTCTAGTCCCTTTAAGACAATCTCAACCATGCTTCGTTCCACACTTTGAGCATAAGGAAACATTCATCTTCTTTTCACCATTATTCTGAGATTTCTCCTTGAACTCCATCTTTCGTTTCTTGTCAAAACTATGAGATGGATAAGTAACACCAACTTCCATTTCTACCTTGATAGCACAACGCACAATTTCGTCATAGCTACTGAAGTCTCTTATAGCTAATGCCCTTCGACGATTTGGTTTTAAGCCACTGAAGAATCGATCAACTTTACTTTCAGGTTGAATGATAAAGCCAGATCCATACCTTGTAAGCCTTGTAAAATTCACTTCGTATACACCAACAGATTCATCATCCTTTTGCTTTAGTTCAAGAAACTCCTTCTCCATCTTTGTTCGAAGAATACAAGGGAAATACTTATTGAAAAATAAGTTCTTTAACTCGTCCCATTCCATGGACTCAATTTCATCTCTTGGCCTCGTATTCTTGATAAGATTCCACCATTGATCAGCTTCACCTTCCAAACGATATACTGCTAAGATGACTTTATCATGTTCAGAACATTGAAGAACTGAAAATATATTTTCAGTGGTACTGATCCATTGTTCAACAACAATTGGATCGGAAGACCCACTGAAAGAAGGTGGATGTTGCCTCATGAAGAAATCAATAGAATATTGTTCCCTTCTCTGCTCATTTGGAAGTCTAGAATGGTTCATAGCTTGTGTAAGTATAGCAATAAGATTTTTCACTACATCTCCCATAACATTGGTTTATGCAGGAGGACAGTCATTGCATTTTCCATTACATTGATCAATACGGTTCCTTCGGGTTCCAGCCATCGTCTAAAACCCAAAAAGACTAGTGTGAGAGGAAAAAATCACGCTAGGGAAAACAATACAATAAAGGGGGAGTACCTTCAATATCTAACATCTTAGGTTAAATTCTATGATCGTTACCGTAGTTCTAGGACTATATCCTATACGTATACTTATCCTTAGGGACATCCCTAGACATACCTTAGAAATATCTCTAGGGATCTCACTAACGTTTTCACATCTTAGTTTCCAAAGGTTGACTAAACCTTTCCTCTGATACCAACTGTAACGACCCATACTTTACATACATTGTCATTACTTCAGAATTTAAGCACACTTATTACAACATATAACAAAACTAGTAAAGGACTGTATAGGTATAGAGTCTTTAGAAACTGGGAAACATAAACAACTGGTTCATAAAGCATCTACTTTGCCTCCCATTTATTTCATCATATCTAGAGTCCCTTTTTGGAATATCCTACTTAATAACCTTATTCCTGACCTAGGGAAATAAAACATACAAAAGGGTGAGCTCAAATTCTCAGTAAGGGTAAACAAAAGAAACATCAATCACATCATATACATAAGAACATAACTTTTGGAAATCTTAACCTGCAAAAGATATCATAATTTCATAACATGGGATAAATCATAGTAGTGAAATGTAATCCCAATAATCATAACTTAAAACATGAAACTTTTTGGCATACACACATAATCATAGAGAATAATTTCTTATTAGTCAAGACTCATTGGCAAGACTATCTTAGTGGATAAAGCCCATTTCTGAACTGAGTTCACTCCTCGTTTCAGTCCTGTTTCACTGAACCGGTTTAACCTGCCGTTCCAGCCATGTCTATCTCATGAGATATAAAATCTTTACCCAATGCATTGGAGGGATATATAGGTCCCACCCATCTCATAATGATACCATTATTATGTGTGCCACAAAATCATAAAACATACATTATAGCATAACCCATGTAATAAAAATGGGAATCTTAAACATTGTGACATCATAAAACAATTCATATAAGATAAAGGAATACATAAAAATATTTCCATCACAACATAATCAAATCCATGTAATAATAGGGATAGAAATAGAACCCTATATTATCTTAGATGGAAAATAATTTTCATAAAACTCTTGATCTCCATTCTTGAGGAAAATATCCTTTCTAATTCAAAAACAATTTCCTTTCTCAACATGTCATACAATTTTAAACTAAAAGAAGTTGATTAAAAATAAACTTGAAAACTTGTAAAGGAATATTCTTGGAAATAATGTTTTAAAAATCCATTCATTCCGTATAAGTTACAAAAAACATTCTTCTCGTACTTTTGTCGAAAAAGTCAAAAAGTACCTCGTACAAAAAACGACAAAAGATTCCTTTCATATCTTTTACTAAAAACTCACCGAAGGGTAAAATTGGATTTACAAAATTGTAGGTGGATGGAAATAATATTACATATTGAGGAAACATGGATGTGGATGATAAAATACACCCCAGTAAATACCAAAGTATAAACAATCTCGGATAAAAATGAGATTGTGATATCTTCCCTTACCTTAGGTTTGATTTGCTTCGTAAGTGTCCGAACCTCCTGTATAATGATTTAAATAATGTCATTGACTTATTCCAGAATCATACTCATTGTTATGATATCATATATGGTTCACTTATGACTTTATTTTACCCATTCTTTTGTAAATTCCATGTTAAAGGGCGTTTTGGGTAAAATCGTTTCATTTGTCGTCCGTGTTTTGACTTGTAATTATTCATATGATTACTTAGATCAGGATTACTTAATTCCAGAATATAAAAAATGATTTATATATAATATATATTCAGAATATACATATATATAATAGATCAGTAAACGGAAAGAAATACACCGTTCATGGAGACGGTAGGTCGTACGTACGCATGAACGCTGTTTTCGTTTCCTTATTGAGTTGAATGGAATTAAGTAGGTGACATACATATATATATACACATAAATACAGTATAATTATTATTTCATATATTTCATGATTAATTATTATATATACTTTATAATCATTCATGAATGGTTAACGTGGAGAATGAATCTCATCGCGTCGTGGAGACGGTAGTCCGTACGTATGCACGAGTGATGATATCATTATCATGATCATGGAATTGTATTGGAGTGTATGTATACTATTTCAGAATCAATATCACTTTACAATAATCATATATATTTATTATGTACACCATTATACCCATCCAAGTAATGTGGTGGTGGAAAATAGATTACACCACGGCGTGGAGACGGTATTCCGTACGTACGCACGCGCGGTGATTTCGTTTTCCATAGGATGGATAATTAGTGAAATAGGGTTGTTTCATACCTATGATAACATATCATTATATTATTGATACTGATGTTATTACTTCATAATGAAACAACCTAAGAAGAATAAGTGAAAGAATAAATAAAGTTGAAAGAATCGGTAACGGACATTACCTCTTTTTTGAAGCGCCTCTTTGAAATCTCCTTTTACGACACTAAAATTGGTCTTTGAGGAAGACCAGAACCTCTAGGATGTTTCTAGGGAAGTGTAGAAGAGAATTTTGCAGGGTTTGGTCGAGCTTGAAGGTTCAAAGTGGTGTGAGGAAGAGAGGGAGGAGGTGCCCTTTATAAGGGAGGAGAGGGGCACCTTTGGAATAACTAAAAATATTATTTTATTATAAAGCCAAATTCGGTTTTAAATAGCTCAAAATTGATTTATTTCTAAGCTGAGGTGGGGATGGTTCGAAATCATCTCATCCAATATAATTTAGACAAGTTTAGGTTCCTATTTTAACCTTATCATTTAGATTTAACATTAAGTTAAATAATTTTACTTTTACCGTGTCCTCTTGGGTTCTTATACTATAAGGTTAATAAACTTACTATAACAAGACAAACGAACCCCAAGTTGTTTATTATTAATATATATAACCTTATCTAAGTCATTTGGTCGAACCTTAGATTTTTAGGAATAAAATAACAATTAATAATATAATATTTGTTTTAAACACTATTTTATGTCAATTTTGACACTATTTAGAAATTGATTTTTTTGTGAAAATCATAACAGAATTATTAGTTAGAAATAAGTCAATTAAATCGATACTAACATGTCATATTAACCTATAAAATTTTTGGAATTCATAAAAAGTCTCAAATCACATTTATTTTGGTATTTATAACATCAATTATGTCAATATTTCATTAATAAGATAATTATTGCATCATCTTTGTGTCATAAATAAATTAAATTATTTAATTTCTAAAAATTAAAAATAAAATACCATTATGTAGAAAATCTTTTTATATTTCTAATGAATATTTATAGTCTAATTTATCTTATGTATAACCTTATATTAAAAATTATTTACTTATTAAACTTTGATTTTAACTATTTTAACCCTTCTTTAAATAAATTAATAATAAATGTCCTAATCTAATCCAAGTAAGACTAAATGGTAATATTTTATTCCTAAGGTTGTTTTTGGTCGAATTACACTTATCCAATAGAATTAGGACATGTGTTAGGGTAATAATAATATCATTTTTACCCTTAATTACCCTATTTACTTTTAACCGTGGTAAATAAAATTAAAAAGTTACTATTCACCAAAAATTATTTTCATCTCATTGAACCACATTTTACTTACTGACATCAACCGTGTCTCTCGGATTTTTGAGATTCCACTCACAGAAGCGGTAAAATTAAGTTTTATAAAAAATTCAGTTTTTTTAACAACCACTTAGTGGTTTCACTATTCATCAAAAATTGAAAGTTTTCAGAAAAATACCAAAAATTAGGCCTAAGCTATATTTGGTATTATGAACTCAAAAATGATGTCTATTTTACCAAATTCAAAACATATCAGTTGCATTTATTAATTTAAAAATTAATTCCCGTCGTCAAAACAAATAGCGTGTTCTTAAGAGATAATAACTATTAAAAGATTGACACTTGTCTTTGTCTAGTTTAAATGTGAAATTACATCCAATGACCAACATTGTATTAAATTGTAAAAATATATTCTAAATATACTTTAAAACCACTAAAATTAATAATTTATCCCTATTAATTATTTCGATTAAAAAGGTTGTTTTTAATTAAAATTTAGTAATTTTTACTATTCATCAGAAAATGAAAGTTATCTGAAAAGTACCAAAAATTCACCCTAAGCTAATTTCGATATTCCGAATCCAAAAATGAAGTCCATTTTGAAAATAAAATTTACAAATTTCAAAAACTGGTTATTACTATTCATAACGGCTAGTTTTAATGATATTTTAATAGCATATCGTTGTTTAGTGAAACTCGGTATTGCGTACTACACACGCTATCGAGGAACGTCGCGATTGCGTGTAATGCAAGGAAAGTCAAGGATGCGTGTTGTGCAAGCTTCTTTTGGTGTAGCGTACAACATAAGACATTAATGAAATTAAAAAGAATATTTTTCATAAAATCTCAGGGTGTTACAATATGAAACATATACCCCATGATAGAGGGACCATAAAATGTTGATGTAAATACCCATACATGAAATTATATTACACAAAGAGTAGAATAATGGGCAGTACATACACCACTCAAAAGAGATAGTGACCAATATATCAGGAATCTAATAGGAATAAAATGTGAGATAAAAACCCCTTACCTCATTGTAATAAATCGAGTCATATAACCAATAGACAATAAGAACCAAATGAATCACAAAATACCATGAATATAAATAGAATCATGATAATATATATCAAATTTCAGTACACAGTACACCACATGCAATAAATAATGGCGAACAATGGAAATCCCACGGTATTAAAAGCGAGATAAGAAATCCCCTTATATCATGTTCGACATGACTTGATCATTCTTTAATCTTCTGATTAATAATCTAAAGATAATTTATACTTGGTTAAGAACCTTTTTCAGGTTCATTATCTCTTTTATATCACTTATTACCATGTTATGAACAATATGTAATCATTTAAGTTAATAATGATCGTTTTGTCGATATTTGGTACTTGAGTCAAAAATAAACTTCTTATAATTACATGATGTTCTTGTGGTAAAATATCCATTATCTCCATAATTATATTCACGATGTATATATCATATATATAATATATATCTAGTATAATATGTATTTATAAAAGTATATAACATTTCAAGGTAAGAAATGAAATGCACCATTCTTGGAGAGGGTAAACCGTATGTACGCATGAACGCTACTTTCATTTCGATTTCGCATTCAATGGAATTAAAACATTATGATATATAATTATAATTCCATTATAATATCATATATAATATTATTAACTCCATCCTTTATACGTTCCACATATGGCATTAATGGTTCAAATCACTTTGAGGGGGCGGTAGTCCGCACTTCCTAAAATGAAATTATCGCATTTACCCATTATGGAAACCATGATGTTATGACATAAATGAGAAATACAGAAGCATAAGGAAAATTTAAACATAATATATATCATGTATAAATATAGTGACATCTTAATGGCCACCATGAGAGGCAGTAAGAGATAATTGAACAATCATCATTTCGCGAGGCAGTAGTTCACCGTCCACAGAAGCAGTATGTTCTTCACCCATTAGATGGATGTGTGTGTAAGTGTATCTTTAATACTTCTCATAAAAACATCCTATTATATCGTAGATACTGGTGTTGATACAAAATAAAGGAATAAAAAGTGAATAGAGTTTTTGAGAAGCAGAGTAAAACAAAAGAACATAAGAGAAGATGTTACCTTTAAATCGGGTAACTCCCATTGGTTTGAACCAAAAGGGATTCTTGAAGTGCTTTCTGTCTAAGGTAAGGCTTCTATGATGAATATAGGTATCTTGGGAGATTATTTGAGTAGAGTTTGGATGAGAAAAATGGCTTGAGAAGTGTGATAAAGGGGTAGGAAGTGGGATCTTTTTATAAGGGAGAGGAGGGGCTCTTTTGGAAAGCATGAGACTAATATTTTATTATAAAATGAATTTCGGTTTCTAAAGGTCCAAAAATCATTAAAGTCAAAGATACGCTGTACCATGTTCGAAATAAAATCATCCAATAAGAATTGGACAATATATGGAAATTGTTTTAAACTTTATCTTCTTATTTATTTAAATTATTCAATAATGACATAAACACTACATCATCATTGTGTCATAAATATTTTTAATTATTTGTTCTCTAAAAATTATAAAAAAATTATAATGATGTAGGAATTACTTTTAGATTTCTAGTGAATATTTATAGTAAAAAATAGAACTTATATAACCCCATGTAAATTTTTTTAGTAAAATAATACATGTTTGTGACATTTTTATTTTTACTTTAAATAAAAAGGTATTAATGTCATTATCATACCCCAGTGGCTCCATAGGGTCCCCAAATTGACCCATGGACTTTATTAGTCAGCCATGACTCACCAATAAGGTTAGGACATGTTTCAAGGTAATTTCATATTATTATAACATTATTTTTACCTTAAATTACCTTAATTACCTTTAATTGGGGATAATAAAACTCAAAAGTTACTATTCACCAAAGAATTATTTTCATCCCATTGAACCACATTTTACTTACGAACAAAAACCATGTATGTTGGATTTTTGAAATTCAATTCACAGAAGAGGTAAAATTTCGTTTAAATGAAAAAGTCGGTTTTTTTAACTAACACTTTGTGGTTTCACTATTCATCGAAAATTGAAGTTTTTTAGAAAAGTACCAAAAATTCAGCCTAAGATATATTTGATGCTCCAAATTCAAAAATGATACCTATTTTAAAAAATTCAAAACATGGAAATTTCATTAATTAATTTTATAGCTAATTTCCTCTGTCAAAATAAATACCGTGTTTTTAAGAAACAATATCTATCAAAAGATTTACACTTGTTTATGTCCAATTTCAAAGTGAAATTAATTCCAATGACCACCATTGAATTAAATGGTAAAAATATATTCTAATAACACTTTAAAACCAACTAAAAATATAATCTAACCATGTAAATAAATTATATTAAAAGGATGTTTTGAACTAAAATACAACATTTTTCACTATTCATTAAAAAATGAATTTTTTCGGGAAAAAAACAAAAATTTACTGAAAGTAAATTTTGATGTCCCAATTCTAAAGAAGGAATTTGTTTTGTCAAATATAACTTATAAAATTTACAAAAAGTTTATTTTAAAAGGGTTCTCCATCAAAAGGCGAGTAATCGTCCTTTTAAAGATTACTAGAATATTTATGTTTAAAATTGGATTCATTCACATTTTAAGCCTCTAACATTTATTAGATAAATGTAAAAATATTTAAAATACATATATAATAATTTTTTAGTTAGTTCTGTTCATTCCCTCCATTACAACGACTAGGCGTTCACTACCCTTTAAAATAATATTATTATATTATTAGTGTGCAACATAATATTTCAAAGAAACTCATTGTTGTGTATTGGGTACGCCATCGAACATAGCATCCCCTTTAAAGTAATATTAATATTTTATTCAAAAATATTAATAAATATGAAAACGTCATATTATTTATTTACCTGGGATGTTATAGTAAGATATCTCCCAGATTTAGTATCTCATTCAATATATTATGCAGATTTGGTGAGGTGGAATACCCCTTAGCTCTACTACCACAATTGGGAAAGATACATGACATCTTCCATGTATCACAACTAAATAGGTATGTGCATGAACCCTCACATGATAATGACTATGGAGACTTAGATATTGAGGATGGGGATACCTTTTATAAGTACCAAATGGATTCATGGGTGATCAATTACCCAAGTCTGTGTCAGGTGGAAGCATAAGAATCATCAAGAGAGCACCATGGTATGAGAGACCTAGATTCATGTTGAGTACCCTCAATATTTTTTTAGTAGGATTTTCTATTTTTTGGATGAAAAGAACTATGTTGGGGAGAATTCAATGGCCATGATATTTCTATGTATTTATTTAGAATATTATATGGATTAATTTTGGAGATAGGAATTAGGACAATGTGAGATTCCCAAGCCCAGTTTTCAAAAAATTAAATTTTAAAATATATTAAATATATTAACATGACACATGTGTAGTTTTCTAAAAAAAGAATAACACCAGAATGGGGGCTCAAATCTTAAATACGAGGGAACCATAGAGTTTAAAACATGTGTTTTGATGTAGGTGTGATATAACCATTATATGCATTGAGTGTTTTTGAAAACATTTTCATGGGTGTAGAATTAATAAAATAAATGATTAAATTGTTATGTTTTATTTTATATGATATTCTTATTAAAATAATATATTTAAACATGATTATGACTCAAACCTAGGGTCATCTTCATAAACTAGGGATAGATATTAACCGATGGAGATGAGACTATTGAGGATCATTGGTGGAAGATTTCATATCACCTATGATAGAGGATTTATCAATAAAAGATTTCATGGATCTCCCCTACAATGAAAAAATAGAAATATTTTTCATCAATGATTGATCCAAACTCTAGGTAGGATGTGGATTTGTTATATTTTATCCGGTTCTTTTACCTTAGTTAAATACAGATCAATTCCATGAACAAAAATTGATTCACGCATTAATGATTGATTTATTTGAATGGATTTAAATGTAAATTGTTTATTTAATCTTCATTTATCAAAATCAATGAAAATGGATACATGAGTAAAAAATAAATGTTTAGGTTCATTCCTCACAAATTGGGGATTATGTATTTCTCCCCGGTTTCTTTGCACATTCATCATGGGAATTTTCCTTAGATAATTGATTGATGATTACATGGTATTTGATTATCTTGTAACGATTATTTGGTGAAAAAAATCAATACAGTTGGTGAGACTAAGTATCAAGGGTGATATTGAGGTGTGATGATGATGGATAATGATCAGAGGATGTTTAGAATTGATTGGAATATACCATTCATCCCTTATTATATTGTGTGGCCATTGACGACGTGTGGGGGAATTTCTCAAGCGATTTCAAATCTTGGAATATTTATCTCTTAAAATAAGGGTGTATAATGGCCCTATATTAATGATCCATGGAAAGGGAGATAGTGTTAATGGAAAATGCTGAGGAAGAACCTAAGGGTTATGAATATTTATGGTTACACGACATGTCATCTAGGATCCCACACCATGTGCCACCCCTGGTTGCAACACATGTGTTTCCATAAAGAGTTAAATATACACAACATGTGAATATATCCCAAAATGTGTGACTCATTCTTGGTGGCTCAGTGTGTAACTTAGAGGTTATACGGGCATGGACAGGTCAGAGTACACAGACATGACCAAATTTTACAGACGTGGTCTGGTGAATGGGAGCACATAAAGACAAAATGAGTAAGGATCCGAGTGGTCCTAAAATGACACATACTATTCCTACACACCATGTATATGGATATTTACATGATGTGTGAGTCATCACCACATGGTAATAACAGGGTTTGGACAAACACACCGTGTACCCCACTATGCACTCTGTGTATCCCATATGAGGGTGTTTAGAGACATTCATTTCTTTAGTCTAGACTAGTATCAATTGAGTGTGTCACCTTAGTACAATCATTCAAGGGTAAAGTGTGTAATTACATCCAAATATCGGATTTGTGAT
Source organism: Viscum album (assembly GCA_963277665.1). Classification (NCBI taxonomy): domain Eukaryota; kingdom Viridiplantae; phylum Streptophyta; class Magnoliopsida; order Santalales; family Viscaceae; genus Viscum; species Viscum album. The sequence goes on from OY728123.1 coordinate 837,916,889, forward strand.
CCCCACTATAGGTTGAGTCCTATATAGAGTTTTTAGTGTCCCTCTATAAGACCGAAGTGTGATCCTCTATCATTTATACCCTTGTTAGAGTTTAAGGAAGAGATGATACCTACTTAACAAGTGCATTTATCCTACATCTAGCATTAAATTTCATTAGGGTTCATAGTATCATTGGATCACTATCCCATCGATACATGAGAAATGTGTCTATCCCCATGCAATTATACTCACTGTTTAGATAAACCATGGTTATAGAGTTTATAACCAATTCTATACCCACATTTAAAAAAATCATTGGTGTAGGTTGAGCAATACCAACATTTTATTTCAAATAATATGGTTTTAGATATTTAAAATTTCAGGCTCCCTCTACCCTCCTACGATCCTCAAACTGCCCCTCCCTCCTTAGGCGACGTTACCCCCATAATACAACTATTCTTCCTCTATTTATGGATTTTTTTGTTCAGATATTTGAGAGTTAATATTTCCTTCCATCCTATTCTTTATATACCCTTACCTGGGAAAAGACCACTTGTTATCTCTAGTGTTCTCCCTTAATTCAGGGTTTTTTTTTATTCAGTTCTTGTTTAACATCCGACTAGTGAGTTCTGAATACATTTTCTTTTCGGTTGGCTATAATTTTCATTTTTACCTTTTCATGTGATTCTAATGGAGCATGTGGGAATCAATTATATCATCATTTTTTTAAATTTAATGTCTTATAGATATCAAATATAGTCTATTAAATTCTATAAAATTCAATTTTAATTATAATTTCTTCATTTTCAAATCTATCATAGGGATTTTTATGAATTTAACGTAAATTTATGATTATTTTTGTGATTTAAATATTTTTAGTATTTGAAATCATATTTACGTTAAATACAATGGGTAATGTTAGTTTTTATTACCATTTAGTTAGGGGATTTATCTATTGAAATATAATTTTTTATATCATAATCCAGGGTTAAACTATTTATTGGATTATTTTAAACGCAAAAGAAATAATTGTATAATAACTCACATGATTATACTATTATAAGAAAATATGGAATATTTCATTATCTATGAATATTTGTTCTTTAGGGATTCACTATTGTATTTGTAGTAATTTTCATGCATGTTTCATTGAATTCATTATTATTATTTATACATGAATGAATAATAAAATATTCTATCAAATAATTAATTATTTATATTTAATATTTTTAAGAATTTAAAAATTTTATTATGTTCAAATATTTATAGAATCCTTTTCTAAATGTCATGAAATAGTTATATAAGTTAGAATAGATAATTTTTTGATCATATTAAAATTATGAAACATGGTTTCAATTTATAAATTTTTACATAAGAATTTTATTCTCTTAGAAAAAATAAGGGTATAAACCTTTGTTTCACTTATTTTGATTAACTGTTGAGTATAACATAGTTATTTATTATGAAAGCATCCATAGTTCATTTTTCATGTTTTGAGTAGTTAGCCATTTATTTGTAGTACAGATTAAATGAATTAAAAACCATCTAAACACACCTTAACTCAACTAAGAGGATTCATATTTTGTGATGTAATAGATTTTTTCATAAAGTGGGATTGAATGGATTAATTATTTAGTCTTGATGGGTCTTCCAAAAATTAAATATTTATTAAATTAAAATAAAACCTCACGTAAAATCTAGTTTCCTCAAGTTTTAATAATATATGTAATGTTAACCCATAATAAAATATTCTCAAGACTAAATTTTATCCTCAATTCTGTTTTCAAAAGAGAAGAGCAATATGGATAAGAAATGCACATTTTCTCCAAGTATTCCATCATTGTTATTTATTCTAATACCTAAACCTTGTCTGTATTTCTATGACTATGCCATCATTTTTTATGATATTACATGTTCTCTATTTGGATGGATAGTAATATTCAATAATGGCTACATGCATCAAGAATTGTATTCTATTGGGTTTCCCATTAGAGTTATTTAATTTCAACTACACTATAATTTTAATCGGTCTTGGACCTTGGTTATCTCTATAATTTTGGTTTAATTTTTTTTATTAGAACATACCTTTTCCCATATAATATAATGGATTGATGGTGTATGTATCATACCAATCATATTTCTAACTGAGTTTCAAATGAATTTGGATATTTTTTTAGATTTTTTATTTAACAATGTTTCATATGGAGGTCGTATATAGTTCCCATGTTATAATTGTGTTGGTAGACCATGATTAACCTGTGAAGAAGTTATCTACCATGTAAAAAAATATTTATTTCAATAAAGATATTATGTTTGGTATCATAAAGGAAATATGAAAAAATATTATAGTATTCAAGAACAAAAAGAAAAAAGTGGAATGGAGAATTTTAAATTTGATTTATTTCCATTTGTGCATCATCATGAGATAGATAGTATGAAAGTACAAGAAATAAATGATATCAATGCGTATGAGGAAAAGGTAAAAGCTTATGATGTTGTGAGAGTGATAAAAATTTCTAGATGTTGCTAAAACTCCTATATTTCATGAATCGACTAAAATGAAAATTTTTTTTGTTTTTAATGTCATTATATTATGGGAAAACCATTTATGGAATTTATAATACCACTATTGATTATATTCTTACTGTTTTAAAGAATTGATTCCTGGTGGTGTCGATATCCCCTAAAATAATTATAAGTAATGGAATTTAATTAAGAAGATCATATTTTCTACTACTAAAATTAATGCTTATATTGAATATTTTAGTTTATCTTGGGAAGGAACAAAAAACCATAATGACTATAAATAATGTAGTACATCTGAAGGAAAGTAAAATGCAAATGGAACACCATACTATGTGACATAGAAATTCATGTGACACATTATATTGAATCCTAATCTTTTAAATATATTCATGTATGTATAAATATAAACCAATAAGTGATGTCATGGTAATTAGAGAATTAATGGTAATGATAAGTTGGTTCATACTACAGATAGATTATCATGGTGGGAATTTGATGCACAACATCCTGATGCTATAATTGAGAAGCGTAATGTTAGGTTGGGTCTATTCTATGATGGTTTTAATTCACTTTTTATATTCTTATTTCATAGAGTAAGTTTCTGGTTTTTATTTAAATTTATAATATTCCTCAATGGATGTGTTTGGAAAAACATATCGCATTCTTTAGTATACATATATCTGGACCTTCAGATCCTGGATATGATATAGATGTATATATACAAACTTTAATAATAGAGTTGAAGTATCTATGGGATATAAGTGTGCATACATTTGATGATTCTTCAAAAAATATATTTCAGATGCATGTTTCCCTTATATGGACTATAAATGATTTTATTTCCCATGCAGTGATGTATGGTTAGATCATGAAGGGAAAACTATCATGTCTAATTTTTATGAAAAATACATTATCAAAAAGGATTAAATATCATTGTAGTTATAGTTTCATGGTGAATTGATGATTATTTATAATGAATCATCAATATAGGAATAATCACTGGAGGTTATATATTACTATTGACAATAAACATCCACCATAGCATATGTTAGGAAATTACATGCTTAAGGAATTGAAATATTTCATTTTATTCATTTGGGAAAGGATAGATGAAATCTAAAAAGAGAAAGAATATTGACACCAGATCCACTAAAAATTTTAAAAAGGGAATATATTTTTGGAGTTTCCACATTGGTATACCAATTTTTTATGTCGTTATTTATATTTAATCCACATTATGAAAAATATATGTGAAATATTTCATTCAATTATTCTACATATCAATGGGAAGACCAAATATGACTTCCAACATCTTCATGATTTTTTGGATTATGGTATTTCACTAGAACATAATCCTATGTGTATTAATTAAAACAAATGTAATATTAATTTTGCTTCTTATGTGATGACACCTTTAGAGAAAAATCAATTTTTGGAAGTATTGGAGAATATCCTATATTTTTATGTCCATTTCATCAACGTATCTATATGAGTCAATATAAGGGAGTTGAAACTAAAATCCTAAAAAACTCACGATTATCAATTCCATCTTCATCAATTTATTACAATAGAAATATTACATTTACTATCCAATAATGTATGAATGACATTGATTCTCTTCTGCCATTTTTTATAAAAAAAAAATTCTAAATGGTTATCCATGTATATTTTGATAAAAATGATGTAATACATGATTTAAATTTTTAGTGAGTTGGAATTTTTTCCAACACCATTTTCAATTGAATAATGTGTTATATTGATTGTACATTAAATTAAATACTTATTGGGGGAACCTTTTCTTTTCAGTGGATGTATTTCACTGAAAGATGTATGAACACAATGAAATTTTATATATGTACCAAAAATCGTCCCCACGGTTCCATTACAAGAGGTTATCTATCTCAAGAATGTATGTATTTTTGTATAATGTATTTCTATGATGTGAGTGAAAGATATAACCATCCAATTATAAATGAAGATGATCAGTTTAGGTAAATTGAGCCCTCATTTACAACACTTCATGAAATAGATGGAATTCTTGGGTTATTTACTTTGGCTAAATTTATCATTGAAGAGAGGGATATGGAACATCACAAAGTCTTATTTCAATTAGGTTTGTTTGATTACTATATAATTTTTGTAATTTGAATATTTATATATTATCTTATTCTCTATCATTTCACATATACCTTTAAATTTTATTACCATTTTTTCAGGGAAAATAAAAAACTTATAAGTAGAGTTCATCAGTAGTTTCCTCTGATAAGAGAGAGTATTTTCATATGAAAGAGTTTCATAATTTTTTGAAATCAAAGTTATGACCATTAATTTTATTAACATTAATTATAAATATTTTTTTAATTGTATAATTCAAATATATTTGACATATTGAATTTATGTTTTGATTTTTTCTCTCAATAAGAAAGATAATTGAATTTAGGTCCCAATTATTTGGATCATGAATGAGATTTTATAATAATTAGTGGGTATAAATTTGTTACAACGGATCGAGAAGTGGAAATTAGAAAAAAACATGACGGCATTATGGTAACTTCAACAATTTAATGTTATTATAGTGTATCTGATAGAAGGCATAGACATAAAAATGTGTCTTATTATGGACTTATTGCGAAAATATTATTATTATATTAATACTCTCATGGTTGATTAACTACGATGAAACAGAAATGGGATCCGATAAATTAACATGAATCTATTCCTAGATACTGGGGAACAATATGTTTTGGAATCAACAGAAAGGCAATTGTTTTATGTGAAAGATCATCTAAGACCTGATTATAGTGTCATTATTAAAGTAATTCAAAGACTTATATTTCCTGAGGTGGTTAATAAATTGAAACCATTTACCACCACATTGGTGTTTAGAAAAATATTGTATTTAATGAATCAAATTGTCCCATTGGGAGAGTTTATGTTGAAACTAAAGTAGTCGAGGAAATATAATGAAGCAATTATTTAATAATGATCAACATATGTGTGTGCTCGGGCTGCATCCTTTGGTTCCCTTAGTGAGTATAATAATTGTAATATTTTTCTTCTGTATAACATTTAATGTCTTGTTCTTATTATTTGTCAATATTTTTACGGATATACCATTGAACCAGAGTTGACTTTTGTGTAGCCTACTAGTATGGGTATGAGAGGGGGTGCTCCTAGAGTTGGACGATGAACCCGTCATACTCATTCTCACCCCAACCAGCAAGCATAAATACAATCTTACTCGCCTTTCCATCCTCCATTTGATGCTCTTAGGATATTCCCACCCATGCCTCCATCATTATCACATTTAGAAACTTCATCCCATAGAATGTCAACACTACCTCTAGGTATGAAACCACCTTTACTATATCCATATCCTTTTATGTATCCCCAACCATACTACCCATAACCTTCCATTTGTATTCAAAATCCTTTTCCAACAATCTATCTAGGATTTGATGGATATGTTCCATTATCTTCCACTCCAGTGCATGAAGATCACCTAGTGCATGTATTTGAATATGAAATACATAAAGAGGCTATTGATTCATGATAGTCAACAGATCCATCTGATCCTAATGACCCACCTTCTTTATATTTTATTATTATAAGTGTCAAATTATATCACATCATTTTTTCATGTTGTACTATGACTTAATTCTTTTTACCTTCGATCTTATTCATTGGGATCGGCTAGAAGGTGATGTGGGTGCACCCCTATGCGTGAATCTTAGGATCACAAAACAAAAATAATGTTGGATTATAATAATGATAATTAGATTTTAGGTAATAATTCCAGATATTGTCGAAGTTTTATGGTCTCTTTATCCATGTAAAATTATAGAATTCCGATGTAACAAGTATCAAAGAGGATTATTATAAATAAAATCAAGTAAAATTTATGGGTGAAGATATGGGTAAGAAAATTTGTCGAATTTATATCTATATTATTGTTGTTTTTATATGGATTAACATGTTTTTTGAAGAATCAGTTTAACTTTAATGATGTTGAAGTTCATATGGTTGCAATTTTGATTGATCAAGAGGAGTTACAAAGATCATTAAAGCATGATTTATATATTGGTTGGATGCGTAGAGTTGGTTATGATTTAGAGGGTTTACCAATTTTACAAGGCTTCCAGTCAACATAATATCATGAAATGATCACATATTGGAAGAGTTATGAGTATAAGGTATTTATAAACATTAATGGTTTGTAGAGAAAATTTAATTCTTATTAATTATATTAAATTTTTCACAATGCATCAGGAAAAAAAGAACAAAGATTAAATGAAATATTTTCACACTTTTGGGCACAGTACAATGCTCGATAATGAGAGGTACCATGTAATTTAATATTAATAAAATAATAAATATATTTATATTGTTACTTAGTTAGATTTACATGCTAAAATCTAGGTTTTATTTTCATTAATCCATTTAAAATAAGGTTGGAAATACCCCTTTTAAATGGAGAAACGACCAAATGACCAAATTTCCAAATGTAAAATGGCCTAATTTCTTAATGGAATAATGTCCAAATGGTCAAATGGACATATAGCCAAATGGAAAATTATCCTAATAGCCTAATGAAATATTGAACAATTATCCTAATAAACTAACAGCTTAATGGCCTAATGTTCTAATGGTCCATATGGTATAAATAGACCAAATGGGCTAAATGACTAAAATGAACTAAATGGCCTAAAGGGTATAAATGGAGTTAATGGTCTAACTGCCTAATTAACTAATGGACTAATGGACTAATGGACAACTATAATAATGTATAATTAACATAATAGCCTAATGGAATAATATACTAATGACCTTATTGCCAAATGGACAAATAGAAAAATTGATAAATGACCAAAATGATTAAATGGACTAATGGACTAATGGCCTAATGATATAATGACCAATTGGTCTCATGTATAGTTGGCCTAATTAATTAATAATATAATGGAATAATGGTAAAATGGAAAAATAGCTGAATGGACCAATGGACAAATGGCCCAATGGATAAATGGCCTAATGGAAAAATGGCCCAATGGACAAATTAACAAATGGACTTATGGACAAATGTCCAAATGGGACAATGGAAAAAAGACCCAATGGCCTAATGATAAAATGGACAAATGTTCTAATAAAATAAGTCCAAATAGACTAATGACCTAATAACCTATTGGAAAATTGTCCAAATGACAAATCTTCCAAATTAAAAAATGGACATTCGACAAATTGACAATTGAATAAACGTCCAAATGGCCAAATATCCAAATTACTAATTGGGAAATTCAGCAAAAGAACTAATGGCCCAATGACATAGCAGCCTAACGGATAATGTCCTATTAGATAATTGGCCCAATGGACAAATGTAATAATGGCCTAATGCCCTAATGGCTTAATGGCCTTATTTCCTAAATGGAATAAATAGCCAAAATGACCAAAATGACTTAAATGACCCTTATAGCCTAAATGGACTAAATAGTCATAATGGACAAAATGGACTAATGACCTAGTGGCCTAATATAAAAATTATCCTAATGGAATGATAACCAAATGAACTAATATACTAATGGACTAATGGAAAAATGGCCAAATGTCCAAATGACCAAATGAATAAATGAACAAAATGGGAATAATGGTAAAATGGTAAAATGGACAGATGGCCAGATGTGCTGATGACCTAACTACCTAATGGCCTAACAGACTAACAACCTAATAAACTAAAAACCTAACAACCTAATGGTATGAAGGTCCTAATGGACTAATGGCCTAATGGCCTAATAACATAATGGCCTAATGGTCTAATTTCCTAATTTCCTAATGACTTAATGTAATAATGGATTAGTTAAAATAATTAGACTAAATTTCCTAATTGGATAATTGGAAAAATGACCAAATTGGCCTAAATGACCTAAATGGCATAAATAAACAAAATGCCCTAAATGCCCAAATTGGCCTAATTTTAGTAAATGGACTAATTGTCATAAATGGACTAAATGGACTAAATGTTCAAAATTGAAATAAATTACCATAAATGGAATTAATATCCTAATAGTCCAAAAATGACCTAGTTTGACTAATTGGCATAATTGGCCCAAAATTGGGGTAAATGGACTAATCAGCCTAAATCGGCCTGAATTGGCATAAATTGGACTAAATGGCCATGTTGGCCTAAATTTCATTATTGTCCTAAATGAGATTAATTTTGTCTCATTGGACTAACTATACTAATGGACCGATTAACCTAAATTGGCCTAAATGGCCAAATTGGACAAAATAGAAAACATGCCTAAATAGCCTAATTATTCAAAATGGTATAATTTTCTTAATTAGAGAAAATTTCCTAATTGGAATAAATTTTCCTAATTAGCCTAAATGTCAAAATTTGAATAAATATCGTAATAGTTCCAAATGGCCTAATTGGCCCAATGGCCTTGTTGGCCCAAATGGCATAATTGGACAAAATAAATTTTATAATTGGCACAAATGGCATAATTTTCATAAATTGAACTAAATTATCCAAAATAGCCTAAATTGGATAAAAAAAATTCCTAATTGGCCCAGACTGCCAAAATTTTCCTAAATAGACTAAATTGGACAAATAAATGCCATAGTTGTTCTAAACGATCTAATTAAACAAAATTGGCCAAATAAATTTCTTTATTGAAAAAATAAACTGCCTAATTGGCATAAATGGAATAACGGGATCAAATGGTCTAATTGAACTAATTGGCCTAATTAGAATAAATGACCTAATTAGACTAATTAGATTAATGGCCAGATGGACAAATAAAAAAATGGCCAAATGGCCAAAATACCAAATGAAGAAATAACAAATTACCCATATGGGAAAATGAAAAAATAACAAAAATACCCAAAAAAAATAACCAAAAAATGAACCAAATGAAAAAATGATCAAAATTTACAAATGACCGAACAACAATATAATGTAACACAAATAGAATTGGTCCAAAATGAACATATTAGAGGAATCCAAATCATACTCATGTTTAGCATGCTAATTAGTTTTTATTGTTTACTTTCTGACACTAGTATTAAATTTATAATTAAATGTATATTTATATTCTTCTTCATTTTATGTATTTGTTCACAAGAAACTATTTTATTTTTCTTATTGGTCTATCACTTTCATATTATTCAATAATGTATTATTATTATATGGCCTCATCCTAAAACATTTTATAATCTTGATGTACGTCAAGAATTCAACTAGGGGATTGTTTTAGGTTTATAGATTTAGAGAAATAGAACCCAACTCAATCATATCAAATTATGTATTACAAAGTAGAAACTACTACTTACTATCCATTCTTTTATAAAACAAAAACGTTTCAAAAGAAACATGGTTTCATTTCATGTTTATGAATCATAACTTTTCTGTGATCCCAATCTTAAATTTATTCTATTTTAAATTCTATAAAAAACATTTAAAAATTTGGATGAGAATTAAAATATCAGAAATGGATACATAATGAAAGAAAACTATTAGTCTTTCGAAAACATGTAAACTGTGAATACTTTATCATAAAGTAATAATTTTAACCTTTATGAACTAGTAAATAATCTTTACTGAATATAAGTTCATTTCTTACAATTTTTGTAATAATAATATTTCCCTAAAACTCATATAAATAATATATAACATATAATGGTAACTTGGTACATATTCATACTGAAATGAAATAACCATACGGCTGACTTCCACACATATCACTCTTACAAATGGAATAACCATATGACCAAATTCCATACCCAAAGCATTGGAGGTTATAAGATAACCACCATCGGTGGGATTATCACAAAACCACCCATATTTGGATTATCACTTAAGCACCTATCTTTGGTTTTCACGTAACCTCCCATCCAATGTCTATGTACCATAATATAATCATAACACCTAAAAGGTTATAATTATCAGCATTAAACTAAAAAAAATTTAATCACAATGAATCATTACAAGATATTTATATAATAAAACCATTCATAAAAAAAAATTCAATACCAAAATACCTGAAAACTGAATATGGTATTTTTATTTTGTAAACATTAAGGCTTATAGAGGAATCCAAATATCAAATAACTGTTACAGCGGTAGAGAAGTCATTATCGTCGCATATGTTAAAAACTTTCCTTTTGATATAATGATTCATATTGAAGGATTAATTTTCCAAATATTTAAATGAAATTAAAATTAAAAAGTTTTTTATTCTCTTTATAAAATAAGGTTGTGTATAACATCAAAAAATGAATTATTGAAATGAGATTGAGATGAAATCCCTTACCTTGAGTCCGACTTGTCTTGTAAGTTCTATATTTTCTTAAATAATAAAATTAGTTTAATTTATACTTTCTTGAGAACCATTTTAATGTTTATTATTATTTCTATATCACTTATTAACATGTTATATAAATTACATAACTATTTACATTCATATCATACGGTTTATCGATATTTGGTACTTGAGTAAAAAATGAACTTGTTTTGATGTAAATTGTCGATATAGTAAAATGTAAATCATATCTAGAATATTTATCAATATTTTTTAAAAAATATATCTAGTTTATATGTATTTAGAATAATCCATAATATTTAGAGATAATAAATGAAATTCACCATTCATGGAGATGGTAGGTCGTACGTACTCATGAACGCTGCATTTATTTCTTTGCATATTAAAATAATAATAGTTAAATGATATAAATATTTATTAAAATAACAGTATTATATTAATTTCAAATATGTAAAATACATTTAATAAAAACATCCTTTATAAGTTCCATGTATAGTGGGACCGATTCATATCGATTTGAGGGGGTGGTAGTCAACATTTCCTCAAACGAAATTATCGTATTTACGCAACATAGAAAGCATATAGGTATATTCTAAATAAAAATTATAGAAGGATAGATAAAATATAAATTCAATATATAACATATGTAAAAATAGTGTCCATTATAATGTCTACATTGATATTTGGTATGGGAAAGTTGAATAATCAACATTTTGTGAGGTAGAAGTTCACCGTACACATAAACAATATATTTGTTATCCATTAAATGGAGGTGTGTATAAGTGTAGATCGAAAGATTATATTAAAAATATCCTTGTATATTTAGGATACTGGTTTTATTATGTAATCATATAATAATAATATTTTAGGGAGTGGAGAAAGTAATGAAACTAAAATGAAGGAGAGAAGGCGTTATCTCTTAATCGGGTAAATTATTTTGGTTTATACCAAAAGGCTTCCTTTGGAGGATTTATAAACTATGGGAGGATTATAGGATGGGTATTGGAATTATAGGAAGTGTTTTGGGTTGGTATTGGCTTAACCAGATGGTTCTTGAAGAGTGAGTATTAGATAAGAGAGGGTAAATTTTTATAAGAGAGGGAAGGGGAACTGTAAAGACCCGGATTTTTGGTGGATTTTTTTCTTAAATACATAGGAATTTTAGGAGCCCAGAAAAATTGATGGTTCATGATTCTAAGGCCTGGTGTGATTGGAATCAATTTCAAAAGTTTTTTTCGGGTACATTCATTAAACGTACGAGCGGGTTTATATAACATTTGAACCGATGCTCAGAATTGAAATCTGAGGTCACCATTGAACTCATTGCGCCGATATTCGCTTAATAAGTCTTTCATCTCGACAACAGATGGTCAGAAATAAAAGATAGTATTTGGGTTTTAAATGAAAGAATTAAATAAAAATAAAGTTGTAGCTTTATTTTTATTTGGTTGGTTGAACCCTCCATGTGGAAATTGAAGGTGGGGACCACCACACCTTAACCTCCCATGAGTGGTTATGGTGGTGGGGCCCACCCAAACCTAACCTTCTCTTCATGATTAAAATGGTGGGGACCACCTCAGTTTTTAACCCCTTGAAACTCCCCATTAAAGGGGAGAAACCCTCAAACTTCCATTAAGTGTAGCAGAGCCTCTTCAACTCCCCTGACATTAAATTGTGCCAACCTCATGAATTTATTAGGTGGATCCAATTTAATTAATTCATCCAATTGGAATATTTTGACAAAGGATTAACAGGATATCAAAATCTATTATTTTGGTTGGCATTTGTCTTTTGGTGGAACTTGGGAGAAGAGAGAAATATTTGGGAGGAAATATCTCACCAACGAAGAATGAAGAACGAAGAACAAAGAACACATTCTTCCTATGAAGAACGCCGGCGTGGAGCATCTTAGAATTTCTTCCTCGGAACCCCCTTTGATGTGGTACATATTCGACCGATCTTCCTTCCACATCTTCGTGAATGAACCGATGCATGAGCTTGGATTGGAAGTGCATGGCGGACGCGACGAATGACGACAACGTCTTCTTTCCACGACTTCATCGTCGAATAACAAAAAAATGTGGGGGTTTAATTTAATATAATTTCCATGTTATTCCTTTCTATAAAAATGAAGAATGAGGATATTTGTGGGTGGATTGTTGTGGTTCATTCTTAAGGACAGATTTCCATCACCCTAATCGCAGAGGGTGAAGGCCAAACCAACATGTCCCAATACCCTCCGTCTATCTCTTTTGTGATGCCCTTCAGCAAGGTGACAAAACGACCAGGTGACGAAACGACTAGGCGACGAAGGTGGCAAAGACAAAGTCTACACTACCAGTAGCCTTTGTGACCCATGCCACCCCCGTGGCATCTCACACCACCATCGGCCGAACCAGCCCTGGACGAGCCCCCACCGACCTGTCGGGCCGCCTCCTGCCCGCCCTCCGGCCCCAGCTGCCTTCCGGCCTGCTCGGATGCCTCTTGAATGCCCGCTGGCCTGCCGTCAGCCTGCCCAGCCACCTCCCGGCCATGCCAGCCTTGCCTCCTGGCATCTTCCATCCAGGCTGAGTCACCCATGCCATGCCCCTCACGATGCTGGCCTAACCGGCCTCAACTATTCGGGATGAGCTGCCCCCTCGTGGCGCTGTCCAAACTGCCCTCAGCCATCCAGGCCAAGCTTATAAGTTGCACCCTATGCGTGCCTAGCCGAAAAAAACCTTCTACGCCCCTCACGGCGCCTCTGGGCTGACCCACCCGTACACCGACATGCGGCCGGTCCGCACCATCGCAGTCGTTACGCGCCCTCGTGACCGGTCCATACCCTTGTGCTACTCGCGGCCAACAGGGCCGGGCCCAGTAGGCCAGGCTAAACCCAACGGGTCGGCTCAGACTAAGTCGGGTCAGTCCAGTCCGACCGGGTCAGACCGAACTCGATCCCACTGCGACCCCTTTACTTTTTTTGGACATATCTTTGGCACTCGGCGTTCATTTGACTAACCGTCAGCGGCATTGGAAATCTTGGGGCATAAAAGTCCCTTATTGTATACCCCACTTGAGTTTGGGGTATATTTGAGATATGGTTAGTCTGGATCATGCACAAATCCAACTGGGCCCCCAAGACGAAAAGGCTAATAACTCTCAGACTGGGCGTCTGATTGACGTGTCGTCTGTTGCGTTGAGACCATTATGATGAGGTGGAACATAAGGTTATTTTGTCATGGGGCATAGTGTATGTTGATGTATCAACTCTTTTCTTGAAGAGTGGACCCTCTCGGAATCAAGCGTGCTTTTGTAGAAACCCTATGGCTGGCTGCTATCTAACTATTGTTCCTGGATCATGTGTGGGTTCGACAGTTCTGATTTCTGTTCCTAGATCCTGTATTGGTTCAAAACCTCTGACAACTATCCCTAGATCATGCGTGGGTTCGATAGTTATGACTACTCTTCATGGATTCTGTGTGGGTTCGACATCTCTAACTACTATTCCTGGATCCTGTGTGGGTTCGACAGTTCTGACTACAGTTCCGTGATCCTGTGTGGGTTCGATAGAATAGATGATTTAGTGGCTACATCTAATAGTCTCTAACTCTCTGCAAAAATTGTATACCTGTGTGAGCTGATTCAGTAACTTTTGTGTTTTCCACATGATTGAGATGGATTACTTGATAACTTAGGTATATGTATGGGAATATACCTAAGTGGGGTTATCTGTTGATTTCATACTTTTTTATTTATCCTTGTTGGATTTTGTGAGACCTTGAGGGTCTCGGGTTCCCTACTGAGTATCGTTATACTCACCCCTGCACGGGCTATGCCAGCACCTCATTGTGTTGGATGCAGACGACGACAGTGCTGAATGAGGGTGAGAGAACCAGGACCGGACGGTGCCCGGAGGTGGACCATATGGCGTGACAATACACGGAGGTGATGGACGGACCTGGAGTATTGAGGAGGCGATCTATACCTGCCCTTCAGGTAGGAACCTTGGAAGACGGCCCAACGACATATTTTCTTTTCTTCAGTTGTACTTTCCATTTCCTTGTACTTTATAGTTGGGGTGGTTTTTCTAGCCCCTTTTTTACTTTCTGTACAGTTTTTATATAGTTTTACATAGTGTTTTCTTCCATCTTGTACTCTATTGTGTGCATTTCTAGGTTATAAAGGCAATGCCTTCCAAATTTTGGGGATTTATGCCTTTGGTGCTTGTTGCCAGCCCCTAAACTATTGGAGGAGGTCTTGGGGTAGTCAAGACATGGGCCCTGGGGGACGAGTAATCACAAATTGGTATCAGAGGAGTTAGTTCTACCATAGAACTTAGGACTCTGATCTTTCTTGTTAACAGAAATAGTGTTTAGTATAGTGAGTATGGTTATCATTTTTGTGAAACTAGTGTTTGTCCAGAAGCTGACATATCTATACACCAGGAACCTAACTTCTGATTTCTGACTTAGTGCACAAAAACCCCGATTGCATGTGTGTTTTCAAGAGTCATGTTTGTGAATTATTTGAGTCAGCTCAATAGGTATAACTTCTCGACCGTGGTGTACATGTTTCTTTTCAGGATGCCTCCACACAGACAGCCAACTAGGGTTTTGGGAGTAGTACTCACAGATAGACCATAGAGCAATGAGGCCTTGGTGCAGGTCCCTTTTCCAATGGAGGCACCAGTGGTACCACTCCCCGTTGGGCCACGATGCCACCAGCCATAGAAGAAGAGAGTTCATGTCGCCTGAGCGTGTTGCATGAGTTCCATTGCCAGAGACCACCCAGGATCAGGGGAAAGACATACCCACAAGCAGCTGAAGATTGGCTGGAGGCTGTGGTGAGAGTCTTTAGACTGGTAGGGACACCATCCAACCTTATGGTAATCCTTGCCGCGATTCTCTTTCAGGTAGAAGTAGGAATATGGTGGATCCTGATGCTCTAGGTGCATGATGAGGTGTCACTTCTCTAGGCAGACTTTGCGATCCTGATTTGGGCGGAGTTTTTCCCAGCCACCCTATGTGTTGTGCGGATACAAGAGTTGCTTCATCTATAGTAAGGAATCATCACGGTGGCACAGTACTCAGCGAGGTTCACTGATCTCTCACGCTAATCCACTGATATGGTGCACCACCTATTCTTCAGGGCCCAGAACTTCTATCACGGACTCAGATGGGAGATCAGAGCTCTGAGGATCTCAATCAGCATCCCGACGCAGGTGGGGGTTCTAGAGATAGCTCTCCTGGTAGATAGTTTGCTTACTGATCAGTCTCCAGTAGCGATATCCACTACTAGTCTACACATAGTAGATTCTTATGCAGTTGGAAACAGGCAGATGTCTTAGAGATCTAGGCAGACCAGTCCATTCGAGGGATGACCTCAGGACACAGGTTCAGTTGTGTGAGACACATGCTATAGATCCCTTCAAACGAGGAACATGTAGTTTTTCACATGCGGTGGGCTGGGTCACATGGCTCGTGACTGTTAGACCCACCGTCTGGATGATCAGTGGATAGTTAAAGGACCACCCAGGAAGAGATAGAGATTCTATCAAGGCGGTTCACACAGATCAAGCGGACGTGGCAGAGGATCTGGTCGTACTGCTGGCGGTGAGTGACATTTAGAGGTGTTACCGCCACAACCACCAGGAGATCCACCCAGACCACAGGGAGGAGGTGGACATGGGAGATCTCAGCTACAAGCAGTTGAGGCTTATGATCATGGTGCTCAAGAGATTATTTTATGTACGATCTGTGTCTACTCCACCTTAGCTGCAGTTCTTATAGACACAGGTGTCATTCACTCTTTCATTTCCACCACCCTTGTTCGAAGATCAGAGATTCTGAAGGAGCTGTTGGCTCGATCTTTAAATATAGAGACTCCTAGAGGAGTAGATTAGATGATTAGGCACTGGTTCTGGTAGTGTGAGCTTACACTAGGAGGCGAGATCTTCGGCTGGGATCTCATAGTAGTGGTGTCGAGGCCTTACAATTTCATCTTGGTTATGAACTGGTTATCTATATTCCATGATCAGATAGACCGTATTAGGCGCAAAGTGTGGTGTGTCTGCACATATGGGACCTAATTTACCTTCACTGTTGATAAGAGAGCCTTTGCAGCACATGACAGACTTACACGGAGGAGGGTGAAACTGATCACTCATCAGTTGGCTTGCTTTACTCTCAGAGCACTTGATTTGGAGAGTCCTAGCAATCCTGTAGTGGTGGAACAATACGTGGATGTTTTCCCTAATGATGTCCCAGGTCTACCTCCTTGTAGAAAGGTGGAATTCAATATTTACTTGTACCCCAGGATGACACTGATATCTATACCATCATATCAGATGTCTCCTCTGGACCTTCGCGAGTTGCGGGTACATCTAGAGGACATGCAGGGGAAGTGATTCATCTGGCACAATGTTTCTCCCTGGGTACCACCGATTCTATTCACCAAGAAGGCATATGTGAGCTTGATGCTTTGTTTCTACTACCGTTTCTTGGACTAGGTGACCATGAAGAACAAGTACCCTCCCCCGAGGATTGACGACCTCTTTGATCAGCTGAAGGGAGCATGATGGTTCTCGAAGATAGAGCTCAGATCGGGCTATCAACAGCATAGAGTTTTATATGAGGATGTATAGAAGATGACCTTCAAATATCATTATGACCACTATGAGTTCTTGGTTATTCCATTAGGCATAACCAATGCTCTAACAGTGTTTATGGGACTTGTGAACATGATATTTTAGCTGTACCTCGATCACTTTGTCGTAGTGTTAATCGATGACATTCTAATCTACTCAACTACTAAGGAGGAGCATGACTACCATTTGTGGGTAGTTTTGGACAAACTCCGAGAGAACCAACATTATTTTAAGCTCTCTAAGTGCCAGTTATGGTTCCGAGAGGTTCACATTCTAGGACATGTCATCTCAGAGGATGGAGTTGTTGTGGATCCTGCCAAAATTGAGGCGGTACTTTCTTGGGAGCCTCCGAGGTGTGTGACAGAGGTACGAAGTTTCCTGAGTTTGGATGGATACTACCAAAGATTTGTACCAGAATTTTCTAGAGTTGCAGTACCACTATCAGCCTTGATGAAGTAGGGTCAACCCTTTGAGTGGTCGGAGAGATTCCAGTAGAGCATTCAATAAATGAGGTTGAGGATGACTATTTCTCCCATCTTGAGGCTTCTAGAGGAAGGCATTGGGTACGTAGGCTACTACGATGCATCAGGGACCAGACATAGATGTGTCTTGATGCAGGAGCGAGTAGTGATATTTTATGGTTCACGATAGCTGAGACAACATGTGAATAACTACACTACCAATGACCTGGAATTAGCAGGAGTGGTCTTCACCTTGAAGATGTGGCGGCAAAATCTAATGGGAGAGCATTTCATAGTGTACTCTAATCACAATAGTATCTGGTATATCTTCTCTTAGAAGGATATAATCCGGAGACAACGACTTTGGCTTGAGTTCCTCCAGGACAATGACTTCAAGATATTCTATACTCTTGGGAAGGGGAAAGTTGTTGTAGATGCACTCAACAGGAGATCCGGTATACAGCTGCTAGGAGAGGCAACAGAGGATCTGGCTGCTTTACAGATATCCATTGTGGATAGAGATGGAGTAGCCTTTCTTCAGTCTCTTATAGTCACTCCCCCTCTTCATCAACGAGTCAGGGAGGCCTAGTGTGGGGACCCTGACTACTTGACATGACATGCTCAGATATCCAAAGGGCATGCACCTGATGGATTTTATGAAGGTGGGGAGAAATTCATCCTCTTTAGAGGATATACCTTGGTAATAGTGCCACTTTAGGAGGAAGTGTTTAGGGAGTTCCACACTTACCCTCTAGTGGTACATCTAGGAGTGGAAATGATTTATCAGGACCTTAGACGATAGCACTGGTGGCTAGGTATGAATAAGGAAGTAGCAGAGATTATCTCTCGATGCCTCACTTGTCACCAAGTGAGGGAAGATCACCAGGTACCAGAAGTCTTGGTGTAGCCTTTAGAGGTCCCATAGTTTATGTGGGATGAGATATCCATGGACTTCATGACAGGACATCCATGTACGTCAAGGGGACATGACTCTTTCTGGGTGATTGTCGACCGACTCACCAAGTCGGCCCACTTCCTGCCAATCAGTGAGCATGGTACAATAGAGTGATTGGGACACCTATATGTCTTGTAGATTATGAGTTTACATGGTATAACCACGATGATTGTCTCTGATCATGACACATGATTTACTTCCCGATTATAGAAGGGGTTGCAGGAGGCTTTCGGGACGCAACTTCGTTTGAGCAACGCCTTCTATCCTTAGATGGATGGTCAGACTGAGTGGAACATTCAGACCCTTGAGGACATGCTATGTTCTTGTGTCCTTGACTTTGTTCATAGCTGGGAGGACCACTTACCTTTGGTGGAGTTTTCCTACAACAACAGCTATCACTCCACCATTGGGATGGAACCTTTTGAGGCATTGTACAGTGACCTTGCAAATCACCTATGTGCTGGATTGACCCATGGGAGTCAGCACTAGTGGGACTAGATATGGTATGGGCTACCATTGAGAAGGTGAAGATCATCTAGGAGTGGATGAATACTGCATAGAGTAGGCATAATTCATATGCCGATAGGTGATGGAGACCTCTGGAGTTCGAGGATGGCGACCACGTCTTTCTACGGGTCTTAGCCCGACGAGGTCTACGAAGATTTGGATGAGGTGGAAAGTTATCTTCGAGATTCATCGAACCTTTCCTGGTCCTCAGTAGAGTTAGCGAGGTGGCCTACAACTTAGCTCTTCCAACTCAGTTGCACAGGGTGCATGCCATCTTCCATGTATCTCAGCTGAGGAGATACATGCATGACCCATCTCACATCATCAACAATGGAGAGCTGGACATCCACGATGGGGATACATTTATGGAGGTTCCAGTGGAGATTGAGGATCAAAAAAAGTGGGGCCTACATGGATGGTTGATTCCTCTGGTGTGTATTCACTGGTAGCACGGGAACCTCCCAGAGAGCACACTGGAGCGGGAGGCTAAGATGCGTGCTCAGTACCCCCACTTCTTCCCTTAGTTTGAGTTGTAGCTTATCGGGATGTAAATCCCTAAGGTGGGGAGAATTTAAAGACCCAGAATTTCCATGGAATTTCTTTTCTGAAAATACATGGGAATCATACGAGACCGAAAAAATTTACGGTGCGTGATTCTGAGGCTTGGTGTGGCCAAAATCAATTTTTGAAGTTTTGTTTAGGTACGTTCAGTAAACGTAAGAGTGGGTTTTTATAACTTTTGAACCAGTGCTCGGAATTGAAATCCTAGGGCACCGTTGAAATCACAGCGCTGATATTCGCATAAGAAGGTTTTCACCTCGACGACAGATGGTCAGAAATAAAAGATAGTTTTTAGGTTTTTAATGAAATAATTAAATAAAAATAAAGTTGTAGCTTTATTGTTATTTGTTGGTTGAAGCCTCCATGTAGAAGTTGGAGGTGGGGACCACCACACCTTAACCTCCCATGAGTGGTTATGGTGGTGGGGTCCACCAGAACCTAACCTCCTCTTCTTGATTAATATGGTGGGAACCACCTGGGTTTTTAACCCCTTGAAACTTTCCATTAAATGGGAGAAACCCTCAAACTTCCATTAAGTGTATGGGAGCCTCTTTAACTCGCTTAACATTAAATTGTGCCAATCCACCTCATTAATTTAAATTTTACCATCCTCATGAATTAATTAGGTCGAGCCAATTTAATTAATTCATTCAATTTTAATATTGTGCCAACAGATTAATTGGATATCACAATCTATTATTTGGGTTGGTATTTGTCTTTTGGTGGAACTTGGGAGAATAGGGAAAGCTTAGGGAGAAACCTCTCACCAACGAAGAATGAAGAATAAAGAAAAAACAACGCATTATTCCAACGAATAACACTAGTGTGGAGCATCTTTAAATTTATTCCTCAGAGCCCCCTTCGACGTGGGACATAATTGACCGATCTTCTTTCCTCATCGTCATCAACGAACTGATGCATGAGCTTGGATTGGAAGTGAGTGGCGGACGCGCTGAACGACGACAACACCATCTTCTTTTCGTGACTTCATCGTCGAATAAAAAACAAAGTTAGGGGTTTAATTTCATATAAGTTCCATGATCTTCATTTCCTTAAAAATGAGGAACGAGGATGCTTTCTTTTTTGGGGGTGGATTTTTGTGGTTCGTTCTAAAGGACCGATTTCTATCACCCTAAACATGGAGGGTGCGGGCCAAACTAACATTTCCTAACGCCCTCCATTGATCTATTTTGTGATTTCCTTCGACATGGAGACAAAATGAAGAGGCGTTGAAGGTGGAAAATAAAAAGTATATGCTACCCACGGCCTCCATGACCCGCTTCACCCCCACAACATCCTGCACAGCCACGGACCGAACCAGCACCTTCCAAGCCCCCGCTGGCCAGCCCGATCACCTTTTGGCCGCCCGTCGGCCTACCACCGGCCTGCCCGGCCACTTCTCGGCCTCGGCCCTCAGGGCTGAGCCGCACCCCTTGTGGCGCAGGCTGAACCGGCCTTGACTATTTGGGACGTGCCGCTGAGCCGCACCTTATGCACGCATGGTCGAGCTATCCTTATGCACCCCTCGCGGCGCCTCCGGGCCGACCGCCCATACACCAACCCATAGTCGGTTCACACCCTCAAAAATGGACTGCGCCCTCGCCCTAATCATGGCCTACTGGGTTGGGCCGAACCCAATGGGTCAGCTTAGACTATGTCGGGCTGGGTCAGTCCGACTATGTCGGACTAGACCCCAGCCCACTGCAACCCCTTTACTTTCTTCTGCCATATCTTTTGCACCGAAAGTCTGTTCGAAAAACCTTCTATGGCTTTGGAAATATTGGGGCCTAACAGTCCCCTAGAGTATACCCGACTAGAGTTTGGGGTATAGTTGAGATATGGTCAGGTTGGATCATTCACAAATCCAACCGGGACCTCGGGACTAAAAGGCTAACATCTCTCAGACCGGGTGTCTGATTGACGTGCCATCTGTTGTGTTGAGACCCATTTGACAAGGTGGACCTTTGGGTTATTTATTCATGGGACTTCATGGAAGTTGATGTATCAACACTTTCCTTGAGGAGTGGACCCTCCCACCATCAAGCATGCTTGTGCGGAAACCCTATGGTGGGCTGCTCTCTGACTACTATTCCGAAATCCTATCTGGGTTCGATAGTTATGACTACTGTTCTTGGATCCTATGTGGGTTTGATAGATCTTACTACTGTTCCTGGATCATGTGTGGGTTTGACAGTTCTGACTACTGTTCCTAGATCCTATGTGGGTTCCACAGCTCTGACTACTGTTCCTAGATCCTGCGTCTGTTCGACAGTTCTGACTACTGTTCGTGGATCCGGTGTGGGTTTGACAGCTCTGACTACTATTCTTGGATACTGAGTGGGTTTAAGAGTTCTGACTACTATTCCTGGGTCCTGTGTGGGTTCGACAACTCTAACTACTGTTCCTGGATTATGTGTCGGTTCGATAGTTTATGACTACTATTCCTGGATCATGTATGGGTTCGAAAGAATAGATGATTTAGTGGCTACATCGAACCACCTCTAACTCTCTACAAAAGTTGTATACCTATGTGAGATGATTCTGTATCTTTTTTTCCTTATGATTTAGACAGATTACTTGATAACTTAGGTAGATGTATGGGCATATACCTATGTGGGGTTATCTATTGATTTCATACTTTGTGATTTATCCTTGTTGGATTTTATGAGACCTTGAGGGTCTCGGGGTCCCTACTGAGTATTGTTATACTCACCCCTGCATGGGCTATGCCAACACCTCATTGTGTTGGATGCAGACGACAGACAGTGCTGACTGAGTCTGAGAGCACCAGGACCGGACGGTACCCGGAGGTGGACCATATGACGTGACGATACACGGAGGAGACAGATGGACATGGAGTGTGGAGGAGACGATCTGTACCTACCCTTTAGGTAAGAACCTCGGAGGATGACCTAGTGAAAGCTTTTAGTTTCTTCAGTTTTACTTTTCATTTCCTTGTACTTTACAGTTGGGCTTATATTTCCGGCCCCCTTTTTAATTTTAGTACACTTTTTCATATAGTTTAACTTAGTTTTTTTCTTCTATCATATAATATATTGTGTGAATTTCCACATTATAAAGACAATGCCTTCCCAGTTTTGGGGATTTACGCCGTTGGAGCTAGTCGCCAGCCCCTGACCTATGGAAGGCGGGTTTGGGGAAGTCATGACATGGGCCCTAGGGGACGGGTCGTGAAAGGCACCCTCAGAAACTCTTGAATTATTAAATTAATATATATTAATTTTTTATTTCAAATGACTCCAACTCGAGAAATATCAAGGATAAGATAAATATTTTTTAAATTCCTCTCATCTAATAATATTTAGACATGTATTGGTTATATTTCAAACCTTATCTTTTTCGATTAACTCTAAGTTATTCTCTTTTAATTTTAATTGTTTTAAATTGTTTTTTATTTTTAATAGGCTATTAATTTTACTTATATTGAGTAAATTTATCATAATATGACACCTAATTAAATTTTATACCATATCATAGTCACATTATTATTTTAATGTATTTTTACATTTGTAAATAATTTAGTATATTACTATTTTTACATAACATCAATTTTGTCATTTTTTACAATATTCATTTTATAGAATTTAAATAAAATCTGAATAGAGTGATAAATTAAAAAAACCATTTAATAATCATCTAATATGTAAAATTCTTAAATAAAAATCATTGATGACACAAATTATGTTATATAGTATATATTTAAATATTTATAATATCATTTATTTTATTCCTTCATTTATAATGAAATCACTACATCATCATTGTGTCATAATTAAATTTATTATATAATGTCTAAAAATTAAAAAAATACCATTATGTTGGAAATATTTTTAGATTTATAGTTAATTTTTATAATAAAGGAGATAACTTATATAATCCCATATTAATTTTTTTTCAAAAGAAGATATATGTTTATGACATATTTTCCTTTACTTATCATTAAAAGTTTTAATTGTCATAATCACACCCTAGTGGTTTTTAAAGGCTAAATTTTCATCCCAAGGGTTGTATTGGTCAAATATATCACATCAAATAGGATTAGTATAAGTTTTAGTGTAGTTTTATATTAATATAATATTATTTTTTACCTTTATTTATCTGATTTACCCTTTAACCATGGTAAATAAAAAGAATTACTAAAGTTAATATTCATCATGTTGAAAAATAAAAGGGATCTATTTAAATAATTTGGACCTTATGATTACTAATATAGAATCCATTATCCAAATTTGAAACACAGATATTTTAGTAATTAATTTGAAATTAATTTCCATTATCCAAACAAGAAGTGTGTTTTTAAAAGTAAAAACTAGGTAAATATTGACATGGGTTTATATCAAATTTCAATGTGAAATTACCTCCAATGGAAAAAATTAGATTAAATTATAAAAACACAATCTTATAACTCTTTACGACCTATTAAAATGAAAATCAATCTATATAAAAAATATACAAAAAGGCAGTTTTGAATGAAAATGCAGTATTCTTCACTATTGATTAAAAAGTGAATTTTATCATAAAAATAATAAAATTCAACAAAAGTAAATTCTGATTTCCCACTTATAAAGAAGAGGATTTTTTTGTTAAATATAACATATAAACTTTTTAAAAACTATATTTAAAAATGGTTCAACATCAAATGGTGGTAAAACCTACTTTAAAAAAACTATTTGAGTATTTTTTTGTTTAAAATACATTTATTATCATTTTAAGCCACTAAAATTTATTCGCTAAAAGAAAAAACATTTAAAAAATAAGGAAACATAATATAGTTAGATATGTTTATTCCCAGCAATAAAACGACTAGGCATTAATTACCATTAAAAATAATAAAATTAATAGTGTATTATTTTTTGGTATAACTCAGCCTTCTTTACAATGTAAGATTTCTGAGAAGCCTATTTTTACGGGTCAAGTAATCTATCTGAAAAAGAATATTCTTTAATGTAAAATTAATATCATACTTACATATATTAATATAAATGAAAATGTATTATTCTATAATTACCTAGAATGTTACATCCTTCCAGCCTTTTAGAAATTGTGTCCCAACCCTTTTATTTACTTATCAAATGTGTTGGGTCATTTCGCTTTCATATAATTTTCAGATTCTCGTGTTTCCTCTTCAGTGATACGGGTTTTACACAAAACCAAATCCATAAAAATAACTTTATTCTGCAACACTTGATCTCTGTTGTCTAGAATCTGAACTAGCTATTCCTAATAAGAAAAATTCTCTTCCAACTGAACTACTTCTATACTCAAAACATGATATGGATCTAGTATATACATTCTTAACATTGAAACATGAAAAACATTATGTACATGGGATAAATTAGGAGTTAAATCTAATCTATAGGCAAAAGATCCAACATTCTCTAGGATTTCATATAGTCCAATGAACCTCATACTCAACTTCCATTTCTTACCAAAACACATCACACTTTTCCATGGAGAAACGTTTAGAAATTCATGATCATCTACCTCGAAGAATGAACCTTCCTATGCTTATCTACATAAGTTTTATTCATAATCTAAGCTATCCTCTAGTGCTTCCAAATCAACTGATCTTTCACTACCATTTCCTTTACCAATTCTTGTCCCATCAACTTCCTTACCCCTATTTCATCACAAAAATCTTGAGTTCAACACCTCTTTCCATTTAATGCCTCAAATGGTGACATCGGTATCTTAAAATGAAAATTAATATTATACGAAAACTCAACAAAGTAATTATGTTGAACCCAAATTCCCTTGTAATCCCTTGAACAAGAATGTAGAATATCCAACAGGGTCGAAATTGTTCATAATGATTGGCCAACTGATTGAGGATGAAAATCTGTACTGAAATTTAATTATATAGCCAAAAACTATTAAAGGTCTTCCAAAAAGTTATAAGAGAACCTGAGATCCTGATTAGATACAGTGGAGAGGAGAACTTTATGTAACCTAACTATCTATTTAATATGCAACTGAGAAATTTGATCTAGAGATAGAGTATCTCAAATAGGAAGAAAATGGGAAGATTTAGTCAATCAATAAATAATAACCTATATCACATTGTTACCTTGAGAAGTAGTTTTTAATCCTACTATGAAATCTATGAACATATTTACCCCATTTCAACTCTGGAACTGGAAAAGGATAAGCATCAGTTTCAGTAACTACTGGCCTTCTTTAACCTATTCACAAATAAAACATCTCGGGGTAAAGCTAGCAATGTAACTTTTCATTCCATCCCACTAGTAATACCATTGAATATCTCACTACATCTTAGTGCTACTAGGATAAACTTAAAAAGGAGAACTACAGCTTCAAATAATAAATATTTCTTCAACATTGAATAAATTGGAACACATAATCTCATTCCAAACCATAAAACACAATATTTATCAATGTTAATTTCAAGTAACATACACTTATAAACCAATTATACCTTTTTTTCAACTCATTGTATTCCTTATATGCTTCCTTAATTCTATCTAATTGAGACGATTTCACAGCCACCTGATAAAAATAGATGAATTTCCTACATGAATAACTTCCAATACAAAATCCATAAAACCATTATCCAAATGATCTCATTCCAAATATTGAATGGTTAATATAGCATTACTTTTTGATTTAATGTATCAACCACTTTATTTTCTTTTCCTGGATTGTAATGAATTGTGCAATAGTAATCCTTGATTAATTTTAGTCATCTCATCTTTCTCATGTTAAATTCTTTTGCATTGAATATATACTTTATAATTTTGTGATCATTAAATATTTCACACATTACTCCATATAAATGATGCCTCCAAATTGTTAATTCAAAAACAATATAAGATAATTCAAAATAATGTGTAGGGTAATTTATCTCAAGAGGTTTCAACTAATGTGGATCATAAATAAATTACCTGATCATTCTATCTTAAGACACAACCATGTCCTTTCAATGAAGAATCATTGTTGATATAAAATTCACTATTCATGAACTGTAGGTGCAAAACTATATCATTTTACAATCTTCTCTTATATTCCAAAAAATAATCATCACATTCTTTTATCCAAATAAACATAACTATTTTACATGTTAACATATTTAGTGGACTATATAATAGAGAAATGTTTTCAACAAACCATTTGTAATTACGTAGAAATCAATGATAACTATGAATATCTATGATATTGGTAGGTCTTGTCCACTCTTCAACAAATTTTGTTTTATAATGGTTTATAGTTATGCTATATTTAGAAATAATATGACTAAGGAAATAATTTTGTTACAACCAAAATTCAATCATACAAAACTTTACATAAAGTTTCTTTTATTTTAAGGATTCCAAAACAATATTTAAGTGACATTCATGTTCCTACTGTATTTTAGAATACACCAAAATATATATATAAACACAAATATAAAATTATCCAAAAACTGATGAAAGACTCAATTCATCAGATTTATAAATATAGATGGTGAATTAAATAACCCAAACAGCATAAGTAAAAACTCATAATTCATATATCTCATTCAGAATGTTGTCTCTGGAATGTCATCCTCTTTCACCATTAGCTGATGGTACCTGGAACTCAAATCAACCTTCGAAAAATATTGAACTCCCTGGATATGATCGATTAAATCATCTATATGAGGAAACATGTACATGTCCTTAATAGTGATGGTATTCAAGGAATTTTATTCAACAAAATGTCTCATAGAACAATCTTTCTTTATCACAAATAAAATAGGAGGACCCGATAGTGAAGTGCTAGGTCGAATGAAACCTTTATCAAGAAATTCTTGTAACTTTTTTTCCAATTCCACCAACATAGCTTGACCCATTTGATAGAGGGTAGAAATAGTCCTAGAATCAGGCACTAAATCAATAGAAAAATATGCCTCATTATTAGAAAAAATACTAGGGAATTCGTGAGGAAAAACATCTGTGAATTTATTCACTACTAAAATGTGAGTAATAAAAAATGTTTCCTTATTTTCAAAAACATGATATACATAACATTCACCAAAATATTTAATCAATATATCTACTTCATGGTATGTTATTAAAGTTATGAAATTATTGAATAAAAAAATTCTTGGCTTTATAATATATTTTACCATGATTTATCTTTCTATCAAAATCCCTAAAAAATTTTGGGATGTTCCTTGAAAAACTTGTGAAATTTTATTCATATGTAGCAACAAATTCATCCTCCTTTTGTCTCAATTCCAAGAATTTATTTTCCATTGTATGTTTATATAACTTAGGAAAATATTTCTTAAGGAATGTATTCTTAAATTCATCCCATTCAATGGAATCAATATCTTCACTTCCTTCAATATTTTTAATCATTGACCACTATGGATCAACTTGATCTTCAAAACAATAAATATAAAGCCTAATGTTTTGATTGTTTGAACACACCATTACATCAAAAATATTTTCTAGTGCTTTAATCTACCCTTTAGATTGTATAGGGTCATATGATCCTTTGAATGTTGGGAGATGTTGCCTCATGAAATGATCCAACACCAATCTATTCTTCTGCGGTTGATCTGGTTGATGTTGTGCATGAACACCACCCCCATTTATTGCCTGAGTCAAATGATCGATCACTATAAAAAAATATTTAGTTCTGGTTCCAAATATCTCTGGATTCTTATTTGGATGGTTACATTTTTATTTATGCCTTCCCAGCACGGTTGTTATGTTTCCTCTACGGAAACCCATTCTGAACAAACATATTATAGACAAAGAAACATGGTAATCTTTAAATTCTATATCATTTCAATATTATCATTTATGGATATTCTATTAACAATATTATAACCCCTAAAGTTATCTAAACCAACCAATGATACCAACTATAAGGTTATAGCCTTAAATATTGCATAATCTTGATGTAAGTAAATAATTCACAGTGAAGATATTTCTAGGTTTATAGATTTATATAGTTAGGCCATAACTCATACATATCAACTAATTTATTAAAAAGTAGACACTACTACTCACTATCCATTTTTTCATAAAATAAAATCATTTCAGAAGAAACATGGTTTCATTTCATGTTTAAACATCATAAATTTTCCTTAATCCCAACATTGAATCTATTCTACATTAAATATATGAAAAAATTTCAAACATGGTATGATTATAAAAATCCCAATAAGGGATAAAAAAATAAGAAAAACCGTTAGTCTTGTGAAAACATAAAAACCATGAATACTTTATCATAAAGTAATTCTTTTCACCTTTATGAAGTACTAAATACTCTTCAATTAATATAAGATAGTTTCTTAACTTTTTTTATCAAAAAATTTCCTAAAACTCATATAAATAACATATAACATATAAAGTTTACTTGGGACATAATCATACTTAACTTGAATAACCATACGGTCGACTTCCACACACATCACTCTTACAAATGGAATATCTAGACAAAAATCATCCATGCCCAATGAATTGGTGGTTATAAAATAACATCCCATCCATGGTTTATCATGGATCCAACCATATTTGGTTTATCACGTAACCAACCCTCTTTGGATTTCACATAACCACCCTTTAATGTCCAAGTACCATTATATAACCATAACACATAAAATGTTGAAACTATGAACATTTCACTGATAAAATTTTCCATCACAAGGAATCATTATAATATAACTATATAATAAAAAAATTATTAAAAAAAATCAATAAAAATATACCTAAAAAGGTAATATAATATGTTTTCTTGTCAAAAAATTATGGCTTTTAGTGGATTCTGAATATCAAAGAATGATTATGATGATAGAGCATTCATTGTCACTACATACGTTAAAAACATTTATGTCATCATTTTGTAAAGTAAATTACATCATATAAAAATATTACTTTTAAAAACAATTAAATTTAATTAGAATTAAATAGTTTTTTTATAGATAATATAAAATAAGGTGGTTTATCACATCAAAAAATGACTCAATGAAAGGTGATTGAGAAAAAATCCCTTACATTGAGTCCGGCTTGTCCCGTACGTTCTTTATTTTCCTGAATAATAAACATAAGTTAATTTATAATTTCTTTAGAACATTTTTCATGTTTATTATTCCTTTTATATCACTTATTTCCACTTTATAAAAATTACATTACTATTTATGTTCATATGAGACGTAATGTCGATATTCGGTACTTGAGTCAAAAATGAACTTGTTTTGATGTAGATTATACCTTTAATAAATATTACATATTCTCCAGAATAGTATTCATAATTTAAATATAATTTATATAGTATATATTTATTTATAATAATCCATAATATCTGGATAAAAGAAATTAAATGCACCATTCAGGGAGATGGTAGGCCGTACGTATGCATGAACACTACTTTCATTCCATTTCCATGTTAAAAGAATAAAACTTAAATGATATAAATGTATATTTTTATACCAGTATTATATTAATGTCATATATTTCTCATAGATTCAATAAAAACCTCCTTTATATGTTCCATGTATAGAGAGGAAAAGTCATATCGCTTTGAGGGGTGGTACTCCACACTTACTCAAATGAAATTTCCGTATGTACAAAAAATGGCAAGAATAAGGGGTAAATTATAAATTAAAATTACCAAATAATAGAGACAATAGAAATATAATATATTCCATACGTAAAAATAGTGTCCATTATAATGGCCACCATGAGAGGTGGTAGGGGAAAATTGAAGAATCATCGTTTTGTGAGGTAGTAGTTTGTCGTACAGAGAAATAGTATGTTTGTTACAAATTAAATAAAAGTGTGTGTAAGTGTATATCAAAATCCTAATATAAAAACATCTTAGCATATATTCAATAATTTTTCTATTATTTAATCATATAATAAGAAGATTTTAGGGAGTATATAATGGAATGAAACTAACAATCATGATAGAAGGTGTTACCTCTTAATCAGGTATGTTCTTTTGGTTTATACCAAAAGGCAACCTTGGGAGTCCTTATTCCATATCGGATGCTTCTAGTATTAGGATAAGGATTCTAGTAAGTGTTTTTGGTAATGGTTTTTTAAACTAAATTGTTCTAGATGTTTGACTATTAGAGATGATTTGGTCACTTTTTATAGGAGAGGGAATGGGAACCCTTGGAATATCCTAAATAATTAAATTAATATAAATTAATTTTTTAATTTAAATGACACCAAAATGAGATATGAAGAAGTTAATATTATGATATTAAAAAATACTCTAATACATTAATTTATAGACACATGTTGATTTTATTTTAAACCTTATCTTTTCGGTTTACCCTTAATTATTCTCT
This sequence comes from Viscum album, assembly GCA_963277665.1. NCBI lineage: Eukaryota > Viridiplantae > Streptophyta > Magnoliopsida > Santalales > Viscaceae > Viscum > Viscum album. The sequence goes on from OY728123.1 coordinate 837,948,132, forward strand.
TTTAATTTTAATTGTGGTAAAAACGTTTTAATTATTAGGAAGCTATTTATTTTAATTATATGGGGTAAATTTTCTATAATTGGACACTTAATTTAATTTCAAGCCTATAATTATCACTTTGTGATTTTAATTTTTTTCCTGGTTTTTAACTAATTTAACAAATTACTATTTTTATAAAACATGAATAATGTCAATTTTTAAACTATTCATTTTAGGGAGTTTAAATATAATCGAAACTGAAAGAAAACTTGGAAAAATCCATTTAATAGTCTTATAAAATGCCATATTAACCTATAAAAATAATTGATGAAATATATTATGTCAAATTATATTTATTTTAATATTTATAATATCATTTATTTTATTATTTCATTAACAAATCAATCACTACATTATCATTGTGTCGTAATTAATTTAATTACTTAATGTCAAAATTTTATAAATAAAATACCATGTTTTAGGAAATATTGTTTTATTTATAATTAATCTTTACAGTCTAATAGACCACTTATATTATCCCATATTAAAATTGTTTTACTATAAAGGTATATATTTATTACATATTTTCCTTTACATTAAATTAAAATTTATAAGTGTCATAATCACACCTTAATGGCTTCGAAATGACAAATTTTAACTCGAAGGGTTCTCTTGGTTAGCTATATACCATAAATATTTTTAGTAAAACTGTTAGGTTAGTTTTAAATTATTATAATGTGAATTTTAAACTTATTTAACTAATTTACCTATTAACCATGGTAAATAAAAATAATTACTAAAGTTACTATTCATCATGTCCAAAAATAAAATGGAACTTTTTATATTATTTGAACCTTATAATTCCAAATATGGAATCCATTTTTTTAAATTAAAAAAAATTAATTAATTTAAAATAAATTACCATTGTCAAAACAAGAAAATGTGTTTTTTAAAAGTAAACACCATCAAAAGATTGACATGTGCTTATATAAAATTTCAATGTGAAATTACCTCCAATTACCCAAATTGGATTTCTTGAAAAAAATTAATCCATTACAATAATAAAAAAAATAGGATGACAACATAACTATATAAAAATATTTGAAGAAAAAGCTGTTTTGAATTAAAATACAGTATTCTTCAATATTCATTAAAAAATAAATTATATCAAAAAAATATAAATGTTCATCCAAACTAAATTGTGATGTCCAACTTCTTAAGAAGAAGTTTATTTTTTAAAATAGAACACATAAAATTTTAAAAAATATATTTAAAAAGGGTTCACCATCAAAAGGTGGTAAAACTATATTTTAAAAAATATTGGAGTATTTTATGCTCAAAATTAGATTTATTCTCATTTTAGGCCTCTAATTTTTTTTGAATGTAAACATTTTTACACACAATTTTAGTCATAATATATTTAGTTATATCCATTCTCTCTAATACAATGTTTATGCCTTAACTATCATTTAAAATAATAATTTTAATAATTTATTATTTTTCGGTATAACTTAGTCTTGTGTGCAATGTAAGATTTCAGAGAAACCTGTTGTCACGTGCCGAGTACGCTAACAGAAAATGAATCCCCATTATTGTAAAATTAATATCTTATTCATAAATTTTAATATATATGGAAATTTATTTTTTTAAAATTATCTTGGATGTTAACATTATAATAATCAATTTCATTTGCAGAAAGCAGTATTGGGCATCAAAGGTCATGTTCCTCAAGAAAAATCATTTTTCTCAAGTAGGAAGAATAAGGATGTAAGTTCTATAAATTCAATGAAACATGAAATATTATATATATTATATTTATATCTAAAAGTTTTCTTCGAAATTCATAATTAAGTATCTTGTTTATATTTTCAATAGTGTTCCCTTGAGGCCCTCTATGAGAAAGAAGATGGAAACTTTAGGCTAAATGATTATTTGAGATATGTATTAGTTGAGGAGGACAAGAGGACATTATAATGTATACCTAAGAAAAAAATCACCCCCACTAGGTATTGGACCTCATCAGGAACCTATGTAACCTCTCAAACCACATAGCTGTAAAGAGCTCATGAAAATTAAGCTGAGTACAAAAAAATATTTGTACATGTGCATGAAAGAAGAAAATTGGTCACCAAACACTTCCTAAAATCTATGTCAGTTATAAGTACATCAATTATATCATATTATTATAATATTTTTTATTCATGTATGAAATAAATGTGATCTTCAAAAGATCGCTTGAGTGATGACAATGAGGGTCATAGCGGGGGTTGAGTTTATGGTGGTGGAGGTAGAAGTGGCAGTGATAATAATGATGATAATGATAGTTATGATGAATATTATGGTTCTTTAGGAACTGATGATGGAGATGAGTATAAAGGCACTGGTGGTGATGATGGAGATATTGATCCCGTCAATTTTTTTTAGGTAGAGAAATGTGTGGATGAATAAAACTAATTAAAGATGTAGATTTTTTATGTGTGTTATAGTATTGATAATGGTTTAAAAATTAATTCAAATTTGATGATTGATTGATAAATATATAATATTTTTACTATATTAAATGTGCAACATGGTTTGTGAATTATTTATAGGTTTTTCAAGAGGTGTTGGATGGTGCAGTATCTATTATATTTGGGTAGGAAACTATACCATAGTTCACAAAACCATGGGTATATATGAATTATGTAAAACCATCTAAACCCATTGTTTAGAAAATCATATGTATGTATATAAATAGTTTTACGTAAATTTTGGGTATTAAGAAATCCTTATACCTGATACCCCCAGTTTCTAAAGAAACCATGGGTATAGACCTATCCCCACTCCATAAACACCCACTATTCAAATAAACTAGGTAGAGGCTATAGCCATGGTTTTCTAGAATATACACATAGATCTAAACTAAGGGTATATGATAATATTCCAATAGTGGTTACATAGTGGGTTTATCTAGATTAGGTTCGTGGTGTCCCCATCAGTCCTGGGTGTGATCCCCTATTTTATTATCAGGGTATTATGAGGCCATTTTTCTTTCTTGGGTGGGGAAAAATGATCCTGACCTCTTGGATGAGAGTATTCAACGATAACATGTCTCATTGATTATATTATCTTAGAATTATAATTTAATATAGGATAATCATGGGGTTTCTAGTTTTGTTATTACGACCTGGTGGAGAAAGGACCCTCCAGATTATATATGGGTCTCTTTTTTTGAAAAGGCCCCTCGACCAAAAGGCCAAGGCGAATATTCATAAATGTATGGAAGGTTACAAGATACTAAAATTATGGATCTTATTAAAATTATCCTCATAATGGGGGATAAAGACCACAAAAAGTGTTTCTGACCAGGTAAGAGTCTTAAAAACTCCAATAGTCGCAAAACCATCCACTACCACACTCACCTCCTGATAAACATGTGTGATGATGAAGTTGAGGCTCAAAAGGGACTTCATACATTCTAACCACATTTAAGTAAGCCTCCAAGATATATGAAGTTCATCATTTCTTATGGAATGTACAATAATGGTATAGTAACTTTCTAACCACATACTAGTCTAACCATTTCTTCCAAAAAATGAGATAACATGAATTATTCCATGTATCTCTATCTTGAGTGAACTAGTCCTCTGAAATGTGCCATAAAAAATTTCTTAATAGAGTCCTCATGTGTCCTAAAAATAGCACCACACCCAGTTGCCCCCAAATGTTCCTTTGACACACCATCTTTATTCACTTTTTATGACATCTTAGGAGGACAAGGAACTGGTGGAGCATTACATGATCTTGAGAAATTGAGGTGTTTTGTAGGAGATTTCATTAGATCATATTCATCTCCCTTGGAGCATGTTAGACACTCTACAATTTTCTAGTTGGCATTATATTTCTCCCATTTATAGTTTTTCGTAATTTATAAACAAACTGTAATAATGGGACTATTGATTTATGCATGCATTTCTTTTAGTTTTTTTTACATTTTATCTTTTCATGGTCTTAAAGATGTGTGCCTATGTTTAGGTTCCTTAAGATAATACCTCCCATTTGTGTGACATACCTACTCAGTGCTGGTTGCTAACCCATAACATATTTGAGGTAGTCTTGTGGAAGTCATCGTTTGGTCCCCATTGGGATGGTTCGTGATATAGTTTAGTTTTTAGAAAAGTATGGTGTATGAGACTTTAAAATAGATGTAGTTAATTATATAGAGGTCAGTTACCACATAGAGTAGATAATTATCATACGATGACCAAAGGAGATGACCTTTGGAGTTCTTTCAAGGTGACTAGGTCTTCTAATGGTTTCCCCTCCAAAAGGAGATCAATGATTTTAGTGGTAGCAAAAATTGGGATCGTGGTTTTTTTGGCTATTCGGTATTAATTAAAACATTTGGATAGTGTCCAATATGTTGGTCATACCTCCATGTTATGAAGGCATGAACAATGTGTTGCATGTTTCTTAGCTTCATATATGTGAGACTGATGTTGCATATGTGGTCAACTATTTAACTGTTTAATTGGAAATGGATGCATTATATATAGAGTTAACAATTATAATTATTGATAAAAGCAACAAAGTTTCGCGAGGAAAGATGATTCCTCTTGTTTCAGTTTTTTGGTAGAATGATCATATTCAAGAAGAGATTTGGGAGTGGTAATTATACATTTAGGTGTAATTTACTATGTTGTTTGAAAAATCCTCTAGAAATACTTCTTGAGGTTGATTAGCCATTATTATAGGAGATTTATAATATCCTTGATCTTAATGTATGCCTAATTTTTAGATTTCATGTATCTTTTAAATTTTAATTAATTATTTAGGGATGTTAGAGGTATTCAAGAATATAGAGTTTAGGAATCATAATAGGTGGATAAAATTTTCTATATATAGTAATATTTCATGTAGTGAAATACTATTCATGGTGTGAATGGTTTGTAGACATATTAAATGAAAATATGGGTTATGAAGATTCATGGTGTGAATATTTATTTAGTGTATGAATTCACTGCTAATATTGTTGGATCAATCACCTTATGTTTTTATGGAAGTAAACCCAATAATATTAAAATTGTGAACCACCCATTCTTGTTTTGAATGGGTTACTATATAGGGTTTTTAAAATTTCCATCCTCCTTATAAACACCCATATTCTCCCCTGGTTTCTCTCAAACATCAGGTAACCATATGGTGATTTTGTTATACCTAACAACCCTTATCCTTTGGAATTTATCCATGGAATCTAGTGTTTCTATATCATCAATTTTTTATTTTTTTGGGTTTCCCTGACATGGTGTTAGTTTAAAGACTATTACTCCTACATTTTCTTCTCATAGGAATCCACAAATATTGGTTTTAGGTTGGGTTTCCTTACCACATGGGTAATATATATACTGATTTCTAGTATAATTGTGTATTGTGTGCATGTAGCCTTGTAAGTCTTATTCCAAATATGATTTTATTGGGGTGTACATGTATAACCCCGGGATACCCATTCTTGTTAAGACTTACATGTTGTGTGTGTAGCCCCATGAGACTTATGATTTATATGATTCATTTGGGGCATGCTTGTTTATACAAATGATATATATATATATATATGATATGATTCACAAATATATGTTGGTTAGCTTTATGGATCTTACGTAACATGATGGGAATATTAAATTACTTATTATAAAAATATTTATAACATGTATTGTTTCCTTATCCCTATAATTGATTTACCAGGTTGAGAAATATGGGAAGGTATCTTTATTAGTGAGAGAGTGTGGATGATGTGATGGATTATTCTAGAGCCATGGGATTGGGATGATATGTGATTCAATGGTTTCCCCTAGGAATATGTGATTGGTACGACTTGTGGTATGTGGATTTCCAAAAATCCTTGACATATGGTTGATTCCTAGTTGGTAGCATTCCCTAGATTTATAAATTGGGTTCGCATGAGTACTTACCGTAACGGAAGGTGTGAATATCACTTAAAGGGGGATATGTATGGATTACCAATTAGATGATTACATCGGGCCAACATATTAACTTACCTCTAGTATGGAGTCGAAAACGGTAGAGCCTATAACATCCTATAATCTAAAAACTCTAAGCTCGTAGATATATGGAATTATTGGAACAAAATACAATAGTTCTCATAGGATCTAACAACCTAGTAGTCTTTTAATGATAGAAATATACATACCTTACACTTGAATATATATGATAAAATATGAACACATTGTGAGAACAATATTATCGCTTCCATCGTATCCGTCAAAATTTAACATTTTCCTCCTCTATATTTCATGGGGAATGAAAGAAAATATAAGAATGATCTCAGATTCTTAGTAAAGAGTGTCATAAAATTAAATCTTATATAAAATAAAAATAGAATATGTGATATGTAAAGAATAAAAAATAAACATGAATACATAATTAAATAAAAATTATGGAATAATATATCCATTATAATAAATTAAAACATGGATAACAGTGATCACTAATCTCATAATGATTGAATACATAATTATAGAAATCAAAACATTCTATCAAGGACTTATTCCAAGACACTTATCCTCTAATGGGAATATCTATCCACCAAAGCCCGACCAATTTTTCCATATGAGACCTACCGATGCATTGAGGGCATATAAACTTCTCTTTCCCACTAATCATCTTATTATATACAATACATTCACTACAAGATTTATCAAGGAATTTCAAACTATTGCCTAACAAAACTCTATCTGAAAAAAATGACTATCTGTATATTGAGAAGTATCAACATAAATACATCCCCATTCAATAAAATATTGTGGATATCGAGTAAAACCTCCCTTAATCAACTTTTAACTCATGTGGTTTCCTCAAAGTAGCAGGTAGTACAATTATCATAGAAATGTAGGAGAGACTGCTTAATTAATGTGTCAGGTTATTAATGGAAGGTAATATTTGGGATTATTATTTTTCATTGGTGGGAGACCTAGGAATTTATGTATAGAATACTTCATTTTGGTTCATAACGTGTGTGTGAATATTCCAATGTAAAACCCCTAGGAGTGTCTCACAAGGTGTGTAATATTTGTCCCACTCTTCAATTATCATGATAAGGATTGAGATAATGCTTAAGAAACACTTTTTAGGGTGATTACCCCTTGGTGTATCAAATCCATAGCTGAATCCACCATCCAATATCTAGAAATGGATACATTTTCTTGGAAATTACACACACCTCTACTTTAACAAAACTCATGATGGTTATCACTATAGAAAAGATTGATTTTTAAAATAATTCATTAAATATTTAATAAAAATAATATGATTGAGGGATAAAAATATAGATTTTAAAATCCATTAAATTTCATTATTATTTTTCTAAAAATAATTCCATGGAAATATTTTCATCACAAAAAATAAAATATGTGGGATTACAAAATGATTCCAAAAGAAGAAGATTGAGATAGAAAAAATCAAATATAAATTGGGTATAAATTAACTCATAAAATTTTAAAATATGGAGATTAAATTTGATCTTGAAAAGCAAAAAATAAATTAATATCTTGATATAACATGTCATGTAGGAAGTATATACACCATATAAAGTAACTTAGGGGCATAATATAAAGCTTTTCTCAAGGAGATGACTTTGAGATTGGAAACCCATAAATATTCTCCTAACAACCTTGAATGTTGTTTAAAATTCTATATAATAGACATATTTGTATTAAAAACTTGATTAATAACCTTAATAATATCCATTTTCATTAATATTCTTCATAAATTTTCATTTTATAGATGGATTTTTTGACATTTAAACATTGATGTTCATAGTTATGATCATTTGTAAAAGTTACATAATAGTTGTTTTCATATTAATTCATATTCCAATGTTCATTTTTAATAGTCCATTAATTATAAAATTATGGAAGATTTATAATTATTTATGATGTTTTGAAGTCACTCCATTAGTGTTTTTAATCATTTCCATGAAGATGAATTCTATAATAATAAAGTTATAGTTCTTGTTTATGAATGAAGTGTGTTTCATTAATAGATGAATTATATATTAATATAATATTTACATAACTAAAATAAATCATTATTTACAGGTTAATATAATATTTTTCCATTAATTTTGTTTCCATATTCATTCATGTTATAAATTCCATGTATTTTTCAGGTAGGTGGTTAAACATACCCAAATATGAATATACGTTAATTTAATGAATGATTATGAAGTGGTTTTGTAGTAATATCATTATAAAAAAATATTGATCATATATAGTGGTTATTAATAAGATATATAATATAATTATTGATGTATAAAAGGAATCGATATGGAAATATTACCAAATTTAAATAAAATATTATATTTTAATTATGATTATTTTAATTATTACATATAATATGATCCCATATAGATCATATAATTAATGGGTGCTCTAATTTTTAAAAACAAAAAATCAATGATATCAAAAAAAAATATTTATCTTTTAGTAACATATTTATATCTAGTATTGTAGGGTGGTGAATGAAATAAAACATGTTATGTCAGGGACATGAAAGTCCACACACCGTATGAACAACAATATTGTTTTTTCTAAATGGATGGGCTTTAGGAATAAAAAATTATAATAAACGTAATATAGTTACATTAAAACATATAAATTAAAATAATAATATTATATTATATTTTTTTGAAAAAAAATTGAATGAATATAATTAGGATGAAAGGCTATGTGTTTCATAACACTAACTACATGGGCTTGAATTTTCCTTGGAAGTCTAATTTCAAATAAAGGCCTAATGTAACTAATAGTAAACATATTATTTTGATATTGGATTTTTGTTATAGGGAAATGAAAAAAAAATAGCATTTCAAGAGGAAATTTATTTTTTAGGAGTGCCCTGATGGGGTGGTGAGAGACCCCTTTTATAAGTGGTAAGAATGACATTTTTAAAAATATTTCATCTTAATATAAGGGAGAACATGTTAAAAAAATATATTGGATCAAAAATTAGAAATAATGGAGTGGGGTATGTGATATAGTCGATCTAATAATTATACACTCAATTATAGATATTTTTTATCATGTTTTAATCCCTTTACCCCTTGAATTATTAATTATACTATTTTAGATTTTACCAGGAATACTAGTTTTTACCAATGGTAAATTAATCATTATGAATAAAATTGTAGTGATACTTATTAGATAATTTTGAACTACCAATTATATATTTGAAATCCATTTTTTATTAATTCAATTTGAATAGTTATTAAAAAAATTTAATATGAAAAATGTATAATATATAAAACCTTTTTTTGAGAAAAATTATAATTGAGTTCTAAAATACCAATCATGGGTTTTTAAACTATAACTAATATTTGAAAACGTATATTGTCATTTTAAAAATTAATATTTTTTTTAATTGAAATTATTAATAAATTTATTATATACAAATAATTTCATAATAATCACAATATTTGTAAAATCAATATATTAAACTATTCAACTAAAAAACATTTTTCCTTAAAAAATCAAAAAAAAATCAACGTAAGACAATATTATTTTGAAAAAATAAAAAATATAATTATTTCTTAAAAAAATTATAAAATTCATAAATTATAATTTTAAATGAACTTATGAATAAAGTATCTTTAGAGTGAGTATTTCATGACATATTAAGATATAGTGTTTACCTACTACTGTGGTGTCTTAGGTATTATTCCCTTCCTAAATAATTTTATCCTATAAATTGGTTGTATATATATGCTATTGAAAAAGTGTGGATATACCTACCTCATAACTTATTCAATCTACCTATTTACTCCTATAGTTTTTGATTTCTCCAAATTACCTTCACCAATCAATTTTTCCAATTACACAATACTTTCTCTCTAGGTTTAAGAATATAAATGGGTACTTCATTATTAGACAAGACTAGATCCAACTATATTACCTAATATCTGATCTCATGGATTATATATGACATATATTTCCACAGTAATGAAACATGGAATATTTCATGTATTTTATAATAGCTGGATGACATAGCTAATCAATGAGATACAACCCCAATAATTTCTAGTATTTCAAATGGACCAATGTACGTTACAATTAAATTCCTCTTTTAAAAAAATATTATCTCTCCCTTCCATGGTGTGACCATCAAGAATACATGATCCCCAAATTGAAATTGTAATTAATTCCTTAAAATATTAGTATAGTTGTTTTTCTTTGGGTTTCATTAATGTGATCGTGAGTAGTTCACACATTAATAATTGTCTCTTCTGTAAGCTCTAGGCCATATAAAATTAACGCTATAACTTCTTCCCTAATTTTTGGTGTTTGATACCTATTCCCATACAACACATCATATGATTCCATCTGGATACTTGAATTGAAACTATTAGTTTTGGAAAATTACAACATAGGTGGATACTAATCCCACATACCATGGAATTTAAGAGAACATGATATCAGTATTTATTCTAAATATTGGATATTACTTTCAAAGTGCCCCATAAATTTGGTGATGAGAATAATGTCTTAAAATCATCATTGTATTGAGATCCCCATGAATAGTCTTCCATAATTTTAATGTATACCAAGGTTAATGGTTATATAAAATCAAAAAATATTCCCCAATAATCCTTAAAATTTCATTGATATAGATCTGGGAAAGGTGATAAAGGTGTTGATCCCCTATTATCTCTAAAAAATTAGCAAAATTAGTAAGAGAATCAATGATTTAACATATAAAATTTTTCTTTACGGGATTATTTGGGATTTTAGTGAAAAAATCCATTGTAACATTATACAACTTCCATATAGGTATAGGCAAAGGTTTCATAACACCCTTAGAAGATTAAATTTCAATATTCACCTACTATAATACTAATCATCTAGGAACATATTTTTTAAATTTACAACTTCATAATAGCCCCCCATAAATATTCTCTTAAATCCCTATACCTAATTGTTCTAAAAGGGTGTATAGATATACTTGTGTAATGTTCTTGATATATTAGTTCCCTATTTAATTTTGGTATGTATGGAACACATAAACTCTTCCCAAACATTGAGTCTGAATCTATATAGATGAAATATATCAATTTTTCACCGTCAGTATTTAATATTTCATTTTAATTTCTCATCATCCTTATTGGACATTTAAATATTCTATTCTATATATGGTTTAGAAATTTATTGAAAAATAAAGGATATCTCCACATTCATGAAAACCAAGATATCAAGCTTTACTAGATCTCTATTGTTTAGATCCATGTGGATCATCATCATTGTCATAACTCCATGGTACCTCATACTTAATTAATTATCCTCTTTTTTACCTTATAATGTCATAATATATCAAGCAATAATTGTCATTGAGTTGTTCCAACCATCTTCTTTTCCTCATGTTGAGATATTTTTGAGATAATATATACTTTAAAATATTATGGTATATATATATAACATATCTCCCCATATAAGACATTTCTACACATTTTCAAGGAAAATATTATGGATTCCTTCTCTAGGTCATGTGTTGGATAGTTCTGTTAAATGATTTTCAATTACCATGATTCATAGACAACCTCCTAATCATGTTATATAAGGATACAACCAAGTCCTTTATTCAATTAACCTCTATTTATTAAAAAACATTACTCACATGATGTCAGTGTTAATTCCAGTTCATTAATTAGTATCATATTAATCACTTAATGAATTTTATCACATTAAATTGACCATGTGAACTTAAACCCTTTATATGTAAATTTCTTTTATATGTAAACAAGGTTAATGGGTTGGAAAAATGGAAAAATATCGAACAAACTACTGATAGTTACCTAATAAGCCTAAGAAACTTTAGAAATCTGTTAAGATTTTTTGGTGTAGTAAATTTTTTGACTTCTTTTTTGTTTTATGGGTCAATAGATATCCAATAAATGGAGATAATATGACCTATAAAATAAATTTCATTGATCCAAAATGTAAACTTACTATACATCCCATATAATTCCTTTTTTCTGATGGTCTCTAAAATTAATTTTGGATGATAGTCATGATATTTATGATCTTATAGTATATCAAGAAATAATAAATTAATACCACCAAAAATTTATCAAGATACTAATTGAAAAATATATTCATCATATCCATAAAAATAGTAGGGGAATTGGTTATTCCAAAAGGAATTACCATAAACATTAAAAGTCCAAACATTTTTCTAAATTCTATCTTTTGTATATCATCCTTATGGTGACACATACTTTTCATACATCAATATTACATATAAATAGATGGATATTATTTACATAACACAATAAGACACACCAAAATCATTTAGGTCTAGTATATATATAAACATGGTAACATAAATAATTGTTTCATAAAATAATTACATCATATCCCACTTATTTCTTAATAACCAGCATGTTTCATAGACGTATCATTCTTAATACCATGATTCATAACCTTTGGAATGGAAACATAACAAAAGGTGTGATAATATGCTTAGTAAGAGTAAAAAAGGAAGATATAAATGATCACATTATAATAACATGCGAATAAGGCTATAAGAACATGATCTTAATTATTTGAAACCATAAATTATATATCAAAGATCATAATTTTAATTCATGAAATAAATATTTGTTGTTCATATGACATGAATCATAACAAGAAAAGGAACATGAACCAAGAAATGTAATCATATGCATAAAAAATTGATTTTTTTTCTTACACATATCTATATAAAATCATTTCCATAGTAGTTTGGGATAATTTATAAGTTTATCATTGTGGAATGTGTTAACTCCCCAAACCATCATATAAGTCAATGTTTAGTCACAAGATTATCAAAATGGACATAGTAACTCCCTAGAATGAGTTCACTCCACATTCTAATCATATTTATCTCATTAAATATGAAGCATTACCAAATTCATTGAAGGAATATATATATCCTACGCATTGTATAATGAAAATCATACATATTTGTGCCATTAGATAATTAAAAAAGTCATCGTATAAAACCCTATTAAAAGATTTTGGTCTGATAAAAATTTAGAATTTTATTCAAAAACACAAAACATAATGAGAAAAATAAATACTGTATCATATGGTCATAACACCAGTAAATATTATGTAAAATCTAAGGATTATATATTTGATAGAAATTGATTTTGAAATATCCCTAAGAATAATTCTTATGTTGAATAACCTTTCTATTCTGAAATTATTTTATTTTTAAAATGATACATAATTATGATGGAAGAATTTTTATTCAAAAATAGCCATGTAAACTTTTAATGAATGATTCAAGGAAACAATTATTCATTATGACTATAAAATATGTTTATGAATTATAATTAAAAATAATCCATCCATATTTTGTTTCATAAAAGTCTCAAATTACATCGATTCAAAAATGATAAGAAGATTCCTTTTGACCCATTTTTTAAAAAGTAAAACTCAGTTAAAAATAAATTACAACAATATTGTAAAAACCTTATTTAATTATTTTTTATAAAAAATTTATATTTAAGTAAAATATTATCCAAGTCATACTTATACATAAAAAATCCTCAATATTGATGAGATTGTGAAATAAAATCATTAACTCGATTTTTTCATCTGTATGAAATCACTGTAATATCCCATATAATAAAGGTAAATGTAATATAATTTGATACCCAATTAATTTTAATAATTATAATAAGATATATGATACATTTATAACACTATTACACTAAATTTTATCAGTAATTCCTTATTAATGTTTTTATTTCCAGGTGTTAACTCTTTCATTTATCATGAGTATATCAGTTCATTAATTATATTACTTGTAAATTAATCATGGTTCCATCATATAAATAATATTTATCACTATAAAAATATCATATATATTCAATATATACATATTTATAGTCATCCATAAAATATTTAGAATGAAAAATGAATTACACTATTTGCTGGATGGTATACAGTATTTGCACATGAACGATGTTTTCATTTTTTGACAGATAGAATGAATGACAGGTTAATATTAATTCCAAACTATATTATAATTATAATATCATATATCATACATATTTACCAAATTATTCATCATTAACATATAATAAAAAAATCAATGAAAAAATTATCACATCGCTTCGTGGAGGTGGTAGTCCACACGCACACAAGGATGACAATATCGTTTCCCAATGGATTAGATATCAAGTACATATAAATGATAATATAATTAAATAAGAATAATTATGTCATAAATAACATATGTAAATAATAAAATCATAATTATACCCATCCATAAGATATGGTAATGAAAAATGAATTGTATTTCTTAGTAGAGACGGTGACCATTTAAACACATGAGTGATACTTTGACTTCTTGTTTGATGTTAACTAGGGTGTGTAATGGTGTTTTGATAATAATAATAAGTTATAACAATATTTAAGATACTAAAGATATTATATTGTGATAAATAACATATATTTATATGAGGTAAAGAAGTTTGGAAAAGAAAGCGACCAGTTAAAGAGATTACCTCTTCTTTGAAAAGAATCCCTTAGATCTCCCCTAAAGGGTTTTATGGTTGAAATTTTTGTATGTGTAAAAAATTCAAAATATTTATAGGTTATTTTATAAGGATATTTTTATAGGCTAGTTGATATTCAGGAATCAACAAGGCATAAATGAGGGAGGAGATTTCCTTTTATAATAGAGGTGAAGTGCAGTTTTGTAATTTCTTAATAGATTAAATTATAATAAATTCATTATCCATAAAAATAACTCATATATAAATGTATTAGAATATATGTTTTTATAGGTTTTGGATCCCATAAACCAATATATTTTAGAAAGGTTTCAGTTTCATTTTAAAATTTTTCATTTTAACTAACCCTCAGTCAACTAATTTGAAATTTAACTATAGTAATAATATTTCAATATGAAAGGGATATAATTTTTAGTTAAAAGTTTAAAATTTTATTTAAATGAAAACATGGTTTACATATTTGACCATATAATAACCCCATTGACTTATTTAAACATTTTTCGGATTTTTAAATAATTTAATAAAGAATTATTTTGATAAAATATCATCATTATCAATTTTAACACTATTCATTTTATTTGAATTAGAAGACATAACAAGAAATATTGAACTAAGATATAATTTTTTTACAATAAAATATTATTTCATTTTAAACTATTAAATTCTTTAAACACTATAAATTATTCAAATTATATCACTTTTAATATTTATAATAACATTTATTTTATTTTTCCATTAATTGAACACATACTATTTTAGCATTGTGGAAGTATTCAAGGTAATTATATAAAACCTATAAATTTTAAGTAAATTTAAATAATTTAAATAATATAATTTTATTAAAAATGGAAAATAATATTCATTCATAACAAATTGTTTCCCTATGTGAACACATAAACGATATTAAAAACAAAGAGAGTGACATTTTTTAATTTTCATTGATTTAAATAATATATAAGATATTTTCATCAAAAAGCATCCATTAAGAAACTAAATTAATAGAATAAGGATATAATGGTATAATTAATTTCATTGAATAAAAATTAGGATGAATAATTATGGCATATATTCTGTTTTTAATCTAGATTTTCCCGATTTACTCTTTGTAGAGGTGATAAATTTTACCACAGTTACTATTTATATTGAAAAAAAGGGTCTATATACCAAATTCCAAAATCATAATTATAAAAATATAATTAATTATATATAATTAAACACCTATAAATATATAAATTAATTTTAAATTAAGTTTGTAAAATGTAACAGAAACTTATTTTTAGATAGAAAACATGTTTAAAAAAAGATTTATTCTGACCCTATGCCTAGAAAAATATTTTATGAATGTTTAGAAAATTTTATGAAGTAAATAATATAAACCATTATTTAAAATAATTAATCAAAGAATTATTTAATTTATTAATATAAATTACATTTCACACATAATAAAATTTCTGAAAAAAAAAACACTTTTATTTTCAAATAATATTTGTTTTTAATTATAATAATTTGATATCTCTAAATATTTTTATAAATTTTATGATTTTATATATTTCATAATTTATTTATTAATTTTAAAATTCACCATTCCATCTTCTATGTGATAATGGAAACAAATTTTTTTTAATAGTTTTATGCAGTTTGTTTAAATTTACTGTTTTATGTAATAAAAGCTATCAACGAAATAAAATTTTATAAAGAGAAATATTTCATAAAAATCTTGCAGTGTTAAATTATATCCTCATTAAAATGAATTTAACCCATAAATTTCATTAATCAGATATGAACATTTGTGGATACTTTTTCCTCATTACATCCTCAGGTTCCTATATAGCTTCCTCATTTTGGTGGATTCACTACCAAACTTTGACAAGGTGAGTGGTCTTGTTTCATAGGAATTTCTCTCTATGATATTGAATATATACCAACTATACTTCATACTAAATATATTCATTTTATGGTATGAACACTAATTTCATCACATGTGAATGGTCATGTATGTACTTTCTCAATTGATATACAAGGAACACATCATGAACTTGGGAGTGATTCAGTGGAAGTCCCAATCGATATTCTACCATCCCAATACGATAAAAAATTTCAAAATAAATGATAAACATAGGGATTAGAATTCCCTTATTTAAAAATATCATCACCCTCTACTAGGGATATTTTTTTATCTATACCTTTTCACTAACTTGAAACTCGATATCTTTCTGACAATTTTCAGCATAACACTTTTATCGAATCTGTGATGCTCATATGGGTTGTTGAATGGATATTACCTTCTCATCCATTTATTTATCTAGATCATTTCCCAATAGGTTATTTTCTTTAACTTCATTACAATATGTTGGGTTTTATGACCTTCAATCATTTAGGGATTTATAAGGAGACATATGAGTACTAGAGTGAAAGATATTATTGTAAGAAAATTTCACTAAAGAGAGGCATTGATCCCAACCACCATTGAAAGGCATAATGAAATTTATCAGAATGCCTTATAGGGTTTTAATTGTTCTCTCAGTATATTCATATTACTGAGGATGATAAGTAGTTCGGAAACTCACCACTATATATAGATCCCGTTGAAAACTTCTCCAAAACATCATGGTAATCCCCATATCCTTGTTAGATATAATTGATAGTGGTAAAACATAAAATATTAAAACTTATTTAATTTTTAAATAAGTAAGTTTATCAATATATAAATCATCCCAAATAGAAATTAATTATGATGAAATCATAAGGTGATCGACTACAAAACAAATGGAATTTTTCCCTTTATATGTCTTTCAAGGTCTGATGATTAATTCCATGGTGATGTTTTCCTATTTAGATTATGGTATAGTTAAAGGTTATAACATCCCCTTAGACATCTATCTCTCAATATTCACTTACTAACATATAATTAACCCTGATACATACTCTGCAATATCTCTCTTTAGGACATAAAACAAAAAATACTCTTTCAAATCGTTATATGTCTTCGTACTTACATGGGGAATAGAGAGTGAAGAACAACGAGCTTCATCCATATGCTCATTCTTCAAATATTAGATCAAAGGGAAATATATATGGTTCTACAATATTATCTTTCCATCAAAATAAAGGTTGAAATTAGGAAAATTTCCTACCTTATTTTACATCTCTAGATCTTTCCTCTGTGCCTGTGAAATAATTACTCAGATAGATAGTTGAACACTCATTTGAGAAAGATAATATTTATCCCCTTTCTAGAATATTTCAAGATCCATCCTCTGTAAATATAGAAATATTAGATATTTTGTGATACTTATCATAGAAAATATTTTTTTATCCTCTTGATCAGTGTATCTTCATCCTTGTTATCCATCCCATTATAGTAATTAATTTATTAGTTATAATCATTAATCAGTTCCAACCGTCTTCTATGGATCATGTTTGTCTATTTTTGAGTGAAAATTTACATTAATATTTTGTTATTAATTTATATTTCACAATTTTATACACATATATAATTTTTCCATATCATTAAAGGAAAAATTACCACAAATAAATCTAAACCAAGAGTTGGATAATTTTTCTCATGGACCATAATTTTTAATGAGGAATAAGTTCTAACCCTATTATATTGTATGATGATGCATCCTTGTCCCTTTTATGATGCATCACTATAGGTTATAAAAATTTTACACTAAAAGTTAGTGTAATCATAGGTGCCCTTACTGGCCTTCCCTTTATTTATTTAATTTTTTTCCAAATCCTTCTATCTAAAGGAACATGGATATATTCCATGTTAACATGGTGAGTGTATTTGATATCCATGGAAAATAATCCACAAAGGTCCAATAATATCTAAACAAACTAAAATAACTATGGATCTCAATCATAATGGTTAGACTGGTCCAATGTTCAATAACTCTATCTTTGAAGGGTATACTAATATACTCTCACTTGAGATTATATGACCAATGAGTGACACTTTTCAAAGCCTAAATTCAAACTTTTTAAACATTTCAAAAGGTTTCTCATTCCTTAGGGTATTCATAACAGTTTGAAAATGATCTTCACAATCTTCCATTCACTTTTAATAAATGATAATATTATCTTTAAGGAATTCCAAAAACAAATCAAGGTAACATATAAAGACTCTATTGATTAGATCCATGAAGATAATGAGGGCATTAGTAAGATTAAATGACATCACTATAAATTCATTGTGTCCAAACCTTTAACATAATGATATCATGGGAATATCCTCCTTCTAGAACATCAATCGAGGAAATCTAGAAGAAGATCAATCATGTAAATGTATTGAGCTCTGCACAGTTGATCAAAAAAGTCATCAATATAGGGTTGGGGAACTTTTTCTCTATAGTGATCTTGTAAATTTTTCAATAATAACTGAAAATTCTCTTTGATTCATCATTCTTATTAAGAAATAGAACATGTGAACCCTAAGGTGATACACCTAGAAGAATGAATCCCTTGTCAAGATTTTCCAAGAATTTATTATTCAATTATTACATATCAATCATGACATTCTATAGGGTGTCTTGGATATAGTCGTCTCACATGGTATGAGTATTATTGAAATATTAACATCCTTATTTGAAATAAGTCCATGAAACTATTCTATAAGGACATTAATAAACTCCCACACAATATTTATATCACTGATGTTGTGTTTTTACCAATCTACTAGAGAAAAATTCCCCTTTTTAAGAGGAATCAAGAACCATATAGTGGATGTTATTTCCATCAAAAGATAATTTTTTTACATCACACTTATAAAATATTATTGGTTGGTTTGGAATATCAAATATAACTTCCCTCCCTTAGAAAATGATGTGGGATTTATGTAAATAAATCCAATCCATGCCTAAAATAAAATTGAATTGAACTAGAGGAATAATGATAGGATTTTTATGAAACACTTTCATACAAACATCAACTAGAGAAGAATCATAGACTTGGACTGTGATCATCATACCATTATGGATTTTTAATACCAACTGAACAGTTAATTTTTGAGGTGGTAGTATGATAAACATAGAAAAGTTTATATATAAAAAAGAGTGGGTAAATCTATAATCAAATATTAAATTATCAGTTCTAGAGTGGATGATTAGTGTACCTTTAACCATGTAATTATCATAATCCTCCTCATAAAAAGTAATTTTCAGAGATTTACCTTTTTCTCTGGGATTAAGAGGTTATTAGTATTGATCATCATCAGTAAAATTAATATTTTAGAATTGGTTAGCTTGATTATAATACTCCTTGCATTCAAAACATTGTATTATGTGCAGTGTAGTTTGTATAGCATTCTCTCTATTTTCATCATTATCTAACTTCCTCCAATCACTTTGGAATTCGAGTTCCTGAAAAATTACATAGAAAACTTTAAACATTTACTAGCTCACTTAAAAAATTTCTCCCATGATTCATTCCACACATTAAACATATTGGAAATCTCATCTCCCTCTATATATGTTTTTTATAATTTCCTTTGAATTCAATTTTTATTTTCTTATAAAAGTCATGAGATTGATGTGTAAATCCATTCTCTATATGCAACATGAGATCATATAGAATAATTTATTCATATATGATGAAGTACATTATGGATATCACCCTTCACATTATTGGTTGTAAAACCATTAAGTATCTATGATCATTACTTTTAGGTTGGATGATAATACCAGAAGTGTACCTAGAAATTCCTGTGAAATTTTCTTCATAGGTACCAATAGTTTCATCATCCTTCTATTTTATCTCATGGAATTACTTCTCCATTTTTTATGAATAATAAAACATAATTATGAATTTAGAAATATACTCTTAATCTAATCCCACTCTATAGATTCAATTTTATCATTTTCCTTCATTTTGTTGATAAGATTCCACCAGTAATATCATTCTCCTTAAAAATGAAAAAAAATCAGAATAACTTTTTTCATGTTATAAGAAATGATGAATAGAGAATATATTTTCAGTGGTACTAATATATTTATCATAAAATAGTGGACCATTTTACCCAATAAAATAATTTGGGTGTTTTCTAATGAAAGACTCAATAGAAATTTGTTTCATCCTTTTCTCGGTTGGGTGTTGTTTTCACCTCTGAGGATATATATGCTTAAGGGTGTGCTGGGAACGACATGAAGACTAGACTGGTTCAAGAGAAAGAGTTTTTACTTGAGGAGATGGAGATAGACATGGATGAATATATGTTTAGGGATCTATATTCATTAAATATATAAAATAAACCAATATTGAGTGAGGTAGTTGGCGAGTATGTAACCACTAATGAAGAAAACTGTATTCCATTTCAATACATGGGCCATGGCTTTGTCCAAACATTGGGTTCAAACATTCTAGTGCAGGACTTGTTGGATAAACAATCTTATGTTGATAATGTTAAATACTGATAAATACTTAAAGTTCTAAAAATTTGTTTGAAGTGTTGGGAGAAGAATACTATCATGATATTGGGGAACAAAAATGAGATGGAGGCTTCACATGGTGAGGACCCATCTATGGAATGAGGGACAACCCAAGAGGATACAGATTCAGTCTCAGACTCCCATGTAGAGTCCATAAAATAGGGGATTGGAGAGGACTACCTTAAATCCTCTTAAAGTAAGGGCAAGAAAGCCCTTATGGTTCAAAAGGCTTTATTAAGCATAATTAGAGGGCATAGTAAATAAATGACTACACTAACTTACCTAGTCCTCTTGTTAATAGGACCTCAAGTAAAGGTGAACTACCTCCTAATGTTACTAATAATGTGGGAAAAAACTCCAAAATAAATATAAAAGGCATTGGAAATCATGGGGATGGTAATCAAGTAGAGGAATCACAGTCCAATGATCTGGTGAGTATAGAATTTTAGGTTGCTAATACTATACCAAGAGGAAAAGAAATGATGGAGTGTGATGATTTGGAAAACTTCATTAGTTTAAATGAAGAATATCTACATACGTCCCATTCGGTCAAGTCCACACAAAAGGAGTTTGATAGGTTGGTTGGGAGGAAAGTGCAAGATAACATTAATAAGGATAAGGGCAACTGGATCCAAAAACAACTTGGCATATTGGCACATGGTTTCACCAGAATAAAGAATACTATGGAAGATCTTATCCAAATTTTGGAAAAGATGACACTAAACTTTAAGGACCTCTTTAGGCATGATTTGGATGGGAAGACTGACCTACAATGAAGTATACACATAAGTAAGGTTTCTAATAGGATTAGTCAAAAATTTAAGGATTCAATAACTACTTATGATGTTAGTTGATTGTCTGACTATGTTTTTGGATGGTTTCATATATTTTCCTTCAAATTTATTTTCCTTAATAAAAATATTTCATTCAGATGATAACTATAATATTTTTTATTCCATCTACCATAGAATTTTTTTTCTCTAGAGTAAAATCATATCTTTTTTAGTCGTATTAATCATTAATATGATTCCATTAGGTTATACCATTGAATAAAAAAAATCAGTTTCAGAAACTATAATAATAGTGGAAAACTAGAAAATCATTTATATGATGTCTTCATCAAGAAAAATTATTCTCTGAAACCTTATGTTTATCCTAGTTCATTCATGATCATTAAAAAAACTTTTTGATTTTAACTTATAGTGGGACATATACCTAGGTTTTTTAAAAAAAATTCTCCTCTAATTTTCTAAAGGTATATAAAAATTTATTTGATACCAACTATAGTGACCAATACTTTTCAAAGGTAGATATTACATTTAAATGGATGATTATTATTGACATAACTTAATGATCCACAGATGAATCATTTAGGTTTAATATTATTAGATTATTGGAAACATAAATAACTAGTTTATAAAATATGTTCATCATCTCTCACATATTTCTTTAAAATTATTACCTTTATTTGAAATAACATACTTAATTACTTTCTTCATAACTAAGAGAAATGAAATAAAAGAAAATATTGAGCTCACATACCAAGTACGGGTAAACAAGGGAGATACCAATGATCACATAATAACTACATGAGCATAATGTTATAATAAAAATAACATAATAATTTTAAACCATAGCCTCATATGAAATATCATAATCTTAAGTCATTTCATAAATATTAGTTGTTCATAAGACATGAATCATACGAGAATCCTGGAACTTGAACCATGAAAGATTAACAAAGGCATAAGAAATTAATTGTTGGCATAAGTATATGTTTAGAAAATCATTTTCTTAGTTGTTAAGGCTTATTTATAAGGATATAATAGTGGAATGGGTTAATCCCACAAACAATAGTCATAGTAAATGTTCACCCCCAAGACTTTCATATTGGACATAGTCTCCGACTGAACTATGTTCACTCCCAATTCTAGTCATCTTTATCTACTGAGATATCAATTATAACTCAATGAATTGGATGGAGATATAGGTCCTGACCGTTATATAAATAAAATCACATATATGTGTTCCAGAATATGATAAAAATTCAACATATCCTAACCCATGAAAAAATGGGATTTATAAACAATTGATCAGAGCATAACCCATGAAAATAAATATGTTTAACAAGCATTTCATATTTTCAACACAAAATAAATGATATAGAGAAAAATAAAGTTGGTATCCATGGATCATATCCCCAGTAAATATTAAGTAACATCAAATGACATGTTCTTACATTGAAATTGATTTTAGAAGATACTATGGAATAATTATTGAAGAAAATAACATTTCCATTTTGAAATCTATTTTTTTAAATGATTACTATTATAAAGGAGAAACTTTTATTTGAAAATAAACATGAAAATTTTTAAAGGGATTCAATGAAAAATTTATTTATGAATGTGGGAAAATACTTTTATACCATATATGTTTAAAAAACATTCCTTTTATATTTTTTTAGAAATTTCAAAAAAGTACATTAGTTGGAAAATGGGATGAAGATTCCTTCAAAACCATTTTGTCAAAAGCAAAAAATGGATAAAAATTAATATAAAAAATAATAGGATAGTGGTAAAAATATTATATAATTTTTTTTATAAAAATGGAGATGAAATAAAATTATCCCCCAGTTAAGGCTTAATCATAAACAATACTAAATGTTGTTGAAAATAAGAAATAAAATCCTTACCCCAAGTTCACCTTACATAGAAAGCACTCTAAAATCCTAAATAATAAATTGAAATTTATTATATTTTAATACTAGAGTAATTTTAATACTCATAATATCATATATTATCCCTTTATAACATTTCCACACCCCTTTTATCAATAATTCCATATTAAAATTGTTATTTATTGGTGTTAAATATATCATTTATCATGAGTGTATCATCCCAGTAGTTACAATCATTATAAAATTATCTTATTTACATCATATAAATAATATATATCAAGATATAAATATCCCATTTTTTATGACATAAATATATAGTTTCATCCATTAAATATTGATATATAACAAAGAATTACACCATTCATGGAGACAATAGGCTATACGTATGCATGAATGTAATTTTAGTTTTTTTGATATATTCAATAAATGGGTGGTAAATATTTGATAATAATTAGATGATTATTATTATATCATATATATCATAAATATTAATCATCTTATTCCTAATTACCATACGTGTTAAATATAAATGAAAAAACTAATAACATATCTTTAGGATGGTGGTAGTCCACTTGCATGAATGAATAACGTTATTGTTTTCCAAAGGATGGGATGATATATAGGTATATGTGATATTATAATTCCATAACTATAATTATGTAAACAATTTCATCTATAATTACTAAAGACATCATAATACCCATCAACAAAACATGGTTATGAAAACTGAATTGTATCGTTACGTGGAGATGATACACCATAAGTACGCAGGAGCAATATTTTCACTTCTTGTTTGATGGGATATAGGGAGTATAATGGTGTTTTAATAAATATAACAAAATTTTAGAATATTAATTATACTGAATTTATTATTTTATGATAAATATCATATATCTTGAAGAGGTATATAAGAGTACAAAAGAAAGTGACTAGTTATGGCGATTACCTCTTATTCGAAACAAATCCTTCAAATCTCCTTCAAATGGATTTAGGTTTGGTCTTTTTGGGAAGATAAAAACATATAAAATGTAGCTATGGAATTTTAGGAGGGAAATTATTATACTATAGTCATGTTTTGATGCTCAATGTGGTGTAAATATGTGAGGGATGATGTTCCCTTTTATAATTGAAGTGAGGGGAACTTTTGGAATTTCATAAAATAGTAAATTATAATAATTATATTCTCAAATTAAATGCCTCAAAATGGTCATAGATTCAAATATAATGTAGTATAGGGTTTTAATCCAATCAAAAAAATATATATTTTTTTTGTATTATTTTAAACCATATCGTTTTGATTAACCCTTTGTTAATAAATTTTAATTTTAACTATGGGAATATCTTTCTCAATATTAATGGGTTACAATTTTTACATGTAATGTGAGAATTGGGATATGAATTGTAAAATTATGAATTTTTAGGCCAAAGAATAGCAAAATTTTCTTATTTCAATTTTTTTCTGAATTTTAAATTATTTAATTAAGGTTATATTGATAAAATATCAATATTTTTAATTTTGATGTTATCTATTTAATTTAGCATAAAAAGACTCAAAGACAATGCATTAATTCAATATAATCTTTTAACACAATAATAACATTTCATAAAAACCTATTAAATTCATTGAACACTATAAATCACTGAAATTATATAATTTTTAATATTTTATTATCATTTATTTCATTTTTCCATAAATTGAATAAATATTATTTTGGTATTTTGAAAGAAATTAAGGTAATTATATAATTGATAAAAACTAGAAATAAATTTATCTCATGATTATAATTTCATTATTCACAAAGTAGATATTAATATTCATTCATAAGTGATTATTATCACTATGTGAATATTAGGTTCTTAGGGGTACAATTACATTCAAACACAAAAACACACAAACACACACACACACACACAAACACACACTGCACACACAAATTTTAGAAATGAAGGTCATAGTCCCCCAAGTGATAAACCAACTTTCGATCTATATTTATTCATATATTAATGTAATGTATGTCCAAACATAGAAGGAGTGAAGGCCCATTCATTTTGATAGACCAGAGGACCTACTTGCATTCTTATTTCCATTGATCTACACCCTTTACCTACGCCATGGATCTATCACCACCTACCTGCAACATGCCTTTTTCACTTCCACCTATATCAAAGCCAGCATAAGTGCCTGGATCATAAAAACCTTAATGGAATTTATTGGATCCAAACCCTGGTTAGTTGGATATTTTATTATGGGGTTCACCACACCAAATCCACCACTAATGCAATACATAATGAATATTAAAAAGATAGAGTGTGAAATTTTGTAGATTTATTTGATTTAAATAATATATAAGTCATTTTTATAGAAAATGGTCTATTAAAAAACGTAATTTCAATCCTTATGTAATAATGGTATTATTATTTTAATTGAAGAATAATCAAGAAGAACAATTTGGGCCTCGTCAAATATATTTATTCTAGGTTAACCTGAGTTATCCTTTATTATGGTGATAACTTTTACCACAACTACTATTCATATTGAAAAAAATAAAAATTGTATAGTTACAAAATTTGAACCTTAGGATTCCAAAGTCATAATTAATTTTATCTAATTCAATAGATATAAATAGAAAAAATTAATTTTAATTTAAGTGCAAAAAATATAGTAAAAGATTATTTTTAGAAGATATACTTATTTATTATAAAAACGAATTTATTTCTAGTCAATTAATAGAAAAATATATTTTGAATATTTAAAAGAATTTATCAATTAAATAGTATATAAAACTCATTAAAATAATTAAATAATTATTAATTTAATTTACTAATGTAAAATACACACATGTTTTTTAGAAAAACATCACTTTTATTTTCAAATAATTTTTATTTTTTTTATAATAATATAACTAATGAATTTATTTTATAAATTTGTTGAAAAATAATTTTCATTATTTAGTTTTTACTATTCATACCCGCAAATCCAATTGCTATTTAATAATGGATTTTTTTATTGTGGGATGATGTTTTTTTTAAATTATTGTTGGGGGTAACACTTGATATTGAAGAAATAAATTTATTTGAAGATAAATATGTCAAAAAATAAATGTTTATTATAATCCTTCTTCACCCCTAGTTTAAGATAAATAGAGTGAAGAGATCTTTGAAATGTGATGGGATCCTTGAAATTGATAACAAAAAGGCTTCAATACGTCATAAAGGGTTCTTATTTTTGTAGTAAGCATTGATATACCTATAATCAATAAACAATATCATGGACCATCCTCATTTTTCCTAAATAATATAAGATATCCCCAATGTGAAATACTTGGGAATCTATATACATTATCAGTCAACACATTTAACTATTTCTTTAACTTCACCAACTCCACTGGTTCCATTATGTATGGAGTTTTAGATATAGGTCTTGCATTATCAATGAGTTAAATGGATAACTCAACATCAAATATTGGTGTATGAACTTGTAATTATTCAATAAAATACCATTTAATTTTTATAGCACATGAACGTCCTCTATTCTTAGGATATCTTTATCATCCATATATCACACTGGATCTTGTTCTCTACCCATAATTTTATTAAAGATACCTACTAGGTGAGGATCTAGGAATTATTTAAATAATTATGTTTCCCTTATAAAGATAAGATATCCCATTTCACCTTCAAGAATTGTAATATCCTTATCTTGGAAATATTTTTTTTATTAAACATTGAAATCCTAAACATACTAATGATTATATCCATGTAAATCGTATGTTTGATAATAAAAATATTTAAATAGGCTATACCCATGAATCATAATTGGAAACACCTAACATATTTTTGTTTCAATAAAACTCCCACCTGGTGTATTAATTAATAACTCACTTAATAGGGTGATAAGGATTAATATAATGTTTTTAGAAATCATAAAAGATATAAAATAGTGTGATGACCCAAAATCATATAAAATATTGGCTAACATTTATGAAACAATCAAATTACCGACCACTACACTATTAGGAACATCAACATTGTTTTAAGTAATAATATAATCTTGGTATTGAACACTAATCCATTTATGTAGTAAATTTCCTTTTCATCTTGGGAATTAGTCCACATAATTTTCCTTATCCCTATAGTTAAATTGTTGAATGTTAATAGATTATGCATTTCCATTTAATTGGTGGGCTTGATGGACTTTTTCTCTCTTCTTGTAACTAAATCATGTTCTTTTCCTATAATACCCAAGGTGTTTCTTCCTATAGTTGTACAATCTGTGAAATACCATCCTTACTTACATACATATAGCAACATTATTCTTATCATTATCCTAAACTGAACACTTCTTTCCTAGATTTAACTAAAATGCATACGTCCTAGATAACTCGTTTTCTTTTTATAAGTCACATGACACTATATTACCATATGAAAATGTACGAGAGAAAAGTTACAATCAATGCCTAGGTTTTAACTTATAAAATAAATAATGAATCTTATTTTTCTTTTCCATGTACATAGACCACAACATTATCATCTATCCATGTAAAGTTATTCTCATATTCAACAATATTTTCCTCCTATTTATATCAATGATTGAGGATTTTCCTTTCTATTTACCCTCTTAGTTAATGAGGGATGCATTTTTTATTGAATAAATCATTAGTAATTCCATATTAAATTAACTTGGTATAATCTTCTTCTTTATTATTTTGAACTAGAGACCACCATTGGTTTTCATTTAACTTTACAAGATAGACCACCAT
Organism: Viscum album; assembly: GCA_963277665.1. NCBI lineage: Eukaryota > Viridiplantae > Streptophyta > Magnoliopsida > Santalales > Viscaceae > Viscum > Viscum album. The sequence continues at coordinate 837,976,527 of OY728123.1, forward strand.
GATGATTTTTCCCTTTTTATAACTTCGGAAAGATAGAAATATTATCTCTAGGTAATTCATCCATTAATCATATACTAATGAATTATTAATTACATTGAATTAAGGAGGATGTTGTAACATGAAGATGTCTAATATAGTTACTAAGTATTGGGGATCCACAAGTCACTCTATGAGGGAGAGATTATTTGTCATAAATTAAGATAAATACCCAAACATGGTTATGAATTGATTAACATCAACTACAACATTATTAAATTGATCAAGGGGAATATACTAGCATGTGATATAGGTGTGGATATTATTCCTATTCTTCCCAATAGTCATTGTATTTCTAAAATGGAATAAAGATAATTATCTCCTAAAAATTAAATTGTATAACATAATTCGTATTATTATTTATAATGTTTTCCCCTGAAATATTGATGTTTTTAATATAAATTGTCCTATCTAACTAGGTTCATCTAAATATAGTCTTCAAGGTTCCTACAAAACATGATCAAATACCAACTGATACATTGTAGAGTCCATAAACCCATATCCAATTGTTATATTACATTGTTGGTATATAATACAGGAGTTCACATATGATCAAACACCTTAGTAGTATTAGAAGACTAGATAAAAACATAACTTCCACTTGAAAACAAAATATATACCATAAAAACTGTGTGATAACATTATTATACCTTCTATAATATCCCATAAAATTACACATAGTCATCCTATTGATTTTCTATGGATAAGTAGAAAAATAAGGGTGATCTCAGATTCTCTGTGAGGAGTATCATATAATGGAATCACACATAATATAAAAAATTCATAAGTGATTTGGAAATAAGAAATGAATAACATGAATAAATAATCAATAACAACTATGGTAATACTATTCTGATAATAATAAAAGAAAACATAGATAACAATAATCATTGATCTCATACTGATGGGATGTGTAATGGTGGAAATAAAAAATTACACTCAAGTACATGTTCTGAGACACATATCCAATCATGGGAATATTGATACACCCCAACCCAACCTGTTTTTCCTTATCACATCAATCAGTTCATCGAGGTATATGTAATTCTCGGGCCCCACCCATCACTTGATTATGTACAATGTATTCACCATAAGAGTCATCAATACACTTCATACCATTCCCTAAAGAACCTCTTGAAGAATAAAAAAATCTATACATATATTTATAAATTTTATTATTAAATACATACCCATTCAATAGAATAATGTGGATATACAGAAGAACACCCCAAAAACAATTTGGAAGCTATGTGGTTTGATCTATGTAATAGGAAATACCATTATAAAAAAATATAGGGGGGATGTTATATTAAATGTTATAGGATATTCATGGAAGATAATATTTGGGATTAACCGTTTTCATTATCTTGAGACCAATGATATGGTAGAAAAAATCCTTTATCATGGTTTAGTAAGAGAATAAGAATATTCCAAAGCATGTCCCATGAGAGTGTCTCACTAAGTGTGAAGTATTAGGACCACTCAATGTGAATCAGGGTCATTATTGAGTCAACTCTCAACAAATAATTTTTCGGGTTATTACCCCTAGGTTCTTATGAACAGTAGTTTCATCGACATTCTTGATTACATGATGGGATTTATTTTATCTAAATTACACACAGTTTTACGTGAAAAAAACATGGGATGTTTTTTCAACCATGGAAATGATTGATTTTTATAAGAAATTGGAAAAATATTGAATCAAAATAATATAATATAGGGATAATAATATATAATTTTAAATTTCTAAAATTTCATGAGTAATATAAAAAACATCTTCTAGGGACATTTATTCACCATAGAAAATAAAATTATTGGTGATTATAACATGAGTCTCAAAGAATGAATATTGAGATAGAAAACACCAACTCGTAGATTTAGTACCAATTAAATCATAACCTCCTAAAAGATATGGATTAAAATTGATCTTGAAATACCTTGAATAAGTAATTTTCTTGATATAGAATCTCAAATAGGTATTATATATACATCATAAGGGAAATAAAATAAACAATACAAAAATCATCTCAAAGAGTGGAATTTAAGATGGGAAACCCTTACCTATTATCACAATATCCATGAATATACATTATACTCATGTATCATAAAAAGAGATATACTAATAAATTTATCTTTTACCATAATCATTTCAATTTTCATCAATACTATTCAAAAATAGTCATTTTTATATGAATTTATTTGATTTTCTACATAGATATTTATAGTTTGGATTATATGAATTTTTTTCTTAATAGGAGTGTTCATATTAATTCTTTTGATAGTGGACTAATTTTCCATGGGAGGAAAAATGGTAGGGTTTCATGTGAAAGGATAATTTTTAAGAGTTCCTTGAAGGGGTGGTGAGAGGCCCCTTTTATAAGTGATGATAATGGTTTTTTCCCAAATATTTCAACTTAATATAAATAGAGAACATGTTAAATATTCCACATTTCTCAAAAATATATATGAAATAGTGGTTTGGGTAATATATAAGGTTAATACATACCTTACCCTCTCAATTATATACATTCTTTTACCATGTTTCAAAACCTTAACCCCTTGAATTACTTGTTTAACCATCTATCTTTTACAACGACAAATAGTATATACCTAACATAATATAATCATTATAAAAAAATATAAATAGATTCATATTAGATAATTTGGACCTACCAATTATAAATTTGAAATACATATTTTAGATTCATTTTATGTATGTTTTAAAAATTAATTTTTACATGACAAATGTCTAATTTGTTAACAATTTCATAGAAAAATATTACATGAGTTCCAAAATACCAATAATTGGTTTGTAAACAACAATTAAAATTTTAAAATGCATAATTTAATTTATAAAATAAATATATTGTTAGATATAAGGGTTTGAAAAATTTATAATATAAAAATAATGGGAAAAATATGCACAATTATTTAAATTGGTATATTACACAATTCACCTAAAAATAATTTTTTTCTAAATAATTTTTTTTATCATAGTATAATAATATTATGATGATTTCAAAAATGATGTTTTTTGTTAAAATAATATTATAAAATTCAAAAATAAAATTCTAAAATAAAATTATGAATAAAGGATCTTTAGAGTGCTAATTGCATTATAGTTCAGGTTATAGTGTTTACAAACTATAGTAGAGTCACAGGTATTACAAGAACAGACATCAAAGATGTGATTTTTTTCATATATAAGATTAATTAAAATTTACTTAATCATTTATTAATTTTATAGAATAGTTTTGTATATTATGAACTTATGTTAAAGACAATTTCTAGTGTCTTACTAGGTTTTATACTCATAACATACATGGTAATATCTGTTCATTTATAGATTTTATGATCGGTGGTCCAATTAAGTGTAATAACCCTACACTGAGTAGTTGAGAATGAGTAGTAGGATGGTGCAAGGTGATGTCGGGGTCAAATCTTGGTCTTAGATGTTTTTCCACACGTTACGTAGTTTTCTTTACCTTCTTTATGCATTGATCCACAACATGTGGTGGTCCAATATTTTTAATATATTATATGGATTACATTCTATATTTTTATGATAGGGGATTAATACTCAAATATTTTATACTATTATCTGATTGATTATTGATTTACCTCATTATTATTATTATTGACATTTTTTTATTTCATTTTATAATTTATTAGTTTTTTATTATGGAGGGAATATACTCCACAATATTCCTCTCAGGAACTCACCACTAGTTAGTATCCTCTTTCATATAGGGAGTCATGCAATAGGTCCTGTGTCACTCCATCCTAGACTTGGTAATTCAGGTCAAGGTGTTATAGATATGGTAGATTAGGAAATGATTTGGGTTGAGTAATTATCAATTTACACATCTCATAAATTTATTTATTGTATAAAAATCTATCAATTAATGGATAGATTAAATGTTATTAGATGTTTAACATTATTTTCAAAATAAAAAAATGTAATGGGGGGAAGATAAAAAATTTTAATGGAAGAAAAGTAAAACTAAATAATGTATGGTTGTGTACATGGACTAACCAATTTTAATAAAAAAATTATAATTAAATCATTTTATTTCAAATAATAAAATTGGATTATAAATACGACTATAATATTAATGTATTAAATATAAAAAAATAATGACTCACATTAATTAATTGTCTTTGTTAAGAATTTATACATAAAAATTTTTATATATATATTTTTATTATTAAAATCCATTTATATTAATTAAAAATTTTAGTTCCATAATATATGATTCATATATAGAGACCTCAAATATAAATATTTTAGAGTATCTTAAATTTCAAGATAATTTTCATAATTTATTGAATAAAGTAAAATATAGTAATTTTTACATATAAAAAATATCATCCCATAAAAAATGCAATTGATATTAAATTTTTGTGACTATATTATGGAATGAAATTTTATTTAAAATTAGGGGAATTAATTTTTAACAACATTTCATGATCCTAATATAAATAAAAATATAATCATAGTATAATATTCGGATCCAAATTATTTCATAAATGAATTAATGAAAAAAATAGCATACCATAGAAAAAATGTGTTTATAATAAAAATATAATATCATTCATTATTGAATAAAAATTCTGGTCCTTGTATATATGGTATTTAACCCAATTCCACTTCTCCCTTCATATATTTATGTATGTTATTGTAATCATGTTTTGATTTCTCAAATTCCATGATGAATCAGGATAAAAACTGTTATATAGTATTCTATCTATATGTTTTTATGGTTTTAGTAGATGGTGGTGGTGACATATGAATGTTTCATATCTTAAAGATGTTAAATTATAATTTTTATATTAATATGAAAATATTGAATTAATAACTATTAAAATTAGAAATAATATCGCATGGATAATATTTTGGAAAATATCCATGAATATTTTTATTTTTATCTCCATTTGATATAAAAATAGATATTTTTATAAGGTCCTCCCACTTAGTATCATTTGATGATTATAATCGGTATTTTACCATAATTAATGTAGATAAAAATATTAAGTAATATGAATATTTTATAGAAGTGATATAAATATAAAATTTGATATATATTAGGATGTGATGTTTTTTAGAAAGGATAATAAAATGTGGGATTTTAAAGTCATTATAAAAATTTATATATTTTAAAGGTTATAGTAATATATTTAACCTAAAAAACCATTATAATTTGCACTATATAATGTATATGTAAATGAAAATAAATTTTTTAAACATTAATTAAAACTAATGTAAATGATATAAGATTAATAATACAAGTGTTTCTTTGAAAACCATCGTAATGGTTAGGAACCTTGAGAAATAATGATCCATCTCAAAATCATTATAATTGGTGATTTATTATTTCACTACAAGGATTAGTGATTCATTTTGACACCATAGATTTGCTTCCACATTATTGGTTAACTCTGTAATTAAATGTGTGTATTATGTTTTTAGTTTACATGAAATTGAATGTGAAGTTTATATATATCATTTAATAATAACAATACTGAAAACATTTAAAAGGGTAACAATATTGTAAAATATTGAATTCATGAAATTTATATTCACCTCACATCCTTAGGTTTATTCCTTATTATTTTTAAAAAAATTTGACAAATATATTTGGTTTTTTATTGGTGTATTTTCTCTTAAATTGTTAAACATTATAACTCCAATGAATGAAAATTATATACCAATATTTAGAGGTATAAAACATTAAATTATGAAAAAACTAATACAATTAAATTTTTTTATCTATTAAAATACATTTCCAAATCATGGTGGTGTAATTAATAAATTATTGAAATGTGAAAAAGGAAAAATATCAAATAATGGCCATAAGGAGTTGGGTGTGGATTTAGATGGTATAAATACATTAGGGGAAAAATAATTTTTAAAGTGTATACAATTTATTTACCTTGTATACTATTAGGATATGTGGGAAATATAAATGTAAATTTATAATGTTAATGAGAATGTTATGAAAGGAAATTTTAAATTTATATAATAAAAATTAAAAAATATGAAAATAATTCTATAAAACAATTTAATATTCTCCTAAACTATATAATTAATAATGTAAATGATGTATTTAACACAGGTTAGGTCATTAAGTTATAAAAATATTCAATTGAATACTATAAAGACCTCTTTAATATTTCAATAGGAATATATCAATTATTATTATGAGGGATTTAAAAATAGTATCTTTTGATGTTATATAGATCATGCTGGTGATGTAAGATATATGTATATAAAAATATGAGTTGTCGAGTGTAAAATAAAAAAAATGGACATTTATTTGAAGACCATGATGAATCATTCCATAAAAGATGAACACAATTAAGAAGAAGTTATGATTAGGAAATTCCATTAGTCAAATATTTCCAAATGAATAAGAAAATTTAATGGGAAACATCAAATTATATTATTTTAATTTGGAAAATAATATATCTATCTATTATATACTAAAATAATTTTCATGAGTACCAATAAGTAAATTTGGTACCAAGAAAAACCTATATAAATAGTGGAGATCTTAGGGGTTTTTTTAAAAGGTTTTCCATTTTCTATAATAAAGACAATTTCATTGATGAATTGTAATAGATTTTTATAATCATAAAGAAAATACTATTGACGGAATTCATTTTTTATGAATTAATAAAATTTTGAAAAATACTACTAATAATATAAAATATTTAGGATTCTATTAGAGACAAAAAATTCATAATATAATATATCCTCTATGATATTTATATCCAACAAAATCAATAAATGTATTGAAATAAATTTATTCAAGATTAAAAGGATTATATAAAATAAAAATAAGAGGAATTTTATAGCCTGAAGGAAGTGGTTGATGTCCTAAAGTATATAAAATTATAAAATTCCCAAAATTTGATTGAGTGCAAAGTCATTTTAGATAATCTAGATAGAATCATTTAATTATTCAACTCAATGGTGAATGATAATAAAAAATATTGAGGATTTTAAAATTAAACTACTGTAAGCTATAAAAAGGATATAGGATCACATTATATCCTAAAAAACCATTTCAAGAAATTATTTCTATATAATCAAATCATCAAAATTTTGAAAAAAATTAATAATAAAAAATATAATTATAATCCTAGATAACCTTTAGAGAATAAATATTATTTCCTATAAAATAAATATCATAATCTCAACCGGAGAAATGATTGGGGTAAATTATCATCATGATAATATGTAGATTTATATAATAAGGAATGTTATTGCTACAATGAAGAAGTTTAGCATTGATGAACCCAAATTGGTTAATATTCCATAAATATAAAAAAACATAAAAACATGGATGGGTTTTATTTTTATTGAAATTTGGATCATTTTTTTGATGAATTATAATTTTAAAATTTTATTATATTTATTAAAATTATTGAAATATATAAAATAGATTCGGTTATGAAATTAAATTTTGAGAAATAATTATTTCTTGGTTAGTGTTTTTCACAGGTTATGATAAAATGATTTGTACTATAAATCTAAGAGTAACTACAGTTTATCTATAAGGATAATATATCCACCAAAATAAAAGGTTTAGAGAAAAACTATATGATTAATTTGAAAAACCATTATTATTTTCTACATAGGAAGATGATCACATTAATATTGTAGATGAATCAAAATAAAGGATAAATCCCACCATTATGTTGAAAATTTTGGTGAATAAAAAAATAACATAAGATAAATTTGGATGAAGTATGTATCAAGGTGAGTGATGGAGATTTTGTGTTACTACTCGATAGGGGTTTCTATTATATTAAGAGGAAAGTTATTAATTTACTAAAAAAATCAGTCACATTGATATTCAAACTATTTGTTTTAAAAATATATAAGTAATCTAGATCAATGTCTCTATAAATGATAAGATCATAAGAAATAAAATTTTAAAGGGTAAAGTATTATTTATAAAAGGAATATGGTATAACCATATTTTTGGTATTTATTTTTTTGACTCTAGGTATTCTATACATTTCAAAAAAATGACATACTAAATATAAGGGAGAGATGATGTTTTTATAATTATGGATAGTGAAACAGGAGGGAAATCTATATTATAAATAAATATAAATACTTTTTCATCTATGTGTATGATATAAAAAACTTTTATCACAAAATCTTTTCATGTATTAATTAACAATAATAGAGATGATCATAATTAATGACACTAATAAAGTTATACCCACAATTATGTGATATAGTATACATATTTTTGGTTATTTTAAATGAGTTATGAATATATAAAAAAATCAAAAATCACAATACTAAGATAAAATTGGAATTTTGGAGATATTAAATTATAATGTTTCTAGACAAATCAACATAAAGTCAAATAGTTTTAAATTTACTATTATTTGTTTATTAATAATTATAGTAGTATGTCTTGTGTAATTATGATGCTTCACAAATAAAATGTGAATTATTTATTAATAAGGAATTAAAAATTTAATGAGAAATGATTGATAGAATGATGATAACTTTGAGATTTGAAAATAACATGGAAACCTTAAAAAATTTGTATATTGGTTTCCTAATAAGCACAAAATAATTAATGAATATTTAATCATGAGGATACCTCCATAGTATGGGGATATGTAATGGATATGTTAAAACATTAAAATCTGGGAGTGGATGGTGTAGGGGGCTATATGGTTTTATCTAAAAAAACATTATATGTGTGAAGAAAGACCTACATTCTATGAATATCAACAAGACTTCCACAAGGATTGTCTTAGATTACCTAAAGTTTGACATTGAGAAACTTGAATCTTAGCTTTATTATGCCTGGGAGGATGACATCTTTGATTTTTTGGCAACCAAAAAATTCCCAATAAAATAGTCAATTATGAAACAAGAAAAGGATGTTATCTATCACTCTGGTTAATCATGGTTAAAGTTGGGTGACTAGAACATGACGTATTTCTATACATGTATTAATGAAAATAGCTTCACTATCATGAACAATATTATTATGGAGGATAACACACATAACAATAACCTAATGGAAATGGGAGGTATGATTTTGGATTACTTTAAATTATTTCTTTTTTGATGTTAACCCAGATTTGTAGAGTGTGTATATGTGGGAAAATGAAGTGATATTTGATGTTATTCATCACATTGATATAGAACATAAAAATACGTTGCTTAGAGATACCCTGTAGGAAAAGGAATTTTGGGAGGCCATCAGATCAATTAATACTGAAAACTACCATGTAATGGATTGTTTTAATGAGATTGTTTCATTTTAATTTATGGGATGTGGTGAAAAAGGATCTAGTGAAGACAATTCCCAACTTCAACAGTGGCGGAAGGCTCTCTTTGGCTTCTATTTCTACCCCCATCATTCTTATCTCAAAAGTGAATGAACCTTCTTCTTTGGGATAATTAATGACCTCTAAACATGTTAAATTCTCCTACAAGGTGATGGTGAGTATTCTCAATAGAAGATTGGATGGATTTCTCCAAGAGTAGGTCCCCAAGGAAAAACATTGCAACCACATGGGGTATTCTATCAAAGGCAATATTGGTATCACTACAGAAATGGTTGACAGAATCATGGAGAAGACTATAGGTCTGAATATTTTCCTCAAGGTCGACATGAATAAATCATATTAGAGGATTGAATATATATTTATTCTTATGGCAATGAGATCTGTGGTGTTATTAGATATGTTGATTGATAAAATTTTGAGATGCTATAGTTCTACATAGATTTTGATCCCTTTTATGGGAAGAAAGTGTGGATTTATGAAATTAGTTAAGGGTATGAGGCAAGGGGATGATATTTCCCCCCATCTTATTTATTATGGTGAAAGATTCCATAAACAGGTATCTCTCTAATTCCATCAACAAACATAAAATTCTCTATTATACTAGAAGAGGGAGCTCTAATGGTGTCTCATACCTCTTCTTCACAGATGACACAGTCTTCTACCATAGTGGAAGTAGGACGTCTTGTGGTGGATTTAACTATGTCATGAATGAGTATTCTAGATGGAGTGGCCAATGTGTCAACCATGAAAAAAAGTAGTTTTTACATCCTGAATCATTTCATGGATAGGTGTGCTAAGGTGATTGCAAATTTTATTGGATTTAAAAGGAGTGGGTTTACAATGGAGTATTTGGGAGACCCCACCTCTCCTATATGAATCCGAAAACATTTTTTCAATTTGATTAGTTGATAAATTTGACAAAAAAAATATAAATTGGAAGATACATTTTCTATCTTTCAATTGTAGGATTTTTTGGTAAACAAAACCCTCTCATACATCCCAATGCACATATTTTCGATCTGCAAGGTGCCAAAACAAATCATCAATGATATTGAGAACCTCATGGTAGCATTAATTTGGGATTCCCCTGCCGACATGAAGTATCATCGGGCCTCGTGGGAACTATAGCGAAATCCTGGGGTTCTTGAGGTATTAACATGAAGTAAGTGTTTTTGATTATGCATTGTATGCAAGATAAGTATTCATGGGAAGCTATCAAGGGGAGGAATCACTATGTAAATCTTATTATCAAAAAAGTACGGGAAGGATCTAGATTATTTATAGTGGACGGTCTCAATATCTTGGAAATATATTCAAGGGAACAAACCAATAATTTTGGACATTTCATTCTATATTTTTGGTTATGGGGAGATTGGTTTCTGGGACCCTAATTGTTCAGGGGTCATCCTTGGTTTTCTATAGGCACAACCCCTCTGGTCAATTTTAGACATGCTAGTAACTAATACACTATCATGAAGGCAATTATTGACCCCTAGAAGTGTGAACTATTCCATACAGTCCACAGCATCAATGATTGGGATACCTACATTTTCATAGGAAAAATGACTAAAAACATATCAATGATGTATTAATGATAGTCACTATAAGGAAATAATTGGTTCAATTCATGGGGATAAAACCTTCAGTGTAAATAAATCCATATGAAATATACTTTCCTAATATGGTTGATCAAAAATTGTGTGCTTCATACAAATAAAGATGTGAAATTAAAGGGTTTCGGGCTATCCTTGAGGTTCTTGTGATTCTCAGACCCAAAATTGGAATCTACCACAATTTGTTTATTCGATAGGGACTAAGAAAAGTTCGTATAGTTTATGATTGGGAGCTTCACAAGAGTTACTATGAGAAATAATAATAATAATGAGTTCCTTAAAATATGGTTTAATGGGGATGTTGGCATTAGAATAAAGAAATATACACCGGTGATACTTCTCATCACCGATTACTGGGCCATATAGGATGTGATGAACAAATCCAACTATGAGTGTGTTTACTACTCACATAACCTACTGGCTATCAGAGATATGTGTTTAGTGGATAAACTAGTTCCCCTCCTTCATTAATGGAAAACATCCCCATCAATCAGGAAGACTTTTTCTTATCACAATACACCCCTCCTAGGTATCAAGAGACCCTGAAAGTAAACTAGTTTTGTTGCAATCCTCCCACATATGTCTTCAAGATCAACTTGGATGGGCACTTCTCCTTCCTCCTCATACATGGTAGTGGGTTCATCCAGGTCCCTATGGGTTATTTTATACTTGACTATAATTCCACTTATTGACATTGTACCTCTCTTATCACGATGTATTATTCTATTCATAGTGGTATGGATCTGTGTAGTGAGCATAACATTGATTTGGAATCAATTAAAAATATTCGATGATCGTATTCACCTCTATCCAATACTATATGACTATTACTTGGTCAATCATTTACCCTATTCATAGGTTTAATTATCTCACCAAATATCACACCACTATTCTCTAAACCTGGCATGAGGGGAATCAAGTGGTAGAATACTTTTCATCTGGGGGTTTTTCTATCGGTGCATGTAATATTTTTTCTAGACATTGATCCCTTAAAATAATATTTATGGACATTGTTAGGGGAGATGATATTGGTTTTAATTATTTTATCCCCCTCAAAATAGTTAAAAAATAGTATTTAGAGAATACTATATGTCAAAAAATGAAATTCATTTTAAATAAAAAGGATGAATTCTTCAAATTAGAAAGTAATATCATCAATTATTAAACCAAGAATCATTGGGGAAGAAATTAAGTAGGAAATTTTTGTCAAATAAATAAGAAATGTGTTTGGCTAAATTTATAAGAATCACATGTGGGATCTTTATTTAAGACAAATAAAATAAATATATAATCAAAACATATGGTGTTTAATAAAAAATTGGATTAAAATGGTATGGTCATTAGAAATGAAATAAAGTTTGATATGAAATAATTATTTTCAAACAAAGTCATAGAAATTAAATAAAAATTTTCTCTACTTAAAATATTTGAGGTAATTAGTATTTTCATTATAATTATAGTCAAATGAAAATTTAAAATCATCCAATGAAATGAATATTTAGAGTTTATTATAGAACTGTCAAACAAATATGATCAGAAATAGTAACTATATTGATTTGTTCTCAAATATGATAGAAACTAGCCATGGAATATGAATAGAGAATTGTATAGATTGAAGCAAGATCCATGGAGAGGATAATAATGATAGGATATATTACTAATTAAATAAATATTCAAGTATATTAAATTGAATAATAGAATATATATATGAATAATAGTTTCAAGGAAATATTACTAATGTTATTTTTTACTGATGAAATTATATTATGTAGATCATGTAAAAAAAGTTTCATGGGTTTTAATGAGATAATAGAAATATATATTTAAATAACATTGATTATTTTATTTTAATTTTTCATTTGTAATCAAGTTATAAATTGTTGGTACTTTTAATTGCGAAAACATAATATTAATTTTTTATGGGATTTCATATTAATAATAACAAACTAGTGTTAAAATAAATTATAACAAGGGTTAATGTTCTAAAAATGGATTTTCAATATTGAAAAAATGTAATGTAATGTAAAAAATTATTATAAGTGGATATTATTTGATGGTAGATAAATAGATTTCAATGAAACTAATCAAATTAATTACTTATTTCCTACTTAAAACTTGTATAATTGGAAACGATAGTCAATTCCATGGGTATGGTATAATTGTGACATGGACAAGAACGAAAAAATGGATTAATAAAGGAAATAAACTATAATGATAACCTATAATGGATGACTGACAAATAATATTAATGCTTGTACAATTGTAAAATGTTGTATATAATTGTTCGTAAGAAGATAATATAAGGAAGAAGATAAATCAAAAACATGAAAGAAATAACTCTTAATGAAGCATGAGAACTTTATTGGTTGATTTAAAAATGGTGTACCTTCATTCATCCACTTAATAAAATACTATGGAATAGAAGTGAATATGGATTTCAATCTTTTTTAGTTTGAAAAATTGTGTGGGAATTAATTATATATTTTTTTTAAATATCAGACTCACACATTCACAAATTTGATAAAATAAGTTTTCAACATTAACAAATTTCATTTAAAATTAGTGTGTTAACCTAAATAATGATATTTATAATGGTTGAATATTCAAATTTTAATTTAATAATGGTCAATTTTCATTCAATCATGATGTTTTAGAAAAAAATACCAATGTAATGAGAATAGAGTAACATTAAACAAAAAAATGCCTGAATGAATTAAAAAGATTACCATCTCAATAAAATTCACCAAATTATTTCAGATGAACAAAATTGTTTAGGTAAAAATATTTAGAATTCCATAAGAAGAAGAAATATAAATAAATAATAAGGGAATAGAATTATTCTCTATCGAGTAGCACAATTCTAGCTTAAGAAATATACCTATCTCTAAGATTATATCTAATTTCCCTATGAATTCGAGGTGTGAGTTCAATTTGATCCATATTTCATTAATAATAATCATTCAATGTGAGTTCCTACTCACAGGTGAACATGTTACCCATTTATAATCAATTCATGCTCATCTCTTTAACTCTATCTCATAGTAAACGGTTCATCTCCCTCATGTCCCACACAGATTTCTTGTCACTTCTCATTATCCCCCTCATGCAACTTATGAAATGATCCCTCGTAGAAGCTATGGAAACTATGTTTTTTAGTTATTAATTAAAGTGTGATAGTCTTGGAGAAGTTCAGAGTATATATTCATTTTTCATTTTTCTTTTAGAATCCATGAAATATTCAATGTATTCCTCATCACTGATCTCAGATTTTATTCATCGTCACACCTCATTGTTGATATAAAATCCCCCTTGATAAAAAATTTTCTAATTTATGAATTTTTGGATCCATAAAAAATTTCATAAAATAAAAATTTTGATAAGAAAAATATAATCCAAAAAACTATATAAAAAAGAAGATCTTATATCAAATAATTTTTCTAAGATCATATATCACATAAAAATATCATTTCATTGAGAGAACCACCTATCTAAAATACTATTTTTCCTTATAAAATATGAAAATTTATTCAAGGAAAATTTAATTAGCTATATCCCAAAACACATATTTTTATTAATAAATTCAATGAATAATAATTAAATCCTAAAAAAATTATATAAATATTCAAAAAACTGTCATATTTTGAAATTTAAAATCTTAATTATTACTAAATTAATATGTTTAAAAAAGAATTAAAAATAGTCCATGTAAAATTCCCACACACATGGAATAATAATTGTCCTAGGGTAAATTGTTTTTAAAAATTAGTGGAAGAAACTAAATCTCAAGAATAAAAAACCGATGTCACAAAAGGAATTGTTTTTCCAATTTATTTATCCATGAAATATTTCTTGAAAAAATTGGGTTTCACTCTTTAATATATATTATTTTTCAAAAAAAATAAGTTTCATAATAATTATCGAGATAGAATATTATTAAACGGATAAAACTAACACCAATTTTATTGGGACTGAAACATCCACACATCTATATTTTCCAATGAGAACTAAATCACATAATTAACATAGAATAAATACACACAACTATTTGAAGATATATTTTACTAAATAAAAATAATATATAATTAACCTAAACACTAATTAAATAAAAAAGAATAAAAAAATTTCAATGATTATTTATTAATATCATAGATCATTAAATGGTATATATTAAAATATTAAATACTATAAATAATGTTCTAAACCTATGAATATTAAAAATAATATTCCAAAAATTAAAAAAAAATAAAAAATAAGAAAACTATAATGAAAATGATGATCCCAATTAAATATATATATAAATAGAAAAGGATTAAATCCTTGAAGTGTAAAAACAAATTTCACACATGATAATAGTATTAATGCTCAGGGTAAGAGAGTTTAACCTCAAGTATAATAAGGTTATAATAATTTTAAGTGGTTTTTGTGGAGTGAAATATTCACATATAATTTATAACATTTAAAAACACTCCTCTATATTTAAATCCTAACATTTTCAGAAATGTTTAATCCAAATGTTGGAAAGATAGTACAGATAATTATTGATTCAAAATATATTTTTAATTCATAAATTGAAAATGTTTCTATAGGGTTTGAAGAGACTTTAATATACATTTTCCACAATGAAATGATACCAAAACAAATCACAGATCCTGCATTAATGTTTTATTTTAACTACTTCTTGAAATAGTAGAAATAGAATCATGATAATCAAGTAGTTTGATATTAAATAATTAAAAAATAAAAAGGATTTCAAAGAGGAATTTGATAAACATATTGCAATGGTATTAGTCTCGGTATAGAATGTCAATAAAAATTAGAAGCCACTAACATTATTTTTATAATAAAATCAATGTGAAACAATAAATCAAAATCATCTTTCAGACATACAAACAAAAATAACATATGAAGTATATTTTATATTTATGAAATATTTGAGATGAATTAAATTTAGACAACTATAAGAATGAAATTCCTAAATATAGATTCTCACATAAAATAATATCATTCCTAAGTATCCCATATATACTTTTTTAAATAGTCCCTTAGGTTTGTAAGTTATTGTTCTTTTGGATTAAACAAAAGAACATGAGAGTTTATAATTAAAGTTCAAATGAAAATAGAACCAGGTGTTGAGTTGAAGAGAGTTTTATTTATAATTATCTAAGAAGTATCTCCTCTTAACCCTTTAAAATCAGATGAAATTATACTCTAAATGACCATATTAGGGACAAGATTCTCTCAGTTGTGCATGTATCATACAAGAATCTAGAAACATAGAAACAATAGTAATATTAAATTATTTTTATAGAATTAAAGAGTTCATGTAGGGTCGAATAGATTCAATGTATTTAATGACTAGATACATACCTACATTATAGTTTAAAACATAAGATACAAAATTAATACATTAGGTAAAAATTATTGTCCATTCCATTATATTCTTTAAAATATATAGTCTGCCTCATGATTTCCCAGGGAAAGGAAGAAAAATTCTTGTGAGCTGAGATTCTCAGTAAGGAGTAACATTCAATGAAATCCTACATTACAAAAAAAATTGGAATAAGTGACATGGAAATAATAAATAAACAATATAATGTTTTAATCAACTAATACTATAGTAATACTTTATGTGTGGTATTAAATTAAAACATGGATAACAATAATCATTGATCTCATAGTGATGGAATGCATAATACAAAAAATAATTTTTTTATTATGGAATTTTGTTCGGAAATTTATCATAGTATGGGAAATAGTATAATCCAAAACCTAACATGTTTTATCTCATGAGACCTATCTATGCATAGAGGTGATATGAAATTATAATCATAACCTATCACTTGATTAATTTTAATAAATTCACAATAAGAGTCCTCAAAACCATTTATACCCTTGCATTAGGAACCTCTTATTTGGAAAATCTTACCTATGAGTATATTTAGATTTTCAAAAATAAAAAACTTTCCTCTTCAAAATAACAATTCAGATATCTAGGGGAACGTTCCTTAATAAACATAGAATTAGTGGGTTTTCATTAATGTAGTAGGTAGTATATTTATCATTGAAATACAAAAGAGCCAAAAACTTTAATGTACTAGGATATATAGGGAAGATAGTATTTGGATTCAATATTTTTCATTTGTAGTAGACCATGACAATGGTAGGAAAAAGACTTCATCATGGTTCATTAAGAGTTTGTGAATATTCCAAATAATATTTAAAATATCCTAGTTCTTTATAAGGTACAAACCATATTAGTTATGTTAAAACCATTATTTTTTGCATTTATTCCCATAAATTTACCTAAAATAAAGTTCCACAGGGAGGATGGGAGGTTTTGATAGTTTTTGGAAAGGTTTGAAACCTAAAGTTAGGGTTTTTGGAAAAATTGTATGGGGAATAAGGTTAAATATAAATTTTCACTAACCAAGTACCTCAAATGTGCGGCCTAGAAAGGGGAGGATCACTATTTTATTAACCATGCAAGGGGGTTTTCTAATGATATGAGTGACTACAATGTAATGCATAAATTTCCCATTGTTTGTCTGAACATGTGGACAAATCCTTCACCTTGTTAAAAGTAAAAAAAATTCCCCCTTTACACTTCTATCGTTAAATATAATTCTTTCTTACTATACCATTCATTTGTGAACAATACCTTCCATGGATCTCCCTGATTATCTTCTCACGTTATTGGTGTATCTCTTTCATCCTGCTTCCATTTTCATCTCTATCAATCACATTAGAACCCTATTAGTTATCATAATACTCCATCACATTCTTTCCTCACTTTTTTCCTTCTATATAAATCTATTCTTCCAAATGTAATATAAATACATTATTTTTAAGGATTTATTTTTTTTATGGTTTTCTAATTTATCTTATTCAAGGAAAAATTTGAGGATGATATTGGAGGATGAGTCCTATAGGGATCCTTGGTTGGTGTTATATTTGTTTTCAATAAAATAACCGAAATTTATAATCTATGTAATTATGACTCACAGTAGACATTCCATGAATTTCAAATAAAATTCTTATTCCTTTAATTTGTCTAATAAATCTCATCCATGACTTTATATGGGTATTTCCATTACAATTGGTGGTTAACATCCTCAACTTAAACAACCCTTATCTTTTGTTTTGTTTAGCTACCATGAATATTATAATTTATATAAAAAACTCCTATATGGTGTCTTTCGTTTATTATCATATTAAACCTTCTTCCCATATAACCAAACCACATCATGTTTGATTTTTTACATACATGTGAAATTACTAAATTCAAAAATAACAAAATTGTGAATTGGTATGAATTCATTACCTATACATCTAATTAGTTACCTTTACTAATTAAATTATTAAACAAAAATGATACATGGAACTTCATGTTAATCACTATATATATTTTTTGTATATTTTTTTGTTATTGAACATGGTCACACCATTGATGGTGTGGAATTACTCAAGAAATCCTTGGATTCCCATATTTAATTCCATGTGTCAACTCATAGGATTCCACAAAATTCATTGTTGATGATGAAAAGTGGTACTCCCATTATGGATTTGGTCAATGGTTTTTTTTTTGAATAATTACCTAGATTAATGTCATATATTTATCTGGATATTTGGGAAAAAATAGAACACCTAGGACGATCTCCCGGGTTTGACATGGTGTTCTTAAAATAGAAACCTTTGGGTCAGCACTTGGGATTAAAATTGATAGCTTCCCAAAATGAAAATTTACTTCTAAATGGTTCAGTTAAAACACTTATTAGTAAAATTAAAAAATTTAATCACTTGGATTCCACTCAAAACCAAATATACAAACATCTTGGGTTCATCACCATGAGTGATATTGACTTCCAAAAGTCAATAATTCCATAGGTATCGTATGGATTTGAACTGGGATTTTTGTGTATAATTCCTAGATTTGTCACATGGTTTTATTGGGGTTATTATTACTTAGATTCCTTGGATGTATGTCTCAGATACCCATACCAAAAATGGTTACATGTTAAAAGATTCACAACATTGACCAAATTAGGTAGGGTTAACTAGGATTCCCATAAGGATCACAAGCTCATCACGATTCTTATTCATTTTAACACTTTTATTTATAATAACTTCACACTATTAAATTTCATCCTCGTTGACATGATTTTTATGAGACTCCATTGGTGGTGGCCTATATAGTTGTACTCACACCCTATATTGGAATCCACTTGGTAAGTGGAAAAATTTTCATAGATTCTAGAAAGAAAAAGGGAAGAAACCTACTATAGACAATTGATTCTATATTAGGTTGGGAGAATGGAGAATAAGACTGATTTAGGAATTTGGACTCTCATGGAGATAGATAATTTTGGTCCCATTATAGAATTGTATTGTTTATATTCTTATTTCTAGGACATGTATATCTTACTTTTGGTATCACCATAACATCATCTATATATAGTTATGTTTACTACTTATTCTTATTTATTTTTTTATCGAGATATAATATGTGTTTTATTTATTCAATACTATGTTTCACTCTAATTAAATAATTATAGTCTCTCCCCTATAAAACCATATACCCTAGTTGTTTTTCAACAGCCTCTAGCATACTAAGAGATGCACTTGAAACCTCACAGACCAATGTATAGGTCACATGTCTTTGAACTAGGATAGGGACTCAAAAATGTTGTATCATAGGTGTATTTTCATTTTTAATACAATTTTGGGTTGATAGACATGATACTAGGATGTGTTGGAACTTGGTACTAAACCATATCTAAGAGAAACTAACCTAAGAAGGGGGAGCTATTTTTCGAGTGATGGGAATTGATGTTCTAGAATCTGATTATTACAGTTGTACTATTTTTACTATTGGGTGACACACATGTCATGTGAGGTTATGTTTTATAGATTTGTACCCTTTGGTTAGTATGGAAAGAAACCATTTGATAATTTATCATTATATACATGTATGTATTTAAATATCATTCATAATCCATGCCATGTATATTCCATTCCAGGAATATGTCATTAAATGTTTATCATTTTTGTTATCGCTTGTTTATTTATTTTCATGGTTATAATTTATAATGTTACTTTTTGAAACAAAATTGATTACATAATGCGTTTGAATCATAATAAACTGAGTTTTCCACCTTATCTTGATGGCGAGACCATATTTAAACAAATTTATCATGGTTAAAGAAGTGGAAATGTGGATATATGTGCCGGAACATTTATATGGTTACAGCTAAATGGATTACCAATTGAAATTTATATTATTATGTTCATATAAATTTTTAATGGAAATATTTATTACTCAACCATCATATATATAATTATTACATTCTAATACCTGATGTTAAACCACTAGTTGTAGTCAAATAGTGTACCAATTTAAATTTATAAAGTGTGAACCCTAATCAATTGAGAGTGTAAATCCATAAAACTAAACCATTATATAAATACATACTAAATTTATATTCTTGATGTTAAAAAAAATCATTTTATTAAATTGTGATCCCAATTTAAATATAAAGATTTTTTTCCATTATAAGATGGAATTGAAACCCCATATAACTGAACATTTTTTATTAAGACATAAAATCTCACTGAATAACCTGAATATAGAATTGGGTTGTCTAGTTCATGTATCTTTTTTTCAAGGGAATGAGACTATCCTTGTTCTCCAATCCATATTTTATTCTAATCTATTATAGTGTTCTATGTCATGTAATATCATTATAGATATATCCCTCAATAATGCCTTGGTTCTTGTTCCATGAATGTGGCAATGACTATGATCTTGAGGTAGTAGGACATGAAAAACATATGGTACCTCTTTTCATGCAACTTAAAACACCCCTCATTGTACAACATATCATTTCTAGAATGGGAAATGATCATCAAATTATAGATGGTTTCCTACACCTAGTAAATTCTATAGAGGGAGCCACATGGTCTGATCCAACCATGTTAGAGTAGAAAAGAGAGTTATAATAACAACACCCACATACTTTTTTGGTGGAAGGAAGTCGATAGATAAGTGAATCATTGATTGAGTTTCTTTATAGTATCTTCATGCATCTAGAGATTTCTCTATAGGTGATGGTGAAGCTCATAGTGTTTATTCATTATGGATCTTCCAAGAAGTGGTGGGATGTTATAAATCAGGTAGATCAGTATTAGGGCATGGTTTAGAGAGACACAAAAATTAGTTTTATGAAGAATTTTTTATTTTGACTCAGGGAGATGATAAATCTAGTGAATTCATGATTTAAGAGTATGGTACTGTATTTTTCATGGATTAATCATATCATTTGGCAATGCTCTAGTGTTTTTTCACCCACTCTTGTTGGTGATGCGCTGTCGAGGGAGAGACGTTTTGATGATGTGAAAAATTATTCCATTTAGTCATAGATGAAAATATTCATACCAAATTCCATATATGATATGGTGAACCATACCCTTATATATGAGTAAAATATGAGGGAAGCTAAATATACATGTCATGTTTGTTCAACAGCTAGGCATAGAAGTGGTTTGTCAAGTGGAAGGAAACATCATATAGAGACATCATTTCACAACCCATCCCAATGGGGCCCATTCTATATTTATCCCAGCTCAATATCCAATAGACCAGGGGCTACTGACCAGTGATGAGAAGTCATATCACACACATGGGATACCTTAGCCTAATATATCTACACACACACACACATCCAAGACCATTCAATTATGAAATATAAACAAGTACAACCTATAAAATTCATAAGGAATTATATCAGTATAACCATAGAAATACACTATATTCTATCCATATCACAAATCTCCACCTAGTCCTAGTCCAAATAGGAGTCTAAAAATTGTATGGTCATCATCATAACATACGACATGTGTGGGAAAAGCCTATACAGTGATGAGTATAGAAATAACCTTTAGGAAAATTCAAAATCACTAAGCATATAAAATCATGAATAATAGTATCCAGATCATCATATGTATATGTTAGTGGCACATATCATGAGAATATCATGATATAATAAATATAGACACACAATCTTAGGTGCAGTCACAACTTTAAATTCCTCCAAGAATTCCTGCTCAATGGTTTAGCCTATCACTTGTCTTAGAGAACACACTCCACATATCAAATATAACTAATGACATCTATCTAAGATGTCATGATCATTGGGTCATGAGATAAGAATTACATTATGGAATTATAAAGAGATCGATATAAAAAACTGGTTAAATATTAGATTCATGGGGTATACCAACAACCAAATCTGGATTAAACCTCTATGTATGGGATCGATTCCTATGTAGTACTAGTCTCAATGATTCGAGGAAGTCAACATAGGGAAAATGTGATGATAGAGGTTCACACTACTAGACTCATTAAGATATTCCACAAACCTATCCAAGAATGAAGTTCCCTAGAGTGGATCACAATAAAATGCATAGGAATATATTGCAAAATAACCATTAATGAAAGGATCAAGTGTGTTGGGACTAATTTGGTGAGAAATATTTTTTGGAAGAATGATGATGATTATGTTGTCTTTTGTTGTCAAGGTGATATCAAAGAAAATAAATCAACTCAGTTTGTAAAATTTGGTGATTGGAATAAAAACCATATTCAGATAATCATACTTAAAATGCTTAATAAATTACATCGGTTTAGGAAGAAGGTTTCTAGAAGAAACGTTTCTTCGGACTCCCCTAGATTATAGAATGAAAGGAATATTATAATGATGAAGATAAATAGATTTTTCCAAGATACAATATAAATATGATAAGGATTTACTATTTTTTAATTCAATAAAATCAGATGTTATCTGGATAACTTGTGATGCAAGATTTATGACATAAAGGGAGAAAAAAAGTTATTCAAATCATATTGAGACCTGAATTAAAATAAAAAAGATGCTAAAAAGGACATGAAGTTACATTAATTCCCTATTAAAGTTATATAATGTTAAATATGAACCGTAAAAATATTAAATTCATGAGGAATTCACGATATGAGAATTATTTTGTAAAAGAAAGAAGATTATTAATTCAAAGTTTTCTGGTCTCAGTCCATAAATATGTGATCAATGTACGTAGAATTATTTGTAGGCGGGGTAAGTTTATTGGAAATGTAAAAAGATAAAGATTCTAGTTTTCAGTCAGACTGTTAATCCATGAAATACATATTTTATAAGAAATATATTTATGAGTATTTTATTTAGAAAATATATTTTTTTAAATCTAATATTTTGACACTGGTCCATCAAATGAGGTGGGCCACCGATCATCAATGGAAAAATTGTTTTCATTGGGGAGCTTTTGGGAATAATTTAAAGGAAAAATAAGTTTTTAGTGGTTTTTATTGATGAGAATGAAGATTATTAAAGACCAATTGACAATGTAATCAGTAATTTTCATGAAGATGAATTGTTGGTTATTTTTTCTTGGGTTAAGAGAAATGAAATTAGTGTTTTTTTCCTGAAACAATGGGTTAAGAGAAAAAGAAAAAATTATAAATTAGTTTTATTTCAATGGGTCAAGATTATTCTAACTAAATGAGGAGTCAATCATCATGCTGATGGAAACACTAATATAATAGAGTGAAGTTGAGACTGATTCATTAGGCATAGACTAACACTAATTACTACATCAGACACAAGATCACTAGTCTAGAGAAAAGAATAATATAACAGCTATTTATTTAGTCAAAAAAATTATTTTTAAGAGGATCATGAAATTAGAAGAACCTTATTACTATCAAATGTTATAAAATAATGTAATGAAGATTCTACAGATATAAATATTTATTAATAATAATGAAGAAATCAGATTGAAAATCATAACTGGACTGAAGAATGGTTATAATGTTTTATGTGGGATGGAGTTGTGGGAAGATTTAATATGGTTTTAGATATAATGAGAATAGTTTATAATAATTGAAAAAATCAATAATGAAGCTAGGATTTAAGGAAAATTGAAGATTTGGGAAAATTTGATTTAGTGGGAATGATTTTCATAATCTATCGTTAACCTCAACTAGAACACCTATAAATAGAGGAATTAATTTTTACTTCCCTAAAACATTTACATTTCATGGGAAGTATAGATAAGGTGGAGAAATAATTTTTTTTGAGATAAAAAGTTTTTAGAGTGGGATTTCTGAAGGAAATTTACCAAACAGAGGAAGAATATGAGGAAGATTGTATGTAGCAGATCGTTGTATCTGATGGATCATCAAACCAAAAATTAGACTGAGATTTTTGGACTAAGGAAGAAGTACTTAATATTTTTTTCAGAGGTATTCTGTAGAGTTATATTATTATTATTAGAATTCAAACTTGGAATATCGATATGGGAAATTGGACTAAGTATCATTACGAAGTCCAATAAATTCATACAAACTATTGGGAAAGAGGATGAGGATTTTATTAGAAGATATTCTTTGTGAATGTCAACAGGGATGTATAGTATCATGTTTTGATGAAACTCATGAATGTTTTTTTAACTTTATACACAAATTATATTATGTCATATTTCACTACATAAAACACAATCATTTTTGTATTGATCATATTCCTACAAAAGTGTATGGGCCTATCCTACATTTTTTATCCACACAAAAGGATTGTTTTCTAATGGATTATGTGGTATTAGATTGTTTCCACACCATACAAAGGAGGTATCCATTCTTATTTAGTAGTGAACCTTTTATGTTATTGTGTTCTTATATATGTGTGATTGTTCTATTTTTAATAAATTCATAAATCATTAACTGTATGCGAAGGTTTCTAAAAAATAAAGGAAAATTAAAAGAAAAAAATATTCCTAATTCAACACTTGGTGTGATACATGGATCCTAGTAGGGTAATCTCAATTGGTATCAAATAAAATGTTAACATTATTTACTCTTTGCTGAAGTTTTTGAAGAAGATTTAGGTATGGAGAATTTAAATTTCTTGACCAATAAGGGGATTTTATTCTTCGATGGTAAGAAATATAATGTTCAAAAAGATAAAATGTTGACTTATCTATTGTCTCTTGGTTATGATGTTCTTGAAATAAAAACTGATGGATTTCATTGTGTTGAATACAATATTCCACTCATATCTGTTGAGAAGATGAATCTTGAGAATGACGGAAGAGCTAATAATTCTTTATCTCATCACTTTATACAAGTGATTTTTATGAGGGAAGGGTGTTTCCACTACTACATTAGTATGGTATAATCTGAAAAATATTTATAAATAAAATAAAGAAGTTATTAAGGAGAAGTTACAAATATGGATGATGAGGTATGATGGTCTGAAAATGGGTGAAGTTGAATCCATTGACGACTTCTATACTATGGTGAATGATATTTTTAGCACCATTAGATGCCTTAGTGAAAGTTAAAATATTAAACAATTATTAAAAAGATCATGAGAATTATTACAAAAAATTTGATACCAAAGTCTCCTCATTGGAAGATAGAGATTTTGAAACTCTATCAATGGACGATCTTTATAGAACACTAATTTCATATTAAATGATAAGGTAGAAAGATATTAAAGGAAAAGAAAACGTTGATATAGAAATGACCATCAAGGATGCCTTTAAAGGAAAGTATAAGAAGGTTATTTGAGAAGAAAATGTTTCAATATTTTATTCTAAAAATGAGGTTTTTAATTTTTTTTAATTTTTTTATCATTTTCCCCAAAATTTGAATAGTGGTAAAAACAAATATAAACGGAAACTTCCCTATTTTTTTGAATGTGGAGTCGTTGGTTACTTTACAGCTAATTGTTCTCAATAAAATAATTGAGAGGATAGTGATGAAGATGATAGAAGGAAGAGAAGACCATGTAAGAATCATGGTGATAAGGAACAATATTATTCCAATCGGAAATATATAATGGTATGAAAATCTAAAACGATGATCTATTTTTTGTAAATATGATAAAGAATAATATTCTAAATCATAATAGAAAAAGTATTCTGAATAGCCTTGAGAGAATAATTTAATTGTAATAGTTAAAAATGAAATGTTTGGAATATGAAACTCTAAAGAAAAATAAATTCAATTAAAATTTAAAATGAAATATCAATTGAAAGAATATCTGAGAAATATTGAGAATCCTTAAAAATAAACTAGGAAGATGAAAAACTAAAATTCATCAACAATCAATAAATAATTCATTATGATAAAAATGTTATAATATTGAATGATACAAATTATTTTATGAAATCCCTTGAAATATAAAATAATTTTAATGAACATATGGAAGTTAAGTTGATAGGATAAGAAAAAGGGTAGGAATGTTTCAAAAAAAACATTTGAAAGCTGAACAGAGGGTTACAATGTCATTGATTATAACTCATAGTGAAATAAGTGGAAAGGGTAATCTTGAAAAGGATAATAATATACCTTTAAAGGATGAGAATAAAATTAAAATTATTTTATAAAATAATAAATATGTGAAATTCACGTATGAGGCCAAAAATAACAAAGTGAAGAAGTTAAAAGTTTCTAAAAATTATGAGTCCAACAAATATTATATTTATTGTTGTTTCAATAATTTTTAAAAGATAACCATGATTAAAAACAAGAATCTAGATGATAAGATAATGGTCGGTGGACAAAAATGTTCTAATAAGAAATATGAGATGGTTTCTGAGAAACATGTTCACAATTCTAGATATTCTGGAAGTTATAGAGGAAAATATTCTTCCTATGGTTACTACTATTATTTTTTTAGACTTCATAACACAAATAAAATGTGCCAGTTTAATAAAAAAATATTTCAAAAATTTTATAAATTAATTAAGGAACTATTTTAGGGGTAGTTAATCTGCTCATATAGAAGTAGTCTGGGATGGATGTTTGGATGAAATCTAATACATTTGGTGTAAAAGTTGAAAATAGGTTCCAACCATTAGAAACTATTTTTGAATGATGTGAGAAACCTAAAAATCATTAAAAATTATTTCCTATTCTTCTACTGGAACAAAAAAGTTTATATAAATTTTTAAAATGTAAGCATGAAGAAAGATAATGGGAATGAATAATCTATTGTTTTTTAAACCTCTATCAAAGCTACAAAAGGAGAACGAACATAGATCCTGGATAATGGGGGTTCTTCTCACAAGACAAGAGAATTAAGATTTATAAATAATAAAAATTACCTCAAATAATGAATGATTAAGATTGGTAATGATGAATCCCTTGGAATCAAATGTGTCAGATCTACTATTATTGAGGAAGACAAGTTGATGTCTAAGAAATATTTGTTTTTGGATCGGATGAAGAAAAAAAAGTTAATTATTCTAAAAATATGTTATGATGGAAACAAAATTTTCTTCTGAAAAGATAGTTTTTAAATAGAGGAATATGGGAAGATAGTTACAAGATTCCAACAAATAAAAGGTGACATGTTCCATGTTTGAGAGGTTCAAAACTCTTGTTACTTATGCATGATGGAAGAAAATTAGTTGTTTCATAAATTTATAAGACATATGTTTCAGAGAAACAAGAGTAATTTATCAATGAAATATAGTGTCTATAGTATTTGTAATATGTTATGAAGTAATTATTGGCATTACACAATTTTTGAAAAAGGAATGTTTGCAATCTATGTGCATATAAAAGTTAAAATTTGTTCAAGATGACCCATAGAACTTATTCATTATGATATCCTTGGACCAATGACTAAAAAATATTCTAATGGGGACAAGTACATGATTACTTTCATTGATGAATTTATTTTCATTACTTGTGTTATGTATATGAAACACATGTCAGATGATCTGAATATGTTTAAAAGTTTGAGGAGTAAAGCTAATAAGGAATGTGATTATTTAGTAAACAAGTTGAGAAAAAACAATAGTGGTGAATAAAAGAATAAAGAGTTTTAATGTTTTCATGATAATCAAGGAATTCAACATGAGTTTAGTACACCATTCACTCCCGAAAAAAATGGTGTTGTTGCAAGGGAGAATAAAAGTTTATTTTAAAGGGGATGAACTATGCTAATTGAAAATGGTCCCTCTCATTAATTTTACTGGAAATCCATGATCACTTCTGTTTATATTAAAAATCGATTTTTCTATAGAAATATTTCAGATCTGGATCCTTACGAATGTTTTATGATAAAAATACATGTTTGAGACACTTAAGAGTTTTTGGGAGTGCATGAATCATAAAGAAGAAATGAGGAAACATTGGGAAGTTTGAGTTGAGAGGTGAAGAAGGAATATTTATTGGATATGATTTGGAAGTAAGAGGATATAAATTTTTCTACAAAGATACAAAAAAATAGTTCAACATATAGATATGAATGTTATTTAAAGGGATGAGGCATACGCTAAACAATTTTTTTCTAATAAGGAATATGAATAGGATTAAAGAGCTTTTTCTAAAAATTATGATAAAGATACAAGGAATTTTAATCATAACTTAAGAAGAAGAATCAAAATCAACTATTTTTAGTGATGGAGGTGATTCTTAAAAATAATATCCCTAGATGAGGAAGAATATGGAAGCTTAATGAAATAATTGGTGATCAATATCAAAAGTTTCAAATAAGAAGAACATCAAAAGATATTATACACACTTATTTATTTTCAAAAGATGAGATGAAATATGTGAATAAATCATTGGAGCATGCAAAATGGGTTTAAAATTTGAATGAAGCACTGAATTAGTTAAAAAAGAATGATAATTTGGAACTAATACCCAAACCAAATGAAAAAAATGTTATCAGTGCAAAAAAAAATTCCATAACAAGATTAATGATATTGGTAATGTTATAAGAGAAAAAGAAATATCAGTGTTCTAAGGTTACTAATATATTGAATGCATTGATTCGGATGAGACCATTCCCCTAATGGAAAGGTTGTAAATAATCAGTATCATTCCTACAATTTCTACATATTGAATTTACAAAATTCTTCAGATGGATGTGAAATTAGAATTTTTGAATAGTGATCCTGATGAGGTAGTGTATATTGAACAACCATGTATTTTTTTTGGATTATGGATGTTATTTTTGAAATATAATGAAATCCATGTATGGTTTAAAAAAATATTTGAGGGACTGGTATTCCAAATTGGACAATTTTTTAAAGAAGATGTGTTTTAATAAGGGATGAGTTGATAGTAATCTATATATCAAGGAATGTTATGAGTTTTCCTTTATCATAATTGTTTATATTGATAACATTAACTTTTTATTGAATAATTAAAGAACTTATATAAGATTTTTTGATGAAATGAAAAAGTTTTCTGAGATTTCCCTGCTGGGTGAAATGAAGTGCTTTATTGGGTTACAAATCTCACAAAAGAAGAAACAGATATTTTTTTCTCATGAAAAGTATTCTAAGGATCTTATTAAAAAGTTCTTGATGGAAAATTGAAAACCAATTTCCACACTGATTTTAAATGGAACCATGTTTAATAAATACAGAGTAGGAAAGGAATTTGACTCTAAAGAGTTTCAAAAGATGATTGGAACTTTTTTATATTTAACTGCCTCATGAACCAACATTGTTTATGCAATTAAATTATTTTTAATATTATATAGTGATCCAAAATAATCACATTTAGTGGCTGCAAAAATAATTCTCAGATATATAAAAGGAAGAAAATGTTTCTGAATCAGGTATGATAGCTCATAATGTTTTGAGTTATTTTGGTAGTCAAATACTGATTAGATAGGATGTATTGTAGATTGATCAACCACATATGGTGGAATTTTCATTTTCAGAAAAAGATTTTTTCATACAATGAACCAAAATTTAGTAATTATTAGCACATATGAAACTGAGTATGTTGCTACTTATCAAGCTTCTACCCTACTTATGTGGATGGGGACTCAGTTAGAAGACTTACTTATTGAAGTGAATTTACCTGTTCTCTTGGGTTGATATAATCAATGTTCGATAAACCATAAAAATTTTTGGTACAATATTATTGTTCAAAAAATATTAAATTCACATATCATTTCATCAAATAACATAATGAGAATAATTAATTGAAGGTAGATTATGTTTGTACATCAGAACATGTTACTTGAATTTTCACAAAACCATTACTGAAGAAATATTTTTTCAAACTGAGGTTGAATATGGGCATTCATCCTCTTTCTCATAAATTTGGGTGTATGTGTTTCTATCACCTATTGGATCTAGTCATTGGATAGTGTTTTCAATGGGGACAATTGTTTCATAAATAAATCCATCAATATGCTCCAACCCATTTCTTTAATTATGCTTAGATGGGGAGATGTGGGTAAGATGTGAAGGAAACCTTTTAATAGTTTGTTGGTGTGGTTTTAAGAAACTTTTTTGGTAGGAAATATGAATAATAAAATAATTATTTGAAGGAAGGATGATGATGTTTCATGAGTCCCAACATTTGGAAAACATTAGTTTTATATCAATAATATTTTTTTCTTATAAAGAGTTAGCTTGTATAGGATTAAATGTTTTGATTACTAATCTATTGCTTAATCATGAAAAGTTTATAGAATTATAATCCTTAGTTGACAACAAAATCCAAAGGGGAAGATTGTTGATACCAATTTCTCAAGAAGATGTTATTGGAAGATGGATAAAGTTTTTGTTTTCTTTTGTTATCAAGGATAAGTCATTGAAATTATGTAACATCACTTTGTAAAATTTACTGATTAGACTCACAATAATTATAAACTAATTGGACTAAAAAATCATAAGAAACTCCATTAGCTTGTAAAGAATGTTTCTAGAATAAATGTTTCATCAAAATCTCATTGGGACTCAAAAGAAAGTATGATTACCATAATGAAGATAAAAGAATGTGAGTGGATCGTATATAAATACGAAGATTCATTGTTGTTTTTTTCATTCAGAAAAATCATAAGTTATCTAGAGAAAATTTGATTCAAGATTTATGAAATAAAGTGAGAGAACAAATGTTTCCAATAAAATTGAGACCATGTTTAAAAGAAATAAGTTGATTAAAAGGATATAAGTTACAATAATTCCCAATGATTGTCATAGAATTAATAATCCAAATCTAAAAAAATTTAAATTACTGAGGAGGTAATGATATAAGAAGAATATTGTAAAAGGGAGAAGTTATTGTAGTTAAAGCATTCTGGTCTCAGTCTATCAATGTGATATCACTAGATGTATAATTTTTTGAAGGTTCTAAAACATTATTAAAAACATTAAAAGATAAATATGGTGGGTTTTATTCATAACATTAAGCCACCAGATACTAATCACTGAATAAATAATCTAATGAGTATCATATTCATAAAAGACAAGATTTTTCTAAAATAAAAACTGTTGACACTGATCTATTGTACACCATGTGGCACTAATTATTAGTGGAATAATTATATTCATTTAGGATTCATTGGGATGAATGAAAAGGAACAAAAAACATAGTAGTTTTTGGGACTGATGTGGGTGAATAGTGTGAGAGACCAGTCAACAATTTAGTTAACAATTTTTATTAAGAAAAATTGTTCATTTAATTCATTTGGGCCAAGAGAAAATAAATCCCTGATTTTTCCATTACAAGTGGATCAATAGAAAAAGGAATTATATAAAATTGGTTTTATTTCAAAGGTTTGTTATTCTTCAAACTAAATACAGATCATACCATCATACTCAAGGAGATACTGATCCAACATTATGAAGACGAGACCGATTCATCAGGCCCATAGTGACACTGATTACCACATTAGAAGAAATATCATCAGTATAGGTAAAAGACGAAAAGAAGAACTACTTGTACTTGTTAACTAATTTATTATCAAGAGGATGCTGAAGTCTGATGAACCTTATGACTAACAACTGGTATATAGTAATGTAATGAATGATCTGTAATATGAAATATGTGTTCATTTGATGGAAGAAGTTAGATTGGTAATCAGAATTATACTCAAGAATGGTTATAAATTATGAAGTGAAATGAATTTTTTTAATGATTTAAAAATGATTGAGAAGGAATTATGAAGATGATATTTTAAAAAATTGATTGTTTTTTAAAATATAATTTATTGGGAAATATTTTTAGAATCCCTCTTAGCCTTATTTGGTAAACCTATAACTATAGAAAATACTTTTTACTTTCTTGAAACATGTAATGTTCACATAAAGTAGAGAGAAGGCTACAAAAAGAATATTTTCTGACATAAATAGTTTTCGATTTGGTATTTCCTAAGGTTGATTACCAAAAAAGAAGAAGAATAGTAAGATCATATTTATATGATCATCATATTTTGATGGATCATGGAATAAGGAATTATATTAGGATTTCTAGTCTAAGAAATAATTAGTTTATATTTGTTTCAATGGTATTTTGGATTAGTTTTATTATTTTTCTAAGATTTCATACCGGCCAGATCAAACTAGGAAATCAAACTATGTATCATTACAAAGTCCATGAAGTTATTACCTGCATCTGGGTAGGAATGTGAATATTTTTTTTAAAGATATCATTTTCTAATCTTAAAAAAAGAAACAGAGTAACATGTTTTAAAGTAATTGGTTAAAGTTTATTAAGTTGTTACACAAATATTATTACATCATTTCATGCCACTTGAAATAAAATCACTATTGTATTGATCATATTTCAATTAAAGTGTAATGGAATATCCAAATTGTTTTTATCCAAAAAAGGTTTTTTCCCACTAGATTGTGTGGTATTGGATGCTTCTAAACCATACCAATAATTCTGGTACTCTTGTTGAGTAGAGAACATTGTAAATTCTTTTGTTTCAGTAGATATGATATTTTTTTTTGTTTTCAGTAGTGTCATAAGTATACCACATGATTCTCAGGTTGTTTTAAAAATAATTGAATATTAAAAGAAAAAGATATCACAGATTCACCCTTCTATCACTTAGCGATACTTGGATCTTATTTGGGTAATATCAAAGCGAACATAGCCTAAAAACATGTCTATACTGGAGAGGAAAAGGTATCTCATCCATCATTGAGGGAGTACATGGTGTGTACTAGTAGTACACAATGTATCCCTTCAGCACTGTGTTCAACCCATGTATCACGACCTGTGTCTATGCACGTGTCTGGGTCAAATCACATGGCAATTCCTACCTGTTTTCATGTCTAAGTACAAAAATTTTGTTACCCCATGTAATCATAGCCACATCCATGTACACTCTTATGTACACACTGATACACAAGGTAAGGGTCACAATCTGTGTTAACCATGTTACACAACTGTGATACTTATTTACTTTGTGGGAACCCTATAACCATATCCAGAAACCCACATTGAGCATGTTACCAAATTATATATAGTGTATATTGATATTTTTAGAAATTTTGGAGTCACTTCATCCATCTTCGACCACTCCTCTGGTATCTAATATGGCCATGTATCATGTTGTGAAATATAGATCTGGTCTAGTTGAGTCTCATCATCACCACTTATCAGAATCCATCAACAGAAAAACTTGGTAAAATGGATTTCAGTGTACCTCGTTGTCTTCAAATGCCCCACTTGAACATTGAGTCTCAAATCCATCACTAATATGTCATAACAAACATCACATATCAATCCTAACATCAATCTAAACTTGGATATGTGATAGTAATCTATTTCACCATGAAAAATATGTGAAATGATTTATTTAAATGTATTTTGGTCGATGAACCATTTAAATTAAACACAGGTGATGAACCGATAATGAATTATGTGAGAAAACCAAGAATCATGAAAAAGAGGAATGGAACTTGTCCTTCTTTGGTTTAGACATGATCCATTACCATTATAATGATGAGTGGATATCTATAATAAAATAATCAATTTATCCCAATTTTTTTAAGAATAAACCCGCACCCACAATATGATCAAACCATGATTCAATATGTTGGTTGATTGATTCATGTTCATCATAAGATAAGACAAAGTAGATAAATCCAATGAAAATAAAAAACCAAACCTGAGATAGATCTATCGCTGATGAATGTAGAGACGATGTCATTATTGTGGGTGATATCCATGAATCTCATTACATGTCGATCAATGATTCATGATACGATATCATTTTCCCATGAACAATCCTCCAATTTTCTATCCAGCGGCTTTAGGGTTATGAAACTAACCCTGGTATTTCATCTTAGAAATATATTTATGGTCAAAAAAATGCCATGGAATATCAAATTAAATAAATTATTCTCATCAATTAATTTATTTAGACATTCTTCTACAACCACACCCTCCATGAGCATCCAATTCACTCTAAGGTCATGTGACACCTAGGGTAAAACTAATTCTCTATACTAAAAAAACATTATATTTCAAAATAAATCCACTATTTAAAATATATTACTCATTTTTATGAAGACTGTACATTCATGATATTTAATATATTTAATATATTTCAAAAATCAATTATGGGGACACCAATTCTTGTAATCTCACGCCGTCTAAACATCTAGTTTTGAAATTAATCCATATTAATTTATAAATTAATTCATGAAAAAATAAGAGTCATTTCATTTTTTCCACCATGAGTATTTATGTCTGAAAATAAGAAACAAAATACTACACGTAATTATGTGGGATCTGATCATGCATTTGGTTCTCCCGCTCATATGTACTCTCTTGAATATTCCCTTGATTCCACCAAATAAATACCAAAGGAATCACTCACCCATATAGGATCCTCTCCCCCAACACTTAATCTCTTCTGGGTACTCAGGAATGGTATGTTTAGCTCTCTCTAGTTTATTAAATGATATATGATGTTCAGGTATCTCCTCATCTATTACATGTGGAAGATGTCATGTACCTAGACTAATTGTAGTGGTAGAGCTAAGAGGCACACCACATCTCCAAACCTACATAGTATCTTGAAAGGGAAAATTAATCATATTGATATATTTCTACCTAAAAAAATTTCATAATCCACATCGAGTTGAGATAGATAATAACACATAGTCTCCCTTGTCAAACTCCAATTACCTCCCTCAACGGTTCATATAGGACTTCTGATAGTTATGTTTAGTCCTCATCCAGTATTGGATGATTTGAACCTTTTATTTTATGAACTAGACCAACTCTGGTCTCATTAATGTTGACACTCATTGGTTGTTCTATCAGAGTGTTGAACAATAGGGTCTCCCATACAAAGCCTCAAATAGGTCATTACCTATGGTGCAAAGATAAATATTGATTTATGAAAACACCAACAATGATAGCTGATCCTACCAACAATGGCAAAACTCTAACATGAAATCCCAAAACATTTCCTCTAGGACCTGAATAGTCCAATCAGTCTAGCCATTGGTATGGGGTGGTAATCTATGCTCAAATATAGCTGAGTACTGAAGGAATCATGTAATCCCATCCACAACTGATATGTTAATAGCATCCTAACCAGAAAATGATCATTGAAGGGACTCCAAATAGGTGGATTAAATCTTTCATGTAGAGGCATCCAAAGACCTCTATTGAACTCCACTATATAATAGCTAGGAAGTGGGATGTCTTGGTGAGTTAGTATGTGATCACACTAATAGAATCAAGTCCCCGACACATACGTGGTCAAACAATCATAAAGTCCATGGATATCACATCCCACTTCTACTTTGGAACCTAAATTGGTTGATCTAAACTCACTGGAACCTGGTGCTCATCCTTCACTTACTCACAAGTATGGAATCCAGAGAAGAACTCTGCAAATCCCTTCTTTATCTCTGACCACCTAAACTACCACTGAATGTCTTGGTATATCTTCTCCACAAATTGATGTGATACTAAGGGTGAAGTATGGAACTCCCCCAGTACCTCCTATTTCAGTAGAACCGGTACCATCTCCCAGCTTCGGATGTGAATGAAATGCTCCCCAACTTTAAAAAATCTATCAAGAGCATGTCCAGTGAATATCGGAGTATGTTGGGTCTCACAGTTGGTATCCCCAAGTCGTGCCTTCATAACTCACTATAAAAGTGGAGGGAAAAAACATCAACTAGAGGGAATATTCCCTATTACCATCCAAAGATGATAACTATAAAGAGGATAACTGCACTGATGCCTCACTCATAAAATTTTAACAAGATCTCCTACTGAGAGTATCTACTACCACATTCCCCTTCCTAGGATTATAGAAAACCGCAATGTCATGATCCTAGAGGAAATATACTCATAACCAATATATGAAGTTATGATAATTTTGAGAGATGATATACATGAAAATCTTGTAGTCATAACAGATGATAAACTCATCTCCCATCAGGTAGTGTCACCACATATTCAGTGCAAAGACTACCACTGATTACTAATGATCATGGTTCACATAGTAATTCTCATGTGGTCTCAACTGACATGAACCATATGAAGTCATCATCTACTGATACGTTATAACACAACCATGATTGGTCCCTCGGGCATAAAAAAATACTATGTACTCGACACCCTCCTTTGGAAATATCAAGATGGGATATCTTGTCAATCTCTTTATCAACTCCTATAAGGCCCACTGACACCTCTCTATCCAATCGAATTGCTTCCCCTATTTGTTCAATTCATTAAAGTGAGGTTATATCCAAGATAAATTAGGTTAAAATATTTGACAATATCCTAAAAACCCAAGGAAGATTTGTACCTCCATTATTCTCTTGGTGGATCCCAAGATCACACTGCCCAGACCTTTTATAGGTCCACTACTACACCATCTGCTAAGATAACATGTCCAATAATGCTGACATCATGAATTCAAAACTAAAAATTTGAGAAATTCCCATAAATATGGTGCCCAGATAAGTACGTCTAGAACCATAGTCAACTATCTTGAAAGATCCTACTCATACATTGGGTACACTAGGATATAGTCAATGAAGACGAACATAAAATTTTCAAATTAAGGCTTAATGATCTAGATCCTGAGTACCTTGAACATTTCTATGGTTATTTTCAGACTGAAGGGAATAAAAAATTACTCATAGTAATCTTTGAAACATAAGATTGTTGTATTTTTTAATATTCTCATCCTATACTCACAATTTGTGAAATCCCAGTCCAAGGTAAATCTTTGAAAAACATTATGACCCTTTCAACTGATCAACTAGGTCATCAATAATTAGTAGTGAATAATTATTATTTATAGTTACTTGGTTATGGTGATTGTAATCAACACACAGCCTCATTCTCCCATCAAACTTCTTGGAATTCAAAATTGGGGATTCCCATAGTGAAACACTAGTTTTGGCTAATCTATTCCTCTATAATTCCTCTAATTGTACCCTATTTTCATTAAGATCTATGAAAGACATCTGATATGGTAGTGTAGAATATCACTTACATCCATGGGTTTAGGTCAATGATTATTTCTATGTACCTCTGTGTTGGTAAGGATGGTAGATCCTCATGAAATATTTCATCATACTCCACCACCACTGCAGGAAACTGAAGGCTCATAAAATCCACTACACCACGAGCCATGTTGGAAAACTAGTTTTTAATCAGATTCAAATTCCTATGAATTAGTCCATACTACTCTACATGGGTTTACTTTTTACCCATAAATGTAAAACTTATCCCCTGACTA
Organism: Viscum album; assembly: GCA_963277665.1. Classification (NCBI taxonomy): domain Eukaryota; kingdom Viridiplantae; phylum Streptophyta; class Magnoliopsida; order Santalales; family Viscaceae; genus Viscum; species Viscum album. Next base: position 838,014,061 of record OY728123.1, read on the forward strand.
TGGACACACCACATCCTCTACCCAAAATAGTTTATGTAGGAGTGAAACATAGATAACCATTCCTAACCTATAAGGACATTGTAAGGCCTCATCACTGCTACAAAGAGATTGGATAAAAATGTATTTCCTCCAATTATGAAATCACACTATTGTAATAAGTGAATGATCACTATGTCACATCCATTAAGATGTATCCATGTGACAGGGTCATGATAAAGGCTCAACCAGAATCATTAAGTCTCGAAACAAATAAGGGGAAATAAAGGAATGACTCACAACTTTTTATATCAAAACTATATCTAATTTAAAAAAGGAATATATCTTACCACGTATCATCCATATAGACTCTAGTTCATAATAATTTATTGAATAAATCCACCATATCCCTTGTCCCCCCAGCTCCTTGAGCCTGGAAGGGACCACCAAAAGGAGGTGGTGGCAATAAATCAAAATGTCTACCACCTCCAACTACACTTCCAGCTCCTCTTCCAAATCTGCTACCCTATGGAACTATATTCTTCTTCCACTACCTATACCTTGGAGGTCCATCCACTTCCTCCATATCATCCATATTCTAGGTCAGAAAATCACATTTGAGTTATCCCTGGCTGTTACAAGAGTAGAACCACCTCTCTCTAGGCCGACTAGATCCATCATATGAGCCATAAACCCCAAACCCTCTATCATGGTATTACCTCCTAAAATGTATCGCACATCCATTTCCCTAAGTCTAACATTGAATACCATCTATAAAACACTCATATCCCTCTTTTTTTAAAATTTAGGTACTAACTATCTATGTCTACTTAAGAAATAAAATATCAACCAACAAAACATGCCCTAATACACCATCATAGATAGGAATGTATAAGGGTATCATGTTAGATCGAATGTATCTATGTAGTCCATTATTTATGGATAGATCTTGAAAGAACTGATCATGTACCATATCTATAGAATATCAAGAGTGGTTGTTGAAAATTGATGAATACTCAGACATAATCATCTGCCCGGCCGAAGCTGTAGAAGCTCTTGGATGTATACATACCTCAACATATCTAGATAAATCTCCACTTCGAAATGTCAGTAAATCTCTGACCATGTTATAGATTCATCGTCATATTAATTGGTTACTAATCGACACCATTTTCCAACAAATCCATTTTGAAGTATTTCATCCAAGACAACCGTATGATCTAACATTGTGTTGACAAGGTGAATGACTTATGTCACTACCTCAAGCTATTCCTAAACTTCCTATATGTTAGGGTCACCTTAGATCTTGATGGGTCATTTTTTCTGAATCTCATGATGTGCACTCATCCAATGAACATCATCAGCTGGTACAAAAAATACTATATGCTTCTCAATAGGTGGTGTTACAACTAGTGCACCACTAGGAGATAACACCTCCTAAACATGTCCTTGTATCAAAGCCTGATCACTGAGGGGATCATCCTTGTGATCATGATATTCAATCCTAGCTATAAAAAATCAAATATGAATCATGAGATAAAAAATACGGGCCATGGTAAATGAGTATGTATGGAGATATGACTCAGGAAGGACATGGATAACAAAACCCATTTCATATATTATACATGTACCAATGTTTTCCCTACAACCAATGTCTTCAGGTACAGATTCAATATGAAAGTTATCATAGTCATGGTGTATGGATATTTCATCCTCCACACCAACACTGGGGTCCCTATCATAAGAGTCGATCATGAAATTCTTAATACTGTTACCCAAACCATTCTCATGGAATCTGATCCTAAAAAAGAACTGACTGATTTGATACAACTCTATCAAAACCCATCCCAATGAGTCCCATGTTTTGACTACCTGAACCTTTCCACCCATAGGCCATGGGATGTAGACCAATACCGAGTAGGCATGTCACACACAATGGATGCCTTAAATAAATATACATGTACACATTCACACATCTCCAGGACCATACAATGCATAAATATAATAAGTATGACCTATAAAGTTGGTGAAAAATATTTCAATATAACCATAGGAACAAACAATTTTCTATCAAGATCACTAAGCTCCACTTAGTCCTAGTCCCTCTAGGACTCCATGAGAAGACTGGTTATTTTCATAATACAAGACATATGTGGTAAAAGACCATATAGGGGTGAGTATAACAACACCTAGTGGGAAAACCCAAAATCACTAAGAATATAACATCAAGAATAATAGTTGTTAGATCATCAATGGTATACACAAGTATCACATATAACAAAAATATGTAAATATATTTAATATAGACACACTTTTAAAATTAGAATCACAACCATAAAGTCATCCTAGGATTCCTACACGAAGGTTCCACATGAACTCAACTGGGAGAACAAAGTCAAATAGTCATATAAAACCAATGATTCTAGGATCATTACTTTTCTCCCTAATAAGTACATGTTGGAAGTCTAAAATAATCGATACACAGAAAGGGGATCACTCCCAGAGTGATTATGTTTACCGATAAACCAAACCGAATTAACTCTCCAAGTAAGGGATCGATGCCTGTGTAGTATTGGTCATGATTATACCAAGAATCTAACCTAGTGAAAATATTATGATAGAAGATCTCAATTAGGTAATCATGAATATATTCTTCAAGTCAATCGATGAATTAAGTTCCTCACATGTGATCAATATCTTATGCACTGGATGCAATTCCAAAATAACACATAGGGGAGTTTTAAAGGGAACATACCCTAACAAAACATGTCAAAAAAGAATATGAAAATATATCCATTCCATATTCGAGGGAGTAAATAGAATGTAATAGTAGTTCATGGTTTTTACCATTTATAATTGGTTTTTAGCCATGTATCATGACCCATGCCTATGTTTGTGCCCATGTTTGGGTACACGACTCTACCTTGTACACATAACCTATTCTTGTACGTGTCTAAGTACATGGAATCATCAATATTGTTTAATCATAGACATTTTTATTTACCCTCCATAATAAAAACTGAGCCGCTAGGTAAGGGTCACACACAATGTGACACTTTTCACAAATCGTGTGATATTTATTTCCTTCGTAGAAACCGTTGTGCCATAGTCATGGCCACACACTATGTGTATTCTAAAATTATAAAATGTGTATATTGGATTATTTTGGAACCCATGTAGTATTTTCACATGCCATCACCCACTCCTATAGTCTCCATTGTTTCTATTAATTAAGCTGGAAAACATGGATATTGTCTAGTTGAGTATTATCATCGCCTCTCTTAGGAATCCAGCCAATGAATTGTATGGTAAAATGGGCATCATTGGTTCTCATTTCCATTTCACACCTATCTCAAACTATGAGTCTCAAAACCCTCCCCAATCTATCATCACCATCGTAATATCTCAATCTAGACATCCACCTAAACTTGAATAAATGATATAAATCCTTTGTGAAAAGAAACCAATGCATAATGATTGATTTTTTGGTATTTTGATCGAACAATTGGTCAAATGAAACACCAGTTATGAACACATGAAGAAAGGAGGGAGAAAAAAGAATATGAAAAAGTGGAATGAACCTTGGCCATGTTCAGGTGGAAATTGATCCTTATCTATTTGAATTATGAACAAAGATCCATAATAAAAAAAATTCCAAACAATCCATGCATAATAAACCCGCACCCGCAATACGATCGAACTGCGATTCAATCCTTTGGTCAATTGATTCACTTTCACCATAGGATAAGAAAATATGGACAAATAAAAATAAATCAAAACTCCTACGTCAATATGGATTTTTCTTTAATAAATAACAATTCTTCACCATTTTTTATGGTGAGATCCTCTAATCACGTTTCACACCGATCGAAAATCCATGATCTGATATATTTTTCTTTTAAATGATCCTCCAAAACTCTCTCAAACAGCTCCAAGATTATGAGTCTAACCATGGTATTTCTTCATAGACATATATTTATAATAAAAAATAGGCCATGTAAAATTTAATTAATTAAATTATATTAATCAATTAATTCATTTAATCATTAACTGATGACCACGCCCAACCCATGCATCTATTCCACTCTATAGTAATGTTATGACTATAGTAAAACCCACACTATTAACACAATATAGGCCTCTGATTCCTGGTACAGACCTATATTTATAAAATTTTCTACATTTTCTTGAAACTACACCCAAGTGATATTTAATATATTTAGAATATTACAAAAATCTATTCTTGGTATATCAGTACTTGGAAACTCACAATGTCTAATCATCTAGATCTACAATTAATTTATATAATATTATAAATTAATAAATGGATATGTTAATGTTGTTAAACTTCTCACAAAGTTATTTATAGTTAGAGTTTATGTACTATAATTTATGTGTCATTCCATTAGTGTGAAAAAAAGGGTCACATGAAGCCCTAGTGATACACGGATCTAATAAAGTGCCAATCCTATGCTAGAATGGGGAATTTAAATATATTTTTTAGGAAATTTACATAAGTTTGAAGAGAGAGAGGATATAAAATATCTTTGGGATTTGGGGTGGGATCCATTGATCTAGGCCAATAATGAAATTAGAGTACAACTGGACAAATAGACCATGCTGGTATTCATGGTCGAGGAAGTTAGGCTCAGTATGTATAGTGTTAGTCGAGCAGAGCTACTCAGGGAGGACAGGTGGTTGCTCCGAGCCATGGATATAGCCAATTACATGCTATATAACCTTCTCCTATCAAGAAGAGTGATGTGAAATTTATAGTAGAAGGTACAATATTCACAAACTCAACTTTAGTATCCAATTTATATGACATATGTTATTGATACTCGTTCATATATTCATATTTTAATAGGAATTCTTGGTATAAAGATTGAACACTTCCATTAGGTGATGTATCATGAAAATATGTTGGTAATTCCATCTGAGAGTATTCACCGATGCAAGGGGTATCATCATAGTATAAGAGACCATTATTTCATAAGGAAGATTTTTGTGCTCTAAATGATAGGCTTCAACATAATTTTTGGGATGGAATTGTTAGTTCCATTTTTGGACTATATTGATTGTTATTATTATAGGGTGTACTTATCCTCACTCAATGGTGGTAGTTATTTTGACAAGAGAGAATAAAATGTGAGGGGAAGTAAGGTTTGAATTGAGTTTCATAGTCTCGGTATAGTGTCAGACCATGTTTACATCTTTTTTATAGATGATCTGGGATTATGATTGGCCATCTATCTGCTAGTGATGGTTAGTTTCAAAGATTCCTTCCTAGATGAATTTTATAGGCTACCTCCTGAGGGAGAGTTAGAATCAATATATTTTATTATTCTAATAGTATAAATAGTATTTATCCACTTATATAAGATGATTCCTATTTTATATTTAGGAACTCAAGATGATGTTAGAGGCCTTGGAAGAAAATGGGTTTATACAACCCAGATCTCCATGTGGTTCATCATTAATTTATTCCAAGAATGTGTTTGGCATGATGAGGATCTGTGTGGACTAGAAATTGTTAAATTATATTACAATTAATAAATAATATCCAATTCCTCATATAAAATCCCTATTCAACAAACATCAAGGTGCCAGGGTCTTCTGAAAGACTGATTTGAGAATAGACCATCATTATGTGAGATTCTATCCCTCTAAAATACCATATAAAACATTATAAAGTGGATATAACCTATATGAGTATCTGGTGATTCCGTTCAATTTTAAAAACACACATAATATATTTATAGACTAGATGAATCAGGTATTCCATTAGTAACAGTGTTGTCTCATGGTAATTTTTGTGGATGATATCTTAGTTTACTCTCAAACTAGACACGATCATGCAAAAAACATTGAAATAATTCAATGTACAATAAGAGAGAAACAAATATATTCTAGGATTACTAAAAGATGTATTTTGATAAATAAGGTCCACATCAAGGGTCACATTATATCCAAAGAAAGGCTCTCTATTGATCCAGAGAAGGTGGGAGCCATTTTTATTATGGGAAACCTAATTTTTTTGATATATGAAGCATTTTAGATTATATAATTAATATCAATGCTTTATCCATGAATTTTCATACCATAAAACTACACTTATATGATTGACCAAGAAGGGTTTATGGATCATCCGGATTGAATCTTATGATATGGAATTTTAGGAGTTGAAAAAAAGTTTGACCTTAATACTAATTTAGATTTTTTTTCTGAACCAGATAGATGGTACACACTTTATAATTATGTTTCTGAGATTAGGATATGAGATATTTGAATTCAGTGAGAGTGATTCATGGTGTAAGGATCTCTGAAAATTTTTCCTAACATAATAAATTACCTAATCCACAACCACGATGTATTAAATTTTGTTCATGATCTATATTTTTGGAGACATTTATTTCTAGGTGAACAATTCATGGTATATATTGACAATAAATACAATAATTCTATTTTATGTAAGTGAAAATTGATTCTAAAATAGTGGCTATAGGGTGAATATATTTAGTATTTTGATTTTTATCATACTTACATATCAGGGAAAAGAAATTCAATTACAAATACTCTTAGTAGAGAGACTCAAGATAATGATTTTTAGGAATCGAGTTGTGAATATAAGTTGACATACCTAATTTCTAAAATGCATTTGGATGTTTGGATGTTTCATTATTATCCTACAATAATGGGTTTGTTAGTGTTTTAGTCACTTATAAATTGAATAAAGAGAGGGAAAATTTATAATCCTGAAGGATTAGTCATAGAAGATAATTGAGAAGTACATCCCAGATGTAAAAATATGTATCACGATTTGAGCCACTATTATTGGTGGCCCTAGATGAACAAGGAGATCACATGATTTCTTATTTAGGGTTCCACCTTTCAGTTAGTGAAAACGGAACACCAGTATAGTACTAAACTTTAACAGACACTACCCATATCAAGATGGAAGTGTGATGACATGGCTATTCATTTTTTAATGGTGTTACTAAGGTCACCCCAAGGCAGTGACATCATATAAGCGATTATGGGATGGCTGAAGAAGGTCGCCCACTTCCTATTTATTTGAGATACTTCTCAGTACAAAATATTGGGAGGCTATATGATAAAGATATCATACACCTTCATGGGATTCCATGTACAATTTTATCAAATAGGGATGATCAGTTTACTTTTCAATTCTGGTAGGGGTAGTGGAAGTCTCTTGGATAATAGGTGATTATGAGGACAATATACCACCTACATACCAATGTACAGTCCAAAAACACTATACAGGTACTAGAGGACATGCTAGATGGAAGTGTTCTATAATATAGAGTCATCTAAAAGAAACACTTTCCTATTATTGAGATTGGTAATAATAGAAGTTTCCAAAAGACTATTCATATGGATCCTTATGAGGTACTGTATAATATTCCATTCCATTCACATATGTTCTTGTTAGAGTTAGGGGAGATAGAGTTACATGGACTATGTATCATTCAAGAGACATCATAACTAGTACATTTGGTCATGAAAAGTAAAGAAACTTTTATTTCATGGAATAATTCCTATGCTGATAACCATCATTGAAATTTAGAGTTATAGGTGGAGAATCCGGTCTTATTATGTGTTTTGATGAGATTAAGTTATTGATAAATTCCTAGCCAAGGTAAAATGAAACCTAATTTCATCAAACCTTTTTTGTTCTTGGAGATGGTTTGGATAAAAATATATCAAATAACTTTACCATATAGGAATAGAAAAATTCATGCTATCCTCCATGTTTCAATGCTTTGTTTTTTCTACTCTAGCCCATCTCATGTATTTGATCCTTAACAAGTTGATTTGGAATCTTATACTTCATCTAATATGTATCTAGTTTGTATAATCAAGCATAGTATTAATAGTATCTCTGGAAGAATAGTTCTTATGGTTTGGTAGCTATGGTGTTACAACCATATAGTGGAGAAGATATATTGAGAAGAGTATTATGTGCATGATTAGTGACCTAAATTGTTCTTGGATGTAACTGAATAGCATCTGAACTGTAACACAAGGTTTATTTGTTATAAGGGTTTGAGGTATCAAGATCTTAATTATTTAGAAACATATGAACCATTCTAGGTCAGATAAAAACAATTTTTTGATATCATTCTAATATTTTAACCTAAATGTTTGTTCCTTAGGGATTATGGGAGGATTCATCAGTGTTCAAGGTGTGACATTTATGTATTTGGAGAAGATGTATGAGGTTAATCATTAAAAGATTACTTTTTCTAACTGTAAACATCAACCATGAATCCTATGAAGGGAAAGAATGTGGTCTTATAAATCCTACAATGAGTGGGTCTGCTATCTGTGATAGGTCATGTAGTGTACTATAGACCATGCATATGATTGGAATATTAATTGGCTAACCATGCGGAAAAATCATGTGCACTATAAAAATTGAATAAAATTATCTTTTCCACTCATTTTTTATGAATTTAATTTTCTATTGTTTTCTATTTAATTTTCACACAACAACCTCAATAGTCCCCCTTACGCTATTCTTGTTTATTTGGAGGATCTCCATGATCCAAAATCTACTCCCATCACATTTAGTCTTGTTAGAACCCCCTAGATAAGGCTAAACTTCATCACTTTACTCTATTCTTTTTTTTCTTCCATCTAAATATCATACACCAATTATAATGTAAATACCCCATTTTTTTATTTTTCAATGTTTTATGTATTCTCTCATTCTATCCCAAATATGAGGTTGTTAATGGATGATGAGTCTTTTATAGAGCCTATGTAGTTGATTTATTACTTTTCTCTAAATATCTCAACATTTATAATTTGTATTATTGTTCCATATGACATACCATACAAATGTTGCCTGTAAATTTTTTATTCCATTAATTCGTCACCTAATGTGTGTCCTATATATCCTATCAGTCTTCTGTTCATAATTAATGGGTGAAAACATCGACTCAAACCACCATTTATGTTTTTTATTTAATTCTCCTGAAAACTAGAATTTAAGTAAAACAAAACACCCCATATAGAGTTTTGTATTTATCCTCTAGTAAAACCTTTTTCCCAGGTAACCAAACCAACACTTAGGGTGTGTTTTTCTCAATACATATTGGTGAAATTCCTAATTTAAATTAATTAAATTATCAAAAGGAATGAATACCATAACTATAATTTTTATTAGATACCTTTACTAATTAAATTACAAAACTACATGGATACTTTATCCTTTAAATTAATTACCATTTATGATTTTTTCTATGATTTTTTATAGAACTTGGTTACACTATTGAAGGTGCGGAATTCCTTGAGAATGACTTAGATTCCCAAATTAAAATCCTTGACTATACTCATAGTATACCACCCAATTCATTAATGTGGATTCCAATTGGTTCATCCATATTGGATTTGGAAAATTTGTTACTTTGATGAATTACCTTTACTGATGCAATAGATTCATATATATCTACAAAAAACATAAAATACCCTAGATGATATCCCATGTTCTGTTTGGATCCCAATGAGAAGGACTAGCTTGAGTCACCCCCCTTGGAATCCAAATGAGACATTCTAGAAATGAAATGACTATTTTTTTTGGTTATTTAGAAACAATTTAGAGGAAAAGATAGGTAGTTGATTATACCCACCATGGGGACATCAATTTTCCTTGGAAGTCACATTTTAAAAGAAGGCCAGAGGATAATTTATCATGACTAGAATTATATGAGAGTGGAATAGTAATCTTGGGGAAGGAAAAAAATTATTTTTAGTTGGTAATTGAGTTTTTAGGAATTCCTTGAAGGGTTTGTGAGAGGCCTATTTTGAAATGGTGATAACGACATTTCTGTTAGAATTTCAAATTAATTTAAAGGGTGGACATGATAAACATTTCATGTGGCTCAAAAAATAGACAATAATAGAGTTGTTTAGAGATAATGTTGATTTAAACCTCATCTACTCATTTATAGACATTTTTGTATCATGTTTTAATACCTTTAACCCTTGAATTCTTAATTTTACAATGAAAACTAGTTTTTACCTCAAGAAACCAAATATTTATGCCTAAAAATAAAGTTATCCATGTTGGATAATTTGTACCTAATAATTGTAAATTATAAATATTTTTTACCTGATCCAATTTATATTACTATTATAAATTTATTTTATTATGATAAATATATAATATATTTAATCTTTTTAGGAAAATATTTCTTGAGTTACAAAATAGAAATATTGGGATTTAAATCTATAATTAATATTTTAAAATGTATAATTTCAATTATAAAATAAATATTTTCCTCAATAAAATGGTATAATAAATTTATTATATTCTAATAATGGATTAAAATTTAGAGTATTATTGAAATTGTTATATTGTACTATTCACTCTCAAATCAATTTTTACGAAAAATCCAAAAAAATCATCTTAATATCATTTAATTTTGGTAAACTACTAAATGGTGTTTATTTTGTTAAAATAAAATTCAAAAATTCATGATTTGAAATTTTAAATAAAATTGTGAATAAATTCTATTTAGAGTGTGTATTGTGTGATACTCTAGGACATAGTGTTTACCAGCAATAGTAGGGTCTTAGGTTTTTCACCCCCTTAAATGATTTCATCCTTCAAATTAGGGGTATATATGATCTATTGATTTTTTAGGATATCCTTTATAACTTTTTTAGGATCCCAGGTTTCTTATTCTGCTTTTTTTTATCCAAAGGGATTTCACCAATTGAGATGTCTAGTTTTCCAATACTTTCACTCTAGTGTCATGAATCAAGAAATGTTCTTCATTATAAAAAAAATCCATCACCAAAGTTATTCCCTTATATGTGATCACATGCATTGGATATGAAATGTATATATTTAATAATGAAACATGAAAGACATCATGTAACTTTTAATTGTTTGGATGAATATGCAATTAGTAGGATATAATCCCAATTATTTCTAGTACATAAAAATGACCAATTTACTGATAGATTAACTTACACTATTTAAAAAATAGTACTAGTCCTTTACATGATGAAACCATTATGAATATAGGATCTCCAACCTAAAATTTAAAGTCTTACATTCAATTATAAGCATAGATATTTTTTATAAGTTGAGTTTCTTTAATGAGATTTTGAATAACGTTAATATTAATATTTTTATATTCTATAAGATCTTGCCTGACTAACTTTTTATCTATAATTTTATCCCAAAAGTTTAGCGCATCACACCTCTTCCCATACAATTCATCATATGGTTCCATCTAGATGTTGAAATTAAAACTATTATTTTATGGAAATTACACCAAATGTTGATGTTGATATCACATACCTTGGAATTCAAGAGAATAGGTTATGATCTTATATTATAAATTCTAGATAGTCCTTTTAGACTGACCATCAGTTGGGATCTTATAAGCAGTGCCGAAGTGTACTTTTGTTTTGACAGACCATTGATGACTCCTCCAAAATTTTGATGTGAACGTAAGGTTATAATTAGACATAATCGATATAGGTTCCCCATAAATCCTTATGATTTCATTGAAATAGATCCAAAAATGGTACTAAAGGTGCATATCCTCTCATATTTCTAATAAATTTGAAAACATAGTAAAATGATCCATGGTAACCCATATAACATCATTTTTCCTTGGTGTCTTTAAGATTATAGTGAAAAAATCAATTATAACATTGTACCACTTCTATATTGGTATAGGTAGTGGTTGCATGACTCACTTAAGATGTTACAATTCATCATCCTTCTACTGTAATACTATGTATCTAGAATCAGAGGTTGTATATTCTGATTTTATGACATCCCACCTAAAATATTCTCTTAAACCCCTATATATCTTTGTGTTACCTAAATTAATGGAGAAATTTATCTATGTGCCTCATCTAGTAGTTCCATCTTCAATTATTGTATTGATGAAACACATAAAATATTCCAAAACATCAAAAATCCATATTTATTGGTGAATTATATCAATTATCTATTATTTATTAATTTAATATTACTTTGTAACTTATCATCTACCAAATGTGACTTCACTATCATTTGAAGTAATGTTGGTTTAACAATTTTTTGAAAAATAAATGATTGATCCCCTTTCCTAAAAAATACCATATCCATCTTTACAAGATATTTGTATATAGGAACATTATTAATCCTTATCATTGTTAGAACCCCATGATCCATTATACTCAACGCCTTAACAACCTTATTTTGATTCAAAGGGTAGTAGTGTATAGAGAAACTATAGTCTTTGGGTAGTTCACACCATCTTCATTTCAAGAGGTTGAGATCCATATAAGAGAATATATACTAATTTTTTTTGGCCAATATATATATATATATATATCATATATTTTCCAATTGAGGTATTTTATCTGTATATTAAAATAAGTGATTATTAATAAATGGTCTTGGATATTAGTTGGATAGTTTTGTTACTAGATTCCCAATTTCTTTTATGCATAAAGAATAACCCAATCATTTTAAATAATGAAACAAGGATGTCCTTTCATCAATTCATCAGTATATATTAAAAATAATTCCTTAAATGATGGTTGAGTTAATAATGATTCATTAACCTTAATCATATTCATCTCCTAAAAACATTCCCCACATTTCCTTGGCCATCTAAATTTAAACCCTTTATGTGTTAACTTTGTTAACTTGTTGGCAGACTAGAAAAAAATCTATAACAAACCACTGATAGTAAAATGATAAACCTAGTAAGATTCTGACATAAGTTATTTTTATCACTTTAGGATATAATTTAACTACCTATATCATTTAAGTTAAAATAGATATCCCATCCTGGGAAATGATATATTCAATAAAAGAATCTTCATTTATCCCAAATTCACTTTTATTATACTTCCCATATAATCCATTTTTTCCCGAGGTTCTTAAGAATTATTTATACATAAATCTCATGAAATTCATAGCTTTAAGAGTATATATATATCATCAATTAATACCACTAGAATGTTCTCAAGATATACCTTGACTACTTTATTCATCAAACCCATAAATATATAGGGTTTATTATTCTCTCCAAAATGAATTACCATAAACTCATAATGTCTTTACTTTATTCGAAATACCATATACTGTATATCATCCTTATTCACCCTTTTCAATGATAATTAGAGCGAATATCAATCTTTAAAATTTATTGGTCTCCTTGAATTTGATCAAATAAGTTATCAATGCATTGTAAGGGTACTTATTATTTATCGTGATGGAATTGATCTCCCAATAATCATGGCACAATTTCATGGAATCATACTTCATTTTCACAAATAATAATGGGTCTCCCCACAATAAAACACTAAGGTGCATAAATTTCTAGTCAATAAACTCATAAAACTATTTATTCAACTCCAACGACTACCCTACTGCCATTTATATGGATTTTTAGATGTATTCCTTGAATCAGAAATGATACCACTGGTTAACTAAATTTCATGCGTTGGTAGATTGCCAGTTAATTATATAGGAAAAACCTAAGTGATTTTTTACAACAGTTACATCCTCTCTTCTTAGAATATGTTCCTCATCTATAAGATTAATCATGTTATTCCTCTCTCCCCATAATCTCATTAAGGAGTGTTACTTGGGGGAGATCCAAGCATGATTTAGAAGATGTAATTTCCCATCTAAAGACAATATATTCCACCTCACCTTCATAGATCATAATATTCTTCTATACACATCTTTTATTTCAATAATCATCTAACTTTCTTTCTTAAATTATTAATCACCAACTACGATACTAGGAAAGTATCAAATGTTTTCTGAAAATATAAATGATATTAAAGATCATGAAGATACTGAATCAAATAAGAATCTAAAATAACTTTTAAGAAATGATCCATGTTCCTATAATGAAATTGTTAGTAAATCCGACTTCAGTTATGGTAATTACATAATATTGGACGACATATTTATTGAAGCTGAAAGAGTGAGGGGGAGAGATGGCGGACCATATCTCTCTAGAACTGCGATGGTTTAGGGTTCTTGTCTCTTTATTTTTTTGTTTTTGATCTCATAGCGGATTTGTTTCTTGTTCCTGGTCGATTTAACTCGCATCATTTTGCTGCCTTTGGGGACAATGGAAGCGATGCGTAGAAGGAAGGAATCTAATCGAATGCAAAACCTAAATCAATTTCATTCCATGATGCGCTTAAAGGTTCGGATCTGTGCTCTGCCTCCTCGCGGAAGTCGTCCTTCTGCAAGAAATTAGAGGATGAACGATTTGTGTTAGAGGCAGATCCAGATGCTTTGAAGCAACGTTGGCAAATCTTCAAATTCTCGGTGCTGGGACGCATTACTTATCTGAAGGGAGACAAGCCTTGGAAGGCCTTGGATCTCAAACCGAGGATCTCACATGCATGGGGCTTCAATGACTGGAAACTTGTTCCAATTGGGCGTGGGTATTTCCATATTCTTCTAAGATCGCAGGAGGAGCTGGACCGCGTCTGGAACATAGGTAACATTCATCTAAAACCGGGGATCCTTCATGTTTCAGATTGTGATTTCTCGTTCAATCCTTACACACACAGAAACACAACGGCCCAGATCTGGGTGCGCATTCATGGTCTGAATTTCTTCTTCTGGCACCCCAAAATTCTTAATGATATCGCCACTTACATTGGCACCCCGCTGAAGATAGATCATCGAACAATCCATGCTGAACTGGGTTTGTACGGAAGGGTGATGGTGGAAGTCGATCTCAGGAGTAAGCCTCCGAATTCAATTTCTTTTAATGCGAACGATTACAAAGCTGAGGTTCGCCTGTAATATGAGCGTCGACCTCCATTTTGTGATCTTTGCAAGATTTTAGGACACTCCCTCTTGAACTGACATGTGATGAAGAGCTAGACGAGGTCTCGGGATGATCCACCTATTGCGGATGAGTGGACTCAAGTTTGACGAAAGAGAAGGGATCAGCCCATTGCCTCTGGTTTGCAAGAAAACAACTTGAAGCAAGAAGAAAGATGGGTTAAGAAAGCTCCGCATGTGGGGGAGTCCTCTGGTTTGAAGTGGTCTGATCTGGCTGAGGAAGAGACATCTGATAAAATCGACACTGGCTACTCCCCCTCTGGCGATGATCAACTTGTTGTTTCCTGGGCACCGTCCATTAGCCAGGCCATCTCCCCTTTAGAGGTCGAGAAGCAGGATGTCGTACCTTCGATTGACAGCACTGATCTCATCCTTAGGGAAGAGATTGAGCTTATGGTCCGAACCATTATTGTTCAACTGCGGGGGGACTGCAATCTTGAATGTCCAGGTAATGATCTTCAGACTGAATCTCATGATGTTGCAGGTACCCATAACATCCATGCAGTTGCAGGTACCTCTTCTTCTCCCATTTTCCATGCTGACAAGGCTTCTCTTAAGGCAGGGGTTTCACAATCCAGTTCCAAGATTATGAATCAAAATAATTACCCAAATTTTCATTCTAACCAGACTGTCTCCTTTTCAAAGGAGCCTAAGATGGACTTGCATTTGGACCTTCCTCCCAACACAATTACAAATTTTCTTTCAGAACAGGTGCGAGCAGTTGTTGGTTATCCTTGTATCCACAAGGTGTTAGGCTCCAGTGAGCAGGAAGTGACAGCGGTTCCTATGGCCACTGTGACTGCCTCCGCCAGCACCTCCGATGCTCTCGCTCCTGTTTTGACTCCAAAAGATTCTCTTTCGACACTGATTAGATCTCCAACCATTTTGGATAAAAATCCGGGTGCTGATTCTAAATCTGATTCTATTGTCTCGGTAGTATCTTCTAAGAATAAGCAGGTCAACAACCCAACCCGACATCCTCTCATGGACCCAGAAGGTCGGCAAGGAATAAGGGCTCGGGTGGATCAAAAAAAGGGATCTCTAGCTTCAAACGGAAGTTCAAATGAATTGGTTATTTTTGAATTGTCAGAGTTTAGCCAACCCTGATTCTTTCATTGTCCTTAAGAGATTTATTATTACTCATAAACCAAAACTTTTTGGCATTGCTGAACCGAAAATTAATCTTTCTTCAAAATACTTACACTTTTGTTCTTTTGGTTATAACTTCTTTGGTGCTTTCAAGGGTGGTATTTCTACTGAATCTCTCTGGATCTTTCACCACTCTTCATTGCAATTTGTTAATGTTATTAAAACTTCTGACCAAATGTTTACGTGTGCCTTTAACTTTGCTGGAGTGCATGTGATTTGTAACATGATATATGCTAAAAATAGATATCAAGATCACAAACCCCTCTGGAATGATCTTCATTCTCTATCCATCTCCATACAAGATCCTTGGTTGGTGATCGGTGTTTTTAACGTCATCCTTCTCCCATGTGAAAAAATTGGTCCGTCTCACTCTCTCATCTCCTCTAGTGAATTCAAAACCTCTGTTGAGGATTGTAATCTCATTGAAATCAACCTTACTGGTGCCATGTATACTTGGTATAGGAAGTCCCTCAATAGGATAGTGGCTAGTAAACATGATAGAGCTTTCACTAACACTTCTTCCCTTGATAAATGAGACTCCGTTTCTAGTATTACTTTACCCAAGATCAACTCTGATCATCATCCCGTTCTTGTCAGCTTCTTTTCTAAGGGTTCAAAATCTCCCCTCCCCTTTAAATTTAACAATACTTGGGCTGCAGTCACTGAGTGTTCTAACATGATAAAAGATTTATGGGATGGCATGCGACACTAAAATGACCCTTTTGACTGCATTGCTAAATTTAAATTTCTAAAACGGAAACTTAAGAATTGGTGTTTCTCTAAAACAAAATAGCTTGATGCGGATCTCCTCTTTGGAGAGTGACCTCAGTCGCGTTCATAGTTCCACTACCCACTCTGATTTCTCTCTTGATCCTAAAGCTGAAATCTCCATTTCTATGAAGCTTAATTCTCTTTTGAAGCTCAAAGATAACATGCGTAAACAAATTTTTAAAACCAAATGGTTATCGGATGGTGATAGAAATACTAAATTCTACAACTCTCTCCAAAGAATCAGGAAAATCTGTAGACCCCTTAACTTTCATAAGGTGGTTGAAACTCTCCTTGAATCAGAAGAAGCCATTGCTAATCATGTAGTGAATTACTATCATAATCTATTTAATGGTCTGGTGGTTAGTAAGGATCTTCTTCCAGACATCATCCCTACCATGGTCATTTCTGAGGAAAATTTGCATCTCTTAAGCATTCCTATGGACCATGAAATCAGAGAAACGGTTTTCAGTCTCAACCCTGAGAGTGCTCCGGGTCCCGATGGATTTAACAATGGTTTATTCCAGCAATACTGGGATCTCATCCATGTGGATGTTTGCAAATTGGTTAAGTCCTTTTTCTCCAATGGTGTTCTTACTCATGGGATAAATTCCCAATTTCTTACTCTCATTCCTCAAGTGGACAATGCTGCTGAGATTCATCTTTTCCGTCCTATTGCTCTTATTAACACTCTCTTTAAAGTCATTACTAAACTTCTTACTAACATACTCACCCCCATTACCAACAGAATTGTCTCTTGGAATCAATTTGGTTTTATCAAAGGAAGAACTATTCAAGATTGTATCTGCCTTGCCTCGGAATGTACCAATTTGCTGAACAAAGTCACTAGAGGAGGCAGTGTGGCCATTAAGCTAGATATCAGGAATGCTTTTGAAACCATGGACTGGAACTTTATTTTAAAGGTTCTTAAAAGCTTCGGGTTTAATGACTCTTTTAATACCATGATCCGTACCCTACTTGACTCTGCCTCCATATCTGTGTTGATAAATGGGTCTCCTAAAGTCTATTTAAAATGCTCTAAGGGGGTTAGGAAAGGAGACCCTCTCTCTGCCATTCTTTTTGCTATTGCCAAGGATTACTTAAGTAGACTCCTTACGAGTCTTGTTAATCAAAACAAGATAAATCCCATTCAGGCTTCTAGAAATTTAAATGTTTCTACCCATCTTTTATATACTAATGATATTATTTTATTCTTGAAGGGTGATAAATGGAACATTCATAACCTCAAAAGTGCTCTGGCCCATTATGAAGATATTTCGGGACAGGCTATTAGTTGGAACAAATCCTTTTTTTTCTTTGAAATTTTTTTTGCCCCTAATATAAAAAATCACATTATTGATTACTTAGGAATCAAAGAAGGCTCTCTCCCTTTTACTTACCTGGGTGTTCCTATCTTTTGGGGAAGACCTAAATCCAGTTATTTTCACAACATCATTGATCAAATCATCAATCATCTATCTTCTTGGAAGGGTAAATCTCTCTCTATGGCTGGCATAGTTTGTCTTGTTAAGTCTACAATTGTTTCCAAGATGGTTTACTCGATGATGGTTTATAACTGGCCTGCTAGTCTTCTCAAAATAATCAATGTTTACATCAAAACTTTTGTTTGGACTGGTATTACGATTGAAAGAAAACTTGTCACCATACCTCGGTCCACTTGTTGTAAACCCCTGGATAAAGGAGGTCTTGGTATTAAGAATCTTAAGCTCTTTAATGAATCTCTGCAAGATAGAATGACTTGGAACCTGATTCACAGCAACTCTGACTCCTTGGCCTTTCTCAAGAAAAGATTTGTTACCAAACTTTGGAATGGTAACCTGGGTTACATCACCTCTTCCATCTGGCCATCCATTAAACACTCTTTTCTCAAAATCATGAACAATTCCAGATGGATGGTTAGTGCTGACTCCTCTATGAATTTTTGGATGGACAACTGGACTGGTGTTCCTTTAATTTCTATGTTAACTTCCACCACTAGTCTTGAGAACACCAAGTCCACTATCAGAGAGGTTATCAACTCACATGACATCATCCTTCCGGGTCACATAAGTCACATTATCGATAACTATCCTTTTTTGGACATTGATGATTTCATTATCTGGGAACCTGCTTTTAATGGAGTTCTTGACTCTAGAAGCTTCTACAAAAATAATTTTAATGCTCTGTCTCCAACTTTTCTTGGTTGAAATCTTTTAACAAACCTTGGATCAAACCCTCATACCACTCTCTAATTTGGCAAGTTGCACATAATAGAGTCCCCACTGATGTGTGTCTTCAATCTTTTGGGATCTCTCTTTGCTCTAGATGTCATCTTTGCAACTAACACCGCGAGGATGCTAATCATCTGTTCTTGTCCTGTGCTACAACTGCAGCTCTTTGGAATTACATTTCTAACATTTTTGGTTGCAGATGGTCTCTTCTTGCTACTATCAACTCCCAACTTCAGCATTGTGTGACTTGGTATTTCTCCAAGAAAATCAAGAACCTTTTCTTGGCTGCGGTGGCTGAACTCATACATGTGACCTGGTATGGTAGAAATAAATTTATCCATAATAATTGCTCTTTAAATCTCAATGCAGGTAAAATGTGTATTCTCACTTCCATTAAGGATGCCGCCTCTCTTAAGAAGGATCATTGTGAAAACTCTATTGGGGATTTTGAGATCCTTCGTTGTCTTCAGATTGCGGGCTCTTATAGGCAACCTCGACGTACTTTCAAGGTTTTTTGGCAAGTCCCTCTTCCTGGTTAGATCAAAGCGAATGTCGACGGTGCCTCTAGAGAAAATCCGGGTCCAGCAGGATGTGGTGTCATCTTCAGAGATTCTCTTGGCAGATGCCTTGGCTGCTTCTCCAGTGGATGTGGTACGACCTCGGCTTTAGAAGTAGAAATGTTAGCTGTCATTCATGCTGTGGATTTTTCCAAGAAAAAGGGATGGATCAAGCTGTCGATTGAATGTGATTCATCCGTGGTTGTCCAAGATGTCTGGAAGGGGGTGGTACACCTTGCATGGCCGCTTAACTCTTGATGGATGAAATGTCTTTCTTCGCTCATGGATCTCAACTACATTGTCACACACGTGTTTCGTGAAGCGAACATGATTGTGGATATTCTAACCAACGAGGGAGTCAATCAGCTCACTACCTGGTTGGATGATTTTCCTGATGACTTACTCCCTCTTCTTAATAAGGATTGTAATAAGATTCCATATTTCAAACTTTTGTAGTTCCTTTTCTTTTATTAATAAATTGTTCCATGGTCTTTGACTGAGGCACCACCTTTTAAAAAAAACATAATATTGGACTTTTACTGTAGAAATATCTGAAGAAAAATCACTTAATTATTTGGGAACTAGTTTTCATGATGTACCATATCCATATAGTTAAATAACTAAACATTAATAACTTTTTCCTTTAATTACATTGGTGAGCATGATTAAACTTTTATATGAACTTGTAACAAACTCATGTTCCCCTTCTGTAATACCCAATGTGTTTCTTCATTAATTTATCACATGTGGGAAATCCCATCCTTCCATTATTCCCCTAAGCGACACAGTTCATCCAATGATGCTCAACCCGCATCTTCTCCACCTAATCTCCATAGAATACATATGTCCTAGAGAAATAATTTTATATCTAAACGATTCATGAGACTATATACTCATATGATGTAATGGTTAAAGAGACCAAAAAACTTATAATTTTCTCTTTTAACCCATCAAAGGAATGATAAATATTTATTTCTTGTGTACATACATAGTTCACGACATGCCTAGCTAACCTTGTAATGTTATCATCATATTTAGAAACATTTTACTCCACCTTCTGTCTATGGTTGATAAATTTACTCTTCATTTCTAATCTATGTTCATGAGAGAATTATTTTTAAAAAAATTCCACCATAAGAGTTCTTCATTACATGAACATTATTTTATATTCCTCTTTAGTTTTTTGAATTAGTGTCCACAATTATTCATCGTCTCAAATCAAATGGTAGAACACGATGACAAATTTCTCTTTTTCACTACTTCTAAAAGCGATAAAGATATTATATGAGGAAAACATCTATTATTTAGCTACGAATGGATTATTAGTTCCACTGAATGTTGAAGGTTTTTATCTCATAAAGCGGACCAACATAGCTACACTGTGTTTTAGATCAATACGTCAGAGTGTATGGGTTTCATTATTTGTCATATCCTAGGAAAAATTCTCTAACATGGTTAAAAATAATTACCCTCAACTCCAAATTCATTAACTTTTTTTGGTGGATAATCCATTTATTGACTATAACTGCCGTTATAGTTCCCAATCTTCCCATTAGTCACTGTCTTTCTGAAAATTCATAAACATAATTTTCTAAGGAAATTTAATTTTAAAATAAAATTCATATTAGTCTTTTTTGAGTTACCTCTAGAAATCAAGAGGGTTTTGTTTGATCTTGTTCTATCTAACTTGGTTCCTCTAACTTTAGTCATCAATGTTTCGTCTAAAATATAATTGATACTAATTGTAACATCTTGGATGCTATTAACAAAAATCTAGTATTTATATTACATTATTGGTACAAAATAAAATATTTTATATAAGATCAAGAAAATTACTAGTCCCTGAAGACTAGATAAATACACACAATACACTTGATAACATAAAAAAACATGATCCCATTGGGATGACATTATTATCCCTTCCATACTATCCCTAAAAATTACACATAGTCCATCTCCAATTTTTTGGGAAAATGAAGAAAAATGAGGGTGACCTTAGATGATTAGTAATGAGTAGTTTACAAAAGAATCATATGAATCATTAATATAGAATAAGAGATATCAAAATAATATATTAACAAAAAAAATTCTAAATTAACAGAAAATTATTGAGCAATATATACATGAAAATAAATTAAAAATTGAATTACAATAGTTACTGATCTCATACTGATGGAATGAATAATTATTGAAATAAAAAATTACTGTCAAGGCTCTTTTCCAAAAAAATTATCCAATAATGGGATGAGGAATGTGTTAGGATAGAAATAGTGATAACATATTTTCTAGAGGTGCTGAATGGACAAGATGAATTTTTTTAGCTACATAAAAAAATATCCAATTTTATAAGTAGAGTTAATTTATAGTATAAAAAAATATAAGGAATTTTAAAAGTGGTTTGGTCTAAATTATAAACAATCCAGTAATATACCTATCTAATATATAATTGATACTTTGTGAAATGAACTTATTTTTGAAGGCGAATCCAAACCCAATTACAATCTCTTTTTCTAGTGGATGTAAATCCAAGAGACATAATTTTATTATTGGGAGTGATAACTAAATGAAAATACTAAATTTAAACTATGGGATTCACAACTCGAATGGTCCTAACAATATAATTCTATATTCACAAGTTGAAGAAGAAAAAAATTCTTATAAATGTAAAATAAAAAAAAGTGGGCCCACGTGTGGGATAGGAGAATTAGTGTTACAAACATAAGAAACCCTGATGAAGTAGAATATATATAGAAAAACAATAGGTAATGGTCCTTGAGTATTGTATATGGACGTCTCACTACGGTTGTAGTGTAAGTTAACGATGATTTCATTTAGTAGATGAAAGTTTATCCCGGAGATGAAAACGTTTCCACATATGACTTGGTTTATACATCGCATCAATGTTTATAGTAATGAAATTTTGGTTCCCAAAAGCATGTGTTCTCCTAAATATTATACATTGAATGTATCTTGATGCCTTTAAATAGGATTTGTAATAAACTAACAATCCAAACTCCAACTGGGTATCATAATTAAAATTGACACTTCCAAATTATCCAAGAGACGAGAAAAATTTTCATTCCAAAAGAATTGATATAAAAATAATTTGAATTCAAAACATAATGAAAAATTAAAACTAATTTGGAATACCCATTAAACAATTTAAATATTCTCCATAATAATGGGTCAAATCATTTAAATAAATAATGTACGACAATATAACTATCATATTCAATATATAAAATAATTTTTAATTTTATGCAATACATAATATTACAAAATATTATTATACTACAATTAATAACATAATATAAATTCTAATATGTTCTAAATCACTATATGTTAATTTTTAAAATAATAATATATATAAAATCAATTCAAAATAAAAAAAATAAAAAATTGAATATATGATGTATGTATTTGTGTGAATAAGGAATAAATTAAGAACCATTTAAATATATTTTAAATACACTAAAAATTATTTTCATGGATTCTATATAATACATAATTATTTTAGAAATCAATAAATAATGTAAAGTATTTAATATAATAAGGAAGTTAATTAAATTAACCAATTTAATGTAAAACTCCTTTATAAAATTTTGAGATTTTATAAAAATAAAAAAATGTATTTGAGTGAGAGTAACCATGAGGTAAATGCATTGTGGTTAGTTAAATTACCATCCATCATAACACTCAATCAATCTACTAACTATGTTAACAAATTATATCATTCAATCACTTATATTATTGGGATGCATAGTTTTTTTTGTAATTTAATGTGAGGAAAACATAGTTAAAAAATGTGTTCACATGAAATAAATAATGCATTGAAATTGTAAAATAATAGATACAATCACTATTAAAATTAACATATGTGGTTACGTGAAAAAATTAATGCATGCAATCAGTTGAAAAATTAACACCTTCTATTAGCTAAAAATGTAACACATGCGCTCACTCGAAGAATTAGAACATGTGGTCACGTGAAATAAAAAATAGATTCATTAAAAATTATGGTAAAAAAATAAATGACACATAATAATGGACCAAAAAAGATATTATAATAATTTAAAATTAAACACTTCATATTTTATTTAAATAATATAAGGAGATTAAAATTATTATATGGTCAAAATCAACATACCATGTCAGGAATTGAATAATTTAAATAATTAAACAATTTAAAAAAAGATAAGGAATTAAAATAAATATAGTCAGACAATCATAAGTAAAATATTAAAATATATTCACAAACATAATAAATCTCACCATTTTTATTAGAAAACCAAATAAATTAATCTAAGAATGTTTTTTCCTTCCCCCTTTCCCCTTTTTTAGTAAAAAAAATAGAACTGAAACTCCCCTAAATGTACGTAGATATAAAAACATTAATATTCTAAAATTACATACTGAAATTTAGTTTTCTAAAATAGAGAAAAGTATAAGATTTAGTAAAAATATCTTCAATCTAATTCTCTAAAGGGATAAATTCTAAAACAACACCTCCCTTATTTTCATTGTCTCTAATAAAATGAAATCTAACTTTAATTTTTTTTTCTTCTATAATGCTGGAAACAATTTTCTAAAATTGAAATTATTGATTTATTATCACAATTGTTATGAAATGTATCTAAATCAAAAACAAATTCAAAAAAGGATTTCTTAATCCATAAAATTTCAGCACAATAACTAGAAAAATAGATATATGCAACCTTGCTTGTTGATAAAGAAAAAGATAATTTTTTCCTTGAATACCATGGAATTATAATTTTCCATAAAAATTAATAATACCTAATGTTCTTTTTTCTTAATTTCTACAACCATGATATCCCTTAGAGAGTCTTTAATCCATGTTGGCTTATAGATATTATAAATGTATAACATTAATCAGACAAAATCACTAAATTATAGGGTAGTATAAGAATTGAATGTCTGAGGTTAAACCCACAGAGATAGATTTAGAGAAAATATTAGTTAAATAAAATAAACCCAAAATAAATAATATTTGTAGACGTAAAATATAAACTATACAGAATGTCATTTGGTGAAGAAGGTGGGAGAAGAAGATATATTATGTGTCCCAAACAATACTGATTGTTGGTTCTTGAGAGAATAAGGTATTAAATAATCAATTATTGGTCATGCAATCATCTTAATCGTGTCCTAGCAGGCATAATGGCCAGGTAAAATTCTCTCTGTCACACGTTCTCCTTTTCTCAAGGTCAACTACATTTGATTAAAATGAAATCATAACATAAAACATTATTTGAACATGGGGAAATGAAACAACCAATTTTCATGGTGGAAGTCAAAACCTTGATCAAATATTAAACAAATTAATTCAATCAATCTAAGCAATAGTCATCCCCAAATAAAGAAAAAAATTAATCCATTCATGATCCCTGATCAAAATGTTCATGCTAGATGAAATGATGGAAATGATAAAAATAAAGAAAAAACATGAAATACCAACATCATTTGCAATAAAATATAAAATTCCTTACACATTAAATCCTTGTTCATCACGCATTCCACAACACAAGGAATTCTATCGATTATTATAAACCTGAGTTGGTGAAGAAAAATAATGTAAAAAATCTTATAGAAAGTGGGGAAGATGGGATCTGCACCAGTGCATGTTCTAGGTATTGGATCATCATTGAGATCCATCCCGAATTCCCCTGGAATGGTGTAGTTGAGGGTTATTTTATTGGCATTTTGGTCTATCCTAGGTCATGCAGCAGATCTCCACACATGTCCATTTTTTCAATTTTATGAAAGTGTCACAACCTGTAACGTGTTCACAAATCTGGTAATCCCGATATGAGGTTACCTTTATGATTTCTGAATCTAAGTGAATCTCACACAAATCACGTTTATATATTTGGAACATTGACTCCTTTCACAATGTGTAATCGGGACTCCTGACATGTAACTGAATTTCAAAGTGTGTAACCTTATCACGACTTGTCCAGAAGAATATTTTTCACATGATAAATTCATGACATTTAAATGAATTACACATCATATAATCTTGTTTCTATAGTTTTATAGCTTTTCATTGGTTTTAAAAAAGTTAAGTCATACTATGAGCACAACTCATGATGTGAAGTTTCTTTTATTTCCATTATTCACCCATTATTGTGTAACATCCCAGCCGTAATTAGTTATGGATTGTTTTTATATTATTGCAGTCTAATTAATTATGCGACCTGAGGCACGCGCCTACACACCTTGCTGCAGGTCCTGGGAAACATTTTATTTAATTTAATTAATTGCATATGTTTCATGAAAAATGTCACGTCGCACTTTAGAGTGGTGTTTGGGTTTTAAATAATTAATTAAGGATTGGAAAAGAGTAATAAGATATTCAAAGAAGATTTAAAATAAAGCAGGTAAGGATAAAAAGAAATTCTGAAATACAATAAAGGGGTGGGGGGGGGGGGTTATAAGAAAAATGAAAATAATTAAAATGGGGGATTCTCATTTTTAATTATTTTAATTATTTTCCATTTCATTCTTTTTTTATTTTATCTTTTTTCTTATATTTCATTTTTTCCTTATCTTTTATTTTTCTCTTAATTTTCTTATCTTTTTCTTTCTTTTCTCTCTTTTCTTTTTTCCTCTCCTCTCTCTCTCTCTCTCTCTCTCCCACTCATCACGTCTCACCCCTCAATCCGGTCACACCAACTATCAGCCTATTTGGAAGGCTGATGCTCATCTGTCCGATGTCCAATTTCTTCGTCTTTAGGTGTGCATTAAACCTTAGGGAATGGATAACATCGAACCTGTGAAATTATTCGATTTTGTTATCTATTATGTTAATAGTTCATCATTGAAGATTCTTACCCTATTTTGGGGTTTTTTCAAAAATCCTTCATTCTCATTCATTTTAGGTCAAATCAAAGCCTACCATGGATCTAAGAGTCATCCTTGACTACAAGGTAAGGTTCCTACTCACTTTACCACCATTTCATTGTAATTTATAAAAAACGCACCATTGTGTTGTTAGTCGGTGCCTACAGGCTTTGTGCAATTTCAACCATTTTAATTACTTTAATGGTCCAGTATAATTGTTGCATCCTTAATCATCTTAAATTAATTTGTTTGAATTTTTGCAACAAGATCGGACACCCCTTTGGGTGTGCCGACATAGTCGGTATATTTTTCTGTTAGCTGGGTTATTAATTTAATTAGTTCTGGGTATTACGCAACCCCTTTTTATTGTTTTTAAATTAAATGAATAGTTTTTGGAATTATTGCAACAAAGTTGGACACCCCTTTGGGCGTGCCGACGTGATCGTTGTATTGTGCCATTATCCGAGTTTATTTTTTGATTAATTTTATGTGTTGCGAGGAAACTTTTTATTGTAATTAAAATAAATAAATAGTTTATTGAACATAATCTTCAATTATTGGATCATTGGAACTTTTTTTCTTGAATTGTTTATTTTTTAAATATGCATTTTCCACTGAGGTTGATATGATATGTATATTTCCATGAAAGTTTTTGTATTGTACTATTAAATTTATGCCTTGTGATGCACAGGTGTATCTGTTTAGTTTTGAAGCTGTGACTTTATATGCTGATTATGTCATATCTGCTGCTGTGAAAACATTAATTAAATTTAGGGCGGGGAAAGTAGGTGGGTCCTGTAATAAGGTCCATTCATAGATCATACGTTCCTAACAGGTTACCTCTATGTGCCGAGGGGGGAGGGGCGGTTTCATTAACTTTTTTGGATGGTGACTTCCCCAGACATTCTAATACTTTTGAGTGATACTAGTTCCAAAAGGTCCCGTCATGAAGGATCCATTGGCAATGGGGCTAAGACAGCCTCAGATGACACTCTACCCCTTTTGGATAGATCGGGACAGACTCAGGGTAAAGCCTTTCCTTAGGTGATACTTGGTCTTTTGAAAGATTACTTTGGACGGGCTCGGTGGAATTTGATAAATTGATAGATGTTCTGTAGTGATACCTTTGTGAAGGTATTAGACTCCAACTCTCAACTTGAACCATATATAATGACGCACTTAAGGTTTAGGTTATTACTAATTGACTTTATTGAGAATTGAAATATTTCCCCTAATATGTGGAAGTGTGATTGGTTGACACTGGACTGAACCCCAAGTTAATGCAATGGGTTGGGGTATACTTTTTCCTGGTTTTACCATGCTTTATAAATTATATATATATATATGTGTGTGTGTGTGTGTGTGTGTTTGTGTGTGGGTGGGTGTTCTTTCATTTCTTCTGACATGTACCCTTTCTATCTACAAGCTTAGGCTAAAGTAGGTGACCTGGCACATGTGCTGTTTGGGACGCGGGCTGACATATTTATTTCATTGCACTGAAATTAATTAATTTGAAATGGTTATGTAATGGCACACTGCATTTTTATTTTTGCAATAAATGGAATGGTTTAGACAACATGGGTGCCGACCTACTGGGATTTTATCTCACACCCTACTCAGGCGTCAACGAAACCTTAATAGATTACAAGCTCAGATGTATTGACAAGGGGGATCATGCAACTTTCGATGCTTGACAATTCATCACTACTTAGGATGGAGACTGGGGTAGAGGACTGGGCCTTGCTTGTGATGCAATTACTGTTTGTGTCTTTTCTTTTAGTTGACTGTGTGATTTAGTTTTGTTTTTTGTACTTTAAGTTTAGACTCATATCATGGCCTGACACTCTTTTGTGAGTTACCGTACTTTGTTTTTATTATTCAGTTAGATTATTTACATTGCTTCTACTGTAGTTTTTTTATTCAAATGTGTCCACTACTTATTATTTGTTGTTGTCTACTTCTGATTGGATATTATATGTTACCTATGAGGGCATAGTCTCCCCCACAGACAGAAAAAGGCCCTCACTGGCAGTCGGATGCCTCTGGCATTCAGGGAGATGCGCTTGAGGTTATGTGATGCACCGGTCCGGCCACCATCTTAGAGGTGATCCAGGTCGAGACATTACAAAGTTGTATTGGAGGTGATTTTCCTTTTTGTCTTACTGTTTGGGTTAGACAGGTTACAAGGATATATGGATTGGGGATGTACTCGATGCTTGGACGTAGCTAACCCATGTATAGGGGAAAACTAAAATTCTTGGTTTGGGATGGCAGTTGTTAATTATGCCAGTTACTGTTGATATGAGTTCACCTTGGGTGACTCAATTGTATTGCATTGTTATTTTGATGGTATTATTGAAATAATGGGTTTACCTTTACATCCTGATGATATGAAGGAAAAACATCCCATGTATCATGATAGGCACAATAGGATTTAAATTCCAAGCATATTGCCCTGCCATATCTACTTTCAATGTGCATTTTTCTGTTTCATGTGAGTGATGTTATACCTAGTGGTAGAATTCTAAATTGTTGTTTTATTAAATACGAGGCTGTGTTGGTCTATTATATGTTATCCTGACTCAACATAGGAGTGGGTTGTAGAACTATTTAGTAATCCTTTTTAGTTGTGTCTTCTATATCGAAACCCAACTCTTGAGGCGGGTTGTCTGTTGTTTAGTGCTCAGAGGCATGCTATGTTCCTAAACTCTTTTATACCCTACTTTTTTTCTCGCCTTCATTAATCCTTGTCTATGGGTGTGTTTGGATGTCGTAGAAAAATGCTACCGTGACATCGATGAGTTATGTCTCCAGATAGTGGAAATGAGTAAATTCAAGGGATTGTGGGTCCTAAACCACCAGTGGTTCATCTTATAGAGCCTCATGTGGTGATACCCCTATCTATCTTCCAAGGGACCCTGATGCCCAGTTCAGGGATAGTATCCTTAGGTTTATGAATTCAGTTTAGAATATTCCTAGACCTACCCCATCTATGGAATACCTTACACAAGACTTTCTACAGTAGCACCCTCCCACCTTCTCAGGGAGTGGCAACCCTCATGCTGCAGAATCATGGGTAGAAGTCGTACAGTCTATTTTCGACCACCTTGAGACACCTTCAGAGCGATGGGTGAAGCTTGCAGTCTACATGCTTTGTGACACCGCCAAACGCTGGTGGGATGTTGTTTCTCAGGCTGAGCAGGCTAGTGACAGGGCTTGGGCCAATTTCCAACCATCCTTCTACAATCACTTTTTACCGCAGACTGTGAGAGATGATCATGCACGAGAGTTCCTACATCTTCAGCAGGGCTCTATGACCATGTTAGAGTATTCTACTCATTTCACTGAACTTCAGCATTTTCCCCATCTATGTCTGGAGACGCACAGTCTACTTTGAGGCATTTTAAGGATGGACATGAGTAAACTATCCACTCGCAGGTGAACCTATTTTGTTTGACCAATGTTACAGAGATTGTGAATCAGGATCTGATCTCAGAGTGATATGTTAGGGAAGCTAAACCAGTGATCCTGGGCAGTTCAGTTCTGAGACAGGGTGATGGATCTTCTAGTAGCAGGAAAGGTTATTTTGAAAGTGCACGTGGGGGAAATCCTGGCCAAACAGCATGTCTTGATATCTCTGTCACATGTTATCAGTGCAACAGGGATGGTCACAAGAATTCACAGTGCACGAGAGATCTGGAGGAGTGCCGATCTTGCAACAGGATGGGTCACCTTCAGCATTTCGGTTGTTCCTTCTCTTTAGCATCCAATGTCATAGGATCCACACATGCACCTCCGTCAGGTATGTGACCTATGACTCCACAGCAGGCTAGAAGTTCTATTTACACCGTTCGATCAGGTCGAGTAAATGGTGGATTTCATGGTCGAGGAAATCAGGTTCCAGACTATCAGCTTCAATAGGGTGGACCTGCTCAGACCAACCAGGTAGCGTATTAGGGTAGTGGCTCAGGTCCCATGTATGTAGTGCAATCAGCACCAGAGGAGAAGAGTACAGAGCCATATACAGTTAGAGGTACTATTCTAGTAGCCTCTATATTAAATTCTGCTCTTTTTGATACTGGTGCAACGCACTCCTTTATATCTGCTTCTGTTATTGAATGTCTTGGTTTTCCAATTGAGTACATTTGTGGCATCATGTCTCTTGTTACCCCGCTTTGGGTCTGGAATGAGGGCATATGCCAGTGCCAAGAGTGCCCCTCGAGATAGGTGGGTACTCCTTTGTTTGGAATTTCTATATCCTCGATATGTCTTGAATTGAATTCATTCTTGGTATGAACTTGATTTCCCCATACTATGACCAAGTGGATTGCTATCGTCATTGGGTGTCCTTCACATCCACTGAGGGTAACACATATCATCACAAAGGAGAATGGGACCTGCAGGCAGACTGAGCTAAGCCTAAATATGAAGTGTTGGGCAGAGTGACCGCTCAGTTGGCAAGTCTCATCATGAGCGATCAGGGAACGCAACTAGTTGAATTCCTTCCAGTGGTGGATATTTTCAGGGATGTCTTCCCTGATGATTTCTCTGGCTTAACTCTTATGAGAGACGTGGAGTTCCCTATTGAGCTCATGCTAGGTGCAACACTAGTGTCTATTCCTCCTTATAGGATGGCACCAACAGAGCTACAAGAACTCAAAAATAATCTTGAAGACCTTGAGGCTAAGGGTTTCATCAGACCTAGCACATCATCATGGGGTTCACCTGTCCTTTTTTCCATGAATGCAGACGGTACCCTAAGGTTATGTGTGGATTATCGTCGACTCAACCTTCTCGCGGTAAATAATCGATATCCATTGCCTCGTATAGATGATTTCTTTAACTTGCTCTGGGGAGCAACTATTTTCTCCCAGATTGATCTAAGGTCAGGATATCACCAGGTGCATGTGAGACCATCTGAAATACCATTTATAGCATTCTGAAGTAGGTATGGATTGTATGAGTATCTGGTTATGCCATTCGGAATCACGAATGTGCCAGCAGTCTCCATGGACCTGATGAAATGGGTTTTCCATCTGTATCTTGATTCCTTTGTGGTAGTCTTCATGGATGACAACTTAGTGTATTCACATTCCAAACATGACTATGCAACCCATCTTGAGATCATGATGAGTATACTGAGAGGGAACTGACTATACGATAAGATCAGTAAATGACACTTCTAGATTGATAAGGTACACTTCTTGGGTCATATTTTATCTTAAGCAGGGGTATTAGTTGACCCAGAAAAGGTGAGCACTGTGGTTTCATGGGAGTATCCCAATAGTGTCTTCGACATCTGCAATTTCTTGGGGATTGCTAGATATTACGTGTGATTCATCCACAATTTCTCCCACTTAGCAGTGCCTCTCACGACCATGACTAAGAAAGGTGTATAGTTCATCTGGTCAGAAGCCTGTGAAAACTATTTTGAAGAGTTGAAAGTAAGACTGACCTCAGCCCTGATCTTGATTCTTCCTGAACCTGGTAAGAGCTATACAGTTTATTGTGATGCATCAGGAATTGGAATGGGTGTAGTTTTGATGCAGGGTTATGGGTCCCACAAGTTGAGACCTCACGAGCGGAACTATCCTACACACGACCTTGAGTTGGCAGCTTTGGTTCATGCTCTACTTTGTTGGAGACGCTATTTTTTGGGTGAGAGATTCATTGCATACACAGATCATAAAAGCTTGAAATATATCTCCACTCAACAAGACTTGAACATAAGGAAAAGCATGTGGGTCAAATACTTTCATTAGTTCAATTTTGAGCTCGCTTATACCCCTAGTAATGGTAATTCTATGGAGGATTCTTTAAGCCACAAGACACAGACTCAGGCTGTGTAGGTAGCCAATAGTGAGTAGAAGATGTAGGCCTTGTTTTCAGAGATGAATCAAGAGGTCCAAGAGCAGAGTGGAAAACCAGTTCTAGCAGCTATTACAGTGAAATACCCTCTTCTAGATCGGGGCCGTAGTAAATAGTTGATTGAACCTGAGGGTATTGTTTTTAGGGAAAGTTTTATAGGAGAAAACCCACCTCTTAGGTGGGTTATTGATGGCTGTGAAACTCTCCTTTACCATGGCCGTATATGGGTACATTCAGGTATATGGGAAGAGATGATGAAGGAATATCACACCTCTGATTGGGTAGTTCATCCTGGTTAGAAAAAGATGTATAGAGACATGTGTCGACCATATTGGGGGCCTGATATGAAAAAGCAGATAGCAGGTTTCATCACTCGGGGCTCCACCAACTAACAGGTGAAGGCAGAGCACCAGCGACCTGCTGGACTCCTACAACCTCTATCAGTTACTGAATGGAAATTGAATGACATCACCATGGATTTCGTTACAGGATTTCCAAGATCTCCTTGAGGAATTGATGTAGTATGGGTGGTTTTCGATAGGTTTACCAAGGTTTCGCAGTTCTTACCTATCAGAGAGTCCTTTACAATTGATGAGTTAGGAAGGATTTATATCCGGGAAATTGTGTGACTTAATGGTGTACCTCGTTCTATTATATCAGACATGGATTCCTGTTTTACTTCACAGTTCTGGAAAGTGTTGCAAAAGGCACTAAGCTCACTGGTACTTCTGAGTACTGCATATCACCTCCTGAACGATGGATAATCCGAGAGAGCTATACGAGTGTTAAAGGATATGTTACATGCTTGTATCCTTGATTTTGGAGGATCCTAGAAGAATCATTTACCTCTTGTCGAGTTTACCTATAATAAAATATTCCCGGTGACAATCCAAATGGCTCCGTATGAGGCTCTCTACGGTAGACCGTTCCATTCGCCTTTATGCTAGCTCAAAGCCGGTGAGATAGCTCTGTTGGGTCCTCATCTCCTTAAGGAGACTTCTAAGCAAGTTAAGTTGATTCAGAAGTGTATGACTATAGCTTAGTCTTGGAAAAATTCTTATACTGACCATCACTGCAGACCTCTGGAGTTTGAGGTGGGACATCGAGTCTTTCTGGTTGTTTCTCTGAGGTTGGGTCACAGGTGGATAAGGAGACAAGATATGTTATCAACGAGATACTTCAGGCCATTCAAGATTGTGGAGAGAGTTGGGCCGGTAGCCTATCGGTTACTTCTACCTCAGAGGTATCATGCCATGCACAATGTTTTCCATGTATCTCAGCTTCAACAATATCATCCAGACCCATCTCATTATTTTGACCCTAACGGCATCGAGCTTGAAGTTGATGCATTCTTTGCAGAGCATCCAATCTGTATCGTCGACCGTAGCATGGAAGTCCTCTGAGGAATGTCAGTACAGCTGGTCTAGGTGTTGTGGAAACATGGATACGTTCAGGACGAGACCTGGGAGCGATAGACCGATGTACGTGTGCAGTGGCCAAAACTCTTATCTAGATACGTTCCACTACCATCGGAAGGGAAATTAGAGGACGAGTTGTCTTAAGGAGGGGAGGTTGTAACATCCTAGACTTAATTAGGTACAGACCATTTTCACTGTATTGTAGTATAATTAATTAAGCGACATAGGGTGCGCACTGGAACACCATGCTCTGGGTCCTGAGAAGCTTTTTATTTAATTTAATTAATTGGAGATGTTTCATAAAAAATGTCACGTTGTGCTTTGGAATGGTGTTCTGGTTTTAAATAATTAATTAATAATTGGAAGAGTATAATAAGAGAATTAAAGAAGATATAAAAGAAAGAAATAAAGATAAAAAATAATTCTGAAATACAATAAAGAGTTAGTTATGGGGAAAATGAAAATAATTAAAATGGGGGATTCTGGTTTTTAGTTATTTTTATTATTTTCCTTTACATTCTTTTGTTTTATTTTATATTTTTATTTTATTTTCTTTTTTCCTTATCTTTTATTTTCCTCTTTTTTTTTTCTTTTTTTCTTTTTCTTTCTTTTATGTCTTTTCTTTTTTTCCTCTCCTCTATCCCTCTCACACTCATCACGTTGTACCCCTTAATCCTGTCACACCAACCAGCAACCCCTTCGAAAGGTCGTTGCTCCTCCATACGGAGTCCGATTCCTTCACTGTCCGGTGTGAAGTAAACCTTATGGAAAGACTAACGTTTCTCAAGTGGAATCAATCGATTCTATTGAGTATTCAGCATACAGTTCATCGCGGAAGCATCTTACTATATTTTTGTTTTTTAAAAAATCCTTCATTTTCATCCATTTTAGGTCAAATAAAAGTATACCATGGATCATAGATTCATCTACGACTATGAGGTAGGTTTCCTACTCTCTTGACCTTCATTTCGCTGCAATTTCTAAAAAAATGCACCGTTGTGCCTTTAGTCGGTGCCTACCGACTTTGTGAAATTTTATCCATTTTAATTAGTTTAGGTTATGTTTAATTGTTGAAGCCTTAATCATATTAAATTAATTTGTTTTAATGGTTGCAACAAGATCGAACAACCTTTTGGATGTGCTGACAATGTCTGAGTATTTTTCCATTAGCTGGGTTATTAATTTAACTAGTTGTAGGTATTGCACAGACCCTTCTTATTGTTTTCAAATTAAATGAATAGTTGTTTCAAATATTGAAAAAAAGTTGGACTCCCCTTTGGGTGTGCCGAAATGATCGATTTATTCTGCCGTTAGCTGAGTCTTTTGTTTGATTAATTTCATGTGTTGCGAAGCAATTTTTTGTTGTAATTAAATTAAATAAATAGTTGTTTGAACATGAAATTCAATTGTTGGAACCTAGTAACTTGTTTTGCTGAATTGTTTATTATTTAAATATGCATTATCTGCTGAGGTTGATATAATATGTATATTTCCTTGAAATTTGTTGTGTTGTAGTGTTAAATTTATGCCTTGTGATACACGGGTGTATCTGGTTAGTTTTCAAGCCGGGACTTTATATACTGATTATGTAATATAAGCTACTATGAAAACATTAATTAAATTTAGGGTGGGTAAAGGAGGCGGGTCCCGTATTAAGGCCCACACCTAGATCCTCAGTTCCTGATGGGTTACCTTTATGTTCCGGGGGCAGTTTCACTGGCTTTTCCAGACTGAGACTACCATGGACTTTCTAATACTTTTGAGTGATAACAGTTCCAAAAGTGCCCATCAGGACAGATCTATTGGAAATGTGTCTAAGCCAGCCTCAAATGACCCTCGACCCCATTTTGTGAGATTGGGATAGACTCATGGTAAAGCCTTGCCTTGGGAGATACTTAGACATTCAATAGATTTCCTTGGATGGGCTCAGTGGTAGTGGATAAATTGATGGATATTCCATAGAGATATCTTCGGGATGGGCTCAGACTCCAACTTTCAACTTGATCCTTAAATAATGATGCACTTAAGGTTTATGTTATTGCTAATTGAGTCTATTGATAATTGAGATATTTCCCCTAATATGTGGAGCTGTTCCTGGTTGACACTGGACTGAACCCCAAGTTAAAGAAAAATATTGGGGTATAATTTTTCCTTGTTTTACCATTATTTCTAGGTTATATATATATATATGCGTGTGCGTTCATTTCTGCTGATAGGTACCCTTTCAAGCTACCAGCTTAGGCTGAAGTAGGTGACAAGGCACAGGTGCTGTTTGGGACTCAAGCTGAATTATTTGTTTCAGTGAAATGAAATTAATTCATTTGAAATGGTTTTGTAATGGCACACTATGTTTTAATTTTTGCAAAAAATGGAATGGTTTAGACACTTTGGGTTCCGACCTTCTGGGATTTTATCTCACACCCTACTCGGGTGTCGTCGACACCCGATTAGATTACATGCTCACAGGTATTGACAAGGGGAAGCATGCTGCTTCCGATGCTTGACTATTCATTACTGCTTAGGATGGAGACTTTGGCAGAGGAACGAGCCTTGCTCATGATGTAGTTACTGCTTGTGTGTTTTCTTTTAGTTCACAGTGTGTTTGAGTTCTATTTTTTGTACATTCAGTTTAGACTCATATCATGTCATGACACTCTTTTGTGAGTTTCCACACTTGGTTTTTATTATTCAGTTGGATTATTTACATTGCTTCTACTACAGTTTGTATAATCACTTTCTTCCGCTACATATTATTTGTTTTTGTTTACTTCTGCTGTGATATTATCTGTTACCTATGAGGGTATAGTCTCCCCCATGGACACAAAAAGGGCCCTCACTGCTAGTCGGCATCCTCTGGTGTTCGGGGAGATGCGCT
Organism: Viscum album; assembly: GCA_963277665.1. Lineage (NCBI taxonomy): Eukaryota > Viridiplantae > Streptophyta > Magnoliopsida > Santalales > Viscaceae > Viscum > Viscum album. The sequence goes on from OY728123.1 coordinate 838,050,624, forward strand.
TGAGGTTATATGATGCACCGGCCCAGCCACCGTCATAGAGGTGAGCTGGGTCGGGACATTACATTTCATTACCTTTATAAATATTCACTATTTCCTTCCATAAGAAATAAAACTATTCAAATTTTCTATCATTTTGAAGGATTGTAAATTTAAATATTGAAATTAATACAATGAAATACCATAATTATATGCATGAAATAAAATTATCAATCCTTAAAAATCAAAGTCATAATGTGATATTAAATAAAGTCAATTATTTTTAAAATAATTCATACTAGAGTTAATATTTCCTTTAACTTATTTAATTAATCTTCTCCTATCTTTTATACGACACACTTGAGGATCAGTTCGAAACATTGAGAATAAAAAATACTAATAATGATATCCTTTCTAAAAGAAGTTAAATATATTAAACTACCTGTTATTCCTCTCTAAACATTACTAATAATATATTTAATAAAATAATCAATAATAAATTTATAACAATTACTCGTTGGAGTTTTCAAATATTTACAAGAATCAATACCAAAACATTTATCCAACACTTTATCATTCTAGGATTGATTATAAAATATCTCATATTCACTATCATAAATTTGATGTCCACAAAAAGAAAAATAATTATACCATTAAGCTCATATCCAAATATTTTCACATCAAATTAGATATATTTTTAAAAATATGTTCACTATAAGTTCCAAAAATTACATAATCAATATATATTTTAATAATTAAAAAGTAATTTTAAATCCTTTTAATAAATTGGGTTTGATCAAAATTTACTTTCATGAAACCATTATTCAAAATAAAAAATGAATTTCTATAATAGAATCCTCAAGATTCGAGTTTGATACCATAAAAAGATTTAGAATTACTAAAAACATGATTTGGAGTTTTCTCATATTCAAAACGAGGGTGTTGACTAAAATAAACATGTTCAGAAATAAAATAATTAAAAACTCACTTGTAACATCCATTGGATAAAACATAAAACCATGAAAAGAATAGAAATAAGAAATGATTATAAAGCCTCTAACCTGGATATAGGTGCAAATGAATCATCAGAATATATAATTTCTTCTTTAGAATATCATTGGGGAAAATGTTTGGATTTGTTGTTGATAGTCTATCCATATTCATCTTAATTATTTATAATTATCCATTTAGTTTTGATTACCATCTCATCTTTAGGAAATTCATTTAAAGAAAATAATTATTTATAAAAATTTATTAAGATATTATTTCATATAAAAATAATACAATTAGGATCATTTATAGAATCACCAACATTATTAAGAACATTAATAGAAACAAATGCAGAGTTCATAAATAATTTTAAAGTAAACCTTTATGTTTTCATACCAAAATAAACACTACCGGTTACATTATCAATTGGATTATATATATATACAATATCTATGATCGATTATCATAACAATTAGCATCTTTATGTCCCTCAATTAATAGATTATCCATAGTTTTTTATTCACCAAAATTGAAATCCGTGAATTATCTTCAACAATTTCAAAGGAAGTGTTTTGAATAACACTAGATTCATCAATCTATATTGGAAACAAATACTTCAACCATTATGGAATGATTATTATAAACCCTATAATATTATTCATGAGAAGAATAACCAATAAATACACATTAAAAATTGTTGGATTTAAACTTATCTAAACTACCCATCATATTCAATATAAAAATTCAAAAAAAACATAAAAATAACAAAGCATTTGTTTTAAATAATTTAATAATTCATAATGGTTTTTTTCCCAAAATGGTAATATAAAAAATATATTCAAAACATTGAAATAATTATTAACATATTATTCCCAAAATTACATATCAATCACATATTCATTAAACATAGTTTGAGCCATTTTTTAAATTATTTTATTTTCCTTTATATAAAAAATTTTGTTATGGGGTTTTAGAATTAGAATATTTTTATGCATAACCCCTATATTTACGAAACATATCAAACAAAAAATTTAAATACTCATGACCTTTACCATATTTAACAGAAGAAATTAAATTAACATACAAATATTCAACTATATTATAAAAAGAAGTTAATCTAGAATATACCCTCATTAATTTTCTTATGAAAGACACTAGAAGTTGTTGGTTTTTTTTGATTTCACATAGGACTAATGAATTCAATAAATTTTGTTTTCTATTTATCTTCTAAAAATGATTAATATCATCTCTTTATTATGTTATCATAGTCATTCGGTGGTTATCCCATGATGGTCCTAAAATTGTCCCCAGATTTCAGCATTGATTTTGAGGCTACCATAGATCCTATTTGGACAGGGTTACCTATTTTTATACTTCATTTATTTAAAAAGGATTCCCTATTTATGATTAATATATTAATTGGAAAATCCCATAAATTAGACTCTATTACAAAAACTCTCTCTTGACCTTCCATTAGTGGATCATCAGTAGAGATCAATATTTCCCAAACACTACCACCCCACATTTAGATTCAAAATTGAAAGTCTAGGTTTTCACATGAGGTTTTCTTTTAAAACATACCATTTTTTTACTGGATTTCTAAATAAGTCATTTCACAAAGGGCTAATGAATCAAGCCTCACATTTCATGACCCTACATTAAATACTTCCTTTTGGGTTGGAAAAGGTGACCACAAGGGGATGTATTCTGCCTCCTCTAGACATCTTTGGTGTCATGTTGATACAGATTCTAATAAGAATTTTGACATAACTTTTATAAAATAGTTCTCCATTGATAATTTCAATGTAATTGTGGATGATATTCATAATTCCTAGCCTATAAAAGAGGATATGTAAAATATTAACAAACACAAGCTATCTAATATTGAGATTTTAGGTATTGTGTATCATTATCAAGAGGTGGACTATGATGTCTTCTCTAATTATGGTGAATCTATTCAGGATTATTATGAGAAATCATGTGTGTTTGGGGAATCATATCTAAAGGGAAGTTATAGGAATCTTAAAAAAACAATTGTTTAATCATATGGATTCATTAATTTGAATCCATAGAGGACTAAAAAATGTAGATAATATTTTAATCATAACAAAAATTTAGTGACTCAATCCTTCGAGACTCTAGGAAATAAAAAACATTACATTACTCTATAGCCTGTTGTAGCTAAGAATCTTACAACATCCACTAGTTAGCATGAGAAGGAGGATATTATTTATGATAAATATGTTGAACCTTTAAGGGACACATATTTGGTTGAAGACGACATGGGGGAAGAACAAAACTCTTGTCTAAGCATTTATGTTCGAAATATTTAATGTTGTTGATGTTACCAAAAAGTTTTAACTTTAAATTAGAAAGAGAATATCCAATATAATTTAGGAGGAATATAAAAGAACATTTATTTTATCTTAAGGTACATTCCATGTAAGTGATTATCTTTTATTCCACTTTTTGAATCATTCTTTCATGGAATGTTTTTTCTGTAAATGTTTTTTTATTAGTTTAGAATTTAACTTTTTAGGTCTTTAAATACAATTTTAATGCACTTTGAACATTCCTACTATGATTCTCAATGAAAATATTTGATTTTTTTATGTTTAGTTGATGAAATATCACTCCTTATATATCATTATATATTTTCGAGGGTTATAAGATGATTCATTTCTTGGCTATTTAATCCATGATATTGATAAAATTGTTTTATGAGATTTTTTGCAATCATTATTACATAGAGGATTATTCTTGTGTTTTTGAAAATGGAATTTGGGATACAATTGGTTTTGGAATCCTTTATGCACTATTCTATTTGGAAACACATAAGATATATTGTCTATAAATACTTGTCGCTTTCCCAAGGAATGAATCTTTTCTAGTTTTATCTATTTCAACTTGAAGAAACTTTGGGTGGCTACAAGATAATGTCTTCTTTAAATCTCTACTGAGTGATTGTGAGGAGTAATATCTACATGGATATTTATGTTGTTGAATATGTTTTTATTTTTTAATGACATATTGAAGGTAAAATTCATTTTATTGTACAAATCAAAAAATTCTCCTGATTTTCTGAATCTTTACATGAATTACATGGAAAATGTTTCATTACATTCTTATGGTAGTTCTACTTTTAGCGGTGATCAAATATTTCTTCATTTTTCATGAGGAATTGGGAGGTTTCTGATAATTTTTTATTGAATAGGCGATGTTCTATTTTTTATAAAGGCTTGGAAATTAGTGATGAACTATTATTTATTATTTGATTCATTGGATTCTCATCATGATTTTATCAAATATTGTCAAAATAAAATTATACAATTAGTATGTTATATTGTTCATTTATGATGGTCATGTGATTATTTACTTTTGAAGATATAAAACATTGAAGGAATCCATTTTATAGACAAATAATTAGTAATTTATTCTTTATGAAATATGGGATAAATGTAATGGGATATTATATCAGATTAGTGTTCCTTTTCTAATGATTTTATATGATGCTTTGATTAAATAGATACCTTTCATTCTAATTTATTTTTGTTTTAATGTCATATATGTTTGTAATGTTTTTCAATTTCTTGATGATTAAAGCTCATTTCACCCCATTTATAAATTTTAACATGACCTTTTTTAATAATTTATTGTGGGGAATGAATTAGGAAGCCAAATCATGTCACATTTAAAAGAAATATTTATAACCACTCAAACAAGAAGTTTTCATAGGAAAAAATAAAAAAATATGCCATAATTTAAGAAGTGTATAAGAAGAAACAAGTTTGGTAGATCTAATGGAATTATTATTCTACTTACCTTTCAATAATGAATCCAAAAAAGAATATTTTCCTATACTTAACATCATTATGTCCAGAACATGTCCATATTTGGATATTTTGTGCAACATTAAAAAATGAGAATGAAAAAGCCCCATATTTTGGATAACATAATCTTTTTCAATAGCATTGAGACACATAAAATTTAGATTAGATAGACCATATATACATATATAATAAATATTATAGTTTTTGTATGCCTAAAAAAAAATTAAAATATCATTAAACACAAAACATTTATTATATTCAAACATAACATGCATACTATCTTAAATATTTTGTGGGATAATAATTAGATAGTTTATATTCTCTTCAACATATAAAACATTCTAAATTAAAACAATATTATAAATACAAAATTCACAAAAAATCATCATCTTGCATTTAGAGTTATCTACAAAAGTGACAGATAATCCTTCACATTTTTCATAAGTGAGGAAACTCATTAGGTCACCGAACATATTTCAGGTGTTCCCAATGTCTATTTACCTTGTGTCTTGTAAATTCATAAGGTAGTTATCCAAAAAAGATAAAATATTTATAGAAATTTTTTGTTACCCATTTTATCTTGGGTCTTAATAGGTTTATAAGATAATTGTATGGTACACAAAATGATTTTAAAAATTCAATATAATATACTCAATAATATAAAGTATTTAAAATAATAGACCTAGTATATGAAATTTAATGTGAGAATCTTATATAACATTCATTAATAAAATTTTCAGGCAACCTACACTTAAATAATGCAAAAAAATAAATAATTCTAGCATAAATTTTAACAAAATTACCCTTATATAATTTTGGAATATGTGGATTATAAACAAAAATAGTTTTTTATATATTTTGTTTCATCATAGTATCCATAATTTATTATTTTTTTAATTTATTTGAAACAAATTAGATATAATTTCTTTTATACTCCCAACTTCAATTTGATATTAATCATTCTCCACTAGAAGAGTCACAAAATCATCAAAAATATTACCTTTAGAACATGCAGATTAATTTTTATTTTCTTCCTTAATATCACTCTTCTAATAATTTAATTTCTTAAAATCCTTGATAAGCCTCTTAGATTATTCTTTTAATTATTTTTACAACTTAATAACTCTTGAAACGTCTTTTTGAATCTATTAATTTTCTTCATACAACTCATAAAATTTGTAACCATCACTGTCAGAATAGTAATTAGAATAAGAATCATTACATACCTTATTTTTTTTAATGATATCAAAAATAGGTTTGGATAACCCTTTCTCATATCAAAATTCATCACACTAATTATATTATTTTTCAAAATGCCATCCATTATGATAATTACTTTTAATTGCCTTCTTCTATTTCTTATGTCTCCCTTCACATTTAAAATTGGAAAGTCAAGTTTTATATGACCCCACTTTCTGTAATTATTTTAGGTTACATCCATTACTTATATAGTACCATTATTTTCTTTTTGACCATTATTTTGATATTTTCATGGTTTCATCTTTTACATTTTCTTTTACTTTATAATGTTATAAATCCATTAGCTTATATTATTGATTTCTACGTTTTGAATTATTTGTATCTTAGATTCAATAGAATCTGTAAAAATATTTATATGATTTTTGAAAGAGATGCCATTATTCTTTGAAATATCTTTATCTATAATATTCATAAACTTAAGTACTTATTGGAAGATATATCCAATTAGTTTATATGGTGTGTAATATTTCAAATTATTAATTTCATTGATGATAAAATTGTTTGTGTGATACATCTTTGGTAGCACTTGATAGAATATTTCAAAAGGTAAATGATTCTCTAAACGTTCTAATATATAATTCATTAAATTCACTATGCTGGTGAACTAGTGGAACACTTGATTAACTATCTCATCTTCACCATTTTTGAAATATTAGTATTTAACTTTAAGGATTTTGTGTTTGGTTTTTATTTGCTTATAAAAAAATATATGTTAATTGTAAAGTCTTCTATACCTGATGAGCTATCTTATTAATAGATGCATGATTAAAAATAATTATCTTATATAACCTTATAAAATATTAATAATCGTATAATTTGAAACATATTTTTGTATGCCATTTAATATAAGTTTATAAGGATCAGATTCACGGAATTTGTAATGTTTTACAATTATCACCAAGTGATCAATGATCAATTCCTTCATATATGCTCCCATTCTAGTTTTCCAATAAACATAATCATTACATTACATATGAGTAGGTTTTAAGGAATCCACCCATCATTCAGATTTATTCCTACCATCTCAAAGAATCTATATTCTTAGAATATGAGGCGAAGGAATTGGTTTGATAAAAATAATAATATATCTTTATGTATAAAGAGAAGAAAGTACTATATAAGGATTTCAAAATTCCAAAAGGATTGATGATCTGATAACAAGAATTATGTATTAAAAAAATAGAAGAGAAAAAATATCCTTATGAATGTTCAACCTATGATATTGATTTTATGGTAGAAAATAATGATGGTATATGGTCTATTGGGATTATGAATATATGATGTTAAAAAAAAAATTAGATAATAAAAATACCAAAGTTAATGAACAATGTGAATTTGTAGTGATAAATTAATGTATGAACATTAGGAATTTTTATAGCGGTTCATTCTGAATTATACATTGTTAACTCTTTTACATCTCTTGTCAATGAGAGATACATTCTGCACTAAAATGATTTTTGAAGGGGAATCATAACTAGATAACAACCAAATTTTTTTAGTGTAACTACAATTAAGACACATAACTTTTGTACAAAGAGTCACAACCCAATTAAAACTATTTGTTTAGACTATGTTAGTAAAAACTAAAATGATCCTGAATATTGAAACTGGTAGTCAAAACCCAGATCAGTAAACAATTTTTTTTAATGAAAACCTATAAAAAAGAGTGGGAATGTGAGATATTGGAAGTAGTGTTATTAAAAACCAATTTATGATGAAGTTGAAGATTGATAAAAGAACCATAAGTATAAGTTCTTGATTATTATATAAATTTTTATCAACAAAATTTAATGGATGTTGTATAAATTTTTGTTCAACACTTTATGTTATGTCCAGTAGATGAAAAATTATTCACATGGGACATGGATAATACAACACAATAAAGATTAATTTAATGTTATTTTTGTTATCAAAATTTCATGTTTTTGTAACATGTATAATTTGAATATGTCTTCAATCTTTAGAATAGAATTTGTAAAAAGATAAAAATACAAACTCCAACGGGGTAATTTAATTCAAATTCAAACAATATAATTATGCAATAGAGAGAGGTAGTGAAAGAGAGAGAGATAAAATTACTGTTCAAAAATAATTATAACAAAAAATAATTTGAATTAAAAAAATTAAATACTAATTCAAACAGATTGGAATTACCTGAAAAATTATTCCAATAGTCTCCTGGAAAATTAGTCAAATTAATTCGATAAATATTTTAGGACTATATAACTATTAAAATAAAAATAAAAAATACATTATAATTTCATTAAATGTATAATGAATCAAAATTTAATTATACCGCATTAAACAACATAAAATTAAGTTTCATATGTTCAATGTAACTGAATATTAATTTTGAAATAATAAGACGTAAAAAATAAACTCAAAATTTAAAAATTTAAATTATTAGAATACTTGTTTTATGTGTATGCGTGGATTAATATTAAATTAAAAACATTTAAAAATATATAAAATATATTTAATTTTTTTATTGTGGATTCTATAATATATATATATATATATCATAAATAATTAAATTACATAAAATAATTAAAATAAATTAAAATTATTAAAATTATCCAAAATAATGAAAAATTGAACATTTTAAAATGTCTTATTTTTCTGGAAAAAATAAATAAATAAAGTAACAGTAAGGGTGATCCATAATGAGGTATATTTTATGTGTTCAGCTAACTTACCATGCCATCATACCGTGTTATTGGTCTATTGACCATGTTAAGAACTTGTATCATAAATTCACATAAGTTATTGTTGTAAATGGTCAGTTATAAATCAATATGTTGTAACATTACATAAAAAATGTTTTCACTTAAAGTAAAACGAGAAGTAACTTGAAAAAATAACACATAAGGTTAGTTGAAATGTTTACACATTTGTCAGTTGAAAAGTTCAACTCATGCATTTTTTGAAAAATTATCATTTGTCACATGAAAAATTATCACATGTGCTCACTTGAAAAATTACCACATGAGATCAATTGAAAAATTAAGACAAGATGTCATTTGAATTAAAACTTGAAATTTTTAAAAAATTATTACAAATAAATAAAAAACTATAATCAATGTCCAAATAAGATATTCAAAAATTAAAAATTAAACACTAAACATATTATTTAAAAAATAGAAAAATTAAGTTATTATATAATCAATAAAAATATACCATGTGAACAATTCAATAATTTAAAGCATTGAACAATTTTACAAAAGTTGAGGAATTTAAATAAATATAATAAAAAAAGTATAGTAACATAGAATATGAACATTTGCAAGAATTATACGCCAAAACCCAACATGTATATTCATGTGATACTAGTCAATGCATTGAGGGGATATATAATTTTGTACACACCCATCACCTGATTGCGTCCAATGCATTCACTATAATATTCAATAATACCCTGAATACTATGAGAATCATATTTTTAAATAAAGCATGGATATAAATTTTTTGGGAAATAAAGACATCAAATATTTCCCCATTCAATAGAATAATGTGGATGTCTAAGAGAATAACCCTTAATTAACATAGAAGACATGGGGTTTCATAAAAGTTAGAAGATGTACCCTTATTAAAGAAATATATGGGTGGGGAAAACAAAAATGTGATGGGTTATAAATATATGATAATATTTGGATTCGATATTTTTCATTAGTAGGAGACAATGGAAATGGTAGAAAACATCAATTATCCTAGTTTATAAATAGTGAGTGAATATTACACTGCCTATCCTCGGGCGTGTCTTTCTAGTTATATAGTCTTAGGACAACTCCTAATGTATCATGGTAGTGATTGATTCAATAGAAAATCAACCATTTTCATGGTGATTACCCCAAGTTGAATATAATCTATAGCTTTATCAACCTTCCAGTATCTTGATTAGGAGATATTTTTTTTTAATTTTCATGCATATTTATATTACTAAAACATAGTATTGGTTATTGATGATGGAAGTGATTGATTTTTACTATGGTTTTGGAAAATCATCAATCAAAATAAAGTGAGAGGGGAGTACAAAAATTATATTTGAATAATTTATATTTCATGAGTAATATGGGAAAAAATCTTCTTTGGAATTGTATGCATGACAGAAAACACAATATTTGGTGACTATAACATGTGTCATATAGAATGAAGATTTTCATAGAAAAACCACACCTATGGATTTTGAAGAAATTAAATTATAACCTCTAGAAATATAGGGATTAAAAAAGATATAAAAATTACATGAATAAATTAATTTCATTACATAAAATCTCAAATAGATATTATATACACCACATAATGGAGATTTGGTTCATAATAAAAAACTTTTCACAAAGATAGGTATTTGAAACGAAAAGTGATTACCTATTTTATTAAATAAAAAAAATGTAAATAAACTTCTATTTAATAAAAATATGTATTATAATAAATTTATAAAATTCCATATTAATATACATCTTCATAGTACTCTGCATGAATAATCATTTTCTACAAGAATTATTTCGATATTTCACATATATTTTTATAGTTTTGATCATTTATACTAGTTTAATAATAATGGTGTTCATATTAATTATAAATATAAATTTCATTTGTAATAATTTATTAAAGTTACTATTTTTTTTACTATATTTTATGATGTTTAAAATTCCCATCATAAGTATTTTAAACCCAATCCTTGAAGATGAAGTCTATAATAAGCATGTTTTTCTATTTTTTATGAACATAGGGGGTTTCCTCAATTGATGAAATATATATTTATATAATAACACCAGAAATAAAATCATTATATAATGATTTATATCACATTATACCTATAATCATGTTCCCATAGTCATTAATTCTATAAAATTCAATTTATTGTTCAAGTAGTTGGTTAAACAGACCCAAACATGATCATACCCAGATTTAATAAATTATTTCATGGTGGTTTTGTTTTAATTTCATTTTAAAATAAGAATAGTGATATCAGTTCCTATTAATTATTGAGGTATATCATAATTTTGTGGATGTATTGGATGAAGCAATGGGTATAAACAAATTACCAAATTTCAATAAAAGATTATCCTCTTAGTAGACAAATTTTAAATGATTAAATTAAAAATGGTAATTTTTTAATCATATAATTAATTTTATTTCAAACAAATTATAGAAAAAACATAATGATATCATAAAAATCATATTTATACTTTAATCCCATCATTACTGAATAAGGAAAACCAAACATGTTATGTCATGGAGGTAGTAGTATACACAATGCATTAACAATATTTTTTTAATAATTTAAGGGGTATACGAATAAACAATAAAGATAAAATTAATATATTATAATTGAAGCATATAAATTATACTAATATAATTATATAATTTTTTTTGGAATAAAATTTAAGGAATATAAATAAAGTTATAATATAAATAGTTGCTAATACATACATCAGTGTCTAGAATTTCCTTATAAGTATCCCTAGAAATGAAGGCATTATGATAAATAATGGTTAAAAAGATATTATTATAGTGTAATACTGTTATAGGGGAAGTAAAATGGGTAGGTTTTATAATGAAAACTATTTTTAGGAGTGCTTTGTAGTGTTGGTGAGAGGCCCCTTTTATAAGTGGAGAAAATGGAAATTTTATAAATATTTGAACATAATATTAATGAAGCACATTTCAAAAATGTAAAGTGGATCCTTAAAATATAAACTAATGGAGTATTAAGGATATAAGGTCTATCCAAACCTCTTACAATAAACTATATGAAGTGCCCAGATCAGTGTGAATCACTGAGAGGGGGAGGGGGTGAATCAGTGATCCCTTAAAACTTTTTACTAATTGATTCTTTATCAATTAAACCTCTATGGCTGGTTAAAGCCTCGATCCACTCTTCTTGTATCTCTCAGCCTTTCCTCGAATGATGCAGTAAATGTAAAGGCACTGGACACAAGGATTTACAAGGTTCGACACCAAAGGCCTACATCCTTGCCATGTTGGTTATACGCCCCAACATGGTTTCTCCATTATAACTTGTTAGAATTACAATGGTCGATACAGCATCCCACTGTATCTCTCCTGAGTCCCACAGGAGGTTCTTTATACTGCGTCCCATAGTGTTACCAGAGTCTCACTGGCCTGCTCCAGAATCCCACTGAAGACTTCTTCCACCCTGAGTCTCACAGGGGGCTTCTCCTGGATCCTCGAGTCACACGAGTAGCTCTTCTTCACTTTAATCTTCTTCAAGTATCTTCAGCAGTCTGGGATAAAGACTGCTGGCCTTGCTCTTCACTTCTGATCACTTGATCAGGTCTTCTCGTCTTGCTCAGGATTTATCTCCTTCTTCTCAGGATGACCTGGCCTCTCTCTTCAAGAATCTTCAACAGCCTCTGATAAGGTCTGTTGGTCTTGCTCAAAACTTCTGATCACTTCAGTTGATCAGGCTCTTCTCAATTACTGAAAACTCAGGCAGCTGATGTCTTTAACTTCAGTCTGGCTTCAGTCTCACTTTACATCAACTTCATGCACTGAGTGCATGGCATCTTTGCCTCTTCATGCACTGACAGCATGGCTTCTCAATTTCTTCAAGATCTTCTTTATCTTGGTCAACTCAAATGCACACAAGCAGATTTGACTTGTTTATGTGTGCACGTGCATGCATGCAAGCATGCACTCCCCTTCTTCTCTTCTTGGTGCAGTAAACCCTCAGAGGGTGTAATTATTTTTAGCACACACCTTCTCGAACTTCACACACTTTATTCAATTTGGTTACACACTCAAGAGTGTGTTCTACTTTAGTGTCAGAGTCCTCTCTTTCTTCCTTCTTCTAGGTGTGTTCACTTCACTTAGTGCACACACACTAGGTTCGGCCACTTTTCTCTTTGCACACACTTCTTTCACTTTGCACACAAGTAAGCTTGGCCTTCACTTGTTTAGCACACACACTTCCTTGTTCTTTTAATCTTCTTCAAAGTGTGCACTTCACTTATGCACACACTTGGTTCTCCATTTTTCACACACAAGGGCTACGACCTCATCTTTAATTTGCGCACAAAAGTTGTGGTGGCCTTCTTGTTTTTCACACACCCAAGGCTACGGCCTTCACTTGTTTTCACTTAGTACACACACTGCCAAGTGTGTTCTTCCATTTTCATGCACACCAAAACTAAGGTCTCGGCCTTCTCTTGCTCACACCCGATCACCAACCCAAAGAGGCATGCAAGGTGCGGTCTCTTCTCCTCTTCTTAAAAGCGCGCAAGGTATGCTTGAGCCGCGGGTCGCGCAAGTCACAAGGCACAAGGGTGCGCAAGTTCCGCGCAAGTGCCACTGCCGCGGGGTGTGCATGTGCAACACCCGCGTGCACTTCCTCCTGCCGCGCAAGTACGCAGGCAGAGAGGGAATCAACCACGGGCGCGCTAGAATATGGCCTCGGGTTCTTCCTGACACGCAAGGGAGGCGCGCAGGGGAATCCTTCCTTTCTTCTTTCGCGCAAGGAGTGCGCAAAAGGAACCTTACAGAGCTAATGGGAGCTCCGGGCTTCTTCCGCACAAGTGATGCGCGCAGGGATGACTTCACGTTGCACAAAGGCTTCGCGGGACCTCTTAAGTTTTTCAGCAAGCATTTCAAGCGCCTCGGCCTCTCTTTTTATAGGCAGAGGTATGCCCAATCTTCCGCGGGATATAAATCTTGAATCCCTGAAAGTTTCGGGTTATCAAGATTTTCCAAATCTTGATTTCTTTCCTCTGTTTCAACGCGGGTTCCTTCTCTTTGTTTTCCTCCACGTGCATGTGCATGCAGAACGTTTTCATGTCTCTTAAAAGTCTATCCATGCATAGCATGAATCCACCGAAGCCTCGGCAACTTCGTTTTTCCTCGGCCTTGTTCGAAATCTTTATTTCGTTGTATGCATGTATATTTTCTTTCATGGATGTGTTCATTACATCCAGACGAACTCCATGGACTCTTTAGCTCGAACAACGGTGGTCGGGAACTCAAAATACGGTGGTCGGAGTGGCTCTGGTTCAGGCGGCGTCGCGGGCTAGCTTCGACTGAGCTCGAGGAAGGAGACGCCTCGGAGCCGTCGGATCAGGCGATCAAATAGTCTTCAACGGCCTGGATCTGAACGGGAGCGGAGTGATGAGATGTGCGGCGCAGATCGTCCGTGAGATCAGATTAATGGCCATGATTTTCTCCACGGAAAAAATGCGCGTCCCACATCGAATCGGCGGCCATTTTCCACGCGGTTTATCAAACACCGCCTCCCTTTCAACGCTCAGTTGCACTTCCCCCTCCACGGTGCCGCCCCGCACCGTGTTCTCTTAGCGGGCGCACTCTTTCGCCCACTTCTGCTCCCTGCGGGCGCGCCACTGGCGCCCACTATGCACACACGGGCACGCGCTCTGGCGCCCCGGCTGCGCAGGCTTGACCCTCTGCGTGGCCCCGGCTTACACACGACCGCGGCCTCTCGGGCTGGCCCCATGGGACCCCCCTTGGGCGTGGCGACCTCGATTCCCACATGTGCCTTGGGGTTGAACCCTTAAGGCTGGCCCTTGGTGGCTCTCTTTTTGCTTAAGTATAGAACAAGTACTTTTTTTAAAAACAAAGTAACCAGATTCAAATGCCAAATGCCACTTCCCTCGAAGCCATTCCTTTTCTCTTCATTTCTTCTCTTCTCTTCTTCTTAAGAATTCCTCCATTCCTCTTAAACATTTAATCTTCACTTAGGAGATCGAATTCCCGAAGGTTCATCTTCAACCGAGCTCCTTAATCACATAATTTCTTCCATGTTCTTTGTTGATCTAATCAGAGATCAAATTGGTGCTTCTTCTAATTCACATGCACTAAGTGATAGTGCATGGACTTCTTTAGCTCACTTCATCCACTTAGAAGTTGTGGATGGCTCTCTTCATCTCCTCATGCATTGTGAAGACAATGCATGGTCTTCTAACATTGTTGTGACATTGTATCCACTTGATACAAGTTCTTGGAACTTAAAGATCATCTCAACAATCGTCAGATGTTAAGAAGGATGAATGTTGCAACCATAAACACTTATTCCACTTAGTGAATCTCCTAAGTGACATTCATCTTAACACAATGGCCATCCTCCATTCATCACCAA
Source organism: Viscum album (assembly GCA_963277665.1). NCBI lineage: Eukaryota > Viridiplantae > Streptophyta > Magnoliopsida > Santalales > Viscaceae > Viscum > Viscum album. The sequence continues at coordinate 838,065,789 of OY728123.1, forward strand.
CACCATCATAGCCTTTGTCATTCACATATTGACTCTCCTTGGAATCCATTCATTCTTTGACATCTTCTGATCAACAACATACCTTATTGACAACAAATGCAACACAGTGCACTTCACTATACACAACATTTATCATGTTTCAATCCCATTACCCCTTGAATTATTACTTTTACAATTTTATCTTTTGACATGGTAACTATTTTTTCCCAAAGGTAACATAGTCCTTATGCATAAAATTAAACTGATTATTAGATAATTTACACCTAACAGTTATAAATTTTAAATAATTTTTATCATTCAATTTATATAAGTGTTGGTAAATAATTTTAATATGACAAATGTATAATATATTAATTTTTTTCTGAGAAAAATATTACATGAGTCCCAAAATTCAAATCCTGGTTTTGAATGATATAAATAATATTTTAAATTATCTAATTTAAATTATAATATTATTTTTCTAAACTAAATTGATTAATTAATTTATTGCATACTAATAATGTAATAAATTTCCTGATATTAGTGAAATCAATATATTTCCCAATTCATCTATAAGTGTTTTTAGAAGAATTAAAAATAATAATATTAATCTAATATAATTATAAATAATTAAGGAAAATATTTTTTATAAATAAAATTATGAAATCCATAAATTAATATTTTAAATATACTTATGAATAAAGGATCCTTAGAGTCTGAAATGGGTGATATTTTATGATATATTGTTTAAAATTTGTAATATGTTCTTGGGTACTACAACAAATTTCCCAGAAAAAATGTAGAAAGAATATATGGATAAAAATGACCAAAAAATAAAGCTATTAATGAAATGTAAGAATTGTATTGAATGCGCGTCTAATTAAGAATTCCAGGAGACCACGTAATCATGCGACATGTCAATCAACTATGAAGGTCAATCCAATCAAAATAAGAAAATCTAATCAACTAAAAGAAGAATTTTCAATCAAGGGAAATATGAAAGTGACTGTATAAAACATGAAAAAAGCTATAGACCATAATAATAAAATATAACAAGGACTAGACTAAACTTATGGGTTGATAAAAAACCATACAAAAAAATTCCAACCAGATTATAAACCTTAATAATTGGCATAGTAGATTGCATAATAAAAAATCAACCCATTATTAGAGTTATAATAATAAGGAGCAAAAAATTAAAATTTAATCAAGGATTAAAGTGACTGTAAGAGTTAATTGAATATAAGAATAAAACTACGATTTGATCAAATTAAGGAAAAGGCACATTCTACAAAAATAAATCATGTAAAATTAATAATTACATGATTGACCATCCAAGTGAAATTGAGCATAAAAACCAATGGGTTATGGTTGAACAGAACTAGATAATTGGATGAAAAATGAAATCTACATCAATTTGAAAGTTTCTCAATGTCTAAGATCAGATGTACATTGAAATAGAGAAACACGATTGACAAATAAAAGGATTCATTTTAAATTAAGGAATACAATATAGGAAAAATGATCTTATATTGACTCCAATGAATCAATGAGTTTATATTCCTCAGTTATACACAATGTAATATTAGCTTTCGAGGAATGATATAGTATCCAAGTATGTCATATTTCGATGAATGTAGTGTTTTACCCTCTAACCATTGATAAAAAATGGTTTGTTATCCACTCAAACAATTTATAAAGACACATTAACATGAACCATAAAAATTGTAATGGGCCCTCACTATTTATTTTACAATTTTCCAAAGAAAATATCTATCCTATAAATTAAAATAATGATGATTTATCTTACATTAATGTATATATATTTTTATGATAGATTCTTGAAAAAAATATTTTTATTCATTGAAAATCATGTAATTTTACAAGGAATCTATTCGTATTTAATTATGTTCACTCAACTCTAATAACCATATTTCCATATCAGAAATAAAATCAGAATTTAGGGCTTTCATAGCACAAGAGTACATGTAATGAAAGTACAAAATTAGATATAAATTTTCATCATATATAAGTCTATACAGATAGTTCCCTATTACGGTCTTGTATATAGTCATATAGGCCCAAAAATAATCATCCAACTTTACAAATCAATCTCTTATAGATTTAGAAGCTATTTTCTCAAGGATTTCATTGATATATTAATTTTAAATTTTATCTTTCGAACATGATAATGTTTTAAAAATGAGTGTTTTGAGATAAGTTGTAAGTACAAGGGAATTTGAATTTTAGCATTCATTGGATGGGCTGTTCTTTGAGATAAGATTTAGAACATAATTCTATGATTTTTAACACTTCAAAGTGTTGTTTTTAGACTTGGGAAAAGAACTGAGGGGTTCATCATGTGTCCTATTGAGTTTGGGGAGCACCGAGCCCCATTTATTTCATTTTTTGTTGGTCTTCATATACCACATTGTTTTTTTTTGAATTTGTGGGCCCCTAGTATAAAACTGTGAGGCTTGTGAAGGTGAGAAGATGTGAAGGACATGGGTTGTGCATGATTTACCTAAACTATGAACCTAAACTACATGGTAAGTGGCACATAAGGAGTTCCTAAGAACTATTCAACACTCGATTGGTGCATGGTCAGGAAAAGCATGCAGAAAAACCATGTGAGGTAGGTTCTTTAAGTAGTGGATTTAGCATTATTTTCAAACGGTTTGGCCAAACCATGCCACAAATCCATGATACCATTTTTTTCGTAATGACTGTTTCCCCCATCACATAGTTTGAACGATTATTTATTTTTCCTTATTATTCCTCTAACAAATAAAACATTCTATCCTCCTCTTTTGAGCTCCAAAGAACCTATATATATGAATCTATGCAACTCTTACCTCTAATGTCTAGTATTTGATATATCAGAAGCTTTGGATATATTTCAGTATGTTTCCCTATTATCTTACTTCCTATTTTAGTTTTCCATCAAATCCATCAATCTATTTAAGTGAATTTGCATTTTCCCTATTTTTATGGAATTGGAATATTTCTTAGATCTCATCCAACACACTCTGAATCTGCATCCAATATTGAGTGAGAAGTCATCTATGTCTTTATGGTAGGTGGTCACGTAATTTTAGGATTTAGATTGGTTATATCATAGATACACCATTGTTTCGTACACAGGATTATAATTAATCCTTATAATATGATATACACCTATTGATCATTGTAATGTAGTTTAGTGGATGGCTACAATGGTCATAGACATCCCTTAGGTATTCAAAGATCCAATTTCCTTTTTTAATTAAATGTGTATATTCCTGATTAAAATTATAATCATTCAACTTAAATTTTAATCTTATTTTCCTTTAAAATTTGAATGATATTTTGAACTAAGGGTCTTTCCTATGTGTTGGCCATCATAGACATATAGTTTTGCATGTAGGAAATTCCCTATTTGACTATGTCAGTTTCTTAAAAGACCTAATAAGTCTTTGAAATGAAAATTCTATGCATATGTAATTTAATGGTATAAGTGGGTTTGAAAATGTGTGATGGATAATTCATGATGGTTACCCTTCTTAAAATGAATTATATCTACTACATGAAAAGGTTCATAAAGGGTGGTAGGACCACACCTTTTGTTGTGCTTTTTTAAAGGCCAACATAAAAATGGAAATTCTTGTACATAATGGAAACTAGATAATGATACATGAGGATAAAATGGAACCCAAGGAACCTATTAGGTGAACAACCCTCTTACTACTGAAATTTCCCAAGTAGGAAGCTTCTTTGTTGAACATGTCACCTCATTAGTGACCCTTGAGCCTTATAAATTTATTTCCATATCTTAATGAATTAAATTTTGTAATCAGAGGGAGTGTATAATTCATTATGGTTTCCATTCATTAAATTTATTTTTTTAATTAAATATTTATTTAAGTGTGGTAATACCATACAATTAATTAGTCTTATTATGAATTTTCATGTTTTGAATTGAATAGAACATGATTAAAGGAACATATGAGAGGGTTTTCCATAGGTGTTATGTTTTAAACATGAATATGAATTATTATATATTTAATTACATGGTAATCATGTTACATGAGAAGTATTTACTAAGGATGAATATTATAACCATGAATAAATCTTTTATAGATATCTTGGTATGATGGTAAGGGACTATTGAGCATGACAGTATTGTGCTCCCTTACATCGAGTATTGAGCATGATGCCCAGAACAGTTGACATTTGTTGGGAGTTGTACTTCACGTGCTAAATACTAAATTAAGTGATGACATGATGTCTCACTCACTATCCCAATTTTTGTGCATGATTTCTCACACTCTTATTAGGATTTAAGGAATGCTCCCCTTGTCTTGTGATAATATGCTCGTTAGACTGGTCATTGATGTCTAAGTTACACCCTAGTCCAAATAACACTCGTATTCTAGATATATATCCAATTAGGTTTGTATGTTCTTGGTTCATATAATTGGATGAATTATATATAATTATACTATATATATATTATAACTTTAAATATATAGTGCCTGATGGCCATGGGCCGAAGCAGGTAGAGCAGTAATGGGTCCTTCCGGAACCTTTGCAACCTAGTTATTTATTTATTACATAATGATTTTATATTATGTTTATACCTGCAACATGTTTAGTTATAGACACTATTTATATTACATGTAGACATCATTGGTGGGGTACTAATTATATTTATATATCACACCCTACTTAGGCTGCCTTTCTTACCCATGAAGACTATATTCTTGCACGTACGAATAAGGGAAAAGGCTCTACTACATGAAGTAAATATGTATTTACTATGGATGGAGCCTAGGAGAAGAGGAAATATAATTATATTGAAATTCTACTGGAGATGTTTTTTTCTTTTTATACTTTTTATATGACATGTTTGTGTGCCTCTTCCCCTCTTCCCTTCTTATTTATCAGCATTCCCTAAAACATTTTTTGACAATTCCTTAGAGGATTTTGAAATTCTTATTATTAAGTTATTCATTATTTTACTATTCTGATGTGTGTTTATATATTATTTCTGTTCAAGTATGGTCCCACTATTGTTGTATGTTTCTTATTGTAACGCCCCGACCCGAGCTACCTAGAGTCGGTGCATTACTTCGTAATATTGGCATGATCACAAAAGATCAAGTCTCAAAAGACCGATTAGTTTAGTATCCTTGGAAACACTAGATACATTCATAAGTCTTTCATTACATCAAAAAGTAAAAAAACTACAATAACATGGTCTTCATAGTCCACAATCATATCCCTTTCTGACTACCCCTGTAGGTCATTCATAAAATACTTCTTCACATCCTGGAAAAATATTAAAACATTGAAAGGGGTGAGCTCTGATGCTCAGTAAGGTTAACAATATAGCGGAAGCTTTCATAAATAAACATTAACATTTAAGGCAATTTATAACTAAAACAAAAGCCTTTTAAACTTGAACTTCAACATAATATGGCAAATGTAAAATGAGATAATTCCATTCACTTCTTCACAGGGATATTATACTGGTCGAATAATCACATGCAATATCAATAACCACTTTCATAATGATGGAATGCATAATGCCAGACATTCTGAAACATTTTGTCAAGGCCTCGGCCAAGACATCTAAAATGATTAAGGCCTCAGCCAAAACCATAAATCAAATTGGGAAAGGGCCTCAGTCAATTCCACTTCTAGTTGTCTCATGAGACCTACCGATGCATCGAGGAGCTATAGCGGGCTCCACCCGTCACTTATTAAGTCCAATACATTCCTCATATTAATAGGTTTAAACATATCATAAACCATAACATAATCGTATCACATAAAACATGCATAAAGGAAACATAACATTTCCACATTTCAATCACAAGATATCAATACAACACATTGATATAATAAAAACGCTTTCAAAACCATTTTTAATACCAAAATAAAAGAAAGTTAAAACTTTGTATTTATTTTTCATTAAAAAAATGATGGCTTGTAGAGGAAGCCGAAACTCAAATAATGGTCACGGCGGCGGAGAAGTCATTGTCGCCGCATAAGTACGGAAAGAAAAACATTCCCTTTTGTCGTTTAGCAAAACGCTTCGTATAAAAAAGATTCCTTTTGAATAAACGTAAAATTCAAAGGGGTTTATACACCGTATAAAGAAAGTTGTGTATAAAACCAAATATGCCTCAATGAATGGAGATTGAGACGAAGTCCCTTAAAAAGATCATTTTTAAATAAAATATATCTATTATGTGTATTAACTATATGTACACATAAAGAAAGTATAAATACAATATACAACATAATAATATCATGACATAATTTGAAAGTAGGAGATTAACCCAAAGAATGGAAGTTGGGTTATGAAATTCCCTTACCTCGTGTCTGACTTGACTCAACCGTTCTTTAACCTCCTAAATAATAAACTAGAGTTAATATATACCTTATTAAGAACAATTTTCAATTTCATTATCCTTATTATATCACTTATTACAATGATATGAACATTATGTAATTATTTAAGTTAATAACGGTCGTTTTGTCGATCTTTGGTACTTGAGTCAACAATAAACTTCTTATAATTACAAGTTTTTTATGTGGTAGAATATCCATTATCTCCAGAATTATATTCATGATTTAGATGTCATATATAACATATATATCCAGTATATACATTCATTTATAATATTACGTAACATTTAGAGGTAAGAAATGAAATGCACCGTTCATGGAGACGGTAAGCCGTACGTACGCATGGACGCTACTTTCATTTCTATTTCATATTTAATGGAATGAAATCATAATGATATAAATGTATAATATAATTACAGTATAATATAGTGTATAATACCATTTACTCCATCCTTTATACATCCCACATATGGCATTAACGATTCAAATCACTTTGAGGGGGCGGTAGTCCGCACTTCCTAAAATGAAATTATCGCGTTTTACCCATAATGGAAATCATAAAGTATGCCATAAATGAGAAATACAGAAGTATAAGTAAAACATAAACACATTATATATCATATATAAATATAGTGACATCTTAATGGCCACCTTTGAAGGTGTTATATGAGTGTTGAACAATCATCGTTTCATGAGGCAGAAATTCGCCATCCACAGAAACCGTATGTTCTTTAACCATTAGATGTAGGTGTGTGTAAGTGTAGATCGAATACTTATTATAACAACATCCTAGTATATTTAGGATACTGTTTTTGTTACAAAAGAAATTAATAAAAAGAGTTTAGGTGGTTGGAGAAGAAAAATAAAACAAAACAACATTAGAGAAGACATTACCTCAAAATCGGGTAACTCTTTTTGATTTGAGCCAAAGGATTCCTTGAGAAGAGTTCTGCCAAAAGTGAGGCTTCTAGGAGTAAGAGGAGGAAGTTGGGAGAGTATTTGGGTAGAGGTTGGCCGAGCCAAATGGCTTTAAAGTGTGAATAAGGTGGGAGAGGTGGGGGCCTTTTATAAGTGGAGAGGAGGGGCTCTTTTGGAAAGATTGAAATGTTACATTATTTTACAATGCTTTTCGGATTCTAAATGTCCCACACTTATATAATTCGTGGCTAAGGTGATAAGGGTTCTAAATATACCCGTCCAATAGTCTTTGGACAAGTGTAAGCCTTGGATTTTTCATTATCTTCTCATTTTATTTAAATCGTTAAATAATGAGTTCATCGCTGCATCATAATAATTTCATAAATAATTTAATTTATTTAATGTATAAAAATTATAAAAAAATACTATGATGTAGGAAATCTTTTTAGCTTTCTAATTAATATTTATAGTCAAAATTTGGACTTGTGTAACCCCACTTAAAAACTATTTTAGTAAAACAACTCAAGTTTGTGTCAATTTAATTTTAACATTAAATAAATATATATTAATGTCATTTTCCAACTAAAGTGGCTCCATGGGGTCCCCAAGTTGACCCATGGGTTTTCTTGGTCGTCCATGACTCATCCAATAGGAGTAGGACAAGTGTCAAGCTCATATCATATTATTAAAACATTATTTGTACCTTAAACTACACTAATTACCCTTAATCGCGATTAAGAACTTAAAAGTTACTATTCACCAAAAAATTATTTTAATCTCATTGAACCACATTTTACTTCTTAATGACAACCATTTATGTCGGATTTTTGAAAATCAAATCACAGAAGTGGTAATATTTCATTTAAACGAAAAATCAGTTATTTAACTACCACTTAGTGGTTTCACTATTCATCAAAAATTGAAGTTTTTCAGAACAATGCCAAAATTTCACCCTAAGCTATAATTGATATTCCGAATTCAAAAATGATGTCTATTTTAAAAAATTCCAAACATATAAGTTTCATTAATTAATTTTATAATTAATTCCCGCTGTCACAACAAATAGCGTGTTTTTAAGAAACAATTTATATCAAAAGATTGGCAATTGTTTATGTCCAATTTCAATGTTAAATTAATTATAATGACCACCATTGGATAAAATGGTAAAAATATATTATAATTATACTTTAAAACCACTAAATAGTATAATTTATCACTATAAATTATTTTGATTAAAGAAGTTGTTTTTAAGTATTTTACACTATTCATAAAAAAATTAGAAGTTCTCAGAAAAATACCAAAAATTCAACATAGGCTAATTTCGATATTCCGAATCCAAAAATGAAGTCCATTTTGAAATATAAAATTTCTATAATTTTAAAAAGTGGTTATTACTATTCATAACGGCTACTTTGATTAGTCGCGGTGTTTTAGAACTCGAAGTTGCGTACAATGCAAGCTATTGCATTATTGAATGAGAAGCGTATCATGGAAGCTCGGGGTGTTACATTCTCCCCTCCTTCAATAAATTGCGTCCTCGCAATTTGAAAATTTTCTTTGAAAACAAAAGGTTGAAAATAGAAAATACCTTTGTGGAAAACCCACATCGGAAATAAGGTTAATAAATATATAACATTAAAAGAAAGCAAGATAAGTACAAAGGTCACCCGATATAGCCCATTCTAGGATTCTATGAAAATATGGATATGGAGGAGAAACAAACCATCAAGGTCTGATGGAGAGTTATAGAAAACAGGATTAGGAGAAATTTTAACTACAAGAAAATCACAAACTTGTGATTGGTTAAACGGTCATTGAATCCCCAGTTGGAAAAGTTAACCGACAACATTTTTGTTTTAAGTTACCTTTTATAATTTTGAGGAATTTATTTAGGAGATTTACTAAGAACGTAAAGGAATATACATACTTGTTATGTATACTTTCATTCGTTAATAAATTTTTACCACAAACCCAACTTTTAATCCAAATGGTAATGGAACTCAAAAATATTCTATTTATCCTAATTTTATAAGGTTCCAAATGTTAACACATACCATTTAGATTAGTAAAACTATTTTGTAATAACCAGGGACTTCCTGTAGGCTAGTGGTAGGAAATAAAGTCTTGTCGCACTATGGTTGTGGATTCGATTCCTGCAGCTTTGTCCGACGTGATGGGTTATTCCCCACCCTGCAGGTTGTCCTTTTCCTAAAACTATAGTATCATAATATTCCAAAAATAATCTTCATAAATTTTTTAACCTTAAACAATACTATCCAAAGATCAACTTAATCCACTCCAACCATTATAGTTATCCAAAATACCTCTGTCCAGACTTTCTCTAAAAGGTCTCTTAATTCCAAAATCAATTTATCAGATTCCCCAAACAAAGTAAAGTTTCTCTTATTTTCACATACTAAAAATATAATTACCTTCATCATATTAAAACCTTACTGAAATCAACAAGTACTGCAGTAAAATCCTTATATACATTATTCTAATAACCAGAATATAATCCATGAGTCCAAAAGCACCATTACATTAGTTATTCTGCTTCAACTGTAGTAACAGCATAAGATTGTCCTTGATCCCTTGGACTTTTCTGAGGTAAGTTTCCCTGACGCTTAGGACATTCATTTGCATAATGACCCATTTCTCTACAATTGTAGCATTCAAATTTGATAGCCTCTTTCTTTCCCTTGAAATCACGAGCCTGGTGACCCTTTTCTCCACATTTATAACAAACTCCCATTCCTTTTAGGCAAGTACCAGGGTGATTCTTCCCACAATTATCACATAATGGAAAATCCTTCTTTCCCCTTTTCCCTTTATCTGTCTCTTGTTCCACCGTTCTCTTCTTCTCATGCTTTACTTTGTTGTCATTAGACTTAGAGAATTCCTTTTCTGTCTTGATAGCACACGAGACAATATCTTCGTATGATGAGAAGGATTGCGATACTAAAGCTCGACGGAGAAATGGTTTTAACCCATCAAAGAAACGATCAATCTTACTCCTTGGGTTACGTATATAATCGGCAGCATGCCTCGCTAACCTTGTAAAGTTAGCCTCATACTTTGCGACATTCTCATCCTCCTTCTGCCTCAGACTCAGAAATTGCCTTTCCATATCTGCTCGATGGTCACGAGGAAAGTATTTTTCTAATAAAAGATCTTTGAACTCCCTCCATTCCATATTCGATACGTCATCATCTTCCTTTGTGTTTTGAATCAGCGACCACCACTGATCGGCATCTGTAGTGAGGCGGTAAACTGCCATGATAACTTTTTCCCTTTCACTGCTCCCCAAAGCCTGAAATATTTTCTCTAGGGAATTTATCCATTGCTCGGCTACTAAGGGATTTGTACTCCCATTGAACGTTGGTGGTTGTTGCCTCATGAATCGATCTAACATTGATCCTCCACGCTGCGGATCAGGGTGCTCCATACGAGTAAGGTTATTATTCATAACCTGAGTGAGTTGTCCCAGTATGGTAATAAGTTGATCAGCACCAGTTGTATCTCCAGCTCCACAATAATTATCTTGATCAGGAGGGAAATCCCTACATGGAGTGCGTGCATTGATACAGTTTCCATTTCTTCCACTAGGCGCCATTTCTAAACAATGGCATAAACTAGATCAGTTTATGAATCAAAATACATAATCCCATACTTATAAAACACTTAACATAAATTGAACTATTTATGGATATAATCCATAATCATAAAAATGTTTTCTTTGAGGAAGTATATACTCATAACCCTTTATAGTGGATTATAAAGAAAATGAGAATTATCCAAAGCATATCCCCCGGGAGTGTCGTAACCAAGAGTGCTGCAAGGCCCGTTGTCGTGCACCAGTTCCCGTTCGAGTCTATCTCAAAGCGGTGTTTTCGGGTTTTACCCCTAGGTGCATCTGTGCCAGAGCCGCCTCTACTTGCTCGTATCTAGACAGGGACGTATTGCTCGGAAAACTCACAAAATCTCTATAATACCAAAATTATAGGAAGTTCTTCTATACTAATCCTTAAATTCTATCTTCGGGCTATGTGATCTAATCAGAGTTTATCAAAATCTAGCTTCCAAGGTTAGTACTAAACTGCCTATGATACCAACTGTAACGCCCCGACCCCAGCTACCCAGAGTCGGTGCATTACTTCGTAACATTGGCATGATCACAAAAGATCAAGTCTCGAAAGGCCGATTAGTTTAGTAGCCTTGGAAACACTAGATACATTCATAAGTCTTTCATTACATCAAAAAGTAAACAAACTACAATATAATGGTCTTCATAGTCCACAATCATATCCCTTTCTGACTACCCCTACAGGTCATTCATAAAATACTTCTTCACATCCTGGAAAAATATTAAAACATTGAAAGGGGTGAGCTCTGATGCTCAGTAAGGTTAACAATATAGCGGAAGCTTTCATAAATAAACATTAACATTTAAGGCAATGTATAACTAAAACAAAAGCCTTTTAAACTTGAACTTCAACATAATATGGCAAATGTAAAATGAGATAATTCCATTCACTTCTTCACATGGATATTCTACTAGTCGAATAATCACATGTAATATCAATAACCACTTTCATAATGATGGAATGCATAATGCCAGACATTCTGAAAGATTTTGTCAAGGCCTCGGCCAAGACGTCTAAAATGATTAAGGCCTCGGCCAAAACCATAAATCAAATTGGGAAAGGGCCTCGGCCAATTCCACGTCTAGTTGTCTAATGAGACCTACCGATGCATCGAGGAGCTATAGCGGGCTCCACCCGTCACTTATTAAGTCCAATACATTCCTCATATGAATAGGTTTAAACATATCATAAACCATAACATAATCGTATCACATAAAACATGCATAAAGGAAACATAACATTTCCACATTTCAATCACAAGATATCAATACACCACATTGATATAATAAAAACGCTTTCAAAACCATTTTCAATACCAAAATAAAAGAAAGTTAAAACTTTGTATTTATTTTTCATTAAAAAAATGATGGCTTGTAGAGGAAGCCGAAACTCAAATAATGGTCACGACGGCGGAGAAGTCATTGTCGCCGCATAAGTACGGAAAGAAAAACATTCCCTTTTGTCGTTTATCAAAACGCTTCGTATAAAAAAGATTCCTTTTGAATAAACGTAAAAGTCAAAGGGGTTTATACACCGTATAAAGAAAGTTGTGTATAAAACCAAATATGCCTCAATGAATGGAGATTGAGACGAAGTCCCTTAAAAAGATCATTTTTAAATAAAATATATCTATTATGTGTATTCACTATATGTACACATAAAGAAAGTATAAATAGAATATACAACATAATAATATCATGACATAATTTGAAAGTAGGAGATTAACCCAAAGAATGGAAGTTGGGTTATGAAATTCCCTTACCTCGTGTCTGACTTGACTCAACTGTTCTTTAACCTCCTGAATAATAAACTAGAGTTAATATATACCTTATTAAGAACCATTTTCAATTTCATTATCCTTATTATATCACTTATTACTATGATATGAACATTATGTAATTATTTAAGTTAATAACGGTCGTTTTGTCGATCTTTGGTACTTGAGTCAACAATAAACTTCTTATAATTACAAGTTTTTTATGTGGTAGAATATCCATTATCTCCAGAATTATATTCATGATTTAGATGTCATATATATCATATATATCCAGTATATACATTCATTTATAATATTACGTAACATTTGGAGGTAAGAAATGAAATGCACCGTTCATGGAGACGGTAAGCCGTACGTACGCATGAACGCTACTTTCATTTCTATTTCGTATTTAATGGAATGAAATCATAATGATATAAATGTATAATATAATTCCAGTATAATATAGTGTATAATACCATTTACTCCATCCTTTATACATCCCACATATGGCATTAACGATTTAAATCACTTTGAGGGGGCGGTAGTCCGCACTTCCTAAAATGAAATTATCGCGTTTTACCCATAACGGAAATCATAAAGTATGCCATAAATGAGAAATACAGAAGAATAAGTAAAACATAAACACATTATATATCATATATAAATATAGTTACATCTTAATGGCCACCTTTGAATGTGTTATATGAGTGTTGAACAATCATCGTTTCGTGAGGCAGAAATTCGCCATCCACAGAAACCGTATGTTCTTTAACCATTAGATGTAGGTGTGTGTAAGTGTAGCAAGAATACTTATTATAACAACATCCTAGTATATTTAGGATACTGGTGTTGTTACAAAAGAAATTAATAAAAAGAGTTTAGGGGGTTGGAGAAGAAAAATAAAACAAAACAACATTAGAGAAGACATTACCTCAAAATCGGGTAACTCTTTTTGATTTGATCCAAAGGCTTCCTTGAGAAGATTTCTGCCCAAAGTGAGGCTTCTAGGAGTAAGAGGAGGAAGTTGGGAGAGTATTTGGGCAGATTTTGGCCGAGCCAAATGGCTTGAAAGTGTGAATAAGGTGGGAGAGGTGGGGGCCTTTTATAAGTGGAGAGGAGGGGCTCTTTTGGAAAGATTGAAATGTTACATTATTTTACAATGATTTTAGGATTCTAAAGGTCCCACACTTATATCATTAGTGGATAAGGTGATAAAGGTTCTAAATCTACCCATCCAATAGTCTTTGGACAAGTGTAATCCTTGGATTTTTCATTATATTCTCATTTTATTTAAATCGTTAAGTAATGAGGTCATCGCTGCATCATAATAATTTCATAAATAATTTAATTTATTTAATGTCTAAAAATTATAAAAAAACTACTATGATGTAGGAAATATTTTTATCTTTCTAATGAATATTTATAGTCAAAATTTGGACTTGTATAACCCCACTTAAAAACTGTTTTAGTAAAACAACTCATGTTTGTGTCAATTTAATTTTAACATTAAATAAATATATATTAATGTCATTTTCCAACTAAAGTGGCTCCATGGGGTCCCCAAGTTGACCCATGGGTTGTCTTGGTCGTCCATGACTCATCCAATAGGAGTAGGACAAGTTTCAAGCTCATATTATATTATTAAAACATTATTTGTACCTTAAACTACACTAATTACCTCTAATCGCGATTAAGAACTTAAAAGTTACTATTCACCAAAAAATTATTTTAATCTCATTGAACCACATTTTACTTCTTAATGACAACCATGTATGTCGGATTTTTGAAAATCAAATCACAGAAGTGGTAATATTTCATTTAAACGAAAAATCAGTTATTTAACTACCACTTAGTGGTTTCACTATTTATCAAAAATTGAAGTTTTTCAGAACAATGCCAAAATTTCACCCTAAGCTATAATTGATATTCCGAATTCAAAAATGATGTCTATTTTAAAAAATTCCAAACATATAAGTTGCATTAATTAATTTTATAATTAATTCCCGCTGTCACAATAAATAGCGTGTTTTTAAGAAACAATTTATATCAAAAGATTGGCAATTGTTTATGTCCAATTTCAATGTTAAATTAATTCTAATGACCACCATTGGATAAAATGGTAAAAATATATTATAATTATACTTTTAAACCACTAAATTGTATAATTTATCACTATAAATTATTCTGATTAAAGAAGTTGTTTTTAAGTATTTTACACTATTCATAAAAAAATTAGAAGTTCTCAGAAAAATACCAAAAATTCAACATAGGCTAATTTCGATATTCCGAATCCAAAAATGAAGTCCATTTTGAAATATAAAATTTCTATAATTTTAAAAAGTGGTTATTACTATTCATAACGGCTACTTTGATTAGTCGCGGTGTTTTAGAACTCGAAGTTGCGTATAATGCAAGCTATTGCATTATTGAATGAGAAGCGTATCATGGAAGCTCGGGGTGTTACACTTATTATTTCTGTTGTGCCACCCGGATATGATGGTATAATCTCCCAATTATTCTACTATTACACCCTCACTGCTAGTCGGAATCCTCTGTCATACGAGGGGGAATTCTTGAGGCCATGTGACCCATCGACTCAGGTCTCGAGTTAAGTGGATAATGAGTTAGGACATTATAAAGTGGTATTAGAGGGTTTTTTTTCATTTTCTTACTCTTTGGGTATTATAAATGATACATGGAGTTAAATGAATTTGGAATTTGACCCTGTTCATGGTGGTAACTAAACTGTGTATATGGGAAACCCGAATTACCTTGGTAAATTAATTTATTTTATTGATTGTGATTTATCTTGTTGATATGAATTCAAAATTGGGGGAAACACTTGAGTAATGATGTTATTTATTTTAGAAAGATTTAAATGGTATTTATTATTCATGAACCAATGAGATGAGGGTTTTCATTAGCACATGCATCATTATTTGAACAGTATTATTAATAGGCCATTAATTTTTTCATTCCACATTTATTTTTAGCATGAATTTTCATGTTACATATTATTAGTTTTTTAATAAATATTTAATTTTTTGAAATTTTTTATAAGGATTAGAAAAAATAATTTATATTTTATGTGCCTACCTTAACCTAATAGTGTTTCCTAAATACGTTAAATTAGACACTTTAAGTAGTTAATTAAGGTATGTTAATCCATGGAACATGAGTTTCATGGGAAAGATCATGTTATGGTGGAGGTCACAAAGAATCCACATTTTGGTTCATAAGGAGTATGTTCCCTTACGGATTGAAAATTGGCAAACCATCTAATTCATCCATTTAAGTGATTTCAATTTTTGAACAAGAAAAAAAACAAATAAAAGTTAATCCTAAAGTGAAATTAGCTTATTAATATGTTATCTACTTTCCAAGAAATTTCTGTTTATCTATCATGATTATGAGCTTATTAGCATTATTTTGGTGCTTATTTCTTGTGATAACATGTTATTTTTGATCTATATATGTAATTGGTATCCTTTATCAAGGCTTGTGACTCTATCACATGGTCATCATGATTTTTTGGTCAAATTATAAAATGAACCAATAGAACCTAGTAGGATATTTGGGGCATGTTTCTAATGAGATAACATGACGTGGGTTATTAAAAACATTGATAATTAAATAACTACTAATGGGTTTCTTTTGATGAACTGAGGTCGGTTATACGAGACCATTTTTTTGTATCATTTTTATTATAACTTAAAGAAGGATTTAATTCCTAAATTTCATAATTATGGTCTAATGAAAATGAATGTATAATAATTAAAAATGATTATGGATAAGACTTGAATTTTTTATGATTCCTTGGTTTTCTATTTTAAAACACTTAAATGTTGAAAATTTGTATGTTAATTAATGATATGACTTTAAAATTGAACCCGAAGTAGTGAAATTAATTTAAACCCTTGAGTAAGGATAGTTAAAGCATCTACTTGAGTTTCCTTGGAATAAAAACACGACCTTTTTCTTTAGGAATTCTCATTTTCAGTAATGGCTTAAGTGATAGGCATATGTCCTAGTGAAATTAGCTTTCCATGATCTAGTAATAGGGTGGATGTTTTTTTCTTAATGAAATTTCTCAAGGTAGGTAGCACCATTAATGATTAAATTATTTTTTTAATGCAATGTGTTTCTAGAATTTGGGGCCATTAGGGTGCCTTTGTCCCTTGTAAGAATCTTACCATCATAATGATACCCTTGTTCGGGAAGGTGGTCATTATATCCTAAAATTTTTTATGCGTGTGAGCCACGATTA
Source organism: Viscum album (assembly GCA_963277665.1). Lineage (NCBI taxonomy): Eukaryota > Viridiplantae > Streptophyta > Magnoliopsida > Santalales > Viscaceae > Viscum > Viscum album. The sequence continues at coordinate 838,082,752 of OY728123.1, forward strand.
ATGATTTTTTAGTAGGATCAACATTCAATGGGCATGGTAGGCTAATTTTTCAGTATCTTTACTCATTTTTTCTTTACTTGGTTGACTCAAGAGGTCATCCTTCTATTTTATAGTCACATAGGAAAAAGAGACTCGATCCAATTTTCTCCCTGGACTATCTGATAGTTGAACTCATAGGGCGGAAAATATTATTGAAAATATATAGGATGTACCTTCATCACTTATGAACCTTGTGGTAGTTGGAAGTTATATACATGATACCCATTGTGTAGAAAAATGCTGTAAATTGAACATGTTATGTTCAGTGAAATCATTGAGCCTTGGGATATTGAGTATGGTATCGAAGAATATCTATAGTAGTGTGACCTAGGAATTAAAGGAATATGATTTTTCCAAATGGAAGGGATGATTTTTCAAGAGAATCAGGTGTTTTGATATTCCTTGTATGCATGGTTTTGGTTTTTGTACCCAATTCATAAACATTTTCATTTTACAGTGAATATTATATAGAGTTCTTATGAGTACCTAGTCTATCCATTATTTCGATGACTAGGAAACTCCTATTGTGGGGAGTGTAATTGTGGTTCTTGTGAATGTGTTCTCTTCCTATTAGAAGCATAACAACCAAGTAGGGCCATTTAGAAACTGTCTTTTTTAATTGAATTCCTTAGGGGATGGAATGTTTTCAATCATGTCAGTTATTTCTTAAAGAAAAAAGTTTATTTGGTTGGCTATGTATAAAACCAATTTAGAAATACCATTTGTATTGGATGGACTTCGGTGGTTATGTTTGATTGATCCTGGGATCCCATGGGTGGCAAAGTCACTGTGATTAGTTAATGATGATATGTTGGATGGTGAATCCAATATTCATTCAAGAATTTGAAAAATAGAGGTTTGAATACTCTTATATTGTTTTCTAGGTATTATTTTAGTCTTATATTATTTTAGTTGAAACCATGTTTTCTATATTATAATCATCTAGGTATTCAGAGAGAGCATCTGTCTTACAACAAGCTAATTTTTTAAAAGATTTTGGTATCGATAATCGATCTTTATCATGTTGTTTACTAGTTTCATGGTTTTAATCAAGGCACGGTTTTTCCTGAGAGATACTTGGGTTCCCAAGTAGTTTCAACTTGAATGGAATCTTATAAACTATCCTTTCCTTCTAAATTGACCTCCAGATGAGTGACACTCCCAGATTTGTCAATCATCTATTGTGGACATAGTGTACTTGTACCAACATCTCTTTGTAAATATGGAGTATTGACTACCTTGGGTAGGTTCCTTGGACTCTATCTCATTGAAATTGAGGTTATCAAAAAAATTAGTTGGGTAGAGGGGAAATGTTAAAAGGGTGGTGATCCAAGAAGCCTTGATTTGGATTACAACCCTATTCATGCAGGGACTAAAAATTTAAATGGTCAAGTGGTGGTTTAATCTAGGAATGTAACTAGAATCTAGGAAAGGGATTCAGTGAATGTGCTTGTGGTAAATATAATATTCCTTGGTAGACGGATTATTGTTTATGTGGATAATACACTATTTGTTCAAGCTGAGCATCATGAGTATGGTTAGCTGAAGGTGGATAAACACGTTACCCTTCTTGTTAAATGTGTAAATTCAAGAGGAACCATTTTCAGTTAACCATCAGGTTAAAGTGGGTGTGGTTTCAAGAGGATGGAGGTGTGTTTAAATGAAAGTATTCATGGCCTTTTTTTGTTTGGTTGATTGGAATTAGACAATTTTATTTTTACAGTTAGGTTCTTCTTGATACCTCAGGGGTAATAGGGTTCACATGGTTGTATAAATCACATTATGAGCATCACTGGAACACTATGGGAATTCTTTGTAGTAAATTCTGATGGTGGAAATACCATGGTTTGGATTTGGACCCCTTTCTAATAATAAGACCTTTGCTGTGAATAACCATTAGGAATATAGTTAAAGGGATGAAAAAATGAGTATTCCCCTAGTTAAATGAGATTGATTGAGCACTACTTTGACGTTTCATTTAGGGAATGAGCATTGGATCGGGTTTAGATGGCTTAAGTTGTATATGATAATTTAAATCTTGAAGGTGCATTGGGTATTTGGAAACACAACATGAATGTATAAACAAGGCATCATGACCCTCATAGGTTGGGTAATATTTTCATTATTTACAAAGTATTCTCATGTGTGATATGTTTTATAGTAAGGAGGCCATAACGACCAATGTTTTTGACCCAAGTTAGAATTGTAAAGGAATTTGAATTTTGGAATTTAATGTATAGAAATTTCATTGATTCAAGGTTCAGAACATAATTAATAGAGTTAGAAAAATTAAATGTTTGTTAGACTTGGTAAAAGGCAAGATGGGTTCCTCACGTGTCCCTTTATGTTTTGGGAGCGTCGATCCCTAGAAATCATAGGTTTGGGTGGTCTACATAGGGCACATAGTTTCTTTGAAAACATGCGACCCCAAACAAAAATCCATCTCACTTATGGTATTGAGTGTATATTAAGCACATGGGATATGAAGATTTTACCAAAAAAGTGGGTGCAACTCTCATTGATATTTCTAATTATGAAGTTCCTAAGCATTATTTACTGCACGATTGGTGCACAGTTAGTCAAACCATCCATCATAACTTTATGAGGTCGGTTACTTAAAAATTGGTTGCAACACTATTCAACCATGATTTCAAAAAAACATGTAGCCCCATATTTTTTTGGGTGTAATGACTATTTGCACTTACTTAATTTATATTATTATATATTTTTAATTCTTACTCCAATGGATGAAATGATCTCTCCTCCACATTTGAGCTCCCAACAACCCGAATGAAGGAATACATGTAAATCTTGCCTATGGTGTCTGATGTTTGATTAAATAGAAGTATTAGATCTGTCTTGGTATTCTATACCATTATCTTTATTCCTATTTCAATTTTACATGAAATACATTTGGCTATTTAGGTGTGGGTTAATTTTCCCAATTTTTAGTAAATTGAACCATTTCTCAGATCACTTCAAGACAACTTTGAATCTGAGGCTTATTTTGAGTGAGAAGTTTCTTATGACCATGATATAGTTGGTCACATCATTTTACCTTTGACTTTTGTAATAGAATACTTATTACATTGTCCAATATACCCTATTTTTCTAATAATCCACTTGATATTTATTTATGAAAGACTAATTAATTCTTGCACCATGAAATACACCTATGAATCCTTTTTAAGAGTTTATAGTATGGTTACACAAGTTGATAGAGTAAATATTTTAATTTTTTTTAATATGTGTGTAATGACTTAATCCCTCTTAATTATTCAATTTGAGTATATTTGTATCATTTATGTGTTTTTGGTGTATTTTGGGATTAAATGTGAAAATGGGGTAATTCTGTAAGATTGACTATTTTTGGGAGCTTTTGGTTTTTAGGAATAAATTTTACATTATTGATCCAATTGAAGTGAATCATTATAAGGATTAATATGTTCATGGGCTACAGTTTTGTCTTCTCGACCAAGACCCAATTAGAAACCCTATGGTACCAAACAAAATCAATCAAATGGAGAAATCAATCTAGATGGTAGAATGGACCCCACTACATTAAATCTGCAATATCTCATTCAAATAACATTAAAATGGGGTGATTATAGCTTGTTTCGATAGAGAAAATTCATGGGATGGTTCAAATTAAATATCATAAAATAAGAAGCTCATCAAGGTAGCTTTTGGGCAGGTACAGAGACGAGGGATCAGCAATAGACATTTTTGAACCACAATTCTTAATCAAAATAATCCACATTCCATGCCAGTGTTACAATATGATTTTGAAATGAATCCTAACATTATAAATTTACTTCCAAAGTTTCATGGTTTGGTAGGTGAATATCCAAACAAACACATTAAAGAGTTTACACATGTTTTCTCAACTTTTAGACCTTGTGGAGTTATTGAGGAGTAGGTAAAGTAGAAATAATTTCCATTTTAATTGGATGGATCCAAAAAATAATGGTTGTATGATATAAAAATAGGAGGCATGCCTGACTGGAATGACCATTTAATATGTTTTATAAAAATATTCTTCCCCACCTCTAGAGTCACATCCATTTGGAAGGAAATATATTCTACACGAAAATAATCTGGTTAACCCATTTATGAGTATTGGGAGAGATTTAAGAAGCTATGTTCCAGCTTCCCACATCATGTCATTTTGGAACATCACTTTGATTTATTCATCTATCAAGGACTGTTGGAAAATAAAAGAAACCTTCTTGATGCATCATCTGGAGGTTCATTGATTGGAAATTCACTAGATGAAGGCAAGGGATTAATTGAGAAGATTTTCGAGAACTTGCAGCAGTTTAGAATAAGAGGTATTTGACCAAGAGCTATTCATGAGGTACAAAATTCTCACCCATCACCCTTAATAGAAACAAGGATAGAAGAGTTACCTAGTTTGGTGTGACTGATGTCCTTGTGGCAATTTAGTAACCAACAAGCGCCAGCTAAGGTAAGCGGTTTATGCGCATCACCTTATAATTTCACTAACCTATGTTTTGAAATACAGGGAATTGAAACGTGTGCAGAAGCCTTTCAGACAAGATAGTTCCAAAAAAATAAAGGATAAAATGATCCGAACCAAGACGAATATGGGTTTGGAAATTAGAAGAATCAAGGTAAACCCCCGTAACAAAACCATTTACAAAAATAATCACCATTCCAGATTCAATTATAGAACCCACCACCATTTTAATAAAATCAGTCTTATAACCAGCCTTCATAGCAAAAACCACTCACTTTAAAGAGAATATATGAGCAACCATCCACCAGTGCACGACCTCCAATTAAAAACTAATAACTTAAATATGAGTTTGATGGACAAAGAGACATTGTTAAGTATGTTTCCAACAACATTGAATGTCTCATGGAGTTTATAACAAAAAATCTAGGTAAACTTAATTCCCAAAAAATCCTAATCCCAAAGGAGAATGTTATTATAATAACTACATAAAGTTGAAAAGAACTCCCACCACCATCCACCATTGATCCAGAAAAAAGACTACCTGATCTAGGTGAGAATGAAGTTGGTAATGAAGAAAATTATATGAAAATGCATCAAGAAAAAGATAAGAAATAGGAGGAGGATAAGGATAGTACAAGGATAAAGAAACAATAAACACCATTTCAAATCCATCAAATATATAAGAAAGATATAACCCCACTATTTCCATCAAGGATTATTGAATCAAATAGGTTCAAAGAAGAAGCATTGCAAAAATAAATTCTAGAAACCTTATAGAAAGTGGAAATCAATATACCTATAATTAAAGCACTAAAAAAATCTATGCTATGAAAAATTATTCAAGGTTATATGTACAAATAAGAGGATACTACAAAGGAATGATAGGATGATTTGGGGAATAAGTGTCTTAGCCCTTATCACACCAAAATTTCCAACCAAATGTTAGGATCCAATGACATTGTCTATTCCATGCACCATGGGTTTAGTATATTTCCCTAATAATTTGTGTGATTTAGTTTCATAAATTAATGTATTTCCTCACTCAGTATATACTTCTTTGTAAATGGGAGACTGGAATCCCACAAGTGTGGTGGTCCAACTTACAAATAGATCCACAGTTTTCCCAGAAGGAGTTCTGGCAGGTGTCCTGGTAAAAGTCAAAGATCTTTTATTCCCTAATGACTTTTATGTGTTGAATAAAGAAGATGATAGGATCCCATCACACTCACCAATAATTTTGTTGAGTCCTTTCTTGAATACGTAAAAAAAATCATCAATGTCTATGAAGGGACACATACCATGGAGTTTGGAGACTACACTATCCACTTCAATATTTTTGAATCCACGTGGCACCTATAAGATGATCATTATCTCTTCTCACTCTCCCTTGAAGATTATATGGATACAATTAAAGAATTAGGTATGCTTCATGTATTCTTATCCTTAGAATATATTTTTTCCATTAAAAACATCATTGAAAATATGGACTCTCAAAGTACTGGAGATTATAATTTCCTATGGGAAGAAGTTTTAAAATCTAATTTAATTGATAAATTGTAAAATGATGATGAAGATTATATAATTTCTTAGGTTTCGGATGTCAAACCTTTGGATTTGGGGAACCTAAATTCAGTTTCATCCCTTGAGCATCCCCTTAATGTATAATTAAAAACACTCCCCTAATTTAAAATATATCTAACTTATTGAGGGAGAGAAAATACCAGTAATAATTACTAATAAGCTATCTAAAAATCAATAAAAATAATTTATTGATATTTTGAGAGATAATGTTGAAGAAATATGGTGGAGATTAGGTGATATCCCTAGAATAAACCCAATATTGTTTTCAAATATAATATTTCATGAGGGAGATTCCAAACCTGTCTGAAAATCCCAACGGAGGTCGAACCCCATCTTAGAGGAGGTTTTAAAAAAAGAGATTGAAAAGCTGATAGATGTTGGGATCCTCTATCCCATATCAGTTTCACATTGGGTTAGCCTCATCCATGTAGTCCCAAAAAAAAATTAGCCTATCCATTTTGAGTAATGAAAAGAATAATTTGATCCCTGTGAAAATTTAGAATAAGTGGCGAGTGTGAAGAGATTTTAGGAAGTTAAATCAGGTCACATGATAACATCATTTACCTATACCTTTCATTGAACAGATATTAGAGAGATTGGAAGGGAGAAATCATTATTTATTTTTTAATGTATATTCATGTTATTTTCAGGTACCCATTGATCCTGAGGATGAATAGAAAACTACATTTACTTATCCTTTTGGCACTTTTGCATACCAAAGGATGCCATTTGGATTGTTTAATGCTCTGGGAACATTTCAGAGGTGTATGGTAAGTATATTTTCCAATCACATTTAATATTTCTTGGATGTTTCTTTGGATGATTTCAATGTTTTTGGAAATTTGTTTGGCCATTTTTTAAAAAATATGGAAAAAGTTTTTAAAACATGCACTGAAAAAACCTTTTTTTGAATTTTGAATAGTGTCATTTTATGGTTAAGAGGTGAATTTTACATGGTCATGTCATTTCACAAAAATTAATTGATGTTGATAAATTATAAATTGATGTGATAAATTCATTGCCTTACCCTACTTGTGTAAAACATGTTAGATAATTTTTAGGACGTGATGTATTCTACATGAGGTTTGACAAAGATTTCAATAAGATTTCTCTCCCTCTCTCTAGATTACTTTTGAATGATGCTAATTTCAGTTTCAATTGTTTATGTATGGAAGCCTTTGATTAGTGGAAAAGGATATTGATTACATCAAAAGTAATGCAGACACCCAATTGGGAAGAACCATTCAAGCAACTTTGTGATGCTTTAAACAAAGAAGTTGGAGAAGTCCTTTCTCAGAGAATTGAGTGCTGGACACAAGTCATTTCATATGCCTCAAAACCTTATATTTTCCACTATTAAACTAAACAAAAATAGAAATTTAGTTTTTAGCGATTGTTTTTTCTTTTGAAAGATATAAATTATATCAGTTGGGAACTAAAGTAATTGTGTTTTCTGAACATGGATCTCTTGGGTACTTGATAAAGAAGGCTAAAGAAAAACTAAGGCTTGTGAGATAGATGATATTATTATATTATTTCAACATAGAAATCAAAAATAAGAAGGGATCTGATAACTAAGTGACTGATCACAAAATTAGACCTTCCAACATTGCTAAAGATGAAATTCTAGACACTAAATTGCTAAATGATCACCTTTCAGGAGAGAAATTGTACACGATTAAAGGAGAAGTTCCTTGGTATGCTGATATGGTCAATTATATGGTAACATCTCAGATATCATCTCATTAAAATTCTCACCAATTTCTTAAATTGAAAGATGAATCAAGATATTACATATGGGACGATCCATTTCTTTGGATGATTTGTAATGAACAAGTGACAAGAAGATGTTTTCATGAAATTGAAATTCATTATGCCTTTATGTTTTGTAATAGATTAGCTTGTGGATGACTCTTTGGACCTCAAATGACAACAAGGAAGGATATAGAATCTGGCCTTTATTTTCCAACACTTTTCAAATATTCTCATGAATTTTGAAAACTGTGTAAAAAATGTCAGTTTATAGGAAATATTTTGAAGAGACAAAAATTCCCCAAAAGTAACATAGTTTTTGTGATGTTTTTGATGTTTGGAGGATAGATTTTATGGGCCCTCTTCCATATTCCTATGGAAATTATTATATTCTTCTAGCTATTGATTATGTATCCAAATGGGTGGAAGTAAAAGACACATGGACTGATGATGCTAAAGTTATTTGTGATTTTGTTAGGGATAACATATTTTGTAGGATTGGAGTTCCTAAATGCATCATTATTAATCTAGGGATTCACTTTTTCAATTTGATAATGGAGGCTTTGTTGAAAAATTATGGGGTGCATCATAAAACATCTACTCCCTATCATCCACAAACTAATTGGATAAATGAAGTGTCCAATAGGAAAATCAAAGGAATTTTGGAATATTCTATTAATCAAAATCAGAAGGATTGGAAAAAAAGTTTAGAAGACCCATTATGGGCTTATAAGAAAGCCTACAAAACTCCAATTGGAGTGATTCCATATAGGCTGGTTTATGGGAAAACCTGTCACCTACCTATGAAATTGGAACACAAGGCCTATTAAGTTGTGAGGAAGATGAATCTAGAACTTTAATGTAATTGTAAAGAGAAGAGATTGCAGTTACTAGAGTTGAAAGAAATTTTAAGGGAAGCAATAGAAAATTCCTAGATTTACAAAGAGATAACAAGAGCGGCTCATGAACAATTGATCCAACCAAAATTCTTCCATACTAGAGACAAATTGCTGTTATTCAATTTGAGACTCAAGATGATGTCAGGTAAACTCCATTATAGATTTGACGATATATTTATAGTTACTCATGTATATACTTGTGGTGTTGTGAAGATTGTGAAGGATGGGGAAAAAGTTTCATTCATTGTTAATGGGCACTTGTTGAAGAAATTATTTGGTATCATGCCTTAAGATCCAATCAAGGAGATCACATTCCTCTAACATGTTTATCAATAAACTCCATTAGGTCATACCTCTGATTTACATTTTCATGATTTCTGTGATTCAATTTCAAATATTATTACATGTAAATCCATTTGAATGCATTGTATACTCCACATTATTTATGTATGGGGGAGGAAACCATTGTAGTTTCAGATTTTTATTTGTTTTTTGTTCTTATTTTTTTAAATTGTGTGTGTTTCAAATTTCATGCATTTATTTTTAAATTTTTGTTTGTTTTGGAATCTTTTGATCTGAAATGATTATCTTTGACATTTTTGAAACCCATGTCCATGGTAGAGATAATTTATTTCCTGAAAGTGGGATTAAATGAACAATGAAAATGACTTTGTTTCAAGTTCAATTTTTTTGTAATTTCATGAGAAGTACATTAATTTTTGAATCCCATGACACATCACACTATCTCTATCTTGTAAATAAATTTTCAATGAGGATTCTGAACCATTATTTTCATATTCTTTTTATTTACCTCATTTCAAGAGGGAACTAAATCATGCTTGATTTAAATTGAATTTGATTTATTCTTGTCAAAACCTGAGTGTTATAGGTACCTGTGTTTTAAAGGATTGAGGCATTTTGTTTGTTTGACAACCCCCTTTTTAATAAAATCCATTTCATTATGGCCGAAATTTCATAATTAATCATTGAATCCCATTGAAGGCATGAACATATGATTATTATAGCCACATTAAAAGACAATATTCCCTATCCAACCTGCTCTTGTGGTGAAATTACATGATCTATTTTTACTTTGTGTGGGGGAAGCTATCTTGTGTTGTGCTACAACATTAGGTGAAATTTTGGGTTGAAATCAAATATTTAAGGGATGATTTTTCTACTAAAAAAATTCATTCCATCAAATATTGTGCCTTTTATGTAACTGTCATGATGGGAGAGGTTGTGACTTTCTATAGCTTCTAATGGAGAAATAAAGCTGTGCATTTTCTTGATCATTCAAGGAAAATCATATTTGAGAAGATTATAATTTCTTCTACTAAATTTGAAAATGGTGTGAAATTTACTACAATATTTTATGATGATGGAGATAATTTTCTACTATATATATCAGTGAGGATACCATATTTGAGTGAAAATTATAATAATTCATTTTTTTCTTTAAAAAGATGTTATCCGTCCTCATTCGGCCATAGAATTTTACACATCAAAATCCTACCAATCGAAAGCCACAGAGAAACCATAAAAAGTAATAATGATAAACACCTTTCCTTAACTCACATCGGGTGGAGATGATGGAATTTATCCGGCCTATGGTGACCCTCGTATGAGTTTGGAAGATAAAGAGATCACAATTTCTTTCTAACATTTGTGAGTTGAGAGAAAATTAATGCAAGGTAGGTGTTATGAATGAAAAGGAGGAGAAATGAAGAGGAAATATATTTGATTATATGATTTCAGAACTTGAATTTTTTTGGCATGATATATTTTGTTTCTTAGTGTGGAATTGGTGTATCTCATGGGCATGTGTTTTTAATATTCTTTTATTTTATTTTGATTCTAAATTATCTTGGAGTTCAAATGATAAGTGTGGGGGAATTGTTAGAGTTTATATTTTTATTATTATTAATATATTTCTTCAATGACTTAATCCCTCCCAATTTGTTAATTTGGGTATATTTTCATCATTTATGTGTTTTTGGTATATTTTGGGTTTAAATGTGAAAATAAGGTAATTCTGTAAAATTGACAGTTTTTGAGCGCTTCTATTTTTCAGGCATAAAATTAACATAATTAATCCAATTGAGGTGAATAATTTTTTTTAATATTCATATGTTCATGGGATGAAATTTTTTATTTTGGACCAAGACCCAATTCGAAACCCAATGGTACAGAACAATCAATCAGATGGAGAAATCAGTCTGGATGGCAGAATAGACCCCACTATATTAAATATGAAATATCTCATTAAAATTAAATACATGTGAGATGATTCTAGATGGATTCGATAGAGAACGTTCAAGGTACAGTTCAAATTAAATGTCTTAACATAAAAAATAATCGAGGCATCTTTTGGGCGTGTCCATGTGGAGTGGGTGAAACAATGTTTGGTAGACAGAAGAAGTTAAACTCACTAATCAAGTCATGTCATCATTTCCACCTATCCAAAGGCTTTTATATTTTTAGGACCAATAGAAAACTAAATTTATTAAATCTTATAATAAGGGATCTTGGCTTGTTGTAGACGGATGATTGTCCTAACAGAGGAAATCATCTGGAGGATGGATTCTGGAGGATTAAAATTTATGTTCTTTCTTTTATTTCTTTTGTTCTTCCAATATTTGTAATGACTTATTCTTCCCACATCAACTCAGTTACCCTTATCATGGTGGTGTAGATATTATAAGTGATTTTGGAGGGGTAGGTTTACCCTTTTTTAATTCTTTAGTTCTTTTACTTAATGTTTCAATATCCTCCTTTCTCTTTTGCGAATCAGTTTCAATTTATTAATACAATTTTTATTATTATGTACAATTGTATATGATTTTAGATACTATTGTTTATTTTTATTTGTTAAATGATCAATATCTAACTCTACTAGGTTCTGGTTTATATATTATGGAACAGACCAGGACATAGTGGTGAAGTACTCGTTGATCATGAGTATGTGTGTGAGGAGTAGTGAATGTTCTTAATTTCTTGGGATAAACAAGACCTGATTGGGAATTTTCAACGAAAATTGGGGGAATTCACTACAAATATATTACATATTTGAAGGAGAGTATACCAATATGAGGTTTTAGTATGGTTTATTATCATATTATTATTTGATTAAAGTAGTGACAAGAAACTCTTGTGGATTCTCACTCTTAACGACTTATCAGAAGAGAATTGAGTATGTTGAACTGTGATAGAATTACAATAGGAAAACGAACCCTAAACTGATCACCATTTCATATCACTAATTTAAATCCCTAATTTTTAATTTTTTTAAATCATTCACTTAATTTCTTTTCTTTATTTAGTTTCATTCTTTTATTTTCAAAATCAAACAATCTCAAAAACAACATCACTTCTTTCTCTAATTTTAAGTGACAAACAGTATTGTTGAGCACTCCTCTCTGGAGACAACCTAGGCAACCCACTATAATAAATTTTAAGTTAGGTTATATTTGTTTTTTACACACCCCACGATAGGAATATTTCACCAGTCATATCCACCCCTTGGGTGTTAAAATTAGAAATTCTTATTTTAATTAAATTTTTAGATGATCAATTCTTCTCATAAGAGTATGATTTAGATTTTACATTGAATTTACCTTGAAATGTGAGTTCTTGTCTGAACCAAGGATCTCCCCCATGCATTGGACAAACTATACATAGCATTTCCCATATATAAAATTCCCTATTTGACTATGTAAATTTCATAAAATACCCTACAAGACTTTGAAATGAAATTTCTATGCTTTGGTAACTAAAGATGATGAGTTTGTTTGAACATGTGTTTTGAAAAATTCATGATGGTTACCCACCTCAATATATATTTTATATATTATATGAAATGGTTCAAAACGGGTGTTAAGACCCCGTCTTTTATTGTAATTTATTAAATACATACATGAAAATGGTAATTCTTATAGGTAATTGAAATTAGCTAATGATACAATGGGGTTAAATGGAGCCTAAGGATCCTATTAGTTGTACAGACATCTTATAGTTTAAATTTCCCATGTAGGGAATTGACATGTTTCACTTGTCACCTACTAAGTGTCCCCTTTTCCATATGAATTGATTTACTTATCTCAATGAATTAAATGGTTTAATCAAAGGGAGTGATAAATTCATGATGGCCTCATCTCTATAAATAAATTGGTTAACTTAAATTAAATGTTTTATAATGTTTTATATTACCATGATATTAATTATTATTATTATTATGAATTTTCATGTTTTGAATGGAATTGATCATTATTAAAGTAACATATGTGAGGTTTATACACTGGTGTTATGTTTTACATATTAATATTAATATTTATATTTAATGGCTTGGTAAAAAATTTCAATGAGATGTATTCATGATATTAAATTTTATAAATGTGAACAAAACATTATAGAGGTCATGATATGATGGTAAGGGGCCATTGACCAGGATAGTTTCACATTCCTATAAATTAGGTGTTGAGAATGGTGTCTTTCATGATTGAAACTAGTTGAGTGTGTTGATTTATGCGCCACCTATTTGATTGAGTGATGAAATGATGGTTCACACACTAACTTGAGTGTCTTGAATAGATCTCTCATTATTGAAACTAGTTGGGCATTATACTTCTATATAGCATGTTTTTAGGATTTGTTCACATGTTCCCTATTTATATATCAGAATGCCACACATCATGTATTAAAACATCATTAGAGGTTTTTGATATTATTATTATTCACTAATTCAGTAGTTTACTCATCCAGTTCATGATTATATATTCTATCTGTTTAGATATTCTCATGATACTATTGTACATTTCTCATAGTCTTTTTTTTCACTCTGATATGAGGGTATAGTTTTCACACGGTACATCCCATACACCCTTTATTTTTATTGGAAGCCTTTAGTTTACATGGAGGTGCTCTTGAATAAATGTGATTGTCTAGCTTGGGGCATGGGTTATATAGATCTTGGTTCAAAACATTATATATGGTTGATAAGTTGTTCCAATTAGGTGAGAACAACAACACTTTTCCAATAGATTACTGAACATGAAATTGTTTTAATAGTTTCTATTATTAATGATAAATGTAATAAGAACTCAAAATATAAAAAATTATATTGTTTTTAATGAAGTTAGAAATAAAATTGTCTATTTTTTAAAATAGCTCCACTACCTCAACCAATTATGTAACATAGTCTATAACCACATGAGTTAATAATTCACAATAAAGGATATAAATGGTCCTATACATTCTAGGCCCCAATCAAAAAACATAACTACCTCAAATATCCCCTTTTAAAGAAAATATTTATTCAAAATAACATTTCCTTACCTCTATAATTAATCACACCTAATAATAAGAATCCTAGAATCCTCAAACAAAATAGGCAAATAAGAACATCCAATAGGACTTTTTGGTATGTCCTATCACACCCATTTTTGTTTAAACCACAGTGATGATTAAAATCATTCATGGACATGTAGCATATTTTCATCAAGAGCATATATCCTAATAATACCATGAAGATATCATTTTAAAATGAATGGTTTCATCCATTAAGTAGTAATTTAACTAAAAAATGAATTAATTTTTTTTGGTATTATGGCATGTTTTTTTTTCAAGAATCCAATATTTAAGATGTTGTTAAAATATATATACCATTAAACAATCATTAATAATAATATTTTTTTTTCATCTAAAAAAAGTGATTTTTATCTTTCTTACTTCATCATCTATGGGTTGGGAAAATAGTACAAGTAGCATAGAACCACATTTTCAACTCAGTTATTGTCCTAGATTTCTAAATAATACTCTAGTAATTGAAGGTTCCATAACATGTGTCTTTGTTTTGGTTCATTCATAGATAAAATATGATTGATATTTTAATGGTCATTATATATTATAACATTATATCTTATTATATAATACCTAAACATTTGTACTAAAAACATAGTATTTAAAATATCATTTTCAATAGTGGTGTAATTATTTTCAAAATTATCAAAAAAATTTATTGCATATTAAATCGAATGTATCCTATTACCTTTTTTCCCAAAACCGCCCGCACAACCACATGAATATCATCACACATGACTTCAACTGGTAGTTTTTAGTCAGGCGATGTAATAATTGGTGATGTTTTAATTTTCTATTTAAGAATTTTGAGTGAATATTACAATTTTACATCAAATTAAATGGGTGTATTATAACATGTCATTGAATATTTTTAGGTACTCCTACACCCATATTTCAATCATTATTTGTTTGGGGATTGTCTTGGAATTTTTCAAATGAATGTTGGAATACTTTTGGAGCCTATTTGCGCTATTCATGGTTAGTGCATGGTTTTCCAAAATCATATTCCACCACAGTGTAAACCAATCTACCTTGGATAGTAATGATTTTCACAGTTGGCACATGGTTTGAAGAACCATGAACCCACCAACTAAAAACCATGACCCTTGTACAATGAATGAATTTGGGTCCATGGTTAGGGAACACAGTTTGTCTAACCATGTTTACCTCTATAGAAAACCATGTGTGCAAGATATTTTTTTCAAAAAATTATAAAAATTTCATTAATCCCCATTTATGTCACTCTCAACCCTAATTCTCCAAAACATGGTATCCCTATATATTATATCTTTCTATAGTGGATTTGGATCCCCTAAACCCTTATCTTAATGGAGCAAAGTCTAGAGGATCTAATTTGATCTCCAATGGGTAAGTGAATATCCTGTCATGTGTTTCATTCCACACTATCATCCTCTCTTCCATAGAAAGTGTTAGATCATCATTTGTTTGATTGATATAAATTTTTTATAAAGGTATCCTAATTCTAGGTTTGGTTTATTTTTCACTAATTCCTTAATTGTTTTTTGGGAAATTCTATTGTGGGTGTTGTGCATTGTGATTCCCAAGATTAAAGGAAGGTGGTTCCATTTGATATTTTCCATGTAATTAAATCCATGAGTCTCCTAGATGAATTAAGTTTCTTAAATTGATTATAAAAACAATATTTTATGTGATTTGTAATTGGAGTTAGAAATGTAAGGTATTTTTGGGAAACTCCACATCCAATGGAACTGAAATTTAGGGAGTATTTTGAAATTGATGGAATTGAGGAATTTATTTGAGAATTATTTTATGGAAAATAGATAAAATTTAACTGAAGAAAAAATATGATTTATTTTTTATTTGAAATAATGAAATAATGAAAAATCATTGTTTTGTTTTTTAAACTGAATTAGAATATTGGAATTAATAATTGGGATATTGAATTGCAAATGATGTTCATTTTGAATTGAGACGATTTTTCCTTTTTTTAACTTTTTAACTGATCACATGAAGGCCTTGGTAGTTAGGTGGTTATTTGGGATAAAAAATCTAGGATGATAATTCCATAGAAATGGATTGATGATAATAAATTTAACAAAAACCTATTTTGGCAGATCTAATCCTTGGTGAGATATTGATAATTCCAATTTGTCCTCAGAATGAGGTATGTGTTTTCAAATATTCCAGGATTACTGGTATGAGATGTCTGAGGACCCTATAATTTGAAATTTTTATACCATAGGGTATATTATCATTGTTATTATTGTGATTTTTTATTATATATTACATTTATTATAGAATTTTTTAACTCATAACAATTGATTTATAAAAAATATTTTATATAAAATGTTTATTTACAACATGTTTTAAATGTTTTATATCATTTTGATATGAAATAATGTTTGTGTTTTAAATGTAAAATTATATCACCATTCCCTATTTTACGTAAAATTGAAAGCATGATTTTGTTTATTATTATTGAATACATTTATGGAATAGTTTGTGAGATCCTACTATGATTTATAACTCACACCCAACCTTTTCCTTTAAGAGATTGTATATTTCATTTCTCTATTCCGAGTAAAGTGAAAGAACTAGTTTGAGGTGGTGGATGTTCTTGATCAATTATGAATGAAGTGATTATTCCTTATTGATGATTGATATTTATTCTTTCAGTTGTTGAGTACTTTGATGATGAAATATTTTTGGTTTTGATATACCTATTTCCTTTATTGTACTTTCTCTTTTTGGAGTATTGAGCATATCGACTTGTAATGTTTTTCCTTCCACTTTTTTTATAGAAAATTAATTACATATTTTATCTTTTTTGATTTTAGGTGATAGGTGACAACCAAGGGAATCGAGAACACCCTTCGGGATATGTATGTGATGGATCAGTTATCAGGTTACTAGGGTATCTAGGATGGTTTTTGAAAATGTGGTATCAAATGTATAGGTTATGCATCTTTCCTTGATGTCAATATGTAGTTTATAGTATCTTTTCAGGACATAGGATGTAGTTGTGAGTGAGTTCTTATTCATACATCATTATAATGATCCTTAAATCACCATGTGTGGTTTAGGAAAATCATCATGAGGAATAATTTTATCTAGGTCTAGTTTTTTCATACATTTTATTTGGATAGTTTGAAATAAAAAACTTGAAGTCTTATATTGATGGGATTTATTTTCCAACTGATCTTATTTGGGTTTTTAATATGAGTAACCTTTTTATGGTTTAAATGTTTCATTGTAATGTTGTGTAGCATCATTCCTCTAAGAGGGCATGTGAATATGCTATAGATAGAAGCTTCTGTTGAACCATAATGAGGGAATCCTCTCATGGACTATAATTTTATTTAGATTATTATGCATACAATCTATGCTATTGGACAAGCACCTTCACCTATTCTCTTTAAGGTTTCGGTTTTGGAACCTTAGAGGGCTGAATCATGGAATCATTCTTAGGAGTTCCTTCACCAAATTACACTAGTATTAAAAGGCTTGAATGATCCTTAAGTGGCTAAGGATTTGTTGAGAAAGATAGAGATTATTTTTGGGTTATTTAAAACACCTGTTTTGATTAAGGTGAAATGTGTGACCTTTAAGCCAGAAGAACATAGAAAGAGATGGTGGGACACGATGGGGATATAGAAGAAGTAGGAGGGTTTAGAGTTGAATTAATTTAAATATATTTTCACTGATTAGTTTTATATAGATTTTATAGTAAATGCGAAGGTTATAAAGTATTTGAAACTCAAATTTGTAGGTAAGACCATGAATGAGTACGTGAACCACTTTTTTAATCTTTTGAAATTTGATCCTGATATATTATAAAAAATAAAATAAAATGAATCAATCATTTGATATGGGTTATTGACATGATATTTATTCTTTTATTTTCTTATGGAAGCTAATTTCTTAATCTGAAATGCAATATAGGGAATTTTTTCTTAAAATTGACCTCATTGGTATATCAGGGTTGATGGGAGTTAATTCTTTCCCCAATGGTAGTTCAATGTGTTCCTTCCATGTAAATATGATTTGTGATGTGTCTCATGGTGGGATTTAAAGAATGTTTCTTTCAAACATCATACAGTTCCTTCTAGAGGCACATTGACTCACGTATAGTATGGAAGTCCTTGGCATTCAAAATGGGTTTTCCCAAAGGCAACCGAGATATGTAGTTCCTATGGAAGCTCAGGTCTCATGAAAATGTTAAGTTATATATTTTCTACACTACATAGTGAAATAAAATCATACACACTTAAAGGTACTTTGTTTAAATTAGATGCTTCATGAACAAATGTTTTCCATCCTCATGCATCCAAAATGAATCTTGTTCGCATAGTGGAAGAGTCTTCAGAGGAATCTTATAAAAATCTAGCAATTGTGAAAGGAATAATCACAATAGATTCATATTTATTGAATTTTTTATTTGATACTAGTTCATATTACTCATTTATACCAACTCTTATTGTAATCACGGTAAATTTTCCTATGATGATTTTTTCCCATATGATGGATATTTCTTGTCCCCTTAGAATGAAGATAGAGTTGGGTCCCCATTGTCCCACTTGTGTCTTTTATTTATCGCATATTAATCTTAATTGGTATTTTTTTATTCTCTATAATAAACCGCATGAATGTTTCTTTGAGATGGATTGGATCATTGTTAATAAGGCTTAAATTGACTACTATCTTATATGGGCCTCTATTATCACGCCTGATGGGGTGTGTCATATCATTCTTGGAGAATTGGACATAATGTCATGTAGAGATAGACCTTCTTATCTAAATTTTGGGAATCTTATATTAGTGTATTCTATTGATCAAGAGTGAGTATATTAGAGAGATGAACACCCTCTAGTTCTCATCAGGTTTCA
The DNA here is from genome assembly GCA_963277665.1 of Viscum album. NCBI lineage: Eukaryota > Viridiplantae > Streptophyta > Magnoliopsida > Santalales > Viscaceae > Viscum > Viscum album. The sequence goes on from OY728123.1 coordinate 838,101,729, forward strand.
TGATATTTTTCCTTTTTATTTTTTACGATCTTCCACCAATATGAGAGATAGAGTTTTATATTGATTTAGTGCTGGAAACTCAGCCACTATCTGTACTTTATTACTACATGGAACAAGAAAAAATGATATATTTGATAACTCAGTTGAAATATTTATGAGAGAAAGTATTTATATGCCCGAGTGTGTATCCTCATGTAGTTCATGTTCACTTTTCTGAGAAATATATTGGATCATTTCCCCTGTGTTTTTATTTCTAGAAACTCAAGTAATTTACGAAAAATAACATGTATCCATTTCAAAATATTGATGACCCGTTTGAACAAATGAAATGGGAGTAGTGTTTCGATTGGATTGAACTTTTATATGGTAATCACCAATTGAGAAAAAAAGAATTTAAAATTATGAAAAACAGATTCTGGAGAAGGTATAATCAATATAAGTATCTTGTCATTCCATTTGGTCCGAACAATAATCCTATCATCTTTAGTGATTTAATGGAAAATATATTCCATGAGTATCTTTATATGTTCATGGTGGTCTTTTTGGATGACATTCCTGTTTACTCTTAGTATTAGGAGTATCATGTGTTTCATCTTGGAGTAGTTATTACATTGTTGATAAATCACCGTCTACATTAGAAGCAATACAAATGTGATTTCTGGATTTGGGAAGTCACATTATTAGGACATGTGGTCTTAAAAGATTTTATCTTTGTTGATACTGAGAAGGTGAAAGTTGTTATGACATGGGTTAAATTTTGTAACGCATTAGCTATTTAGATATTTTAATGTATAGAGAGTTATTATTGATGGAACATAAAGGATTTATAAAATATGGATTCTATGAATAAATCTCTCACTCATTAGTGGGTGAAGTTATCTTGGGATGATAAATGTCGTAATTCTTTTGTTGAGACGAAATGATTTTTAAATTTTGCACTGGTGTTTGATATTCTAGATGTAGATATGAGCTATGTTGTCTTTCGTGACACATCATGTTCAGGTTTGGGATTTTTTATTATGTACATGATCATGTGTTAGCTTATGGATTCAGTATCTTAGGCCACAGACGAATAATAATCCAACACACGACCTATTACTCGTAGATGTGATGCATGCACTCAAAGGTTAGTGGAATTACCTTTCTAGAGAATGTTTCACCATGTATTATAACTAAATTATCTTGAGTTATATATTTTTTAATAAAAATATTAAAATCACTTCTAGAGGTGTTGGTTGGAGTACCTGTAGTATTTTGATTCAATAATCGCCTATACCCTGGGGAAATGGAATGTTGTTATTGATGCTTTATGAAGGAATCTCACAACCCATTCCTTGAATGAATTATCATAAGAGCATAACAATATGGATATATTTTTATATTTGTAAATGGGATTTCATGAAATATGGAAGAGGTTTTCTTGGATAAGGTTTAGTTGACCTCCTCTTATCTCAAGATGTTTATTTAGGTAGAAACATGATTATGAAATTCATATCATCAGGAACTCTCTTTATGGGGGGAGATCATTGTTGAGTGGTCATTCTCTATGGAGGGTATACAATGTTACATCAACTAGATCATTTTTTCTTTCTTGTTGATAAAATCTATAATGGTGTATTTCTATAATTTATACTGGTCTATAATCCCAAGAACCACAAAGATGTTTTATGAAAATCATGGTCAATTATTGTGGAAATGTTTGAGATGAGAAATTTATGATTTTTTTTCTAATTATTATACTTTCCAATAGGTTGAATATGAGTATTGGAGGCCTTTTGGTTTCCTCTATCTACTTCTAGTACCAACATTGAACTGGGATGATATTTCTTTGCACTTTTGGGTTGGGTTTCTATATACCCAAAGAAAGAAGAATGTGATATGGGTTGTGATCAATAGGCTAATGAAATCATATCACAATATAAAAATATATGATCTAAACAAATTTGAGTAGTTCTAAAATATCTATGTGAAATAGATTTTTCATTTCCTTGGTGTTCTATCTTCAATAGTTTTTGATAGAGATCCTCATTTTACTTCACTCTTTTAGAGAGTCCCCTAGGTGGCATTGGTATGTTATGTTCACTTGAGTATGGAATAAAATCCACTGATATATGGATAGACATAGAGGGAAATAAATATTCCAAAGGACAATATTTGTTCTTGTGTCCTTTATTTTAGTGGATTTTGGGATGACCATTTGGGACTAGTTTATTGATCACATAAAAATAGTTACCAGTAAGTGATCATAGTGGATCCTTTTGAGGCCATTTATAGAAGGTCATGTAAAAATCTTTTGTTTTAGTAGGATATAAGAGAAATCTCCTAGGTTAGGCTGAGTTTGATCTAGAAGACAATAAGGGAGATTTTATTTCTTCACCGAAGAATGTTGATGGTACAAAGATGATATAAATCATATGTTGATCTTCTTCCCAAACAGTTGGAGTTTCCTATTGGTGATCGGGTTTTATTAATAGTTACACATCATTTAGGTTATCAACATCATCATAGGAAATGGAATATTGATCCTCATATTATGGTACATTTAGAGGATTTTTTGTAGGTGGGGGAAAGTGGATTACTATTTAGGACATCCACCACAGTTGATGTCAATACATAATTTTTTTCCATGTATCTCAGCTACAAAATTATATTTCTAACCCATATCATGTCTTGATATGGGAGGATCTTGATGTCCCTCCGAATTTATCTTTGACTAAGCATCTAGTTAGGATAGTTTATACGAAGAAAAAGTTAATTCATTGGAGTATATAACCCCTTTAATCTATGTTCTATTACAGTATGGTTCTGATTCTCATGAGACATGGGAGTGCGAGACAATGATGTGGGAGAATTTTCCTTATCTTTTATATAGAAATTCATTGATAGTATTTTAATAGGATTAATAGTTACAATGAAAGGGAGGTATATTACATAAGGATTATAAAAAAATATGCCTTCCGCTGCTCACGAGAATGCGCCCAACGCACCGTCCTTCATTTCAAATTTTCTGCCCGTTACCCCTCCCCTCGCTCGGGCTCCAGATCCTCCACCGCCGGGCCTCGGACGCGGCAGCGATTCCGCCCCCCTCTACCTCATCTCGCCTCGGCTCCTCAGGCGATATCCTTCGGTTCCCTGTACTGGCCTCCATATCCCTTAGGCGCCATGCCTCCCTCAGCTGCTCCCGCGCCCCCCGATGCTCCCCAGCTTCCGGAGTCGCTCCCTCTCGTGGCTCCTCGGCCCGGATCCTTTAGAGACGCGCTCTGCGAGTCCCTCGGAGGCTTCCCCTACTTTCCCGAGGCAAGCCTGGTGGGCTCGTCTTCTTCAAGCTCAGGTCCAAGTGTATCTGTGGTCTTCCCTAGGATGGCGTTCTCGGCAGCGGAGGCGCACCTGAAATGGACCCTCGTAGCCTGTTTCGGCTCCGAGAAACCCCCCTAGCCTCTTTTCAGCGCTTTGTCTCCTCTTGGGGTCTCCAGCATCAGGCACAGATCTCACCGGTTCACAGGAATTCCTTCTGCATATTTCTAGCCTCGGAAGCGGATTTCGTGTTTGCGTGGTGCAAGGCCCCAAGATCATTTGGCCGCTGGCGATGCAGCCTGTCCCGTTGGTCCATGGACGTTCACAAAGGAAAGGAAAGTCCACGTGCCACTATTTGTATCGACCTGCCTGGGTTTCCGCTTCCCTTCTTGAACGGGGGTTTCCTCAATGTGATCGGAGATTCTCTGGGGGGTTTCCTCTGCGCTGACGACATAACCATTAGTTGCGAGGACGCGTCGACGGCTCGTTTATGTGTCGAGATGGATCTCTCCCAGTCCATTCCGGAACGGCTCTTCCTTCAGGTGGAATACGGGTTGGCTTGGGACCAGACCGTCTCATACTCGGCCTTTCCCAGGTACTTCTCCTTCTGCTTGCTCCAGGGGAACTCTCTTCAGGTTTGCAGACGCCACTGGCACTTTCTATCTCGTCGCCAGCCCAGGATGGGGTCGCATCAGCCTACTCCTGGTGCCCTTTCCGCGACTCCATCCGCGAAAGACCTCTCTCCAAGTCCACTAACGCCCCCTTTAGCTCCCAGCCCAGGTTCTGAGGTGGCTCTGATCCCTCATCTCCCCTGCCTTTCCTTATCTCTCTTGAACCTGGATGCCTCCCGGCCCAGAGTCGTGACCCCCTCTCTGTATGGAGTCCTGACCCCTACCTTAATCTTGTCATGGTTATCCCAGGGATCCCTTCTAGAGGGGCTCCTCTCATGCAGGCTGGATAGTCTCCTTCGCCCCCGGCTCCACCCCACCTGTGCTCCCTGGGAGACGTCCTCTCTGTAGAGGTTCCATCCTTAACTCTCACCGTCGCTCTCCCTCAGGATGCCACCAATAGGGGAAGGATGAACTCAGACCCAGCACGCCCTCATGGCATCTGTTCAGGGAGGCGGTCAGTTCCGCTGGCCTCTAACATGTCGCGGCCCCTGAAGGCAGAACCCAAATGGCACAGTCCCAGGCTCTCAGGGCGGTCGCCTGCGTCCCCCTCCAGTGCAAGGAGCCTCTCCTCCGATGTTTCCAGGGCGACCCTCTTTCCGGTGGCCTCGCAGTCGCCCAAGTCGGCCGAAGCTTGTACCCGATCCCGATCCAGACACCTTAAGGAATACTCCTCTTCACACTTCGACAAAGCCATGAATTCTGGGGCTAGTGCCACGATTCTGTTCGAAAAATGATCCCGTTAATCATATGGAATGCTCGTGGCATTAGATCCTGGGCTAAGGCGGATTTCCTCGCCAGAGAAACCAGAAGGCATAAGGCCTCCATTGTAGCAGTTCTCGAGCACAAACAATCTCCAACCAAAGTCACAGACTTTTCCAGGATTATCAACCTGCAAGGATGATTTCACGCCGACCCTATCAATAATCACATGGGTAATGTGGAACAAGAGCTTCACCGTGGATCTGGTACAAGCCATCAATCAGCATATTACCACAAGGGTGGGGAAAGGCAGCACGACTCTCTTCATAACTTTCGTCTACGGGAGCTGCAATGCGATTCAAAGGAGATCCCTGTGGAATGACCTTAACTCCTTCGATCCGGGAAACTCTCCGTGGAACATTAGGGGGGATTTCAACGTGATCAAGGATGCGGAAGAGAGGAAAGGACGAGGTCCTTTCCCGAGGAACACGAGCTTGGATTTCGTTCAGTTCATGGCTGGGAAAGGGATCTCCGATCTTGGCTTCTTGGGAGATAGGTTCACGTGGTGAAACAATAAAAAAGGGAGGAATAGCTCTTGGAGTCGCCTTGATCGATGCCTAGCCAACGTTCATTCTATTTCTTTGTTTTCTAACTCCATGGTAACTCCCCTCACGCGGGGCCTATTTGACCACTCTCCTATACTCCTATCCTTATCCTCAGGCTAGGATCACCCTGCAAATTTCAGAGACTGTCACCACTGGGATAGCCTACCGGGGTTCCAGGACCTGGTTAGCACCACCTGGGGGGAGCCCACTCAAGTTCATTTAGGGATTTTTCATCCATAACAAACTCTTAAGGCTCAAGGATAAGATCCAATTGTGGTCAAGAGCTCAATCTTCCACGGATGATGAAATCACGACCACCATGCGGGAAGTGGATCGCCTGGAGGGGAACTTGGAGACCGACTGGGACGATAGGGTGTTCGATGACCTTTCAAGCAAGAAGAGCGCTCTGGCAGACATGTTACTCAAACATGAGCGCAAGGCGAGGGAGGAGTCAAGGATCAAATGGCTTAGGGAGGGAGATAGGAATACAGCTTTCTTTCACGCTTGTATTAAGGAATGGAAGCGCATGGTGAGTCCCAACATTTTACTGGATGATGGCACTTACATCGATGACAGAGATACTGCAGGAGCTATGGCCTTAGCCGCATTAGAAGATCTCCTATCCGGTCCCAATCCTCGTCTTCCCAATGGCTATCCAGGGGAGGAAGAAGGATATTTTGAGGCGATTCCCAAACAGCTTTCGGCATAGGAAAATGACTCTATGAGCTCCATCCCAGAAGAAAAATAAATTCGGGAAGCCATGATGAGGCTCAATCCCGAAAGCGCACCAGGCCCAGACAGGTTCCGAGCTCTTTTTACAGAGCGTCATGGGTTGTCGTTAAAACGGATATCATCATATCTGTCCTTGACTTCTTTCGGGGGGGGGGGGGGGGGTTACCTTCCAAGGGCCTCTTGCACCATGACTGTAATCTTTCTTCCCAAGATCAAGAACCCCACTTCTATTTCCCACTACCGGCCTATCAGCCTCTGCAACTTTACATACAAGATCTTAGCCGGCCTGATCAGTGCAAGGGTGGCCATCCATATTCCCCGGTGGGTGTCCTTGGAACATCATGACTTCGTGAAAGGGAGATCCATTCAAGGATCCATCGCACTGGCTCAAGAGATGATCAGAGACCTTGACTTTATGTCTCGCGGCTCCTACTTGGGTATCAAGTTGGATATGAGTAAAGCCTTCGACCGGGTCGAGTGGGGTTTTCTCAACAGGGTACTGGAAAAAACGGGGTTCTCCACGTGGAACATCGACATCCTATTTAGATGCTTCAGCTACCCCTGGCTAGCTGTCTCATTCATGGGGAAAACTTATGGGTTTTTCAAGGCTACACGTGGTCTAAGGAAGGGCGATCCCCTGTCCCCGAGTCTCTTCATCCTCTCGCAAGACGTCCTTAGCCGGCACCTGCACAAGGGCATCAACAATGGAGAGATTACAACATATCATCGAAGGAGGAGGACCCCTACCATGTCCCATTTGATGTTCGCAGACGATACGTTCATCTTCTTGAACGGTAGCCGGCGGTCCATCAGGGGCCTCAACAAGGTGCTGCAGGAGTACTGCCTCTGGAGTGGGCAGGTCATCAACACGACAAAGAGCAATTTCTATATTCACAATGGCTGTACCACCTCTCGGACCACGAACATTCAACAAAGCCTGGACATGCACAGAGGGTCCTTTCCTATGGAGTATCTCGGTGTGCCAATCTCCCCAAAATGTCTCCGCTTAGGTGACTTCTATGCCATTGCCAACAAGATTACGGACAAGATCCACAACTAGAAGAACGTTTTCCTCTCGTTCGGGGACTGGATAACGCTGATCAATAGCGTGCTTCTTGCCTCCCCCGTCCATGATCATTCTTCCATCAATGTCCCGAAGTGCATCATCAATAAGATCGAAAATATTCTCTCTGGCTTTATCTGGGATCCTCGTTCGGAGGGCAGGCGTCACTGGGATTCATGGGACAAGGTGGAGAGACCAACCGGGGAAGGGGGCATTAACGTCCGTCGGATCGAAGACACTCTCTAGTGCATGCATGCCTAGATCGCCTGGGAGGTTCTGGAATAACGTACATTATGGGTAATTACAATTCACAATTCCCATGTTGGTCCCGAGGCTAGGGATGGCGGGCAAACCTCTCCTTTCTGGTTAGTGATTTCCCCCCTCATTGCCTCTCTCGAACCACAGTCCAGATGTACATGGGGAGGGGGGAAATCCTTTTTTGGCATCACAACTGGGCCTGAACCATCCTCAGCTTTCCCGTGTGCCCGTACTCATTGACAAACTTCAAGGAGGTGAGCACATATCCGACCTTTGTTGAAGAAATCTTAGACGAGGAACAACGCGATACCTTCAACTTAATTGAGATCAAATCCGATCCGGACAGGTGTATGTTTTCTCTTTCTGCCACGGGGTCCTTCACCTCTAGGGATTATCGGCACTCCATGACCCCTCGTGCTCGGAGTGATCTGTGTAATGAGATCCTATGGTCCAAAGGCACTCCGCTCAAATAGAGCTTTCTTACATGGAGTCTGCGTCACAAGGCCATTCCCACTGACGAAAATATCCAACAATGTGGAATCCCGTTGGCCTCAAGGTGCCCCTGCTGCTCATACCACCGCAAGGAGAATGTGGATCACCTGTTCTTTGAAGGCAATTGGGCAAGGGCGGTGTGGCTTCACTTCGGTGAGTTCACTGATTTTTCCGACTTCCGCATGGCTGACATGCCTTTTCTGGACCGATGGTTTCATGGTGCGAAGGAGAAGAGCCCCGAGTAGACAGCCCGCACGATGGTCCTCCATGCAGGCTGTTGGTCGATTTGGAAAGCACGAAACAAGGCTTGGTATGAAGGAAACCCCACCTCCGGCCAGCAGATCATTACTCGCACCAATATCCTCATGCTGGATGTGCTCAGTTCTTCCCACAAATGGAAGGAGGCTCCCACTCATCAACGTCTCCAAACACGTATCGCTACTGATACCTTAGGTAGTATTAATAAGAGAGGAAACTGGGTTCGCTGGTTACCGCCAAACAGAGGGCTCAAACTCAACTCCGACGGATCATGCAACATGGGGTCGATCTGAGGAGGAGGGGTTGTTCGGGACTCTTCTGGGTCGGTCATTATGGCCTTCCCTGCTTCTCTGGGGCAAGGTTCTTCTCTCCAGGCAGAGGCCAAGGCAATGCTGACGGGGCTCTCCCTATGTCACCAAGAGGGGATCACCCTATCAGAGGTGGAAACCGATTCCCTAATCCTCCACAATGCATCCACATATCCAGCATCCCATGGTCCATCCACTACATCACCAGGAAATGCAGGGACATGATCAGTTGCAATACGAGCGTTGTCTACACTTGGCACGAGGGGAATAAGGTTGTGGACTACCTTGCTTCCATCGATGTCCCTTGTTCGGCCCATTGCTATTTTCACTCTGCTACCACCATGAAGGCGGAGGGCGTCAACTTGGTTTGAGGGGATTCCCTCGGCCTCCACTATTTTCACCCCCCTTAGGCCCGTTCCTTCTTTTGATCTTTGGGCCAACCCCTCTTGTGGTTTGAACGTTCTTTGTTCGAATAAATTTATATTATGCTGATAAAAGGGAGGTTGTAAGATATTAGAACTTTTTTTAGGTATTCCTAAACTCTTCATTTGAAAATGATTTGGTTAGGGATTTTCTTTTTTGTTCGGGTGAAATATGGAATTTTTTTGAAGATATTTGGGCTGTGTCTGATTAGCGCCTCATTTTCCCAAACTTCATTCCACCCCAGTGAAAACCGTGAAATCCTGGATAGTGGTAGTTTTCATGGTTGGCACATGGATTGAAAAAGGGTGTTTCCACCGTGTTGTAATAGTGTTTCGTAGAGTCCATAGGTGGTGCACAGTTAGGGTACTTGGTTTTTCTAACCATGTGAATCTCTCCCGAAACATGTGATCACAATATATTTTTATGCAAAAATATTATTAAAAATTTCAAAAACCCCTATTTAATTTTCTATATGAACCTAATTCTACCTAACTCAGATTACATGGCTAGAAAATATCTCTAGGGTTTACCTTTTCTCCTCCAAAAAAATCTCTAGGTGGATTTAATAATAACATATATTTTTTGATATCCACTAGGAAGGTGAATACTTTCTTATGTGTTCCATTTGTCACTATCTTCATCTCTACCATAAAAAATGTTAGCTTATTTTCTATTAAGTGATCCAAATTTTTTAAATGGATCTTGATTCTTAGATTTATTTATTGATCTCCAAAACCTTATTTATTAATTTTAAAATATCTTTGTGGTTGTTGGTAATTGTGATTTCTATGATTAAAGATTTGTGGTTTAGTGTGAGATTTTCCATTTAATTAAATCCTTTATTTTCATGAATTGTTATAAATTTTTTCAATAGATTAATGAAATCCCCATTTTATATGATTCAGAATTAGAGGTATAAATGGAAGGGATTTTGAAAAAACCCCCAATTTCGGTAGAATTGGAATTTGGGGCGTATTTATAAAGTGATGGTATTGATGAATTCATTTGAGAATTATTTTTAGAAAAATGAATTAAATAGTATTGATGAAAAACATTTTTTGGTTTTGTATTTAAAAGACAAGAAAGGATGAAAACACATTTTTTGGTTTTGATAATGAATTAGAATATTAATATTGAAAATTTGGAAATTGGATTATAAATTATGTTTGAATAGAAATGCGATGATTTTCCCTTTTTAAATTGATTGAGAGTGAACATGCGATACTAGGTAAAAAGTGCTTTATTTTGAAATAATATGGCTGGATGATAATTCCATAGTAATATATTAATGGTGAAAACTCAACAAAAACATAGTTTGAAATATCATATCTTTAATGGGATGTTGATGAGAGTTATTCTCCACCAGAATGAAGGATTTGTGTGTATTTATTTTCTATTTCAATGATATGATATGTTTAAGGATCCTATATATATAAACTATAATACCACATGAAATATGATTATGGTTATTATTGTGATTCTTTTGGTTATGTATTCTCTTGAATATTGAACAGTTTTTTTCTCATGCCATTTGATTTATAAAAAATATTTTATATAAAATATTTATTTAATACATGATTGAAATATTTTCTATCATTTAGAAATGTAATCATGTTTATTATTATAAAAATTAAATTGTATCTCTCTTCCCTATTTATATAAAATTCAAGGCATAATTTGAAATATTATGTTGTAATATATTTACCGAATACAAGGTGAGAGCCTACATGGATTTATATATGATACCCTACCTATAATTTTAGGTGTTTTTAGATTTCATTCTACAATATCTAAGTAAAGTTAATGTTCCACTTGGAGTTAGTTGATGTTCTTGATCATTTGGTCTTGAAGTGGTGCGTTCTTTTGGATGTTTGAGTTTTACATTCTAGTTGTTGAGTACATTAAATATGTACAATTTAGGGATTTTATATACCTATTTTGTTTCTAGTATTTTCTTTTTTTTGTTGTTCGGATCATAATAACTTGAAATGTTTTTTCATCATCTATTTTTTGTAATGATCATTCCCTATTTAATATTTTATGATGTTAGGTTCTAGCCTCCAACCTATGGGAATATAGAATAACCATAGGGATATGATAGAGATGGCTAAAGTATTTGGGAAGTAGGGTACCAATGAATGTTTTTGACATGTATCCTTAATTAGAAGACCAAAAAGGGGTCTGTTGATTTTGGAATTTTTTGATAATTCTTTGGTGGAAACTAACTCTTCCTACAAAAATTATAATTTCATTTACATTTTCATGATATAGAAGACTTTTTATCACTTATATATTAGAATTTTCAATATAAATACTCTTATTATAGACTCATTTACTATATAAAATTCTATTAGTAACTATAAAATGATTTTTTCCCAATTTTAAACATGATCAGTTTATTGAAATATTAGTAAAATAACTTGAATATTTCAATGATCACTTTCCTAAGTTATTATAACTATTTAAAAACAATGAATAATTACCACAATTATACATTCTATGTTATATAGTAATATTTCCTTATACACATCAGAAAAGATTTTAAAGCACCACACAATCCAAAGGGAATTAACAGATAGGAAAATATTCTGAATGGGCATGTGAAGGATGTGATTTCTTGATATTTAAGGGATATTGGGATTTTGTTCAAATTGGAATAGATATTAAAAAAACCCATTTATAACTGGAATACCAATTATTTGGTCAAATAATGGACAATTAAATTGAAGTTTTCTAGGCGGAAAAGTTAATTTGTTGTAATCAGTACACACAGACCACTTGTTTAATGTTCATATTTGAATTTTCATATTATTTTCAATTATAACAATAGTAACTGCAGTATTTTTATAGAACACCTACATTGGGATAACCTATGGACTATTAGAAATGTTAAACATGATTCTATAATCAAGAAGTATCACTACTTATTCCTTAATAACCTATTTTATATTAGAGTTTAGAATTATCTTCCCCACAACTTTAAGATCATAGATAGGATCCATGGGATTTTTTCCATAATTTATGATTGAATTATCCTCATAATAAGATATATGGTCGAGAAAATAATATAATTTAATATAATTAGAATTATTAACAAGATCTAATCTTGAATTTATCCTATCTTGGAAGATATTTCTTTATGAAATGAATAAAGATCACCTTGAAATGAGTATCTTAGGTGAACTTGAAGGTGTTTAATCTCTATCATGGGTGATTTTTATTAGAGGGGAGAAACATGGCCCCTTGAAGACCATGTTCCTCTAGTCACCACATAAATTAATTAGGGTATAATTCATCTTCTTTGTCATAGGTGTCCCCAATAAACTACATATTACATTTATAATTAATTTTTGGTTTTAGAATATTTTATAAGATAAACTCAATATGGTTCTCTGAGAACTCTCCAATATATTCATTTAAGGTTCTTCACCTTGAATTTATATGATTGAATTTATTGTTTCTATAAGGACTTATTTATATTATTTTCATCAATAATTATCTAAAACATCCCATTTTCATCATCACTATGTTCTATAAATTATAGAGGCTCATATCTTAAACTGATTTTTTACTGGGTAATTTAGTCCTTTTATGAAATGTTAATTTATCTTTTCATTATTCTATATGGAATATAACCTTACCATAAGAAACTTATATGAAAACTCCTTCTATTACTAGAATGGTCATAAAAAGGACGGTAAGAACATCCATATCATACTCTCTATCTAAAATAATAATGTTAATAAACACATATAACTTACCTACTATTTTAGATTGGAGACCGAAAATTCTTCCAATGTTTTCTTTTTTGATAAAATATTCATCAATGGTTAAAAGTATGAAAAAATTTCAACTAGGAAAACATGGAAAGGAATATTGAATTGAGAATTATTGAAAATTTATAAGAATGTGAGAAATTATAGATCCTAATTATTTTTATTTATTTTTTGTGGAAAGGGTACAATTCTTTAAAGAAACATGGGATCCCATCAATATCTTCTTCTAGTGGACACCATTTTCAGGTAGTAAATTTACAATCAGTATTTGATATTAATAGGATTTATAATAATCCTAATGGGGTATAAATTCATTGATGTGGGTTTTGGAGAACCCAAGAATTAAGATGATGATGTTCCCAATCACTGTAAATACTCTTCAAAATAGAACTAAAGCCTTGAATCATGTATGTTAAAGGTTATTGTCAACATTCATGTAAATTTATTTGAAAACATGAATCATTGATAATGGGGGTACATTTCATAATTCATGTGAAAATTGAAATATATTAGTTTCTTCCAATGGATAATCATTGAAATATATTTCTTATAATAAATTAGGTATTTTAAGTTGTTGAGGTGATCCATTGATATTATGAAAAAAATAGATATATTACTAGATAAATATTTCTTAAGTTGTAATTTCATGTCTTACATTATAAATTATGACTAAATAAGTCCCAATATTTATGAACTACTCCACATTGATTTAATACATGTTCTATATAGAACATAATTTGAAATTTTTTTTTGTAAGACCATATAAATATTTATTTTCAGGAGGAACATATTTTAACGCCATGAAAAAAAAAATAATTTTTTTGATATTTTCATAACGAATCATTTTGAAGAAACATTTTCGTTAGGAATATTATACATAGAAATATATAAGATTATTTATATTAGACTTTATGAAATAATTTTCCCAAAAAAATCCAACCTCGAAGTCTAGATAAACCATATATGGGAGAAAGGATCTACCACATGTGGACAAACTGATGCATGGGAAACATCCATAGAGACAAATGAGAGTTTCTGATTAGTTAGTGAGGATGTGATCATGAAAAGTTCCCTCAAGGGTCCACACGAGTGTGTGTATAGAAGACTAGATTTTGGAAAAGTGACCACATAAGTTTGTGGAAAATCCCATGAAAGGGAGAGTGTGTGCATTATTTCGAGTTAAAAACCCAATGATGAATAAAGATATGAATGAAATGGAATTCATTATATAATGGATTCCAACTGAACAAAATTATGATGTGGGACTCAAAAGATGCATGATTTACTCTTCCCTCATTAAAATTTTATGCATATACCATATGACATTCTATTGATTCAATCTATACCATTTGACCGATCCCACATTTTCTTCAACCATTTTTTACCCATAAATTAATTTACCCTCATAGAGTATAACCATACCAATCATACCAAAATGAAACATACCCATTTTCAAGTAACAAAAGAGAAGGTGACCTTATGCATCTATGAAGATACATTTACCTAGGTAATGGATTATGTGAGTTACTCTTATGAGGGTTATGATTGTGTGGGTTACCCTTAAATAGGTATAAGGACTCGTTAGTACCCTTGAGATGATAAGAATTAAAATTACATGAATGAAATAATGACAACCAACTTCCACTCGAGTAAAGAAATCGATGAACTTAATGCTAACCATATCTTATAATTAATCTAAGAGATCAAGATAAGTTTGACTGATTTGAGGCCATGTATTCATTCCATTGTTATATTAATATGATAATACCAAGGATGAAAATGATGATATAGTGATATATTTACATATTTGAATGCTTGCAAGATTATGCATGTGATATGGTCACAAGAATTTCAGTTTGAAATCTTGATGGGATAATATGATCATGCCAAGAAACCATGATTCACATAATCATTGAAATATAAGAGGGAAAACACATGATTATAAAATAATAAAATATTTAGTAAAATTAATATAAAGACATGATTTTTCATTTTAATCAGTGATATTCACGATTCATTTCACAAAATAAATATAAGAGGAGAGTTGGTGATTCCCCGCCTATAAATACCAGTTTACCCAAGATGTCATCCACTGTTGAATTTTAGAGAGATCCTTTTTTCCAATAGTGAAAAATAGAGAAATCAAGATCCATTTATCATTATAAAAGAGGATGTTCAGAACTCTCAATAGAATGAATGGGTTCCCGAAGCCACTTGATTTCATGATGAATTGAATAGTGAAACTAAGTATATGGGGACATAATGTTCTTAACTATGTAAATAAATAAGCATGTGAAAAATACTTACATGAGTGATAATTATTCAAAAAATATACAATACATTTACATGCGTGCATGATGTAATTTCATACATAATCATTGAGAGTCAATATTTCTCGAACATGGTATTACAATTGTACATGGATGAAATAAGTTTAAGTTAAAAGATACTGCACACTAAAGTTAAGAATTCACTTGAAAAATCAATATGTTGTACTAAATTGATTCCAATACTATATTCAATCATTGAATTTGTTTGTGAAACCAAGAATCCAACAATGTAATTCAATATCTCATATTTTTTGATGAAGATCATTGTTTTAATAATAATTTTTAACCAAGTTGATATATATTTATTATTATTTGGGTAATTTATTTGACAATCCATCAACTTCAACATTCGAGGAAACACGTGACTATTTCATTTTTAAAACAACTATTTAATTTTTATAAAAAATAGACACGTTAATTGATTGTTTAATGAAACTGATCTGGATCAAAATATTAATTTTTTACTGAGGAAGAACCATACTAAACTAATAATCACATCACAAGGAGGAGGAAGAAATATTCTAGTTTGTGATTTAAATAATTTATTTTAATTTAATTTGTTGGTTCTATAAAGAAGGTGTCCAGTTTCATCCCATTTCTTATCATTTATTTTATAAAAAAATAGAATCTATGTGCATGGGATAATACCCAATGTAAACTCAGGAGTAATCATCCACACTAGAGTTGATCCCCATTAAAAATCATGTTGTTCTTTGTAATTTTATTATTTATATGTATGATTTCTATATATTGGTGAAGAATAAAGGATAATAATTCAATAAATTAGTGAAGGACGTAACGAAAAGGGTAAAAGTTTTAAAGTCTTGAAAAATCCACCCTAACCAATTCACCCCTATCTTAGTGGGTCATCCCAATTTATTCCCATCACTACAATATTTTTCTTCCATTTCTTATCTATTTTCCTAAAGTCTATTTTCTATTTTGTTTGAGCTTGAATAGTAGGATTTAATTGAAATTTAATGTGGTTAAATTGATTTCCAAATTATGAGGTTTCAATATTTTATTTTTTAGTTTCATCCAAAATTAATATTTTCATATGTTTAGGATCCTTTTGAACATCTTAATGAGTTTTAAGTTTATTTATGTTATTAATCATATTATTTTATTATACACAGAATTTTTTTCAATGGACATTCTAAATATCTTTGTGAATTAGAAGCCAAATCCCTTTATTTGTTGTAAAATTATTTCGAAGGATGTTGTTTAAATCCATGTGAGTAGTTTTTCTGAAAAACACTTAATATTTCCATGAGATATAATTACTTTTTAGTCAACACTGGTTATATCCATTATTGAACATATTATCCCGAGGCCACATCATATATAACCAAAAAAATTGACAATTTCTGTTGGATGGAGGGGCATATCAATGTTAGCACATAAGGTGTGTGAATGAAAAAACATAACATAATAGTTTCATTTCACCCTATGTTAAGATAAATGAATTTTTTTCTAAAATAAAATATCTAGAACCACATATTGTTGGAAATATTTTTTTATTTCCTATGTATTTTTATTTATATTTAACATTTATTTTGTAATTTTTCTTCATGATTATTGAAAAATTTATTTTGTTCATAATTGGTTTTATCATAAAAATACACTCATGTGGACTGATCAACTAAATTTTGATGGTATTGGGTGTGAAAAATTTTCAAGGTCTACATAATTTCTATGAATTTCAATGATTATTAGTACACCAAATATTTATCTCTCTACATATATCCCAAGATTCATATAAAAATTTACCCTCATCTAGAATATATTTATTAATTTTTTCCTAATTGTAATTTTAATTCTTATTGTGTAAAATTTTAATACAAATTAATTTAAATCCTTATCCATTATATCAAATATATTGATATGTACTATATTTAACTATGTTTTAACATTCCACATCCTTATAAGTGGAAAAAATATAAAATTTAATTTTTCCTCACTAATATAATGATGTGGTAGCTACTACATCACCCTATATAAGTCCCTAATGATGTTAAGAGAATATTCACTAGGAATTCCATTGTATGATGTATTCATGAAAAAATGTCATATTTTGACATCTTAATTATGATAACTTTGGGTTTTCCAATTCATTATATGTTACTAGAAACTATAGGCACATGGAACTCCCTATGTCTAACTCTCCCAATGAATTTATTTCTTGGTGGATATGGGTTGATATTCTATTGGTGATTATTCACAGTCACCCTATTATCATAATTTTTTTTATATTTTATAGAACATAAATTATATTTAATATTAGCTAATAATGAATAAGATATCTATTATCAATCCTAGTTTACAAGAACAAATATGATTAATGATTTTTTCCCTTGAAACATTTTTTTTTGAAAATTTTACTGAGGATTTATTTTATGGTATCACATGACTTCCCCAAAAATGAAGACAAAATTTGAATAAATATTATTGGAAATAATGAAATTAATTATTAATATCATACTTAGAACTAGTATAATGTAAATTATGGTATATTCCTAAGTGAAAGTGTGTATGAGAAATGAAAAAGAAAGTAAACAATAGGCATATCCAAGGAAAAAAGTAGAGATAACTAGAAATGGAAGGGATATGAAATAGTATGGATTTTTGTGAAAGGTGTTACAATTTGATTCATATATAAATAAAAAAGAAAATATAATTAATAATATAGAACATATATAATAAAGTAAAAACAAATTTATTATATAGGGGAAAATTATTAGATTGTTTGATAATAGATTTCCTTTACTTATGCATCGAGAAAAATAATAAGAAACCAAATTGAATCAGTCTATCCAAATTTTTGGGGTGGATAACCTGAGAGTTAGTAGTTATAGTATTTTTTAACTATAACACTCACAAAATCAAACAATTAATGAAATTAGTTTTAAATAATAACATATTAACATTTGGAATTCATATTTACTCTAAATATAGATTTTCAGAATGATTAAATAGTTTCATTAATTCTATTGACATCGATTTTCAACAAATATCAATGTTTTAGAAGAGAAAAAACCTAAGAAATGGGAAATGACTAAAATCCAGAAACCAAAAGAATTAATTTAGAGAAGAAGATAACTGAAATAATAAAATTCAAAAAATAATTTTTACTAGATAATATTCTAGAAATAATTGCATTTTATAATTAAATTACAATAAGAAAACAAAAATAATATTAATAGAATTTTATTCGTTTTCATTTAGGAGGTCCACATGTAGATTAAATAGTAGTTTTGTTAGTTGTATCTTACATGTTCACCTAAAGAGTTGATTTTATAATTCCCTTTAATCCTACTTTATTTAATCTTGATTAAGAAAAGTGTGTTCCTACATAAAAATTAATATGTTCAACACAAAAAATAAATTTTTCCCAACTCCTCAACCCATGATAAATGTCTTCTACATTAGACGTGTATCTCTCATCATCAATGTTGTTCGAATTTCAATGTTCAACATCTCCCTCAACTGGCTTGAGAATAGCTACCCTACAGAAGTCACAAACCCCATGTGTGACTATTACATCTCTAAGTTTGATGATCCTCGATAAGTTACCCCTTTTGATTCATATTTTAAATTCCTTCTTGGGACTCTTTGGTCTTCCATGAATTCCTCATCATGGAGATCAACTTCAATTCCCTAAGTGAAATTATCATCGAGCTTAACTCCCCTTTGATAATTAATTTTCAATTTATGTTTTTTGATTTCAATAGAAAATTTTCCAATGATAAAAATCTCTAAAATTAAAATACAATATGATAAAAGTGGTAAAAAAATAACGTGAAATTTAAATAGGAATAAAATTTAGATAAAATATCACTTAAAATTTTCATTTTAGTTAATGAACCACTAATCAACTATATGATTTTTCATTTAAAAAATAAAATAAATTAAAATTACATTTTATAAATTAAATCCCATAGACACATATTTTTCATAATAAATTAAATGAATTAATTATAGATTCACCAAATGAAGAAAATTTTAAAATTGAAAAACTCAATTATCACTCAATTAATAAGTGGGAAAATTTAATAAAAATTGGCCAC
Source organism: Viscum album (assembly GCA_963277665.1). Taxonomy (NCBI): domain Eukaryota; kingdom Viridiplantae; phylum Streptophyta; class Magnoliopsida; order Santalales; family Viscaceae; genus Viscum; species Viscum album. The sequence goes on from OY728123.1 coordinate 838,120,705, forward strand.
ATTAGTAACCCGAACAAATATTATGTACAAAAATGATACAATTATAAAGGTACAAAATATACCCAAAAGGAACCCAATTTTTATAAAAAAAATATGAATTATGATGTATAAAAATATAATTTAATTATATATTTTTTATTTTGTCAAAAATGGGAAGAAATGAATAGAATTTACCAATATTTATTAGTATGGATCATTGAATGACGTAAAATCCACATCAATGTGAGATTTATCTAAAAAATAAAATATTATTTTATTATTTATCAATAGGAAAAATTTTATTTCATTAAAATGTCATAGGAAAATTACATCCATGAGAGAAAAGTAAATACTAATATGATTTTCATGGAATAATCAACTAAAAGATATTGATGATCTAGTTTTATCAACTATCATATATTTTTGTGATAATAGTGTTATATTTAATCATAAAAAAATATAAATAGACATTCAATTTCAATTAACCCAAATATTGAATATTTCTCTAAAAGAAAACATTTAGAAATGAATATTGATATTAGTGTATAAAATTGTAATGAACACAAATTTTGATTTATAATTGAATGCTATATTTTAAATTTAAATAATTTTATAATTCAATATTTATGATATGATCAGAATAGGTTTGGTGCTGGTAGTGTTTTAAAGAAGGGTAATCAGGTCTCTACTATTGAATTATAGTCTATGAGGAAACTATCTAACATGTGATGGGAATTTGTTAAATGATGAATTTTCAGGGGTCCTTGTAACACCTATGGCCCCACCAGAGAGTCAATAGGGGTGCATTAGGTATATAGTAGATTATTGAGTACTTGGTACAGGATGAAAAATACACAATGGTTTACTATAGTGAATCTTATTCATGGATTTTTTTATTTTTTTGTTGAACCCCATTTAACAATTAATTATTTATCCCATTAACTATCCATGTGACATCCCACATTTTAAATAACAAATTTACTTCTAAGGTCTACCCACTAACTATTTATTTTGAAATCAACCACCATCAGTTGAAATCATTAACCTAGATTAAAAAACCCCATCTAACCATCTTTCTTCATCGGTGTGCACTGAATATTTTTTATTTATCTCAAACCAAAAATTTATATAGTTTTATTCTTATTATACATTTTGTAAGTTTAATTTTTAATAAAGTGATTTGTATTATTTATTTACCACCCTTTCAATTGATGTAGGAAATATCTATCATGTTTTGATTGTTAAAATGTACTACATGACCTTTCATCGATGCATGTGCATATGTATTCATGTAATCTTTCTACCATATTTGTTATGAAAAATTATTATGTCATATTTTATTGATACTTTCTTATGGGATTTTTTTGCAATGTTCATATTTTTGTGTAACCAATATTTGGTGAGTATAGACATTTTACTTTTGATTTTATTCCTTGGATATTTAGGGAGAGTTAGGGTAGTCTGTTTGATTATGATATAAAAAGGTTTTCATCTTATATTTCGGATCTGTTTAGTAACATACTTTATTTAATAAGTAGTTAATAAATGAATGTTACTGATTTAGAGTGGCTAATATTTCTAATGATGTGAGTGTGTCCATTAGGGTGACTCTTGAAGAAGATAGACTAAGATGAGGGTCTTATAATTATTACCTAGAACATGAGTAAGAATATTTTTGTATGATTTATTAATGTGGGTATTGTCTAATATTAAGTTTGTATATGGAATGTAACCTTTCCATCAAGATTATATATGTGTTTGACCTTATGAACAATTCAGGGCCCCAGTTCACTATTTGAGAAGATTTTCCATGGGACCTTACATCATGTATGTTATAGTTTATCTTTTAGACTTTTCTAAATGGTGTGGTTCCATATGAATTAATATTATATTTGGTAATAACATTTTATTATGGTTTATTTTAATTTTCATATGATGTTGGCTACATTACACCAACATAAAAATCTGTTTCCTATACATAAGATCTAGTTGTGGGGCCTACCATGTATTACGTTATGGTTGACGGTATATTAGAATAATACGACCGATCACATTCATTATTAAATAATTTTTCTATAATTTATTATGACTTCATTGTCTATAGATGATACATTTTTTAACACCCAAAGCTTCCATAGTACGATTCTCTTTGAATAATACAATATCATGTGTTGTATGTAACTTTGAGTTTTAACACACCGTGACCAATCAAACTAGCCTTTATGAATAGTAATACCCAATTTTTGGAATTTTATAAATATTATCTCTCAAAAAGGAATTCATTTTTAGATTAATAATATTTAAATTATCTTAGGGTGATTTTTTGGTATTTTTCGGAAAACATTCAATTTTTTATGAATAGTGAAAATACTAAATTTTATTTAATTTTTTTAATAAAAATAATTTATAGTGTTAAATTATACATTTGAATTGTTTCTAAGTATAATTATATTATATTTTTATCATTTAATATAATTTAAGTCATTGGATGTAATCTGACTATTAAACTGGATATAAACAAGTGTCAATCTTTTGATAGTTATTATTTCATAAAAACACGCTTTTTGTTTTGAAAACAAGAATTAATTTTAAATTAATTTCTTCCACTTTTGTGTTTAGAATTTGTAAAAATGGATTCCATATTTTGAATCTGGAGGTCCCAATTATGTAAATATTTATCTTTTATTTTTAGACATTAGGAATATTTACTTCAGTAAATATTTTATTTACCGTGGTTAAAGGGGTAAATCTAGTAAATAAGGTTAAAAATAATATTATAATAATATTAAATTACCCTAACACGTGTACTAACCCTATTGAATGATACATGTCAGACTAGTTTCATCCATGGGTGGATTTTGGGACCTCATGGAGCCACTTAGGAGTGATAATGACATTTTATATTTAATAATCTAAAGTAAAGTCAAAAATAAAAAAAAATAACTTTTAGTAAAACAATTTTTATATGAGGTAATATAATTGATCTATTCGACTATAAATAGTCCATAAAAAGATGAAAATATTTCATACCTCATGATATTTTATATATAATTTTTATTCATAGAATAATTATATTTATATATGACACAATAATTATGCGTTATTTTTTATTGAATCAATCAAATAAATGATATTATATATACTAAAATAAATATAATTTTAAAGTTTTTATGCAATAAAAATATTTCATTTGTTAATATGACATGATAGAGTTGATTAAATTTATTTATTTTGATGTGAAAAAGTTTTTAGTACTTTAACAAAAATAAATTATTATATAATGTCAAAATTGACATAAATGAGTTTTTAAATGAAATACAATATTATTGGTTGATATAATAATACTAAAAATATAAGGATCATCCAAAAGACTTATATAATGATAGGTGTATAATTAATGAACAACTGGGGGTTCTCTTGAATGTTTATTGTAAGTTTATTAACCATATAATATAAATATACAAAGAGACATGGTAAATGTCAAACTATTTAACTAAGAGTTAAAACTAAAAGATAAGGTTAATATAGTGACCCAAACCTGTCTAAAACCTATTGGTTGAGTGGTGTTTGACCCATACCAACCATATACTTTAAATAATTCATTTTAGATCCATTATAAACCCAAAATTATTTTATTATAAAATAATTTTTCAATCTTTTATTAAGTTTCCCTTCCCCACTCTTATAAAAGGGCACTTCCCTTATCTCAAATACACAGCTTCAAAGCCATTTGGACCATCCAACCCCGGAAAAAATATCCTCCCAACTATCCAAACTTCATCCTATAGTACATCATTTATTCCTAAAGAAAACTTAAGGAGCCCTTTTGATCAAATCAAAAGGATGAATCCGAAGAAGAGGTAAATATATTATCACCTATTTCATGTTATTTTCTTCTTCCACTTCCTCTTTCACTATTGTTTCCATTATAAAATAATAAATCCAGAATATTCTATATACTGCGATGTTATTATAAAAATTTTACATCCATATTCATTATTCTATCCATTCTTTAAATGAAAAAGTCACCATATGTGCGTACGTACAGATTACCGTCTCCACGTTGTGGTGTAGTTTGTTATTCAAAGAATTCATCATTTGGGTGAGTATAATAATGAGTATAAATGATGTAAATAAAAAATATAACATGATAATGATTCTGTATAAATTATATACCATCCAATTATATATTATTTTAGTATCAAAAGAATGATATTATCGCTCGTGCATACGTACGGATTACCGTCTCCACAAACACGATGAGATTCATTTCCTATCGTATCCATTCAAGAATAATTTTCATTATATGATTAAAAATAATTTTTAAAGACTTAATATAATTATTAATATTAATAAGATACATCCTATCCATAACTAATATTATTTACATTACAAATAATATAAATTAAAACAAACCAGTTAACACCCTAAATGACGATAATACTAAAATATTATTAACAAATCAATATTAAACGATCATATATGATATCATATAAATGTATATGATTCTTCAATAATATAGTAACAATTATTTCAATATTATAAAGGAGGTTAACCTAACCTCTACTAAGGAAAATTACATGGTAAGGGTTAATTTCACAATCACTATATTATTCAAGGTTGTTTTCACGTAAGTATCTACTGGGACCTCTTTATCATCCACATCCATCTTTCTTAAACATTTATTCCAATTTTTTTTACTTTTTACTAGACTAAGGGTTAAATTCATTTATACCCTTGTTTGAAATTTATAAAATGGTTTGAAAGGAATATTTATGTCATTTTCCAAACAAGGTACCTTATGACCTTTTTAAAAAAATTAAGGGAAGAATGATTTTTTAACTTATACGGTGGGTGAGGATATTTTCTGACGTTATAACATTGTAAAAGCTTCACATACAATATTATAAGAATATTTTCAAAATAAATGTATTATTTTATAATTTTGAAACTTTAAATGATTTTAAAAAAATAATGAGATATTTCTCTCAAACAGTTTTGATTTCATCTATGTCAACATCATTTAATGGATTTTAATCTTGTTTGAAGTAGATTTATTATGATACAAATCTTCCATTTGGTATTGAAGGTTTTTTGATATGTTTTACTATGGATGTGTTATATTTCTACCATTCATGGTTTATGGATAATTTATTTCCATTTTGTATACTAGTTTTAATACAAATGATTATGTTATGATTAAAACATTTCACATGAAGAATGAATTGCACATAGTAAGTGACGGGTGGAGCCCGCTATAGATCCTCGATGCATTAGTAGGTATCATGATAAAAACTAGTGTATTTTAACAAGTATTTGACAAAATCTTATTTTTAGTCTTGGCACAAGTCCTTGAATATGTGGTTACAATGTCTGGCATTATTCATTCCATCATTATGAAAGTGGCTATTGATAATGCATGTGATTATTCAACTATTAAAATATCCATGTGAATATGTAAATGGGATTATTTCATTTTATCTTTTTCATATTATACTAAATTTCAATTTTAAAAGGCTTTTGTTTTAGTCTTATACATTTTCTTAAATGCTTATGCTTATTTATGAATGTTTCCACAATATTGTTATCCTTAATAAGCATCTAAGCTCACCCCTTTCTATGTTTCACATTTCTTAGGATGCGAATAATTATATTATTATTGAACTACAGGGACAGTCTATGGGATATGATTGTGGCCTATAGAGACTATATTGTTTAAGTTTTTTATTTTATATTGTAATATTAAACTTATGAATTTATCTAGTATTTCCAAGGCTACTAAACTAATCGGTATTTCCAGAAATGATCTTTTGTGATCATGACAATGATACGTAATAATGCACTGACTCTGGGCTTCTAGGGTCCAGGTGTTACAATATTCCTGTGGAATTGGCTGAAGAATGTATGATCAAAATTCATTGATTATTTTTTAGTGTAAAATATCTGGAATTTGGTGTATGAATACTTATTTATATATTTACTCTCAATTAATGCATTTACAAATATGAACAACTACATAATAATGGATTATTGGTGGTGTAATATTTTGATTTTATACTCCCACTCCACACAATAAAATTAGAGTGTATAAATAATTTATTATTAATGATTCAGGTAAGGTGAAAGCCCTAAAGTTTGGCAGTTAGGAAATATGATAAGGTTATGAAAAAAGGTAACAAAATGGAATATTACTGGGAGTTTTTACTGCATTACCTATGTTCTTAATTTATTATTTTATATATCAAATTTATTAATCTGTCACATATAGGGATTATATTTGTTTCTACTGATGTATAATAAATATATGATCATTATTTCACTTATGTGGTGTTATTTATATGGTTAACATATAACCATTGTTATAAAGGGAATATTTTTAGATTATTATTACTCCCAGTTTTATTTAATCTTAGTCAAATAAAAATGAAGAGAATATTCTATCTAATGTATGGTTTATTACTAATAACTAGTCAGTATCCTCTTGTATATGGGGAGGTGTATATGAGGTCATACAATTCTCCGACATAGATATAGAGAACCCAAATTGGAAATTATAAAATGGTATCGAAGCCAATATTTATTATTTTTTGGGGGGTTCTGCATATTGGAGATATGATGGTTTGAGACCAGGTTATAAGCTATGGTTGTTTCTATAATTCACTTGGTATGTAGAAAATAATGATTTTAGGTGTGTGGGATTAATGTGATTGGTTTTAAGGTTTTAGTTTCATCGGTTTTTCACAATTGATATTGTGAATATTTTTTGTAGATTTTTTATCATTCCTAAGGTAGTGATTGTGTCTGATTTAATGAATCATGTTGAAAAATAGTTTAATATGTAATATACTTGTGTGTGGTTGAAAAAGAGTTTTGAAAAGGTGTCATTATTTAATTACATTTCAAGAATATTTTATAATTCAATTTTCTTAAAAATTATGGTTACATTTAATTGAATATAACCTAAATATATTATTTATTCACTTCATTGATTTTAATATTATATATTTTAATTATAAGAAATATATGATTCATCATTGGTAAATCATGGGTTATAATACCTTAGCATCTACTAGTGTGAATCCTTATGGTATTCCTCAAATGGATAGAAAGATAGTTTATGATAGATGTTGTAACTTCAATTTGGCTTGTTTTTGTGTGTGGTCACTATTAAATCTAGTTATGATTTATTCTGTCATTAAATTTTCAAAAATAAATGTTAAAATATTATAGAAAAATTCCACCTGGTGGAGATACCTCAGGATTGAGTTAAGGATGTTCATTGTGTTATAAATTCTCTAGTTATACATTCTTTTAGACTATGAGGTAGGATAAAATAATTATCATAAGTATTCCATAGTAGTTCATCATATTGATCAACTGTATTTTTGGTGTTTCAGGTAATGTTGGTTGTAGGAGATAGTGTGAATCAAATTAGTCCACTATAGTGGAGTTTAATCGAGATATTCATATACAACATCCTTCTGATTTACATAGAATAATAATTTCTTAGGACATGGGATATTGGAAATACATGGTTGAGAATATATTGAAGATTTTAAAGACACTAGGGGATTTTTGGGTGATGTTGGAAATTTTAATGCTTTGAGGTCCTATAATGTGTTGGTTGGGTTTTATAGTTCACATAAGAATTTATGAGGTAATGTCACAAGAGGCCTTAAAGTACATCATCTTTAAATATTTGTTTATAAATCCCTCAAACTTAAACAAGATAAGGTGTTTATAGAGTTTAATTAAGTAAATCTATTAATTAAAAATTATGTTACATAATTCTCAGAGTTATGAATTTACAATTTGTTAGATAGAAATGTGGTACAAAAGGCCCATAGAATCTAGATAGTCCTTTATTCAAATTTAATATATTACCTTATAATATTCAATATGACATAATATTTTGATATATTCCACATGGATCTTACTATGGATAAGATCCTATAAGAAGGAAATGCGATGGGATCTTTCCTTTTATTTTGTTGTCTATTTTGTAATCCTTTTTATAGATTTATTAGTGAATATTCTAATGGTAGTAAGTGAAAATATAAAAAGTCATGTATATTTCAATAGAGGTAATTAGTTTATGATTTAGGTACATTTCTTCCTCACTTAATAGGATCTTTGGTGGAATGTTATCAGTGTGGAGGGTTTTGTCAAATTCATTATTTTAACCCCAATGTTCTAAGGGAATATCATACCTAATATAAGATAGGACACCTACATTGAAATGGTATGAAGATTATATAGTAGAGTAAATATGAATAATTTGGGTAGACTTATGATTTATGATTATTTTTGGAAGGAATTCATTAGAAAGACAATCAAGATTCATATAGGAAATAAATGCTTTGATTTGGTCAAGGATCTCCATGGTAGTTATAGTAGATGCCTCTAGGGTCATTTTATCATGTTTTATGTGGATAATAAGGTTGAGGATGTGATTATAAGGACTATATTTTCTAAAAATAATAGGTTCTTTTATTATAGGAATTAGGCTCCTTCTGTATTTAAAATTATGGTTTTTGTTTCTTATATAGTTTTATATCCTCTATTTGAAATATATGACACTCATTTTTTCATTATTCATGTTTTTATCTTGTTTAGGGATTTATTTGGTGTAATATTTTGGATATATTACATTATATATTACTTGTGAGAAGAGGATACATATTTTTTGGTTGTTCCCCAGGGGTAGCATATTGTTTATATATTATAATCATAAATATTTGTTCATGGTTTTGGAGAATATTTAATTGTATATTCTCTTTGGGATAAATTATGTGACATGATTTTTGGACCACGTTTGACTTCTACCAAAGGATTGTATCCATCCTATTTCTCATAAGTTTGGATCATACATATATAGGTAAATGATATTTCTTGGCTTCTAGAGCTATTACCAACCTTATATAGATGCGACCATTTGTTGTATTGATGTTTAGGGTTGTGTATGAAACTAAATAGATGATAGTTCCACATACTTTTGCTTGAGTAGTAGGAAATTTTAAAGAGGTATTCCACAATTTTTTATTATGGATTCCAATTTATAATGAGATTGCGTGCATAATTCAAATCATAATAGGTCTAGATACAATATTAATAGCCTCTTATAATATATCCCTCAATTATCTAGGAGAGATGAAGGTATAACCCAAGAATATTTGAGAAAAATATTTTATACATCCAAGTTCATCTCCGTGGGGATCTTCTATTTTATTATATAATAAATATAACACAAACATATGATTATATATATTATAGTACATTGAACCATGTTACTATAATGGGAATATATCTACCTTCATGGAATTATATTTTACTTGATTAGTTGTGGGGTTCCAAATGCTTTACCAAGATTAATCAGTGGTCTATCTAATCCTAGAAATGAGTCAAGATATGAGAATTCATTTTACAAATAGGAATAGTATATATGAGATCCATTTGATTATATTTTTATGAAATTTTTCGTAGTCTTTTGGTCTCTCATGAACCAATGTTTTTATTTTTAACATAGACACTCTTATCCTAGGGGTTTTTTGAGGATATAAACATATATTTGTTGAAAAGAGAGATACATAAAGGGTGATAATAAATTTCATTGCATATTCATCAGTCACATTGGAACTATTCCAAAGTCATAATGTCTCACTTATGAATTTTAGAAGTTTAAATTCCTAGGAACATTATATCTGAGGTTAGAATTTCTATTCATCTAGAGAAAGTTGAGTATGTAATATATTGGGGTTGAAAAAAGAATGTATTTTATACTTGGAGTTTCCTATGAATTTTTGGGTATTATATACCATTTATTGAATATTTTTCTCAATTAAAAGTGCCTATGATAGTCTTCAATAAGAAGGGAGTGAAATATTTATTGAACGATAAGTTAAAATAAATATTATATGGGGTGACAAAGATCCTTGTATATTCTTTGGTACAAATTTTTCTAGACCAAGGGTTAGGTTAAAAAATGTTCTATGATTTTTCATGAGACGAATTATGAGTGGTGTTAATATAGGAGGATATAATGGTCCCTTAATGGTTTCATTATCACCAATACCATGAGATAAACTACTGTACCCATAAACATGGGCTACTTAATATGGGAAGTTAATTGTAATAGAGCAACCACTATATATTAAGAGAGATATTTTAATCTATAAAGACCAGAAAATATCATTATATATCTTATACCAATAGGAATTAAAAATGTGATGAAGGAAATGGGTTTATTACCTATAAAAGATCTATTTTTAGACTGATTAATCTCTTTGAAATGGGAAACCCATGGACAATTCTCTTAGAATAATGTATTAGAAGAAGGTGTCTTGGATATTACATGAGGTATAATGGTTAATGATATTAATAATATAATAGAGGGTCAAAATAAGAGAGGTTTAGGATTCCAAGACTTTTTCACCTCTAGAAATCACTTTATCACTAGAGCCTTGGGGGAAAATGATCTAGGAAATAGATTAAAATTATTTATTATTAACAGATATGATTTTTTGTACTAATCCAAAATTGGGATAAGCATATAAAAAGAATGGGGTACTTTATATCCATGACAGGGTGGTAGAACCCACCTTTATGAGGTAGGATTAATTGAGATAATTTCATTCCATTTTAATGATAGTGAACATAATTATTATTGATGTAGTACATTACACATTATTATATCATTATATCACCTTAACTTTTGTGAAGTCAGGACCCCATTGACCAGGAGGATTAATTCATCTTCACCCAATGGCTAAAGGAATAAAAAATTAGGTGATCACAAATTTTTTTACGATATTATAAAAGACACAAATAGTTTATGATGTGGAATAGATTCAAATATAATAGTTGATAGTGATCACATACTAATTTATGGTTTTATAGATTGAGTTGGTAAATGATTTAGGGAAACAATATGTGAGAGGGAAAAAAATACATTATGGAATAAATTTGGGAATTATATCATATCATGATGCTCATTTCCTATCCATATTTGGGGAATTATTATACAAATATACGGGAACACTAATGAATCTAATAAAAACATATTACTGATAGAATAAAATAAATTTGTATGAATGATTTAGACACTAAATGATATTATTATATGTTTCATGATTTATTTCAGGGTTTATTTGGATAACTATCTATCTTTAAAATGTTTGAATATAAAAATATCTATTAGTATTTGATAATGGTGGATCCCTAAGTGGTGGTGTATAGTATTCTATACTAATCACCTTTTTATTGGTTGGAGAAGGGTGAGTAAGTAATTATGAGGATAATCATAGTACATGATACCACGAAAATGGTAAAATTAATTAGGAATTGTTTTCACATATATCAAAGTAGGTTCTTTTCATATATAGATAAAGGAATGGACCACTGATATTTTTTATAGGTGATCAGGTAATTTAAGGTGAGTCACCTATGTCAGGTTATCATAAATTAAAAACATCGAGAATCTAACACAGTAGTTTTTTAATAAATTTATGAAATATTTAATGTGTTTATAATTTAAAATTTTTATCTAATTCCATCACATGTGATTAAAAAATTATATAAAATTAATGGCCTATTCATAATTAGAGGAGTGTCCATTTTATACCATGGGAAAGAGTGAGAAGGTGTTTTTAGAGAAGATAATTCTTTTAGTAAGCATGTAGTGACATAGTTAACATATTTATGAAGAGACTGTGGAGTGGAAATTTGATGCATATCCATATAGATGTAATTTTTCTCCATGGAGCCATATAGACACTTATCATTTATGTGAATCATATAGTTGTAGTGTTTAAAATGACGTATTAATTTTGAGGTCTAATTAAGATAATTTTTTATATTAAACTATTTTGTAATGCCTAGTAATTATTATTTTCAGAGGGGTATAGGAGGTGGTGTTGTTTTAAAGAGTGTAAACTAAGTCCCTCATTCTGAATTAATACATTAGAGGTTTTTGGGTACCTAGTTTTGAAAAAATGTATGAAGATTCCCCTATAAGTAACTTATATTACAAGTTTCCTATTTTAAAATTCTCTTGAGGTGTTCTATGTTTTAGATGGTGTACTAGAAACCTAGTATAAGCAGATTGAGTACATTCTTGTCTTCTTTGGTGAAACCCATTTAGGGAATTTTCACCATTAATCATGAATCAATATTTTAAACATGTTTTTCCTTTCCTTTAAACATTCATGAGTCACCATCCATTTTATCTCCCCCTTCCACATACTAGAGATTATCCACCCTCAACTCATTTAATAATTTATCCCCATTATTTGTTATCATCCTTCTTATGTTATTGTAACAAAATTTTCATTTCCATGTCCTTAACATCAACCTTTTCATACTTTTATGTCTCAAATATGAATAATAAATTATTTTCCCATGTTTTATTCACAATAGTTGAATGATATATAATCTGGTTACATATATTGGTATGTTACCTTCTTTTATCTTGAGGTAGGAAGTCTTTTCCATGTTTTAGGATTTATATGGAATTACATGACATTTTCTCCATGTATGTGCATGTGTATACATGAGATCTTTATAACTAATATTTTAATGAACCTGCTTGTGTGCTATAACATTAATATGACCTTATTGAGGTATATTTTGGGTGTTATATTATAATTATGAAAAATCCAGGACGAGTATCATTACTTTTTATTCTTTCCACTTTGGTTATTTAGAGACATAGTGTGTTCTATTTTCATTTTAATGGTATAAAAATATATATGTCTTTTTATAGGGAGATATATTGTAACCTTATTAAATTTAAAAGGGGTTATATATAGGAATAAACTGTATTCAGGTCATTGAGATATGTGGTTATGTGAATGTGTCAAATAGGATGACTCAATTATATGTAATATTTTTATGACGATCTTATATTAAGATGATAGACCATGGATAAATTTATGTGATTTTTGGATTAATTAATAAGAATATAATATTTAATTTGAGTGAAATTTCTCCATGGGATCTTACCATTGGGACTATATTAGGGTTTAGCATTATAACTAGTCTGGGTATGTGGATTCTTGTTTGGAAAATTTTTAAATTATGAATTTATTCAATTTATGGTACAGTTTGTATTTATAACCTATATAAGGATGTTTCCCCTATATATATAACCCATTCATGTGAACATGTTTATATTATTAATTTTATTTATGGACTTAGGTGGTTGGATATTATAGGGGTTCCACCTGATATGATTCCTTAATATATGATATTCCTCAAGGGTTATATTATATTATTCTTTGGTCATTGTGCATGGTATGTTTGATATGTTATTATTTATTTACTATCTGCTTCCATAATGGGTCTTAATGATTTATCTTACTCTAGAATCCACTTTATTAGTAAATTTCTGAATGTATATATGGATGAGATTAATGGAGGAATGGTTAACACATGATGACCTAACATGGGTGAATTATTTATATTTTATTTAATTACAATTACATAATGAAATTATTTAAATTATAAAATTATTTATAAGAGAATGTTGGTGGTGTCTTAAATAGTTATTATGATTACACATTGTATTAAAAGACTAGTGAACATATATAATATTTTATAATAGTTCAAGGTATGGGGAAATACCTTATGTTAGGAGGATGAGAAGGAGGAGTATGTTATGGATGGATGTGATATCAGGGAATACTCTGGGTTTTTTATAGATTTATTATTATTTTTAATATCATATGTATCAATATAGTACATTAAGGGATAATGTATTATTATTTATATATAATAGGAAAAGGATATTTTTTTCATGTGATTTTATTTATATTGTTATCATATATCCATGAATCAAATATTTATTTTTATAGATTATTACTACTTATTTTATTATTTATGTTTAGATGAATCCATTTTGAAGGAAAATCTTCCCCAATGTATATTATATATCTCAATTATATTTTTTAGACTCATTAATTTGCGGAGAGTCAAATAAAGTCTAAGAGTTTTGTAGATCAATCCTGGTGAACCAGGATTAGGCATTACATAATAAACATTTGATCATGTGGCCAATGTGATGTCTAGGACAGTCCAAATATAGGTGTCTAAAATTCATTATCTAAACAATATCATTTTAACACCTTTTAACACATTAAAGAATGGATAAAAATATATTATATTATATATATATTAATGTGATTATTTTTTGAGTATATATTTTATGGATAGTAATAATTGTTTAGTTATAAAAATTATTTTTTTTATAAAATAGGGAGAATATTTATGGACACCTAATAATCCATTAAAATGATAAATTGAAAAGGTTGGTATTTTTATATAATATAAAGAATAAATATTTCTATATTAATTGGTAGTTTCTATGTATGGATTTTCATTGAATAATTTTCAAAGAAAAAATAATAACTTATATAATACAAATAAAAAATAACAAGTGAAGAGATTTATTTATGTATATTTTAAATAAAATTTTTAAATATTTTTTATAAAATAGAGATTAAAATTATTTTTAATAGATTGGATTTTAGGATTTATTATCTATTTATCATTTAAATTTGGGTCACTCAAAAATATTTTTGTACATTTTAGGTATTGTAAATATAACATCCAGGATGATGATTATAAAAAACCCAAACAATGAGATTTTTTAGATATCAGTATATTTTATATTTTTAGTAATATTTCTTATAAAAATTATGAAATATATGATCTTTTATGATATATGAGAAATTTATAAGTCATTATAGATGTTAAATGGGATAAATCACCTTATTAATGTTTGAAATATAAAATAATTTAATAGTAATTATGAAATATATCATGACTTGTGAAAAGTTATAAAATATAGAACATGTGGTAGAACAAAATAATCATATAGTTATCTATATAAAATAATTTTTGTTTTGGAATATGACACGATAAGGTTGAGGAATATTTTAGATATTGGCATAAGAGTTATCCATTTTAAAAAAGTCTTTAATGTTTTCAGTATATAAAATAAAGAATACAGTTAAAAAATTTCATAGTACTTGATGTGGTTAAGAAGATAGAAATTGTTTATTATAAAATTAAAAACAAAATATGAGTCACATTTGGTGCTAGTTGTAGATGTTAGGTCTAGTTGAGATTTCATTATATGAAATTCCATGAGAAAGAAATCATAAATTTATGGAGTGAATGTTTTTAAGTTTTGTTTGAAAACAATTATAACAATGTAGTAATCAAGAATGAATATTTTTTTTTAATTTTACAATATATACTAATAAAAAATAATAAATCTATTATTATGGTTGAAATTTTATGGTATTTAATTTTTTTAATAAAAAACCCAATTATATTATTTATAATTTTCAACAATTTTAGAAATGATTTTTTATATTGGGTTACCCTAATGAATCCTATTATAATTATTAAAAAACACACCATGTTTGGAAATGTACTTTTATAAATATGATTTTAAAATCATATTTTTAATAAATAATCTTAGAGATATTCATTTAGTTTCTCTACTTTGTTTCATTATAAAATTTTAATATGTATTTTCCCATTACTAAATTTATAAAATTGGATTAACGTTATGAAGACTTATGATAAAAAATATATTGATATCATTTAATCTCTTTTAAACATATGATATTATAAATATTGGGAATGAATAAGAGAGAGTAAAAATTAGAATGTGGTGTTTTTTATTATGCGAAAAAGTAAAAGAATGTAAATTTTAAATTAGATTCAATTTTAGTTAGTAAAATTAATTGGATAAAAATAGAAGTTCACAAATACATTAACATGTTGAAGGAATATCATTTTTATTTTTTATGAAAATTTTAAAGATAATTTGATAAACCTTATAAGTAATAATATCAAATGATATTAGAGAATCTAAAACGTGATTTATAGTGAGTCATTTAAAATCACTATAACAAGTGTTATGCTATTTAGGCTAGATGATGGTATAATCATTCTTTATCATAAGTCTTAAATTCAAATTGGAGTTGAACTATTTAATTAATTATGTACCTTATATTATTTATATACATTGATTTAAATGTGATACTGAAAAAACCATATTAACTAAATAACAATGAATAACATTTCAACAAGATGCAATACATGTAAAAAGTTATTAATTTTATATTTTTATTTTTTGTACACTCTTTGGGAATTTACCTTTTTGGTTATCATATGAATTTTATGTGATGGATGATGCATTTTATTTATGAATTTCTTATTTTGAATAATGTATTAAGAAGGCATATCTTCTCCATATAAACTTATATCGGTATATCATTAATATGATTTCCCTTAGATAGGGGATGTTAATATATAAGGATTGAAAAAATATTATTCATGTAATATTATGGTAATGATTTATTTTTAGTATTTATAGATAATAATTTTGACCGTTTTTTACAAGAGTTCCATGTTTTTTCAGATGTTTTGGTTTTTATCACTGTTATGAAGAAACATCTTGTACATTATTGTCTATATGCCAATCTACTTGGGATCAATTAGAGATTCCTATCATTTATGTTCATCTAAATTAGTCAGTTAAGTAATTATTTAATATGTTAATCCTTATTAGATGGTGTTTTATAGGAATCCTCAATCCATCAATCTTATTGTGAGAGTTATGGATATTGGGACAACCTGTTGGTTTTTTTGCAGAATATATTTTTATTATCCACTTGTTTTTCTATTTTTGAGAACGATTTTATGGATTTTTTATTATTAAGTTTTTGAATAATTGTGTTTTATCTCCTTATTTTTATTTTTTGAAATTTTATGGTTCATGATTGAGTGGGTTTAGTGTCTCTATTTTCTTATTCTGTAAGTTTACATTAAGCTAGCTAACAAGAACAAATATAAAAACTAATTTTATTTGATAAAGTTTAGGATTTATCATCATTTCAAAAATATGATAATAGTATTTTTATAAGGTCTGATAATGATAAATCATTTTATTTTCATTTTATTATGTTTTCATGATTTATAGTGGGTTTTTATGATGATCTGTAGTTCACAGCCTAATTTTTATAATGATTTAGAGACACAAAACATTGGAGTTTATATTGTATTAAAATTATTTCTTGAAAAATTATTTGATATAAATGTTTTGACATCAATATATAATTTTATTGAAATTTTTTTGTGTATATACTATTCTTCAAAAATATGTCTGTAATGACCAACGGATTTATTTTGCATTAAAATCAACATGATTATGCCCTGTTTTATATTTATTTAAAATGTAAATAAATGGGGATTACAAATTAATATATTAGAAAAAAAATAATTTAATTTTTCAAAAAATCAATATATTATTCCATTACATTATCTATTATGAAACACTAATTGGACTATGGGATTGTTATGTGTTTAAAAATAATTCAAAAAATCCATATAAATATATGAATGGGAAGAATAAATGAACATATATTTGTTTTATATAAGTGAAGAATAATAAATAGGAAATTGTGAAATGGAATCAAATATATCCTTTAGACATGTAAAAAACAACTAAAAAAATGAAATCATATAATGGACAACTTTATAAAAATGGGATAAATTTGACTATAATAGGTAAATAAATTTTAGAAATTTATTGTCATATAACTATTATAACTAGAAAATTATTATATTTTACGATATATTTCCATGAAATACCATATTATTAATGTGATTTTATAAGTGAACGTATATTATACAACAATATAATATTGATTTGAAGTTTTTTAAGTACAATTAAATAGAATAAATTTTTTATTTTATTAAATAAATATAAATTACTTGGGCATAAATTTATGATAAGAGTTGTTAAAACAGATCACTTTGGAATAAAAATAGTTATACCAAAGGAAAACTAAATTCAATTGGGAATGTATGGAATCTTGTAGAAAAAATCTTGTTCGACCTCATGATAATTATTTAATGAAACAAATCCCTAATAGTAGACAAATTGAACCCTAAATATAAATACTTGTTCATACTAGTTATCTTCAATAATGGATGGATATTTTCGTTTCTTATCATATAAAAATATTACTATTTTAATTTTTAAAAAATTTTATTTGGAAATTCCATCCACTGTTATTAGTTATAGTTAGATTTTTTATTAGGAATGTCTAGTTCATTAGAAAGACTTCATATATAAATTATCTTAAATTATAATAAGAATTACATAATTCTATCCATTTATAAACATCTTTTGTATGCTAAAAAATCCAATAATTTCGTCTCTAAATAAAATTGCCTAATTATATAATGTTTAAATATTAAAATAATTATTATATTAAACAATGATTATTCTGTAGACTTAATATATATACATGATCTATTTTTTAGGATAAAAACATCAAAATTTTAATTTCTAAACCTTTAATTCATAACTTGTATTAATTGTAAAAGAAATAAAAATGATATATTTACCCTTTTGGGTGACATCAATGACATTATAATTCATGATAATGAACTATTAATATTATGGGGAGACATTAAAATTATGATAAGACTCTTAAAAAAATAAGGAAAATATAGTTTAAATAAGTATTCAATTAAACTTCATTATTTTTTCTCTAATATGAATTTTTTTCCAGCAACAGAAATCTAGGTCTCACTTCTCTTTAAACTATATATTAATTCAAATAAGGTTAATAATTTATATATATATATATATATATATATTTCTTAATAAAATAGAAAGAATATTATATTTGGATTTTTTGGGATCCCAATATCAATTTGTTGTCATGTTGGGGTCATTCACTAAATAGGTAAAAATAAAAATTACCTTATAAATTTGTATACAATCTCAATTGTTATCATCTCTTATGAAATAAAAATTAATAAATAATATATGGATTCCAATGAAATTTTCATTGTTAAATATCCTTATAATAAACATAAATTAGTTCTCTTAAGAGTAAGATTTTCCCTTTTTAATGACCTTGTATAATAAAAATTATTTTGGGTCTATAAATCCAAAATTAGGTCTTTAATATTGGTATATAAATTATTTATTTTAAATCTATTGAGTATGAATAAAAGAATATACAATTTTGTGTAATCATTAATGATTATTTTTCATAGAAAAATAACACAAGTGGAAATATATATTTATACATCAGTTTTATATTTTTTAATGTCATTTCTAACCAAAATTTATGTAGGATACGTTATAAAATATATTTTCAAAATCATTTTTCATATAACCAATGTATAATAATTAAAAAATTGTACGTAAGGGTAATTTAAATGTTGGATTATATGAAAAACAGATGTTGAGAACATATTTCCATATTAGGTTTATAAATAACTAAAATGAAATGTTATTTTTGTTCGAAAGTGAGAAAATATCTTCAAAAAATCAATGCTGGTTTTTACAGAATACCAATTTTGAATTTTAATTTCAATGTCTGATTTCATAGGAGACCAATGTTTAAAGTCCAACTAAAATATTTCTTAGTACTTTTAACATTGGTTATGAATAGAATCAATGTTGATATACTCTTTCAATGTTAATTAAATAATCTACCATTTGAAGCCTTTTTCCTGATCAAATTTCAAAATCAGTTTTTTTTAAATAACTAAAATTGATTTTTCTCAGCATCATTTTATAAAAAACTAAGAAATTTAATTTTTTTAAAAAATAGGATGACTTTAATTCCATTAAATAATAAATCATGTAAATGGATGATACTATAGAGAATATTGAACTAAATCCCTCCAATATTGTTCATTGAATGAGAAAATGAAACATGAAATTGTACAACTAAGAAAATTTACATGGAATAAATAATTAAAATTTCCAACCCATTTTACATAATCAAACATTGAAAAAAAAGATCTATTATGCATTGAGTGAAAATATTTAAACATTAAATTTCTAATCTCACCATATAATGAAAACTAAAAATTATAGAATATTTTACCAAAGAAATGTTCTACATATTATATTTTTATGAATTATAACATTACTTTTACATCTCGGTAAATTTATTTTCATAATAATCAAACCTTCTATTTTAAAAATTATCATCATCAATTAGAATATTATATATAGTAGATTATATGGAATAATGTTTTTTTAATTTAATTCCTACCTAACTCACAAGTCATTGATTATTTGTGGTAGGATAAACTAAATAAAACATTTGATACTTTTAAAAAACATGATCTTAACCATTTTTTCATAATACAAAAACTTTGTCAAGATAACATCTATTACAATACAATATCAACCATTATAATAAATTCACTACAAATTTGTTTTATATTTGAAAAATCCCAAACATAATTTGTAAAAAATAAATTACCAAAAAATAATTTATACAGAATAAAATCATTAAACTTAAACTAATAATATCTTATATGTATTAAAATGTGTAATATTGTAAAATGTAATATTACAATTAAACAAAATTTTTAAAAAAAGAATCGGGTTTTGATCACTTTTTACCTAGAAGTTTTAATAATAAACAAAAAACATTAAAACAAAAACTCAACAACCATAAAGTATGTAATTAACATTTAAATGAACTTAACACTACCTGATATTTACAAAAATACTTTTATTCTAGTGGGTTATAGAAAAAATAAATTAAAACCTATTAAAATTTTGAAAAAAACATTTTAGAAACAACCAAACATGACTGTATGTCATAAAATATATTTCATAAGTTCTTTTAAAACTCTTATTATTTTGGATTATATAATCCTCGTATTTGTCAAAATTTTCTATAAAATGTAGTAACATATAATTTTTTTGTTTTTCATCTTGAAATTCATAAAACTTAGCAAGGAAAACATAAATATAATTTTATAATTTTTAGATAGTAAAAAAAAATTAAACAATAAGACCTATAATTTAAAATAATAACATGAAAATATAAGCCAACACCCTATTATATAATATAAAATAGATATTATTTAACACAAAATATATTCACCAATAATTTCATATAGTTAAATTTATTTGGATTCTGTATCAATAATAGATCATTGTCAAAAAAAACTCATGACATGTATGTTAATATATCAATTACAAAAAAATGTGCAAACAATAATAATTAATAATAAATGACTTATGAAAAAGAATAAGACATACTTCTTTAATATTATGTTTAATATTTACGTACTCTTCTTAATAAAATAACTTAATAAAAAGGAAAAACCTAAAAAATAAAACAAAATATACCAAATAAAAGTAGAAAAAATATGTATAAACACACTTTTCATATACATTAATTAAAAGAGACATACCTGTAACATCTGAAACCTCTAAAAATAGGGAAAATATACAAACTCAAAGTAAAAAATGATTGAATAATTACTAATCTTGTAAACATTATAAAATGATACATACCAGATAATTTAAAATTTTAACTATCATAAAAAATATTTTACAAACAATAATACTATAAAAATAAAATGGGTATACCAACTTTAAGAAAAAAATGATATTGTTTTTACTAATATTTTAAACATTAAATAAAATATATATACCTTATAATTTAAATGTTAACCGTGATAAAAAAATAACTTATAAAAAAATTCAAAAAATTGTAAAGTAATTAGTTTGTATATAAATCAATATCCTTGAAAATATACAATAACAATGAAGATAATAATATTGTAAAATATAATATTATCATATATAATATAAAATTAGTAATATAATGAAAAATTATCAAATTAAATTATCATCCAGGTTGTGATTATCTCTAGCATGAATATTAAAATAGAATAACTATATTCCAACCTTCCTTCTGAGGATTAAACTATGGTTATGAAAAATAATTTGAAAATAAAAGCATATCTATTATTCAAACCATATATTATATAATATACAGTATATTTAACAATAATTTCATGTAGTTGAGTTTATTGTTTTCTGTATCCACAATTTGTCATTGTTCATCCTTTTTACAAGACTGGTATTTTTATATATCAATTATAAAAATACATATATGGAATAATAAATAATAATTTATAACTTATAAAAATAATAAAACTACTATTTTAATAATTTTCTAAAATATTTAAAAACGGAATATCGTACACTAGCCTGAGGAAAATAACAACCATATAAAATTAAACATAATATAACAACTAAAAGTAAAATGAAATTTATATAAATACTCATTTAATTAATATTCATTAATGGATACACACCTAAAACATCAAAAACTATATGAAATAATATAAAAAAATTAAGCAAAAAACAATTGTATAATTAATCCTTATTTAAACATTAACTAAAAGATAAAACCTATTAATATAAAGGATTATGTAGTGTTTAGAATTATTTTTAAATTATTGACCCTTTATGCATCATAAGATAATCCTATAAAACTAATGAAATTATACCAACTTAAAGAATAAAATTCTTGTCTAAATACTCATTATTTTAACTTTAATTAAAAGAGATAAATTTAATTATTAAAATCAAAATCATTCTTAAGAAACACTTTTCAAAAATAAAATATAAATATGGGTAAGTTAATTATTCTTATATGGCATATTTGTTTTTCAAATTATACCATAAAATTTATTGTTATATGATTAAAAAAACAATATTTTTATATAAATCATAAAATAAGAAATATAACCACCATTTAAATTTCAGTCATAGACCCAGTTGTGATTATGTCATATATGAATCTTAAAACATCGTAACCACATTCCACCATTCCTTTTTGAAGAAGACACTATAGTGAACATAAATAGTTAATAATAAAAACCAACATATATAATAATATATAAACAAAACAAAATATTATCTAATATAAATTATATTTACCATTATATCCACATATTGGATTGTATTTCACTACTTTATCTCTAGTTATATTTTTTTAAATTTTTCTACGACATTAATTTTCTTATATATCAAGTAATAATACATCTATTAAAAATATAAAATTATAATAGATATATGATAATAAAGAAAAATTATTAGTTGACAAATAAGATTCTAAATTTTTTACATGCACCACCTAATAATGCCAAAAACCAATATAATGTGCATTAACTTGGGTAGAATATGACTGTCATCCAATTACTTATAAAATATAAAATGTTCAAAATTTATTAAATTATAATGAATATTACATAGTAATTATCTTAATGTTCTTACTAGTCAAGGAATAGAAGAAACAACACCCAATATCCATTTTTGATAATCACTTAAATATAAGGAACTCTAGTTTTAGTTTTAAGATATTTCATAGCTGTTGAAATGAATTAAGTATATATTAGACCATAAAAAGTAGTAGTATCATTTTTTAAACCAAAAATGTGTAGATATATATTTTAATAAATAATATAGTTAATAACTTGAAGTCAACTTTATTTGAAGAATGAAAAATGGGAAAATAAATGTACTTACATTGATGAAACTACAACACATGAACACGAAGCTCATAAAAATTAACTAGATCTGAGGTATATTTTTGGATTATTCATAAAGGAAAGACTCTTTAACATATATCATATGTCAACTGAATTCATAAATATTATGAAATGATGATGTAATGTAGAATAATATTTTTAGACTATCAGAAATCTTAGAAGTATCTGAAGTTGTTTGTTCGAAAACCTTTTCTTTCTTTCATAATAGTTATTTTGGTTTTAGATACTCTAATGTAAATTAATCCTAAAAAAATTATAAGTACATTTTAGTAAAATGTAAAAAATATGTAATAAAATAAATACCTCATATGTTAGATAATGACTAAGGGCAGCCAACCATTGTAAAAAATGATCCATACAATCTCCAACTCTGGTAACCTCTTCGATGGGGAATGGAATTTGACTAGTTGGATTAATAATATAATATATTGATATCGACACCTAACCTAGTTTCACATGATAGGGATTACATAAAACAAAATAATATGTATCACACTTTATTATATAATACATATGTGGGGATCTCCAGTATAAAACTCATAATATATGGTTTGGTTTGAACGCGGAGGTGGAGGATCCCAGTAGGAAGGTTGGGCAGGCTGTGCAACCAGGGTAGGCTAGGCAGGCTGGGTAGGCCTCACAGACTAGGAATATCACATCAATTATTTAACCATAAATTTCATTGAGGATTGAATTTAATGTTCAATAGATAATTTAAGGTCCTTTATCTCAAATTATAAGCAGTTTATTTTTAGTTCTCTTGACTTCTTACTTTGATAGAAAATATATCTTAACCCTTACAACCCCTCATATCCTCTTACACCTTATAGGTGTTTTGACTTCCTTAAAGTAGTAGATATGATTTCCCTCCAACCTATTAGGATAAAAATACCTTGCATTACTTTCTCCAAAAGATCCTGAAATTAATAGTTAAAATGGTATAATTGTTTTGTTATCTTAAGAAATAATAAAATTCATGCAAAATAAAATTAAATTTTTACAATGTTTTCACCTAGTTCATCATATTTCTTTATAACAAAATTTTCATTCTTTTCAAATCTCACTTTTCAATATTTTATTGCAAGTGGGTAGAGATAGTGGAAAAAAAATAATTCTTCTAAACTAAGAGTAGATTTATCTCTTAATGCCTTAAACTTTTCAACAATCATTTATCCTCCAATAAATGATACACTCCATGTGATAAAGTATGAGTGTATACATTATACAACTAGATTTCATGATGAGATCTCCTTGAGTACTATTAAATAAAAATAACCTAATATGTAATTAGTTAATAAATAATAGATTTTATAATATAAAATAATGATCATATCATAAATTATTCATCACTTCAACTGCTAAAAAAATTATTCCATGAATTTAAATCTAAAATACTATATTTGTGGCATGAATTTTCATTTTTTTTACATTCCTAAACAATATTTTGTTATCATTTTTTTTAAATATCTCTGTTTAAAGATATCTATTGATTAAAATCTATTCCTAATATATTTTATTTCAGGAAAATTTAACGTCATCTGTTAATGAATAACCTATATTTTAGACATCTAAAATATAAAATATCAGAAAAATGTTGTATCAATACATGAATAGAGAAAATTTACCATTGTGGACTCTCGTAGCCCCTTTTTTTTATGTCTTTTCATTAGAATTTCAATTATGATATAAATTTCCAATTTTGTACATGCTCTGAATAGAGATATAACTGATAAAATGTGTTGTATTTGAAATAGTTTGGTTAGTGTTGTCATCAAAATTAATTTGTATTCTCTGATCTACATGGTAAATTGATTGCTTTTGTAAAATTTTATTCCCATGTTTACCAACCCTAGAAATTGATTTCCATATAGAATGAGGAGGATACAAATCTTCCATTGGAGGAACGTCAATAGGACACACATTAGTAGTCCAATTATAAGGCCCCGACCTTAAACATTACTTAATCTTGAGTTATTACAAGATTACACCTTGAGGATCTTTTTAGGTTTAGAGTTTTAGAGAATTAGATCATAAAACATGCATTACATTCCACATATAAACAAAGTGGTTACATAAAGATAGTATTCATTTTTCCCATCAATGGAAACATAATTAAAAATAAAACATGGATTCATTCTTGACACTTCCTTGACACTATCATCATATCATGTACATTTCCATTGACCTGTGAAAAACATTTCAAAAAACTTGGGATGAGCATAAAAAGCTCATTATGGGTTATAAAAATATGGAAAGGAAACATGGGTACATATATACATAAGAATGAAATCATACTTTACCCATAAAACATAAGCAATTTAACATACCTCATCAAATCATGAATAAATCATAGAAATCATAAGACATAAAGGTAACTTGAGGCATTCATAACATTCTTACGTAGGGAGTAACCCTCTTGGTTACATTTGGAATACCCATCATAGTATATTCCTTAATTCTCTTCGTAGAAACCTTAATGTTTCACTCCTTCGCGTTAGCCAATGAATTGGAGAGCTATATCGGGCTCACCCGCCCTTAGTTTATCACGGAACCACCTGTCTTCATAATAATGCCCAAGAACCTCAGCATAATCGTATCACATAAAACATGCATATAGGAAACATAAAATTTCCACCTTTCAATCACAAGATATCAATACAACACATTGATATAAAAACATTATGAAAACCATTTTCAATACCAAAACAAAAGAAAAGTAAAACATGGTATTTATTTTTCATTTAAAAAAAGGTATGGCTTGTAGAGGAAACCGAAACTCAAATAATGGTCACGGCGGCGGAGAAGTCGTTGTCGCCGCATACGTACGACAAAAACATTCCCTTTTGTCATTTTGTAAAACGCTTCGTATAAAAAAGATTCCTTTTGGATAAACATAAAAGTCAAAGGGGTTTATACACCATATAAAAGAAAGTTGTGTATAAAACAAAATATGCCTCAATGAAAGGAGATTGAGACGAAGTCCCATACCTCGGGTCCGAATTGACTCGGCCGTTCTTTAATCTCCTGAATAATAAACTTGAGTTAACTTCTACTTGTTTAAGAACCCTTTTAAAGTTCATTATTCCTTTTATATCACTTATTTCCATGTCATGAACACTATGTAATTATTTAATTTAATAACGGTCGTTTTAACGATCATCGGTACTTGAGTAAGAAATAAACCCTTTATAATTACAAGTTGTTCATGTATCCATTATATCCAGAATGATATTCATGATGTAGGTATCATATATATCATATATATCCAGTACATGAATGCATTTATAATATTACATAACATTTAGAGGTAAGAAATGAAATGCACCGTTCATGGAGACGGTAAGCCGTACGTACACATGAACGCTACTTTCATTTCAATTTCGTATTTTATAGAATGGAATCAAAATGATATAAAGGTATATTATAATTCCATTATAATATCATATATAATATCATAACTCCATCCTTTATACATCCCAAATATGGTATTAACGAATCAAATCACTTTGAGGGGGTGGTAGTCTGCACTTACTTAAATGAAGATATCGCGTTTACCCACAATGGAAACCATAAAGGTATGTCAAAAATGAAAAATAAAGAAGCTGAAGGAAAAAAATAAACATATTATATATATAATATATAAATATGGTGACATCTTAATGGCCACCTTTGAAGGTGTTAAAAGAATGTTGAACAATCATCGTTTTGGGAGGCCGAAATTCGCCATCCACGGAAATAGTATGTTCTTTAACCATTAGATGTAGGTGTGTGTAAGTGTAGATTTAATCATTCTTATAACAACATCCTAGTATTTTGAAGATACTAGAGTTTTTACAAAATAAATTAATAAAAAGAGTTTAGGGGGTTGGAGAAGTAAAATAAAACAAAAGGACTCAAGTGAAGACATTACCTTAAAATCGGGTAACTCCATTTGGTTTGAGCTCAAAGGCTTCCTTGGGAAGACTTCTGCCCAAAGTGAGGATTCGAGGAGTAATAGAGGGATGTGGAGAGACAAAATGGGCAGGGGTTGGCCGAGCCAAAGGCTTTGGAAGTGTGGGTAAGGAGGTATAGGTGGGGGCCTTTTATAAGAGGAGAGGAGGGCACTCTTGGAAAGTAAAGAAATGGTACTTTATTTTAAAATGAGTTTCGGATTCAAAAGGTCCCACATTGATATAATTCTAGGGTAAGGTGATAAGGGTTCGAAATCCACCCATCTAATAGGTTTTGGACATGTGTAGGTCATAGATTTTATATTATCATTTCATTTTATTTAAATCCTTTATTAATGAGGTAATCGCTGCATCATCATGATGTCATAAATAATTTAATTTATTTAAAGTCTAAAAATTATAAATAAAATATCATGATTTAGAAAATATTTTTATATTTCTAATGACTATTTATAATCAAAAATTTGACTTGTATAACCCCATGTAAAAATTGTTGTAGTAAAATTACTCATGTTTGTGTCATTTTTACTTTAACATTAAATAAAAAGTTATTTATGTCATTTCCCAACCAATGTGGCTCCATGGGGTCCACAAGTTGACCCATGTATTGTCTTTGTCAGCCATGACACATCCAATAAGGGTAGGACATGTGTCAAGCTCATATCATATTATTATAACATTATTTTTACCTTAAACTACACTAATTACCTCTAGTCGCGATTAAAAACATAAAAGTTACTATTCACCAAAAAATTATTTTAATCTCATTGAACCACATTTTACTTCCTAATTACAAACATGTATGTCGGATTTTTGAAAATCAAATCACAGAAGTGGCAAAGTTTCATTTAAACGAAAAATCAGTTTCTTTAACTACCACTTAGTGGTTTCACTATTCATCAAAAATTGAAGTTTTTCAGAAAAATACCAAAACTTCACCCTAAGCTATATTTGATATTCTGAATTCAAAAATGATGTCTATTTTAAAAAATTCAAATCATATAAGTTACATTAATTAATTTAATAATTAATTCCCGCTGTCATGTCAAATAGCGTGTTTTTATGAGACAATAAGTATCAAAAGATTGACACCAGTTTAAGTCCAATTTAAAAGTGAAATTAATTCCAATGACCACTATTGGATTAAATGGTAAAAAGATATTCAAATTTCACTTTAAAACCAATTCAAAAGATAATCTAATCATATAAATAAATTAGATTAAAAAGCAGTTTTGATGTAAAATGCAGTATTTTTAACTATTCATTAAAAAATGAACATTGTCAGAAAAATACCAAAAATTCACACAAAGTAAATTTTGATGTCCCAATCATAAAGAATAAGTTTATTTTGACAAACATAGCTTATAAAATTGTCAAAAGATAGATTTAAAAATGGGTTTCCATCAAAAGGTAGTAAAACAATCTTTTAAAAATATTAGTGTATTTCATGCTTAAGATTGGATTTATTTTCATGTTAAGCCTCTAAAATACTATCTAATTTATTAATAGACATAGATAAAAATATCTATTATTCATTACTTACTCGGGATGTTACATCCTTACCTCTTTAGAAAATTGCGTCCCCGTAATTTATTTATTTATTGAATAAATGGGGGTACTTATCCCTCATTGCATTTTCAGATTCCCATGTTGCCTCTTCCATCATGTGGTTTTTCCACAAAACCTTTACCTGATTAATCACCTTATTCCGTAACCCTTGCTCCCTGTGGTCAAGAATCTGGACCGGTTTTTCCTCATAAGATAGTTTCTCTTCCAGCTGAACTACCTCTGGACTCAAAACATGAGATGGATATGGCATGTACTTTCTCAGCATCGAAACATGAAAAACAATGTGTACCTGAGATAAACTCGGAGGTAAAGCCACTCGGTAAGCAACTGATCCAACTCTCTCCAGAATTTCATATGGTCCAATGAACCTTGGACTCAGCTTTCCTTTCTTACCAAATCGCATCACACTTTTCCATGGTGATACTTTGAGAAAAACATGATCACGTACCTCAAAAGATAGATCCTTCCTCCAGTTGTCTGCATAACTCTTCTGCCTACTTTGAGCTGTTCTCATGTGTTTCTGAATCAACTGAACTTTTTCTGCCATCTCTTCTACCAATTCTGGTCCCATCAACTTCCTTTCACCCACTTCATCCCAAAAACCTGGAGTTCGACACCGCTTCCCATATAACGCCTCAAATGGTGCCATCTGTATACTGGAATGAAAACTGTTATTATATGAACATTCAACCAAAGAAAGATATTGGTCCCAACTTCCCTGATAATCCATAGAGAAAGAATGTATCATATCCTCCAATGTCTTAATTGTTCGTTCTGACTGCCCATCTGATTGAGGATGAAAAGCTGTACTAAAATTTAATTCAGTACCCAACGACTTCTGAAGGCCTTTCCAAAAGTTAGAAGTGAACCTGGGATCACAGTCAGATACAATGGAGAGGGGAACTCCATGTAACATAACTATCTCTTTAAGATACAAATGGGAAAGTTGATCTAGGGAAAAATTATCTCATATAGCAAGGAAATGAGCAGATTTGGTCAAGCGATCAACAATAACCCAGATTTCATTATTACCTCGAGATGTATTCGGTAATCCCACAAAAAAGTACATGGATATATTCTCCCATTTCCACTCTGGCACTGGTAAAGGCTGAAGCATCCCTTTCGGTAACTGCTGCTCTACTTTAACCTGCTGACAAGTCAAACAATTCACAGTAAAATCAGCAATATCTCTTTTCATTCCATCCCACCAGTAATAATCCTGCAGATCTCTGTACATCTTAGTACTGCCAGGATGAACTGAAAATGGAGAACTATGAGCTTCACATAACAACTCTCTCTTCAACTGTGAATCACAAGGCACACAAAATCTCTTCCCAAATCTCAAAACACAATCATTATCAATGTTGAATTTAGGCAACTTACCCTTCTGAACCAGCTCTACCTTTTTCTGCAACTCACTGTCTTGCTTCTGTGCTTTCTTGATTCTGTCTAATAGAGATGATCTCACTGATACCTGAAACAAAATAGAAGAACTTCCTGCACCAATAACTTCTATGCCAAAGTTCATCAAATCAAAAACCAAAGGATCTCATTCCAAACATAGCATGGTTAATGAAGCATTACTTTTTCGACTCAAAGCATCAACCACTTTATTTTCTTTTCCCGGATGGTAATGAATTGTACAATCATAATCCTTGATTAATTCTAGCCATCTCCTTTGTCTCATGTTCAATTCTTTCTGGGTGAATATATACTTTAAACTTTGGTGATCGGTATATATTTCACACATTACTCCATACAAATGATGCCTCCAAATTTTTAAAGCGAAACCAACAACAGCTAATTCCAAATCATGTGTAGGTTAATTTACCTCATGAGTTTTCAACTGTCGTGAAGCATAAGAAATTACCTGATCATTCTGCATTAGGACACAACCAAGTCCTTTCAATGAAGCATCACTGTAGATAACAAACTCCCCATTCCTAGAAGGTAGTGCCAAAACTGGAGCATTCACCAATCTTCTTTTCAATTCCTGAAAACAATCATCACATTATTTTGTCCAGATAAACTTAACACCCTTCCGAGTTAGCTTAGTCAATGGACTATATAACCGTGAAAAATTTCTAACAAACCTTCGGTAATAGCCTGCAAAACCAAGGAAACTATGAATCTCTGTTACATTTGTGGGTCTTGTCCATTATTCAACAACCTTTGTTTTTGCAGGATCAACACTTATCCCATCTTTAGAAACAATGTGACCAAGGAAAGAAATTTGTTGCAACCAAAACTCACACTTGCTGAATTTCCCATAAAATTTCTTTTCTTTTAAGGTTTTCAAAATAACCCTTAAATGTATTTCATGATCCTCTTTACTTTTAGAAAACACCAAAATATCATCAATGAAAACCACCACAAACTTATCCAAGAACTCATGGAAAATTCTATTCATTAAGTCCATGAATATAACAGGTGCATTGGTTAGCCCAAAAGGCATTACTACAAATTCATAATGGCCATATCTTGTACGAAACACAGTCTTTGGAACATCTGCTTCCTTTACCTTCAGCTGATGGTACCCCGATCTCAGGTCAATCTTTGAAAAATACTGATCTCCCTGGAGCTGATCAAAAAAATCATTGATATGAGGCAAAGGATATTTGTTCTTAACAGTGATGTTATTCAAGGCTCTATAATCAATGCAAAGTCTCATAGAACCATATTTCTTTTTAACAAATAAAACAGGAGCACCCCATGGTGATGTGCTAGGTAGAATGAAACCTTTCTCTAATAAATCTTACAATTGCTCCTTCAACTCTAAAAGTTCAATTTGAGCTATTAGATAAGGGGGTTTTGAAATTGTCTTAGCATCAGGAACTAAGTTAACGGTAAACTCAACTTCCCGATCTGGTATTATTCCAGGAAACTCATCAGGAAAAACATCAGGATACTCATTTACCACTGGCACATCATTAATCTCAACAGTTCCTTTATTTTCAATGATGTGTGCAAGGTAACATTCATTTCCATATTTTACAAGTTTCTCAGACTCTTGATATGTTATCAACAGAAAGGGTTCATTCTTGTACACAAACTGAAAGTCTTTCTGAAAAGAAAATTCTTTAGCTATACAGTCAATCTTAGCATGGTAAATAGAGAGCCAATCCATACCCAGTATAACATCAAACTCTACTAGAGGTAGAACAATAAGGTTTGCAAGTAGGTTCATTCCACAGATAAGGATAGGAATATTCTTATAAATTCTTTTTGCCTCAAAATTTCTCCCAGGTGTTTTTACCAAAAGATCAGGAGTCATTTCTTGAGATGGTATTCCCATTTTACTAGAAAAGTTTTCAGAGATGAAAGAATGTGTAGACCCCGAATCAAAAAACACACTGGAATAATCTAAAAAAACAAACAAAGTACCTGATACAACTTCATTTGATGGCCCAACATCTACTGAAGTAGTTGCAAAGGATTTCACCACCCCTTTCTGCTTGTAGTCTAACTGCTTCCCATCACTCGAGCTCTTTTTCGGACACTCGTTTTCATAGTGACCCATCTCATTGCACTTAAAACATTTCACTAACTGTAAATAAAATTTGGACTTACCATCACCTTGATCTTTTTCAGTGCAATCATGAGCCTTATGTCCCATCTTACCACATTGGTAGCACTTTCCAAAATTCAGAAGACATTCCCCAGCATGCCTTTTTCCACATTTATCACAAACTGGAAACTTAGTTTTCTTACCATCAGACTTTTTTGAAGAATTATTCCCTTTCTCTTGCCACCTCGGTCTCTTCTTCTGTTGGTTGTTATAGAACACTTGATCATCGGCAAACTCCATTTCCACCTTCTCAGCACATCGAAAAAGCTTTTCATAACTTTTAAACTCACGAGAAGCTAATGCCCTTCGATATTTTGGCTTTAATCCTGAGTAAAAACGGTTGATTTTACTATCAAGGTCTCAGATAAAATTTGGAGCATACCTTTCCAATCGAGTGAACCTTTATTCATAGGTATCCACTGAGTATTCCTCTTACCTCAATTCCAAGAATTTCTTTTCCATCCTAAGTCGAATAGCCTTAGGAAAATACTTCTCAAGAAACATACCTTTGAATTCATCCCAGTCAAGAGCATCAATCTCATCGGCGTCCCTGATATTTTTACCCATCGACCACCACTGATCTGCTTCACCATCCAAACGGTAAATATCAAGACTAACCTTTTGATTGTCTGAACACCCCATGAAATCGAAAATCTTCTCCAATTCTTTAATCCACCCTTCAGCTAACACATGGTTAGATGATCCTCTGAATGATGGGGGATGTTGCCTCATGAAATGTTCTACCACTGACATGTTCCTCTACGGTTGATCTGGCTGATCTTGTGCATGGATACCACCACCATTTATCGCTTGAGTCAACTACGCCATTACTGCCACAAACTGTTCAGTTCCAATTCCGACCATCTCAGGATGCTAATTTGGAAGGTTATTTCCTTCTGTATGCCTTCCTAGCACTGCTTCCCTGTTTCCTCTGCGAAAAACCATTCTGAACAAACATGTCTTAGATGAAGCAACATGGTAATCTTCAAATGCTATATCATTTCAAAAAAAATATTTTTGGATAATCATTAATAGAATTATAACTCCTAAAGTTATCTAAACCGACCTCTGATACCAACTATAAGGCCCCGGCCTTAAACATTACTTAATCTTGAGTTATTAAAAGATTACACATTGAGGATCTTTTCAGGTTTAGAGTTTTAGAGAATTAGATCATAAAACATGCATTACAATCCACATATAAACAAAGTGGTTACATAAATATAGTATTCATTTTTTCCATCAATGGAAACATATTTAAAATAAAACATGGATTCATTCTTGACACTTCCTTGACACTATCATCATATCATGTACCTTTCCCTTGACCTGTGAAAAACATTTCAAAAAACTTGGGATGAGCATAAAAAGCTCAGTATGGGTTATAAAAATATGTAAAGGAAACATGGGTACATATATACATAAGAATGAAATCATACTTTACCCATAAAACATAATAACTTTAACATAACTCATCAAATCATGAATAAATCATAGAAATCATAAGACATAAAGGTAACTTGAGGCATTCATAACATTCTTACGTAGGGAGTAAACCTCTTGGTTACATTTGGAATACCCATCAAAGTATATTCCATAAATCTCTTCGGAGAAACCTTAACATTTCACTCATTCACATTACCCAATGCATTTGAGAGCTATATCGGGCTCACCCTCCCTTAGTTTATCACAGAACCACCCGTCTTCATAATAATTCCCAAGAACCTCAACATAATCGTATCACATAAAACATGCATATAAGAAACATAACATTTCCACCTTTCAATCACAAGATATCAATACAACACATTGATATAAAAACATTATGAAAACCATTTTCAATACCAAAACAAAAGAAAAGTAAAACATGGTATTTATTTTTCTTTAAAAAAAGGTATGGCTTGTAGAGGAAGTTGAAACTCAAATAATGGTCACGACGGCGGAGAAGTCGTTGTCGCCGCATACGTACGACAAAAACATTCCCTTTTGTCTTTTAGTAAAACTCTTCGTATAAAAAAGATTCCTTTTGGATAAATGTAAAAGTCAAAGGGGTTTATACACCGTATAAAAGAAAGTTGTGTATAAAACAAAATATGCCTCAATGAAAGGAGATTGAGACGAAGTCCCATACCTTGGGTCCGACTTGACTCGGTCGTTCTTTAATCTCCTGAATAATAAACATGAGTTAATTTCTACTTGTTTAAGAACCTTTTTCAAGTTCATTATTCCTTTTATATCACTTATTGCCATGTCATGAACACTATGTAATTATTTAAGTTAATAACGATTGTTTTAACGATCATTGGTACTTGAGTAAAAAATAAACCCTTTATAATTACAAGTTGTTCATGTATACATTATTTCCAGAATGGTAATCATGATGTAGGTATCATATATATCATATATATACAGTACATGCATGCATTTATAATATTACATAACATTTAGAGGTAAAAAATGAAATGCACCGTTCATGGAGACGGTAAGCCGTACGTACGCATGAACGCTACGTTCATTTATATTTCGTATTTTATAGAATGGAATCATAATGATATAAAGGAATATTAAAATTCCAGTATAATATCATATATAATATCATAACTCCATCCTTTATACGTCCCACATATGGTATTAATGAATCAAATCACTTTGAGGGGGCGGTAGTCCGCACTTCCTTAAATGAAGATATCGCGTTTACCCATAATGGAAACCATAAAGGTATGCCCAAAATGAAAAATAAAGAAGATTAAGGAAAACATAAAAATATTATATATATCATATATAAATATGGTGACATCTTAATGGCCACCTTTGAAGGTGTTAAAAGAATGTTGAACAATCATCGTTTCGGGAGGCCGAAATTCGCCATCCACGGAAACAGTATGTTCTTTAACCATTAGATGTAGGTGTGTGTAAGTGTAGATCGAATCATTATTATAACAAAATCCTAGTATATTGAATATACTAGAGTTGTTACAAAAGAAATTAATAAAAATAGTTTAGGGGGTTGGAGAAGTAAAATAAAACAAAAGGACTCAAGTGAAGACATTACCTTAAAATCGGGTAACTCTCTTTGGTTTGAGCTGAAAGGCTTCCTTGGGAAGATTTATGCACAAAGTGAGGCTTCAAGGAGTAAGAGAGGTATGTGGAGAGACAAAATGGGTAGGGGTTGGATGAGCCAAAGGGTTTGGAAGTGTTCGTAAGGAGGTAGAGGTGGGGGCCTTTTATAAGAGGAGAGGAGGGGCACTCTTGGAAAGTAAAGAAATGTTACTTTATTTTAAAATGAGTTTCTGATTCAAAAGGTCCCAAATTGATATAATTCAAGGTTAAGGTGATAAGGGTTCTAAATCCACCCATCCAATAGGTTTTGGACAAGTGTAGGTCATAGACTTTACATTATCATTTCATTTTATTTAAATCCTTTATTAATGAGGTAATCGCTGCATCATCATGATGTCATAAATAATTTAATTTATTTAAAGTCTAAAAATTATAGAAAAAATATCACGATGTAGAAAATATTTTTATCTTTCTAATTACTATTTATAATCAAAAATATGACTTGTATAACCCCATGTAAAAATTGTTTTAGTAAAATAACTTATGTTTGTGTCATTTTTACTTTAACATTAAATAAAAAGTTATTTATGTCATTTCCCAACCAAAGTGGCTCCATGGGGTCCCCAAGTTGACCCATGGATTTTCTCGGTCGACCATGACACATCCAATAAGGTTATGACATGTGTCAAGCTCATCTCATATTATTATAACATTATTTTTACCTTAAACTACACTAATTACCTCTAATCGCGATTAAAAACATAAAAGTTACTATTCACAAAAAATTATTTTAATCTTATTGAACCACATTTTACTTCTTAATGACAACCATGTATGTTGGATTTTTGAAAATCAAATCACAGAAGTGGCAAAGTTTCATTTAAACGAATAATCAGTTTCTTTAACTACCACTTAGTGGTTTCACTATTCATCAAAAATTGAAGTTTTTCAGAAAAATACCAAAACTTCACCCTAAGCTATATTTGATATTCTGAATTCAAAAATGATGTCTATTTTAAAAAATTCAAATAATATAAGTTACATTAATTAATTTAATAATTAATTCCCGCTGTCATGACAAATAGCGTGTTTTTATGAGACAATATGTATCAAAAGATTGACACCAGTTTAAGTCCAATTTCAAAGTGAAATTAATTCCAATGACCACTATTGGATTAAATGGTAAAAATATATTATAATTTCACTGTAAAACCAATTAAAAAGATAATCTAATCATATAAATAAATTAGATTAAAAATAATTTTTGATGTAAAATGCAATATTTTTCACTATTCATTAAAAAAATGAACATTGTCAGAAAAATACCAAAAATTCACAAAAAGTAAATTTTGATGTCCCAATCATAAAGAATAAGTTTATTTTGACAAAAATAGATTATAAAATTGTCAAAATATAGATTTAAAAATGATTTTCCATCAAAAGGCAGTAAAACAATCTTTTAAAAATATTAGTGTATTCCATGCTTAAGATTGGATTTATTTTCATTTTAAGCCTATAAAACACTATCTAATTCATTAATAGACATGGATAAAAATATATATTATTCATTACTTACTTGGGATGTTACACCAATAATTATTTTGTTTTAATGAAATGATTTCCTTCATTAATTAATTATATTTCTGAATATTTTATAATATAAAAAATAAAAATACCTTACTAAATGTTCTTATCCTGTTGTTTCCATCATTTAAATTAGAAAATTTAATGAATTCATGTATACATACATATTATATTAGAAGTGAATTTTTAAAAATAGTAATGATAAAAATATGTAATTAAAAAAATATTGTCACCGAGGTTCATGTTTCAAAAAAAATTATGTTCCTATGATTATTAACAAAAATCTATAGAAGTCAAACTATTATAAATAAACCTGAAATAAAAAATTATAGAAACAATTGTAAATTTAAATATCATAGTTAGAAAATGTTGTTCTTATAGGCATCAATTTAACCAAAAAATGTTGTTCGTCATGGATTCCAACAAAAAATATTTATACATAACTATTGAATATAATATTTAATTGAAAAAACATATAAATAATAAAATATAAATAAATAAATGTCTAATAATTAAAAAATATATAGTTTACACATGTAAATTTCAAAAAATAATTATAATATAAAAATTTACTTGAATAATTGATAGGGTAATTTATTGTTTTCTAATATCCCTTTAGCTTGATCATTTCATATAGCATGGAATATGCTCACATTATAGTTATTATTATCATCCAATAATCACAGATTATAATAAAATCCTCCTATAAATCTATAAAATTGTCATTTTCCTTATCACCCAAATGAATTATTTACTTTAAAAATGAATAACCACTGATCATTCGATTGATTAATGAAAAAAAATATTTTCTTTTCAAGTGTATCCTCGTTAAATGGTTCCACTTTGTAACTGAATCTTTCCAAATAAACCAAATTAAACCCATAATTATCATTATTTACACAACTATTACTATCAATCCCGATAAAAATAAATAATATAATTAGTACAATTAGTTTATCATACATCCCCAAGAACTCTAAATTATGTTGTTGATGTAGAAATTGTTTTTTATCTTTTTGACTGAAAAATATAGTTCTTGAGTGACAAACATTACCCCATAAGTTTTATCAGTACGCATATAATCCTTATTTTTTGGGTAAGATGTGTACTAATTAATACAAAAAATAGACCATGTGATCACATTAAACATTTTTCCCCTATGAACCATTTCAATGATTCTAATTCTAATATGTATGTGATGAATTTCTCTTAAAACACTAATTTTTATTATGCCCAATCATCAAGAAAATTTCATTTATTATTATATATCATACCTTTAATTCATAAATTTTTTATGATATATATGTTTGATCCTCATGTATGTTTCTTAAAATTTATAAATGTTTTTGCATCACTTAATCACATTGATGAACTTTACCATCAAGACATAAATCCCTCCCCCTTCTCTATCATATCTCATATTTAATGATATAGGAATACCAATATATACCACTTGATACAAATAATCTTTACATAACTCAATTTTCTATACTGATATAGATTTTATAACAATAGAGGCCTCTGGTCAATGATTATTTTTAACATATTCCATTAAAATTTTTATATTTCATTAAAAAGGATACATCCAACATAAATAAACAGACCCATGTATTCATATCTCTTTCCCCAGATAAATCACCCGATGAAACATTATATCAAAAAACATCGGTGGGAAATATATTTCTATATGAAAAATTATTGAGAAGATTTATTATCCAACAAATTGAAAAAACAATTGATCAAGTAATTCTCTATAAATAGACTTGAAAAAATTACATAACCCAATGATAGTCATTTTGATAGGTGTCAGCAATATACAAAAAATGGCCCCTAGAGTATTTGTTACATTAATACATAAAAATCATGATATTTCATTATTTTTAATTTTAAAAATTTCATTGAAAAAAATTCTTCACATTTGTATAATATCCATGGGGTACTTTAATACAATGAAGACACTTAAAAAAACATCTTCTCATTTTTTATTAATGTGTAGAATAATGGATGTAAATATTTTCTGGTTACTTTCACAGTGGGAGATAACACTAAAGGTATTACCATTTATATCAAGTCCAATATTGCATGAAATCGTTCTTATTTATTTCCACGACCGTCTAAAAAAGTCCAAATCAAACTGTCAAATCTATGTTTCTCAGCATGCATAACATTAATTTTTTATTTTCCTATAATGGTTGTGGGGGAAAAGTATATTCTTATAGACCATTAAATATGTTTTAACCTATGATATGGATGACAAACTCACAATAATAGTCATCCCATATAAACTCTATTTCTATCATTCAGAAAATTATAATATAATGCCTCTTGTTAAAAAATTGGTCGTTCCATATGTACCTTAACACTGTATTCAGTTATGTTCCAAAATCCAGAAATTCATTTATATCTAGCATTATCATATCACATACAACATAATATTATTTCTTGTATCTATCAAAAAATGTAACATTGTTCTCCCATAGAAGATTCAAATCATCAATCAATGGTGAGATATAAACACAAAACACATTTACTATATGTTTTGATCTAGAAATCACCAATATCATCATTACATATTTTTTATTCATAAACATATACTAATAATAATTTGAAACTACCATCTAAATTGTCCACAAACTATATGGTTACATAGGATCTTATATTAATTCATTCAATCTGTATGGATTTCCATTCTGTGATTTCTAAAATTACTTCAAAAATAAATTTTTAATGAATCTCTTTGACGTTGGTCAATATTCCTGGTGATGTCTGTTACTATCATATTTGAAATTTTCTATATGCCATCATAACCATTTTTTATCAATTAAATTTTTAAATAGAAGAATTAAATGAGGAATTATGGGAAGGTACAGAATTTGTTTAACCCAATGTTTGACTCAGGTACCTATGAATTAATTAGAGAATAATTATTGGAATTATTGGATCGAATTATTGTAAAGAGTTATTGAAGGTAACAAATTGATTTAGTAGTATGTTTTATGTTAGTACCAAATAATGGGTTGTAGTTTAATTTTCTATCTACCTTATAGCATGATGTCCCACATTTATGACATTTTGATAAAAATTAATATTTGTTTCTATTCAACACACAATCATTGGGGAAATCATGTATATTTTAAAACCCTAATACCATTGGGAATAATATATTCCTTAAAGTGTAATTGGAATCCAGATTTTCATTTTCTTATAGAAGTACCTCTTTTAATAGAGAAAGCATCATAGAGAAATCTTTATCACTCTATACATTTCTTTCATTCGTGTTAACTAATCTTAGATTTATGAGAAAAAAATTTATTTATTTCAACCTATGAATAATAGTTTATGCGAATCCGAAAAAATTGATTCTATAGTGGATGTTTCTTCAACATTTTCAATTCCTACATCAGAAATTAATTCTTCAATATGATACACTATCTCAATATGAATATTTTCATCAAAATCAAATGTTAAATTTTACATTATTTCTCCATGACAGATCCATCATAAAAAATTATGGCTAAATCCATAGAAAATGATATAATCCTCGATTTCCTGAGAATTTTACATTCATATATTCAAACACTTCAGGAATAGACATAAAATAATTTATTATTTTGAAGATTTATTATATAAAATTTGAATAAATCATAAAAACCCTTCTATATTCATCAGTGATTATTTGAAAATTTATCCAGTTATGATCCATTAAATATCTAAGATCAAAATATAAAAGGTGAATATATTTAAACATATAAACATTTAAATATATATAAAAAATAGCTAAATTTTAAACATAAAATCATATAACCAAAAAATCAATTATTGATAACTATGTGATCCTAAAAAATAATTAAACATAATGATCAGAACATTGTAAAAAAAATTAATCTTCAAAAATGATAAAATAATTATACCTAATTTATCTTCAATTTTTAAAAATTACTAAAAACCCCATAAAAACTAATAAAAAAATATCATACTAAATAATTATCATAAAAATCAATTATTCAAAATTTATCTTACAAATAATTAATATAAAAAATAATTAAACATGATAAATAACTTAAAAACAACTATGTAAAACGTATCAATAATTTAAAAAATTATATAATCAATAATAAAAATATTATACCTAAAATTATACAAAAATACAGTATAATAATTTATAACAAAATTACATTAAAAATTATAGGAAAATTAATAAAAAATTATACATAAATAAGTTACAAAAAATTATAAAAATTTTAATTCAAAATATTTTATAAATATTTATAATAACAACAATTATCATATTAAATAGTTAAACATAAAAACACATAATAACTTAAAAACAATTATATTAACAAAAATGTATACATAAATTATTCAGAAAACATATAAATTTAGGATCATGATAATGAAAAATAACTTTTTTAAATAAAAAAATTGATATTCATGGAAATATTGTAATTATATAAGGCTGAGGACAATGAGTGAAAAAAATGAAAAAATAACCAAAAAAACCTTAAATCATAGTTGCGGTACAACCATGATAGCTCTATTATCATCAAATAAGTAGAATTAATAGAATATTTAATATAAATAAGGGGAATAGTGGGTTAAAATTGATTACAACTGAAAATTGAAGATGGTTATGTTCCTTGAAGCCGTTGTTTCCATCATCAGTCAATATTTGGTCAACAGTTGGCCAAGAGAAGGTTTTGAGAAAATGAGGAACATGAGAAATGGATGAATATTGATTTCATGAGAGAATCAAAAGTATTAAATGTAGTTTAATCCTTTATATGTTAAGAATTGGGTGGGAGAGAAGGTTTTAAGGGAAAGATAAATAGGGGATTGAATTGTAGGTATAATTTTTAAAATGGTTTTACCATTGATTTCATAAAAAATGATGTTTATGTGTTTTAAAAATTAATGTTCAACATCTGTTTAAAAAAAAAAAATTCGACGTTAACATGTTTCTCTTTCACATTAGTTGTTTTTTGAAAACCATCCTCAAATAGTTAATCATATAATTTTTAAATCTTTTAAAACGTTTCTAAAAACAGATGATACAAGATAATGTATGGCAATTTTAATATTAATTTCAAGAAAAAATATTCATTAATAATTCTAACTCGTAATATTTTATAATGGATTATAGAAAACTTATATTGAAATACTAATGATTAAGCCACAAATTCTATTACTAAAAGATGAAATAAATTTAACAATTAAATTCTAATGATTTTATATTTTTAGTGAAATTCTATAAATCATCTTGGGAATCATTCTATCACATATTTATGGTATTTTATCATTCCTAAAAAATTCAATGATTGACAATATTTCTTAAAATGATGATTTTTTTTATTTTTTATTCCTTTGAAAAATATAGTGTTCTCATATATAATATTTTAATATTATATTTCATCACAAATTTTTGGGATGACATATTGGATAAACTAGAAAATGTTTCTTGAGACTTTATGGTTGTAACTAAAATTTCCAAAAATATAGCCAACCCATAACTATTATTAATTCCTAAAATATAACAAACCTTCATATTTTTTTGAATTTAGAAAAATATATATTTATTAATATAATTACAATACATTGACTATAATTTTAATTACTTGAATATAAATTTTCATCAAACCTATTATTTACCATAAATAATACACATTTATAAAAGTATGAAATTTATATGAAAAAATAACATGTTTTCCTTAGATTTTTGTCACTGTTATTTTATGAAAAACTAGGGTTGAAATTATCATGCTTAATATATATATATCAAAATAAATTAATAAATCTATATGATCATACATATAAAATATTTTTTAAAAAATTGGGTTTTCTAATTGATTCATTAAAAGTATTATATGAGGTTAAAATATAATAACTTATTATTTATGTTAATG
Source organism: Viscum album (assembly GCA_963277665.1). Classification (NCBI taxonomy): domain Eukaryota; kingdom Viridiplantae; phylum Streptophyta; class Magnoliopsida; order Santalales; family Viscaceae; genus Viscum; species Viscum album. The sequence continues at coordinate 838,163,724 of OY728123.1, forward strand.
AAAAAATATATGCTTACTTTATTGCTCGAAATATTTGGTTACTTTAGGACCCAAAGTAGATAAAAATTTATATAGTTCCATGATATTATAGTCCCCCTTTGTCACGACCCATCCCCCAGGGCCCGTATCATTACTACCCCACGCCCGCCTTCCATAGGCCAGGGGCTGGCGTCCAGCAACAAAGGCGTAACTCCCTAAAAACATGGAAGGCATGACCTTTATGAAACGAAAACACACAAAATCAGAGTACAAGAGGAAGCAAACAATATGTAAAGAAGTAAAAAAAGTGTGTTGTAAGTACAAAGTGGCCAGAAATACAATCCCAACAGAATGGTACAACAACTGAAAGAAAGTACAACTGAAAATACAAATAGCTGGAAGATGGAAGCAGCTCCTGAATTGTCCTCTGTGATCTTACCTGAAGGGTAGGTATAGATGTCCTCCTCATAACTCCACATCCGTCCGTCTCCGATGGGTACCGACTCGTCGTAAGGTCCACCTCCGTGTATCATCCAGTCCTCGTACACTCTGCCTCAGTCAGCGTTGTCTGTTGTCTGCATCCAACACAACGAGGTGTGGGCATAGCCTGTGCAGTGGGTGAGTATAACGATACTCAGTAGGGACCCCGAGACCCTCAAGGCCTCACAAAATCCAACAATGATAAACCAAAAAGAAATATCACAACAGATAACCTTTACTTGGATATATGCCCATACATATACCTAAGTTATCAGGTAACCAATCTCAATCATCTGGAAAACACAAAGGTCATTGACTCAGCTCAAACCAGAATTTTATGCATGATGTCGAAAACACGCTTGTTGGAGAACTCCTCCTCTGTCGAGCACAATAGTCATGTCATGAATCTGAGGTGCTACTCACTAACCTTAGACTGATGAAGTACTCCTCCTATCGAGTATCGCAGGTCTGCCGCCCCAACATAGTAGCGCTCCCCGCCATGGGTCTGCCGCCCCAACACAGTTGTGCTCCTCCTAATAGATTACAGAGGTACTCCTCCTGTCGAGTACAACAGGTCTACTGCCCCAACATAGTAGTGCTACTAAGTCATGGGTCTGCCACCCCAACACAGAAGCTCTACCCACTGGGCTAGTCAAGTCACTCTGAAATGAATCGGACAAGCAGTCATCAGGTCTACATCTACTAGGTATCTGCACTCCGTACGCTCTTCTCCAGGAGGGTCCGCTCCACAAGCTACTGGTCGATACTTCCAAGTGTCACGTAATCTCACGTGGAAGTATCTCAAAGGACCACCTCATCATAAGGTTCTCAACGCAACAGACGGTACGTCAATCGGATGCTCGATCTGTGTGTTATTAACATTTTTGTTCTAAGGCACCGGTTGGATTTCAGGTACAATCCATCCCAGCTATACTCAAACCACATCCGAGTCATGTGTGGAGTATTCCAAAAAAACAATATCATCATGTGGAATCGAACATAGTCGACCGAACATCAATCAGACGTCTAACGCTAAAGTTATGAGCATTTTCGCTCTGAGGGCCCGGTTGGAATTATGTTCGTTCCAAACCTGGTTGTTATCCAAAGTCATCCAAAACTCACTTAGAATATCATAAAAGTTCCACCTCGTCGTGAGGGTCCCAATGCAACAGATGGCACAACGATCAAACGTGCGGTCTTTATGTTATTCACGTTTAAGTGAAAACGGGCCCGACCCGTTAAGCCCAGTGGGCTGGCGGGTCGGGTCAACCCAGAGTTGTTGGTTCTGACCCAGCAGGGGGTCAGACCGGCCCGATGAAACGTACAGCTCATCCATAAGGGAGCGGCTTGGCCCGAAGGGGTGGGGCCCAGCCCGAGGGGGCGCGGCCCGCCCTGAGGAGGTGCAGCCCGACCCTGCGGGGCACGACACCACCCAGTGCGGCCCGGCCTAGCGGGGTGCCTCCTGGCCTAGCGCAGTGCAGCCCGGCCATGGCTCAGCCTGAGGGGGACAACCGGCTCTGAGGCGGGGTGCACGCTCCCCGAGCTGCCCGAACCGGTGGTGCCATGTGGCACCGCCATCCCTAACCAGCCGGTCGAAGCCGGCCGGCCTTCACGGTGCAATCGGCCTGCTCAAACAGGCTGCGGGTTCTCCAGCGCGGTGCCCTCCTGGCGCCGCGACCTTCCTCCATCGGGCCGGCCGACGAGCCAGCTGGTTCTCCTGCAGAAGCATCCCGCCCTGTGCGGGCCGCGGTTCTCCGCAACACGGTGCCATGGGGCTCCGCCCCCCACGTTAGGCTGTTTCAATTGGCCAAAGACAATCCAATTTTCACAATGTAGAACAAGAATATTTTAAATCCATTAAAATTGAACATAATCCCCCTACCTTTGAAAATCTTCTCGGTAGTCGAGCGTCGCAGAATACAGACGTTGTTTCCATTAACGTCAGGGTGTGTCTGAAGAGAAGCGTCAATGGATAAGGCTTTCGTGTTATTCATTGGAGTCGTTCTTCGTTGAAGGTTGGTGTTCTTCGTCGAAAGAAGAATGGTGTATTATCCCAAGCCGTTCCAAATAATATCCAAGCCTCAAAAGAAACAATAGGCTCTCTATAATTATATTGGTTCCATGTAATTCAAAATATTTCAAAAGAAAAATTCCTTAGACCACATATAATTAATTAATTGAGTAGTTCAACCCATTAATTAGAAGATGTTGAATTCTTTTGTTAACAAGTATTGACAAATTAAATAGAGTGAGAGGGGAGGTGAAGAGATCACTTCATTAAGGAGGAGTGGTACTAATAAATAAGGGGGGGGGGGTTAAGTGGAATTTTGGGGAGTTGAATAGTTAAAGCTTGTGTGGGACCCACCTCTAACTCCCCTTGTGAGGAAATAACCAACTATCAAGATAAAATTGTGTACCATACAATTTTATTTAATTTAAGATTAAACCCCAAAATATAACTTTCAACCCGCGTAAAACGCAACTACAGTAAAAGTCCCCTTAATCGAATATCGACACTACGAGTTCATCAGTGTCCTCAGATTTCAATTCCGAGCACCAGTTCAAAAGATACAAAAACCCCAACGTACCTTTACTGAACGTACCCGAACAAAACTTCGGAAATTTATTCTGGGCACCCCAGGCCTCGAAATCAGGCACTCTTAGAAGCCACAGATTTGTAAAATTCCAAATAATTAAGAAATAATTTTTCCTTCAAAATTCTGGGTCTTTAAATTACTCCCACCTTAGGGCTTTACGTCCTCGTAAAGCTACAACACATACTAGGGAAACAAAAAGGGTACTGAGCACGCATCTGAGCCTATCGCTCCCATGTGCTCTCCTGGTGGTTCCCATACTGCTAGCGAATGCGCATCAGAGGAATCGACTGTCCTCGTAGGACTCACTCCTGTCAATTCTCAATCTCTATCGGAACCTCTGTGAACATCACCCCATCATCGATATCCAACTCTCCATGGTCGATGATGTATGAAGGGTCATGCACGTATCTCCTCAGCTGAGATATGTGAATGGCGCCATGCACCCGGTGCAACTATGGTGGAATGGCCAAGCTGTAAGACACCTTGCCTTCCCTGCTGAGGACCTGGAAAGGTCCGATGAACCTCAAAGATAACTTTCCGCCTCGGCTAAATCTCCGTAGACCTGGACGAGGTGAGACCCGTAGGAAGACCTGGTCGCCATCCTCGAACTCTAGGGGTCTCTATCTCTTATCAGCATAAGACTTTTAAGTGTTCTGTGGATTCTTCATCTGCTCCTAGATGATTTGCACCTTCTTCGCCGTAGCTTGTACCATCTCTGGTTGGTAAGAAGTGGGCCGACTTGGTAAGTCGGCCGACGTTCACCCTTCTTCAACAATGATCTGTAAGAGCTCCTAAGATTTATCCTTTTCCGAAAAGAGAAATCTGGTCTCATCTCCTGTATGAACCATGCCCATTTCCTAATATAGTCCATCCTGACATGAACAATACTAATTCACACCATAGATGACATCGTAAGGCCTCAACTCTACTACATAGAGATCGAACCGTTACTCTCACCTCCAAGGGTCGAGTCACACTATTGGCATCAGTGTGTGGTCACTGGGTCTCCTCCAGTAGGAATCGTTAAATTGAGGGTCAAGTCAATGGTTTTAACCAGAACCTCTTAGTATTAACCACACAAAAAGAAGGAAATAAAACATCACAAGGACAAGTGTCTTTTATTACTACAGCTCGAAGTATAAAGACACAAAGAAAACACAACAATGACAATAACGAATCTAGAGTCATCATGAATAAAGGCCTCTATGATTGGATCTAGTCCCACTCTTGTCCACCTGCTTCCATAGCTCGAGGTGAACTGCCTCTGGGTGGGAGTAGTAGTACTTTTTGACTCTGATCACCATCCACTGAAGGGCCTGCTACACTGCCTTGTCCACCGCTCGGCTGATTCTCAAGATCCTGCCACTTCTTCTGTCTCGGTGGCTCCTCCAATGCCTGCTGCTCAACTATGCGGGGAGTCGGACAGTCACACACGTTGTGACTCCATTCCCTGTAGGAATAACAAACCCTTCTCCATTCAGGTCTTCCTTAGCATCGGGTTCCCCTCACCCCCGTTGCCACATTTTGGGGTTGTTTGTTAGTAGGTCAAACCCACTCGTGCCCATGTGTCATCTGTCTACTACCTACAGATGACTTGACTACTGACAGAAAGCCCTACGGCAAGGGAAGAAGCTCTTGAGAATGCACATAGTGTAGAGTCGCTGGTATAAAATCCACTCTGAAAAAGCCCTCTAATTTTCCCCAGGTGAAGGTCGTCTCATCGCAAAACTGGAGAATCTGTCTCCACCACCTCTCACCTGCCCCCTGAAAAATACTAACAACTAGGTACACCATCAAGTCAGCGGGTATCCCAACTATGTGGAAAGATCATGCTACAAACTCCAACCAGTACCTAGCCTTCTGAAAGTATATATCTCCTCGAAACCTCAGAGGACTCTGTCGTAGGAACCCATGCAACGTGCTCAAACGGTGTGCACCCTCTGTTGCTGGGGAAGGTGATAACAATAGCACATCGGGTAACGGTACCACTGGTTCCTCTATTGTGATGGGCCCCTACACTTTGGCCTCTCTGCTCGGTGGGCTACCATCGTGCTCTCCACTCGGAAACCGCACTGACTGAATAGGTGAGGACATCCTGAAAACGAACAAATGCGACACGGTCAAAAGACTATACCTGGTGAGCTGGCCTGTTTTGAGCTGACTTAAAGAAAAACTATTTAAAAAACACACGCAACCAGTGTTTTCGTGCACTGAGTCAGAAATTAGTAGTCAGGGTCCTGATGTATGGATATGTCAGCCGTCGCACCAACACTGGACTCCCTAAACTGAAAACCACACTCAGTACCCTTAACACTATTTCTTCACAGAAATGGAATATCAGAGTTCTATGTTCTGTGGTAGAACCTCCCTTTAATACCAATTTTTCACGAGCTGTCCCCTGGGGCCTGTATCATGACTACCCCAAACCCGCCTTCCATAGGCTAGGGGCTGGTGTCTAGCACCAAAGGCGTAAGTCACTAAAAAATTGAAGGCATTGACTTTATGAAACATAAACACACACAATCAGAGTACAAGCGGATGAAAACACTAAGTAAAGGAGTAAAACAAGTGTGCTTGAAGTACAAAGTGTCCAGAAATACAAGCCCAACTGAAAGGTATAGCTACAACTGAAAGAAAGTACAACTGAAAAGGAAAACAGCTGGAAGATGGAAGTAGCTCTTAAATCATCCTCTGGGTTTTTACCTGAAGGGTAGGTAAAAACGTCCTCCTCCGCACTCCACAACCATCCTTCTCCTCTGGGTACCGACTCGTCGTGAGGTCCACCTCTGGGTACCATCCAGTCCTTGTACACTTTGCCTCGGTCAACGCTGTCTGTCATTTGCATCCAACACAATGAGGTGTGGACATAGCCCGTGTAGGGGTGAGTATAACGATACTCAGTAGGGACCCCAAGACCCTCAAGGTCTCACAAAATCCAACAAGGATAAACCACAAAGAAAGATCTCAACAGATAACCTATACTTAGGTATATGCTCATACATATACCTAAGTTATCAAATAACCCATTTGAATCATGAGGAAAACACAAAGGTCATTGACTCAGTTCAAACCAGGATTTTATGCATGATATTGAAAACATAGCTGTTGTAGAAATCCTCCTCTGTCGAGCACAGTAGTCTTATAACTACTTCGAGGTGATACTCACTAACCTTAGACTGCTGAAGTACTCCTCCTGTCAAGTACCGCGGGTTTGCCTCCCCAACACAGTAGCGCTCCCTGCCATGGGTCTGCCACACCAACACAGTAACGCTCCCCCTAATATCCTACAGATGTACTCCTCCTGTCTAGTACAGCGGGTCTGCCGCCCCAACATAGTAGTGATCCTCTTCCATGGGATTGCCGCCCCAACACAGTAGTGCTCCCCACTAGGCTAGTCATGTCACTCCGAAATGAATCAGACAAGCAGTCGTCAGGTCTACAGCTACTAGGTCTCCGCACTCCGCATGCTCGTCTCCAAGAGGGTCCGCTCGATGAGCTACTGGTCGATACTTCCATGTGTCACGTAATCTCATATGGAAGTATCTCAAAGGAACACCTCGTCATAAGGGTCTCAACAGAACAGACGGCGCGTCAATCGGATGCCCGGTCTATGATTTATTAGCATTTCCGTTCCAGGTGCCCAGTTGGATTTTGGGTACAATCCAACCCGGTCATAATCAAACCGCATCTGAATTATGTGTGGAGTATTCCAAACAAATTGTATCATCATGTGGAATCCATCATAGTTGACAAAACTTCTATCAGACATCCGGTCCTTAAGTTATGTGCTTTTCCGCTTCGAGGGCCCGGTTGGAATTATGTTCGTTCCGAACCCGGCCATTTTCCAAATTCATCGAAAACTCACTTAGAGTATCGAAAAAGGACCACCTCAACACAAGGGTCCCAATTCTATAGACGACGCGTCGATCGGACGTGCGGTCTTCATGTTATTCACATTTATGTGAAAATGGGCCTGACCTGTTAAGCCAAGTAGGTTGGCGGGTCGGGTCAACCTAGAGTTGGCGGGTCCGACCTGGCAGGGGGTCAATCCGGCCCAATGAAATGCGCAGCTCGGCCCGACCCGGTAGGGTGCGGCCCAGCTGTAGCTTGGCCCGAGGGGGCCTAGTGGTCCGAGGCGGGGGGCTCGGCCCCCCTGCTGCCCAAACCGGCGGTGCCAAGCCGCGCCTCCCTCCCTAACCGGCCGGCTGAAGCTGAAACGAAATCATGGCGCAAGCGGCCCACTCGAGTGGGCCGTGGGTTCTCCCGCGTGGCACTCTCCTGGAGCTACGACCTTCCTCCACCCGGCCGGCCGATGAGCCGACCGATTCTCCTGCCGAAGAATCCCGCCATGTGTGGGCCCTGGTTCTCCGCAACAGGGCATCGTGGGGCGCCACGGTTCCTCCCTTCGGCCCAGCCGGCTATAGACGGCCGGCTCATTCCTGGTCGAGCGGCCCGTGGTTGCGGACCACAGTTCTTCTGCATGCGGCCAGCGCACGGCCTCCGCTTCTCACATCGCCGCCTCTTCCATTAGATAATTAAAAGAAGAAGAAACATCGTTGGGTCATTGGGTCGTGTGTATTCGGCCCGCGCCCTCTACCTTAGGCGGTAGCAGTTGTCCAAAGACAATCCAATTTTTAGAACGTATAACTTGAAAAATTTTAATCCATTAAAATTGAACATAATCCCCCTACCTTGGAAAAGCATCACTGTAGTCGAGCGTCGACGAATACGGACGTCGTTTCCATTAACGTCAGGGTGCGTCCAAAGGGAAGAGTCGATTGAGAAGACTTTCTCGTTCTTCATCGGAGTCATTATTCCTTGAAGGTTGGTGTTTTTCGTCGAAAGAAGAACAATGTATTCTACCAAGCCTTTCCAAAAAATAGCCAAGCCTCAAAAGAAATAGTAGGCTCTCTATAATTATATTGGTTCCATGAAATTCAAAATATTTCAAAAGAATTCATGGCACCATATAAAATTATTTAATTGAGTAGCTCAACCCATTAATTAGAAGAGGTTGAATTCATTTATTAACAAGTGTTGGGAAATTAAATGGAGTGAGAGGTTTGGTGAAGAGATCACTTCATTAAGGGGGAGTTGTCATAATAAATAGGGGGTTTAAGGGGAGTTATGGGGAGATAAAGAGTTAAGGCTCGTGTGGGCCCCACCTCTAACTCCCATTGGGAGGAAATAACTAACTCTCAAGATAAAATTGTGTACTACAAAATTTTATTTAATTTAAGATTAAACCCCAAAATATAACTTTCATCATGCGTAAAACACAACTACGGTAAAAGTCCCCTTAAGAGAATACCAGCGCTGTGAGTTCATCGATATCTGTGGATTTCAATTCTGAGCACCTGTTCAAAATATAGAAAAAATACGCACGTACGTTTACAGAGCGTACCCGAACAAAACATTGGAAATTGATTCTGGGCACACCGGGCCCCAGAATCAGGCGTCGTCAGAAGCCACAGATTAGTAAAATTCCAGAGTATTAAGAAAGAATTTTTCCTTGCAAATTCTGGGTCTTTACACAATTTATAAACTAGATTTTATCATGATATTTTTTTACTAATGTCAATATAAAATATACTACCATTATGCTTAAATGGTCTGATAGGTACTAAATGGGTTTCAAAAAAAAATTAAAAATATAAAATTGTCTCCTCACCACGATCCTTAGTGTAGGAGTGAAAATAAAAAACTAACATTATAGAAATATAAAATATTAAATTAATATATAGAGGATGCTTTATATTTAATGAGAAAAATTATAGTGAATATGTTTTTGTTATTTTTCATTGAGTTGTATATTGGTGTAGAATATGGAAAAGGGATGTTAATGGTAAAAATATGTAAAATTTTATAACTAAAACTAAATACCACACCTTGTTTTATGAATATTTTCCATAGATATTTTTGGTAATAGATTATTATAGCATAGTGTTTCTACACTAGAGTATATAGGATTTATGGTATCTCTGGATGGCATGGAATGAAAAAGACATCATGTTTCTGATAGCATTCCATAATTTAGTGGAATCATCATGATTCGTGGTTATTAATTTAAGAGGATTTTAGTGAATATTAATGAATTATAGACAATGAAAAAATAAACAATTTTTAAATAATTCTTCATGGTATATTAATTTATATTTTTGTTGTTTTGAATAGTTTTCACGAGGAAAAAAACATGTTTTGGGTTTATGTCATTATATCTAATGAGTTAATGATAAAAAAAGGTTTATATAGACATTATATGTATTTTTGTTGATATGTGAATAATTAATATAGGGATAGTTTGGATTTTCTAGAATGAAAATAAAATCGTGCCCTAATGTTATGATGAGACATTGATTGATTAAAACATTTTAGGTTTTCTATGATAATTCCCTAGTTTTATAGTATATGTATAAAACTAATGAAAACTCCACAAAACCAATATATATTCACCTATGTATCCTTATTTACCTTAATATTATCTAGTGAGTAAATTTAATGATATTTATGAAGATCATGAGACTTTATTTATAAATGTCATCATTGGATTCATTAGTTAAAGGTTTTGATATTTAGTAATAGGGATTTTGACTATATTATTTTAATATATTGATGAAACTCATCCTTTATTCCTTTATTATGGGAATAGATGTGAATTTAAGATTCATGGATATTTTTTAAGAAGGATAATTATTTTTACAGATGGATAATGAGATTGATGAAAATTTATTACATGCATTGAACCATTGGTGATATAGGAGATTCGAATAACACTCAATTTATTTATATATTCCAAGGGATTTACCATGATTTTTGGATTATGGGAGAAGAACATCAAATGGATATTTAGTTATGAATATATATTTTTCGATTAAATAGGATGTGTATCTTCCATATTAATTTATGATATTATATTCAATACTATTTTTCTTTGATCAATGTGATATATAAATAGAGGAAGATGAATTGAATATGATGATATATTGTTGTAGTAATGATTAAATAATTAGGTTTTATGTGCTTGAGATATATTGTATATTCTATTAAAAATTAACTATATGGAAAATAAATTATTGGGGATATATAGATATCTTATTATAATTAATGTGAATGTATGTGGAATTCTTATATATGAATGCATATAGTATTCTAATGAGGTTTATTAACATGAATAAGATAATGGGGAATTATATGTTTTATTACAAAGATGATGTTGTGAAGTAATGTGGATATAAAAAATTGTGACATGTATGAAAATATAGTTATAGTATGTGAATCATGATTTTTTTTCAAAGGTTTTCATAAAGATATAAATCTGGTTAATCCTAGTTTATTTTAAAACCCAGGATATGCAAACTACATAGTAAGGTTTTTTTAAATGATTACCATGTTGAATTATTATTGTGTGATTATGAAACTAAATTTTGTGTGAACATAAATTTTAATGTTAATGTAAATGTTATGGTAGTAAATTAATGACATACATGGTTATTTTTGTTGTTAGAATATTTTTATATCATTTATTTTTTTAAATTAATGTAAATTTTGAATTCTTAATTCTATATTGGACAACCACCCATGTTATAAATCATGAGAGACAACTTATTTCATTTATTTAATTATGAGAGAATCCCAAATCCCAAGTTATACTCGATGAAATTCAACAAAATCATCATGTTACTAAAATGTCAGTTTATATTACTAAGGATTTGAATTCACATAAATATGTTTTATTCTACCAGTTATTTAACATTAATATATTTCATTCCTCTGAGATGTTGAATTATGCCATAGACAAATTTGTTGGGAAGTGGGTTGTATGGGTGATACTAATACTATTATTTTTATGATGATACTATATATATATTTATAGAATTAATTATCTTGTTAGAGTGTGATTTTGGGAGTTGGTATGTGTAAGACTAAATGTGGGATGATATGGATTAACTTGTTTTATTTTTCATCTCAAAAGTTTGTTATTATTCATCGTCCTAATTGATATGAAAGTCTCTATGGAGAAAACTACTAATAATTTCGTAATCATAAGTACTATATTAATCATTTTCATTTTTTCAATACTAATTTAGAGGGTATTTACGGATATATTATTATAGACCATGTGGTCTTTTATTATATTTAATGTTTTTATATTTTATTTCCCTTTTCCATTGAGGATATTATTGATCCCCTTTATATATTTTTTTTTCTATTTTCATTTTTTATTTAAAATTTGGTTTTATGATATATCTTAGAATGTAAGATTTATATTGTTATGTCATGATAATTTATTGATGTTGATGGTCTTGCATGGTTATTTAAAAGTGGAAATGAAAATTCATTATATAAGTAGATTTTATAAACATTTCATTGTTCTCTATAACATGGATTATTTGAGGCCTGATTCATGGGTTATTCTAAAATTCAATACCTACTTGAGATGGTTTTTTAGCTTTATTGTGACATGATGAAATTTTACAAGTTAAATATTTTTAATGAATGTAATTACCCCAGCCCAAAAGACACTAAACAGGTACCTTGAGCTGAGTCCCCATATGACCTCAAACACACCTCCCCATATGCGAGAGGTTTCCGACTAGTAGTGGGGGCATAATAGATCATGTGGAGATACTATAACCTCATTACCATAGTAAGACACAATAGATAAAATACAAAATATACTAACAATAAAAAATAAACTATAAACATACATTTATAATGGATTTATTAATAGGGTACAACCACAACCAAAAAATAAATATACAATGTCTTAGTAACAATGAAAACAATGAAGGAAAATACAAAATAATTACCAATAGATAAATCCCCAAAACAATTCCTAATTCCAAGTCTATATCCTCAAAGTAATGTATTATTTACGTTTTTTATCTTGGTTCAGTCTAGATAAACATCAGTTGTTCAATTTATTTGGATTAATTTAGTTTCATATTATCCCAAATAATATTTAAGTGTTATGAACATAATTTAATTATGTTAAATCATTTGGATGAGATATCATTTTTATATAGAGACGGAAGGGAATGTAATTACTAAACATAAATACATAGGAGTAAAATGATTTTTTCTAATTAATTTCATATTGATGAATCAATTTTTGAGAAATATTACCATGATATATGAATCATTCGAATAAATGGGATTGAAAAATTGATTTCATGTAAATATTTAACCTTAAATAATTTACATTTATATAATCCTTATAGAATAGTTGAATAGAGTAATAAATGGGTTTAATGAGAATAATTTTTTAGATACATTACTTGAAGATAAAGAATAATTTAAATGTACAAGTGTGATTCATTGAAATTTTATATACAATTGGTGTATATTTTATTTTATTTTATATAAAATTTATATATAAAAATTATATATACCAGTTTTTAAAATATTAGAGAGAGTAATGATATTATTGTGAAATTAGACTAGTATATGTTTATATTGACAATTTTTTTATTCTGAATTCCTATTTTAAAAGATACTTTATAAATTGTGTTTTGGCAGTTTTTATGGGGGTGGAGTTAGTCTAACATGATAATAAAGGATTATGTATGATTAAAATGGACTTTGGTGAATATATGCACAATTAAATGTGAGTCTCTATATACTGTGTAAGAATAAGTCCCACATCAACACCACTTTGTATGTATAAAACTATAGCACATGGTTTTTCTATGATAAAATTAGTGGTAAATATATTTGTAAGAGAAAATCAAAAGGGGAGTCCCCACAAAACGCCATCCTCTACAAATTGGGATTCACTATCCATGAATAATTAATTAATTAGTGTTGGAAATTCATTTTCTATAATAATTCACAGTTTAATAGATGAATGAAACATATATTATTATATTTTCTTTCCATCACTCAAAAATGTGCCATTCCTTACAAATCCATGGAGCCACTGTATATGATTCTGACATAAGAAATTATATCATTAACAAAACATATCCAAAAAACTCAAAGAACACAAATACCCATTGATAACTTATATAAAATTCATCGATACAAACATATATAAATAACTTATCCTATTTTTATATTAATTGACATAATGTAACAAGTAAATGAAGATACAACATGTCATTTATTATTGGATAAGTGTAGAAAAATGATTATGGAGGGGAAGGATGGGTAGGAGATGAATTAGGAATGTTTTAACATTCAATCATTTTCTCAGTTAGGAGGATGGTGAAGATTATATAATTATAGAATTTAGTTCAACATATATATTAATAAAAAGTGTTGGAATATTTATTTTAGTGGTTTATAAAGGTGTACGACATTGGGGGATTAGTTTTGAGGGATGTTCAATAAATATTATTTATCTACTCTCAAGTCAGATTTGAAATAATATTTATTACGAACCATATTTGGGATATGTAATATCCATAAATTTGGTGTCTGGATCATGAATTTTGTTTACATTTTTGGTTTTTTTTAGTTGATGAGGAGAAGTGAGTGGAATATTTAAAAAATGAATTTTCTCTTAGAATTCTCACATAGATGAGCCCTTTCACGATTACCAATTTTATTAACGTGAGGATAAAAATAATGAGTAACTAAGTGGACTACGTATTTGAATTTTTTTTACCATGGAGATTATTTAGAGTATTACATTGAGTTTAAATTTATATAAGTGTTATTATTTTATGAGGTATCCATTAATTTAAAATATTGATGTATGTCAATATATTTTCACATATCAATAATCTATAGAAAAGGGTTATAAAAAATTCAGATAGTAATTTTTATATTCATGGTTTTATAGACATCGAATGGTCTTATTCCTATTCAACAAGGGTGGATAGTGGGGACTCAGTGGTATGATAATCAACAAAAAGAAGACACTGTCAAATTCCGCGATGAAATGTTTACCTCATTGAATATCATCATACTAGTCGGATCAATGATAATTTTAACACTTTTTTTAGAATAGTGATAGGTGTGGGAAAACCAGGGAGATTAATTTCACTTAAAGAAATTTAAAGGAGTGAGGAAGAGGTGGTGGCAGATATCTATTACTAAATTTTACTCAACATGAATGTATATAATTTCATTCAATGAATATAACAACATTAGAAATGAAATAATTAAATAAAAATACCATATTTATTTATTGTTTCTTAAATTATATATTAATAGAATTAATACCACCAAATTTATTTATTACTAATTATATAGTTCTAGGATTCAGACACAAGATATAAACGATGTCTAGACACCTAGTTTTTTAAACTCTTATTACATGCCAAAATCAATTAGTGGAGTGTATTCATGTGTGAGAGCTAGTGATGATGTCCTATAATTTGACAAGGCAGTTAATCTTTATATTAATACAATGATATGATGTCATTAATTTTATATATTGGTTTAAAAAAATTAATACTTTATTGTTTAAAATTTATATTGATTTGTTTTTCATAACAAAAAAAGTTGTCAAGTTATTTTCCATAGTGGTGGGTAAATTATATAGAATACTTATTTGTGATTTATATCACAACAAAATTTTAATTTTTTTTATGTAGAGGTATGAAGGAGATGTTTTCATGAGTTTTTAAAGACATGGATAATGGTATTCATGATAAAGACATGAAAAAAAATTCCCATAAAGAAATTTAATTTTGTAAAGATATTGAACTAATTATCAATCATATTTATTAATATATTTCCTAATAAAATTCAGTATATGGAACTTTGGAAGTTATATATTCAAATTAATGATTAGTTAATAAAATATTATATTTTTTCTAATGGGTTTCCATTGATAGACATGTTTTTATGTTATGAAGGAAGATATAATATTGATGGTTTTTATTTATTATAAATATATGAATAATTTGATAATAAAGAATAGATAACGTTTTCCACGTATGAGTGATTTATTTGATCAATTGAAAGGTGATAAATGGGATTTTAATTTTCATTATAATAACTTGATCCATATTCCATTTCCTTACCCAATTTTCTATACGATCATAGGTATGATACCCAATCATTATAATATTTTGTAAATAGTATGGTTTAGACTGAATAATTTTTTGCTAAAAGGTTTAAACAATTTGTGAAAATTAGGTTGATTATAGGAATCCATTAGAAATCATCCAATTCCCATATGTTTATTAGAAATTTTAAAACTAAAAACCTATATTTCTAAAAGAATTAAAGATAGTTGTATAACTATATAATACAAGGATCTATATTTATTTCAACAATATGAAATAAAAAGTATAAAAATATTTAATTTAATTGAAAAATACACCTATAATGTTACCTATATGTTCATATCATAAACCGAAACAAAATTATCACTCTATATGGTTAATGAGATATGAAATATAAATAATATCCAAAATGGAAAAGAAAAATAAACCATATATATCCCTATATAAGTCATCCATCTTTCGATATAAATCGAAAATTCTAAACCATATTGTCATATCATAGGAAGAATCACATGTTAGGGCCTTTCCCTTAGAGGAATTATGAGTAATGATATCTATATGAATCCAAGGTAAACTCAGGAATTGTGTGAATATATCATACCCAATTCAATATTACCACCCAATCCCTACATATCCTCTATTAGAACAATTTTCTACCGTAGTAGTATGATGTAGTAATGTAATAATGTAAAATATCAATATGTCATTTTATAATTTTTTTAAATTAAAAAATTGAGTTAGCATAGTTGTTTTCATCCATATTATTTAAATGATTGGTGTAAACCCACCACGATTAATTAGACCAAAGCTCAAAACATTTAAATAAGGAATATATCCTTTGGTTATGACAATAAAGATAATGCATATTCATATTATATCATACATTTTAAGGGATAAAACACAATGTAAGGGGAGTAAAGCATCCCTTAGTTGGGAAAAATATTTTTGTATAAATAGATCATATATCTGGTGTAATGACTCTTATTTTCATAGTTTAATTTATAGAAAATTTATAGGAATATTTCAAGACTAGATGCTATGACGGTGTGTGATTTTGAGTCATAGTGTGCCTGGAATGGACCATAAAAAAATGTTATGTTTTTAAATAGTGTGCATGATTAGTATTCATGAAAAAGTGGATTAAATCTTAAATGTGTTTCGGAATCAGAAATTTGATGGTAAAATTGATCTCATTAGGGTGTGCATTCCATAGGTGGGGCCTAAACTGGACTGGCACAGGTAAAGGGTCAAAGAACTTTTTTTTGTAATTTTATATAAAAATTAAATGAAATTATGAAATATTAATTTATAAAAAAACGTTTCTCTACAATACAACATTGAGACAGCTATTTAAATTCATAATATAAACATCATAATGATGCTGCAAGTCAATCGTAACAGAAACACTATTTCATTTCTTAAATGAAACAACATAATGATGTGGTGACTCAACATAAAATAATCACATCAACACAGTTCTTCTACTAAGTTGATTAACAGAGATTCAGGGTCGGGGGAGGATCCAGGAGTGTGATCTAAAGCCTTGGTGGAAATTCATTGGCAAACAACGAGTGGTGAAGAATGAAGAATGATGAATTATCGATGAATGGATTGATATGAGATGTATGCGAATGAATGAATGACGAATGAATGATTCACACTTCGTTAGAAATAGATCCAAACCCAAGAAGAAAATTATTTATAATTTTTGACC
The DNA here is from genome assembly GCA_963277665.1 of Viscum album. NCBI lineage: Eukaryota > Viridiplantae > Streptophyta > Magnoliopsida > Santalales > Viscaceae > Viscum > Viscum album. The sequence continues at coordinate 838,180,454 of OY728123.1, forward strand.
ATTCCACAATTGTTAACTTCTAAATGAATAACCTCGGTCAATTCACTTAAAATTGACCCATGGTAGGATCTTCAATACAAGAATGGGATTTTTCATGCGGGGAGTTTTAGGAAATTTGATGCACATTTATTTTTGTTTCTTTAACCTCCCAACAAGGAAGAATATTGACGACATGAATAAAGATTATGGTCCATCCATCACATTTACTTATGTATCCTTATACTCCACCCTTTTCTTTTGTTATTCATGACGTGATACAAACTATGGTCCAATAAAAACTACAATGGTGGATTAACCTGGGCATGATCCTGAAGGTGATGATGGTGCTGGGTGAACGAACACTATCATGGGAGCCGGTGGTGGCATAGGGAGAGCCACAACCAAGATATCCCCAATGATGATGGATATCCATGACCAGGAGGGTCTCAACAGCGTCAAGGGTCATCATCTCGAAGGTTAAAGATGGTGGAACATATAGTATCCACTACGGGAGGTGGACTAGAGATGTCGAAAGGTGGCTGGTTGAAGTGGAAAATATTGGTGGCTGTGTGCGGGTTGTGACATGCCCTGACAACGCACTCCAACAAAAGAGGAGGCCAGTGGGAAAATAGCGGGCAAAGGTGAGGTGACGAAACATAGTCAGCTGACCTTGTGTGGGGAGGCATCCAGTTGAGTTGGCCATGTGATGTGGCGTGAGCTACATCTGGGCTGGACTGAACCGACCTACCTACCTGGGCTGAGCTAGAAGGGGAACCGGGCCGCTAGGTAGCCAGGTTAGACAAAAACTTCCCCCTAGTGCGGGCAAGGCCTGAGGAAGGGGATCAGGCATAGGGGTAGCCTAGTGAGTAGGACCATCAGCCTAATGGGCCTATCCCTTGGGCCAGTTGGACTCAGTTGGCCAAGAACTGACCAAGGAAGGCCGGCTAATACCCTAATCGAGTCAGGTCATGACTGCCAAACCGAATTAGGTCGATTCATGGTGGACGAGGCCCGAACCCAACCGACCCCTTTTCACTAAAAGACTCACAACTTCCAAACTGTTCGTACGTTTGATGAGATGTTTGTAGAGTTCAGACCCCCTTCCCATTATGAGTTGGTCCTATTGATGTACTCCAAGTGAGTTTTTTGGACGATGAAATATGATTGATTGATTAAGGTGTATATTCTCCTGGAATCAAGCACAGTAGGATCGGGAATTCTGCTACTGGTTGTGACGAGAAGTATGTGATGGGCGTACCTTAGAAGCCCAACAAACCCTAGTGATGTGTGGAACTCAGTGGCCCTGTAGACCTCAGTGACAATTGGACCTCAATGCACTTGAAAATATCAGTGACATGTGGACCTCAGTGGCCCAACAGACCTCCGGGATGAGTAGACCACTGTGGCCTAGCATAACTCAATGATGTGGGGACCTTAGTGGCCCCACATGCCTTATTGACGTACAGAACCCAGTGGCCCTACCGACCTCAGTGATGAGTGGAACTCATTTGACAATCATATCTCAGTGACATGCATACCTCTGTGGACTAACAGACTTCAGTGACATGAGGAACTCAATGGACTAGAAGAACTCAGGGGCGATGGGACCTTAGTGGCCCAACAGACCTCAAATCCAAGAGGATCTCAGTAGCCCAATAGAACTCAGTGACATTCAATCTTCAATGTTCTATTAGACCTTAATGCCGTGTGAACCTCAGTGGCCAAGAATACCTTAGTGAAGATCAGACCTTAGTGGCCCATCAGACATCAGTGGTGTGTAGACATTAGTGGCCCAGCAGACCTCAGTGATGAGCGGACCAAAATCGCCTAGCAGAGCTCAGTCACGAGTAGACCATAGTGGCCTAACATACATGAGTGTATCATCAAGGATGATTCCTTTAGCAGTACAAGATATTCAACTTTTCAATTTATAGTCTTACTTTCTATTATTTATATTATACCTATGTGAGATGTACACTACATCATGTGTACTTTTCCTTGTGGTATTTTCTGTGTGGTTTGGGATCCCTACTGAGTATTGTGTTACTCACCCATGCACTATATTTTCCCACATGTATCGTGTCCTTTGAAGATGACCGATATTTTGATAGAGACCTTGGGGGTCTAGGACCAAGCGGTGCCCAGTGAGATTAGAAAAGTGAGGTGTACTGCAATGGTATAAAGAAGAAACTCTTCACCTACCCTTCAAGTGGGGTTTTCTACAGATGGGTTTCCATTAAATTTTGTAACCTTATGTTTATAGCTTTTATTTTTTTGGGATTGTATTTTAGCCCCTTTACTTTCAGTTTTTACTGTTTACTATCAGTGGCTTTCTTAGTAACAGACATGTCTTTATTTTATGCATTGTGGTTTGGGGTTGTGAGTGTGTGTGTACAGGTACTCAGAAAATACCTCCCACATGTAGGATAATTCCTTTAGTGACACACTTTATCCATTGTACTTTGGGAGCCGGGATTTGGGTAGTCATGACATGGGCCCCAAGGTATGCGTCCTGATATAGTGGTATTATAGGAGGTCAGTTCTACCATAAGAACCCGGAGTCTATGAGTTTGGTTTTGGAAAAAAATGTTAAGTGTTTCAAGTTCATATTTCAAGCAAGGGAATTCATTATTGGTGTAGCAGCAGACATATCCATACACCAAGACCCCGAATTCTTATTCCTTACTCGGTACAAGAAAAAAATTGTTATAGGGAGAAAAACGATGGTACATGCATCGTATAACAATGGATTGAGTTTTGCAAGGTATTTTTGTGTTATCTTACCAGGTATACTCTATTGGACATGGTACATATTATTTTTTCATGATCCTTCTGTGTAGACAGCAAGACCATATTCCAGCAAATGATCATAATGACGATCTGCGAGATGATTATATGGGTACAAGGGTTCGTACCAGAGAAAACACCCAAAATCTGGTTTACTAGCTATACCAGAACCAATGGAGTAGCACATGGTACTCATAGTAATAACGAATGAGATGTATGTGATTAGTTTACTTCACAAGTTTTAGCGACAGATACCCCTCAGGTTCTGAGGAGAGCCTGACTCACAGGCAGCTATGGACGTGATTGAGGTGGTGACCAATTTTCCCACCTAGTCTGAACAAAATTAAATCAGAGGGTGGTCCTGGACGTGAGGCTATTATGTAGCTCAATATGGAGATGACAGGGTTTAGATTACCCGATCTTATGATGAGGTTACTCTTACGTGTACATATCTTGAACACCATTCTTAGAGAAGGGGCCTTGACATAAAAACCAAGGGCTATTCATAACCATGAGCTTCTACATATTTGGTAGGATGACATGAATGTAGATGAGTATTCATCGAGGAGTACTGACCATTCCTGGTACTTGATGAATATGATACGAACAATGAATCAGGGCTCAGAACTCCATGTGAGGTGTGTTTAGGGAAATTATATCCAATAGTATTACTATATACATTCATAATTATGCTAGGATTCTCGAGATAACCATTGCGATTAAAAGTATTTTGGATGAGTAGATAGATCTAGTGGATGTCATTAGTGGGCATGTAGAACACTGATGCCAGTCTTAGAGACTTAGACGTGTGAGACGTTCTGAGAAGGGGTCCCAATATAGGGGATCTATAGATCAGAGATCATTGGTTGAGTCCAGTCAGCCTTGGAAGAGGAAACTCAATTCGAAATATGGAAGGTTAGATATTTCTAGTGATTTTCCAGAATGTCATGCAGATAGTGAAATGGTGGATGAGCCATCGGGGAAGAGATAGTAACAGGAACATATGAATCTCTAGGGTGGAAGACATGGTAGTGGAAATGGAATAGTTGAATGAGGTGGTATATATTTCGACATGTTACAACAACCACCCCAATGTGGTCCACACCAGGCATAGGGAACTGGAGGAAAGGTGAAGGGATTAGCTACATACGTTCAAAGTATATGAACAAAGGCTACAAAAATAATTCAAGCTATGGTTCATGTCTACTCTTAGATTCTGTATTGATAGAAATATGTGCTAATAATTCCTTCTTATCACGATTCTTGTTCATGTCCTTTAGTTTCTGGTCAATCCTTTAACTTGAACCATACATATGGAGATACCTATGGGAGGAGACTTAATAATAACACATATAACGATAATATGATATGACCCTAGAGGTGATAGATTCAGTTGGAACCTCCTGGTTGTAGCATCGAGGCCTTATGAAATTAGTATGGGTAAGGACTGGTCATCCACACTTTATGCTTATATTGACTATTTTAAGAAAAAGGATGCATCATGTCTGCAGCATTGGAATGAGGTTTTCTATGTTCAGTGAAAAAGGAAACCGAGACATCATGGGATAAATTCATGTATTGGAGGGTGTAGCAAATCAATATTGAGTCATCCAACCTTACCCTCATGGTAGTGGATGTTTTGAGTTTTGAGTTCCCAACAGTAGTGGTAGAGTATGAGGAATTCCTTCCAAGAAGATGTTTCAAGGTTTACCTCCCCATAGGTAGATAGAATTTTGTATCATTCTAAACCTAGAGGTTATATGTGAATTATTGTCACTTTAATGAAGTGGTCATGGAGTACGAGTACCCACTAATAATGGGACGATGAAAACATCGATTAGTTTAATGGGGAAGCCTTTCTCAGGAATAAAAAGGTGCATGTAGGATTTTTAGTAGTAAAGGTAGTGTTTGATGACCATCCCAACTATGAGTTGGCAGTGGTAGTATTTTCATATGTGGAAACACTACCTTTAGGGCGAATAATTTACCATCTACTCTAACCACATGAGTCGTATGTATATATTTTCTTAGAAGGACTTGAACTTGAGACAAAGTTAATTGACAGATTTCCTCCAGGACTATGACCTTGATGTAGTCTATAATCATAGAAATGGAAACTTGGTAGTATATTCTCTCAAAAGGAGATCTATATCATAGTTACTGAATGATGAAATAGATCATTTGGCCTTGTTACTATTATATTTCATGAATATTTATGATGCAACTTACCTCCAATCAGTTTTTGTTACCCCTCGACTCTTAAATTGAGTCAGTGGGAACATATAGATGATACTAACTGTGAGTATTTACATGCTCAGTTGCCCACCAGGAATACACTTGATGGATATTAGAAAGGTGGGAGCACATAGTTCATATAAGGGGATGTAGAATAGTAGTATTGGATGCCTAGAGTGATGAGATGGATTGGAATATGAATTTTGGTAAAAACGTTAGACACCTGGGATGACAAAATATGTTGAAGACAGGATTACCTGTTGACATAAAAACTGAGCTATTGTTTAATCAGTTTCATTGTTTTTCAACACACCATGTAGATCCCCAGTGCTTGGAAGGGGTTTCTCTTTTCATCCATGGGGTTCCATGAATGGAGTAAAGAAGGATATTTTTAGGCTTCATGATTGGTTTATCATGTACGCCCAGGGGACACAATACCATTTGGGTGATCATTGACCAACTCACCATGTCAGTCACATTTTAGATATTCAGGTACACAGTACCATAGAGATATTGGGATTCCATTATGTGAAAGATATAGTTTGACTCCATGAATTCTAATAAAAAATATTCCTAGATTAAGGTGCATTCATTGCATCCCTATTGTGTAAGGGATTATAGGAGGCATTTTGGTATCATCTATTCTTGAGCACAGATTTCCACCCACAATAAGATGGCCAGATGGAGAAAACCATTTAGGACATAGAGGATATGCCATATGATTATATCCTTGATGTTGGTCCATGTTGGTAGGATAACATAACCTAGGTAGAGTTTGCATACAAAAAAATTTAACACACCACCATCGATATGGCATCGTCCAAGGAATTGTATGGCCAAACATGAAAGTTTCCAATTTTCTAGACTCACATCGGAGAGTTAAAGATCAAGGGACCAGGGTTGGTGCTGACTACTATAGAGAAAGTCCAGGTCATCTAGGAGAGGATGAAGACTATTGAGAGTTGTTATAAGTCCTATGATGGTATGTGATGGAGACCGTTAGAGTTCAAGGAGGGAGACCATGTGTTTCATGGGGTCTCACCTAAACGCAGGATATGGATATTTGGAGATAGAGGAAAGTTATCTCCAATGTTCATCATAGTATTTCTAATATATTATAGAGTGGGAGAGGTGTCATTACTCTTGGAACTACCTCTGTAGTTAGATCTAGTTCATGAATCCTTCTATGTATGCCAGCTGAGGAGATATATACATGACCCATCACACGTCATTGACTGGGGAATGATGGGGGTTGATGATAGGGAGACCATTGTGGACTTTTGTGTAAAGATCTAGGATTGAAATTAAAGGACCCTCTATGGGAAATAGATTCATCTAGTGTGAATACGGTGGGAGTATTAGAATCTCCCGAAGGTAACATGGGAGTGGGAGGCTCAGGTTCGTGCTCGTATGCTCATAGGTTTGGGAATCCATTTGTTTTGATTTTCAAGACATAAAGCATTAATGTGGGGTGAATGTAATGACTCTAATTGAACTTATTTTATTTATAGATTTTTTTTGTTCAAATTTAGAGACTAGGAGTTGAGACGATGTGAAATTTAGATTCCTAGTGTGCCTGGAATGGACAATCAAAAAATGTAATGTTTTTAAATAGCGCACATGATCTTTTTTCTTGAACAAGTAGAATAAATCATAAATGGATGCACATATAATAAATCTGAAAGTACCGTTGAGCTTGTGAGGGTGTGCTTTCCATATGAGGGTCCTAATGGAGATGAGTACAGGTCATGGGTAAAAGTTAATTTTTGGGAATTTTAATGAAAAATAAAATGAAATTAAGAATGTTTATTTAATTAAATTTTTTTTCACTGCAATGAAATTTTGAGACTACTCTTCCATTTTATAAATAAAATAGAATAACGAAGCTACAAATCAAGAGTAACAGAAATGTTGTTTCATTTCATAAATGAAACGGTATAACAACATGGTGACTCAACATAATAGATTCGTTGAAATGCATTTCATCCATTAAGTTGATTAATAGAGATACCAGATTAGGGGTGGATCTAAGAGATTTCTATGAATTCATGGAGTAAATTCATTGGTGAATGATAAGTGGAATAGAATGATGAACGATGACTGATCAACAAGGGGATTCGGATGAGACACAAGTGGATTGAAAAACAAGAAATGAAAAATTCAACCTTCATCAACGACTGATCCAAACCTTGGTAGGGGTTTATTTATATGTTTTTAATTTTCCCCTATTCTTCCATTATAAATTAAGAATATAGGTCAATCCACTAACAAATCGACCAAAAGTTTGATCATCTATGCTGGAATGAAAATTTTTATGTGGGGAGTTATGAGAAGATGGATTCATGTTTATTTATCCTTATTTAAAATCTTAACATGGTCAAATCATGATGACATGAACAAATGTCATGGTCCTTCCTTTTTGTGTTCCTTCTGCTTCTTTATAATCCACTATTTTCTTTCTTTCATCATGACATGACATCGGTCGTGGTCCAAGAAAGACCATAGCGGTGGATCAACCCATGTTTGAGGCTGAGGGAGAGTGTGATGCCTGGTGAAACACCATCAGCATGGGAGCAGGCAGTGGCCATGGAAGAGCCTTGGATAGGTGGGTTGTGCTGGTGATTAAATGTCGAGGCCTAGAGGGCTGCGACGATGGAAAGGGCCAATTTACCAAAGGTCGGTAGAGCTGTAACCCACAACAATTGTTGTGGGGGTGGACTGGAGCCACTCGTAGTTGGATCATGGCAGCATCACGTAGTGGTGGCCACGTGTGGGAGTTGGCATGTGCCAGCGGCGTGCCGCAGTTCCAATGGAGGATCGCGATAGAGATGTAGGTTTTGGCAGTTGTCCACATGGTGCTGGTTGATGACACGTAGTCAGTAGGCCATGTTTAAGGTGGTGACCAGCTAGGCCGCCTACGGGAAATAGATCAGAGAAGGCAGATGGCCCATTTGGGATGGATTGAACCAGCCAGCTAGTGTGGGTCTGGCCAAAGGGGGAACTGGGACATTGGGTGGTCGAGTTGGACTGAAACCAACCTGCCAGCATGGCCCAAGCCAAAGGAAGGGGACCAGACCACTCGGCAGCCCAGCGTTCTGGATCCTCATCCAAATCTTCTAGGTATAGCAGGCCTAATGGGCCTGGATGGACTGTGGCAGCTGAGACCCAACCAACCACTTTTTACTAAAGGACTCATAACTTCCAAACTGTGCATTCAGTTGAAAATCCATTTATGTAGTTGGGACCCATGTGATGAGACAGTCCTTTTAAAATACTCCAATAGAGTTTTGTGGATTTTTAAATATGCCTGATGATTTGAGGAGTAAATTTTCTCAAAATCAAGAGCGCTAAAAGTGGGAATCCTATGGGTGGTAGTGACGGGAAGTAAGTGATGAGCAGAAGTTAGTAGCCCAACAAATCCTAGTAACTTGCAGACCTCAGTGGACCAATAGACCTCAGTGACATGCAGACCTCAGTGGCCTAGTAGACAGAGTGAAGAGTGGATCTCAGGGGCCCAACAGACCTCAGAGGTGTGCATACCTCAGTGGCCCAGTAGACCTCAGTGATGTGAGGAACTCAGTGGTCCCACCTACCTTTGTGATATGATGACCTTAGTTTCCCAATATACTGTAGTGACATGTGACCCTCAGTGTCCCAACCGACCTCATTAATGAGAAGAACTCAGTGTGCCAACAGATCGGAGTGAAGTGTGGACCTTAATGGCCAAACATACCTCAATGTTGTACATAACTCAGTGGCCTAGAAGAACTCACTGATGATCTGGTCGCATTGGAAAAGAATACCTTAGTGATGTGCGGATGTCAGTGGCCCAACTGACCTCAATGATGAGTATACCACAATGGTCTAACAAACCTCAGTTAAAAGCGAACAATACTAGCCTAGAAGACCATAGTGAATCCTTGGGGATGAGTCTGTTAGCAGTAGAAGATTGTTAGCATTATGACCGGTAGTCTTTCTTTCTATACTTTATCTTATACCTATGTGAGTTGTCAACTAATTCATGTGTAATTTTCTTTGTGGTTTTTTATTTGGGGTTTTGGGTCTCTACTAAGTATTGTGTAACTCAACCCTGAACATGATTTTCCTACACATGTCCTGTTTTGTGATGATGAGCGATGTTTTGATAGAGACATTAGTGGTCCAGGACCTGGTTGTTCTCAGTGAGATTGCACAAGCGAGGCATACTCCTATGGATTCAGGAAGATACTCTTCACATACCCTTCAAGTATAGTTTTCTATGTATGGGTATCTAGAGACTTTTGTACAATATATTTTATTGCATGAATTTTATTGGGCATGTATTATGGCCCCATTACATTCAGATTTTTCTATTTACTCTCAGTGGTTGTCTTAGTAGCATGCATGTATTCCTTTTCAACATTGTGTGCTGGGGCTGTGAGTTTGCATCTGTACAGGTCCTCGAAAAATTCCTCCCACTTGCTGGATAATTCATTTGATGGTAGTCGCCATCCCCTGGGCTATCAGAGGCGAGATTGGGGTTGTCACGACATGGGCCATGGGGGATGGGTTAGGGCATCATGTGCTATAAACACACCTATAAAACTGTTCATATGAACTATATTCAATGAAATGGTGAAGTTACATTAAATTTAAAATAATCTATCCTTTGTAATTACATGTCTTGGTTATTAAGGAAGAAAATTCATATTTCGAATGAAAATAATTAGTAGGAAAAACATAAAAATTCATTATAAACCTATGTAATGAATTTTTATATCATGAAAATGAAATTTCAAGGATATATAAATTATTAAAGGAACATTAATATAAAAAATAGATTACCTGGATAATATGTAAATAAAGGATCCACATCATCTATTATAATCATTCAAACAAAACATGATAGAACTAGTATACCAAATAAGTTGACACTTATGAAATGATAAAAAATTGAGAATAACTTTTATAATGTGAATAAGAATATCAACTAAATATTATAAATGTTGAAATATGTTTATGAAATCATTGATTTTGAATAAAACTAAATTTTTAGTTCTCTATCAATCTACTATTTTCACTAGTAACAAATGAACTATTGTGATAGTCAAGTGATGAGGTTTGACCTACCTAATAAACTTATAAAACATATTCTAGAAAAATGATAAAGAAAATTTTCATCCCAAGATATATTTCATAAAACAAGAAGAAAGTGGAAAATATTTATTTTGTTTAAATCTAAATACATATTTAGTAAATAGGGAATAAGAAATAATATTATGACTAGATTCATTATTAAAACTAACTAATAATTTCCATCAAAGAGATTAAATAAATAATAATGAAGAAATATTCATAGTGTATAAGAAGAAATATGTGAGAGTATATAGGAATATAAATGTATGTCTATTAAATCAAAATATTCAAGGAATGGATTAATAATTGTAATATTTTAGTATGAAGATTTAAAATTTACCAAAGGATAGAAAAGCCATTCTGAAAACAACTTGGTAAAAGGGTCTATAGTTTACACTGAGGGTCTAATAAACATTCGGTTTCCACTAAGTACAAGTTGATATAACATGGAGAAACCACTGACTAGGCCATGTGGTTCTTTATTCCTCTCAGCACACTAAACAATTTTAACAACTAACCCACATGTACTAACGCTACATATCTAGTGGTACAGGCTCCTGTATGGCATCCAAAAGACCCAAGATCAAAGCCAGGAAGGGGCGAATTTCCGTGTACTGTATCAGTACTGTAGCATGGAACTGTAGTAGTACTATAGCAGCAGTGGAACTGTAGCAGCAGTGACACTATAGCGGTGGAGGGACTGTAGCGGCGACAATACTGTAACAGGGACTGTAGCAGTGGGGGTACTGTAGTAGTACTGTTCACCGAGGGGTTCATTGGGAAAAACAATGGGCATTCAAGCCTAGTATTCAGAACACTTGGCCTTGGGCCTCTGGGCTATGTAATGGGTCACCCTCTACCTTGTCTAAATATGTCTTTTCTTTACATAATAAATTGAGGCTTCGGCCCCAACCTTTTAAAAAAATCATGATTTTTCCTGACCACATCAATTTATTCAATATATTAAAATCACATTAATCATTAATACTTATTATTTTAAATGATATATAGTTGAAAATTTAAAAGAATTCATCAACCCAATAATGAGAGTAATTAAAAATTCCCCACTATCAAATATAACATACTAAAAATAAACATCTAATCACTTGGGGATGAAATCCAATCCACTAAGATATAATGTTATATCTTAGTTCCCACAAACCATATTGTTGTTGATAATTCTATTAAAACATCACATTCAATAAAATAACCTTGAATTAAAAATTCTTCATAATTTATTTGACAATGTCAACATATTTATTTATACATGAATCATCATCATTTAACATTATATTATGAAATTATAAAATAATGATTATTTGTGCATCAATATAATTGTTATATATATAGTTGAAATTATGTAGAAAATTTATATACATATAATGTGGGGGATTATATTAAATTTATTTGATACACTTTAAATTTTTAAATGGTAAAAAATAAGGAGTTAGTTTTACATTTATTCCCTAAAATTTAGTTAATAAAAAATTATTTAGAAACAAATTATCACCGACCCAACATTAAAATATTTACCACTTTTGATAAGTATATAACTATTAATAACATTGAGTATTAGTTAAATTATTTAAATTTTTTAGCATGTGGTTTTTTATTGAATGATACTCTGAGAAATCAAGGTTAAATCACCACAATCTATCTAGAATAAAGGATAAGAGTTAGGTTTACCGCAATATTCTTTAAAATTAACAATCTATAATGATCATTAATACTTTTTTTGTTATAATATAACTCTATGAGTGATTAATGATCTTCTCTTAAGAAACCTAAATAGAGAATATTGATCCAAATTTTATCTTCTGTAATATAATTTTTTTTCATTTGATATTAAATTGATATAAGATAGTTATATTATATAAAATTATACTTATGTGTCATTAACTTCATAAATCCCTTATAATTTTTTTGATGTAAATCATGAATGATGAGAAAAATGATTCCTTCTAGTGCTAAATGATGTTTAAATATATCTTTATCGTATAATTCACCATACCAATTAACAAATATATATTCTTTGATAAAAAATAAGTGATCCACATTTATCAAATTGTTCATGATTACTTTGACTGATATGAGGCACTTAGAGGTCTTGGTTATCTGGTTACCAATTTTATCATGATAACATTCCATAATGAAACATGACATGGTAGTGGTTGTAACTCAATTTCCAGTCAATGGTGTACTAATTTAACCTATTGGTAAGTAAGGTATGTCTAAAAATGATTTATCTGTCAATTTATACATAGACAATAGAATTTACTATGAATACCATGACACAAATATAACACAATTTCCTAAACAACTTATACAAGAATGATATTCCATTATAAAATTTTACTTCAAACTCATAGTAACTATGAGTCATCCATGAAAAACAAGGAAATGATTTATGTCATGGAATTGTCCATCATGGATCTCATTTATGAATTCTATCATATATAATGTTAAAATCCAAATGAATTATTTTATAATCCCTCATTGAAAATTTAATTTTTGATTAGATCAAAATTTAGAATAAAAACATTAAATTTCAATCCTTAGTAATAGTGTGAGGAATCTTGAAATTAAGGACATTTTAATCCAAAACTCATTTCAATCAAGCTTGTAATTTGGTTAATATTTTATACAGTGGATAGTATTAACTCCTTTAACAGTAACAAGTGAAAAAAGACTCTAAAAATCAAATGATTTTCGGTATTCCACCCAATGGATATTCCTCTGATTCAGTCATACATGGAAAACATAAAATTATAGTTTTTCAAAATTCTGTTTAGTATAAAATACCTGAAAAAATATATTTCCCCTAATACATTAAATAATTGAATATAATTATTTATTCCAGATAATATTTTATATATTTTTCTTCGTGAATATATTGCTTCCAAGAATTATAGTCCATTACATGATGATTCAATAGAATAAAACTAGTAACACCCACTAAAGGGGAATCAACATATACCACAAACAATTTAATTTCTTTATGGAAAATAATTATTGGAGAATTGGTAACCCTATACATGAATTAATGGAATGATTTTAAACACTTATTAGGATAAAAATTTAGTTTCTCCATCTTCTTAATTGTAGTCATTAGAGAGTCTATTTGGGAAATATTAGGAATAACATGACAATTTCATGATGAGTGTAGAGGAAAAATCTAAATAAAAAATCATTATTTGGATAATTCCAACACATAACATCCTCTACCATTTATGGATCAATATAAACTTCAATAATTGGTACTATGTACCCTATGTATTTATATATATGATTACCTAATTAGGATTTAGAAATCATTGTGTAATTACCATGCTCTTATAATGTTTCATGTATGATATGATGATGTTTTCTGAGATCATTATTAGATCATAAGTATTTGAGAAGGAGTAGTAATATATTATTCAACCTCATATATATATATATGTGTGTGTGTGTATATATATATTTATTATATTTAATAAAAATATAATGTTATAATATTTAGATAAGTTTCATTGGATTTTATATAGGAAATAATGAATTTATTATTAAAATGAATAGAAATTTGTTTTTTAATGTATTATATTTTTATTATAAATTAAAATATTTGTGGAAATTTATTTCAAATTGTGTTTTAATTAATTTTCCGTGAAATAATTTAATCTTACATGATAGAAAATTCTTACCTAATATTAAAATAGCCTTTGGGTTATCAATTTAGGATAAAAAGGGAGTCACTACAAGCTGTTTAAGAATAAATTTTTATAGTTGGTGTCTAATGATGAACTATTTGTACTTCGATTACATTCATAATCAATGTATTGAATAATTATAAAACTTATTTTTACATATTTTTCAGTATTCTTCATGACACTAATTTAATAATGTCCTAGTGTATATATCACATAAATAAAGTCAATGAAGTTCCACGCTATGATGAGAACCACGAAGTACTATGATGATATTCTTAACTAATATTCTATGATTGAATGTCATACTTTGATGGGATATAAATAGTGCACATAATTTCTGGTTCATGTTCTCATAAGAAGATAATTATTTTTCTAATGATGTTTCACTTGAAAATATCTATGATGGGAGATTATGAGAACATACTCACCATAATTTATTCCATATGTTCTATTTTCATTAGATATTACTATCTATGAGAATATGTAATGATCCTAAAAATTTAAGGTTATTACTAATTTATGTTAGGAATTGCATACATATATGTATTTCTTATACCATGAGTACAACCATTCATGGAGAATTTTGATATTTTGGGTGCGTCACAAGTGACATGTCATCAATGGATAATTTAATCAAGGATTTTTCCTAAAATCATTATGGAATGTGAGATCTCGACCATTAGATTGGAATTGAATAGTCACCCTAAATTCTATGTCCATGTTATAATGAACTTCTTATTTAAGATTTTCAAACAATGATGTTTCACTCATATAGGTTGTTGACACAAATGTGCAACAAACATGATGATATATTTTAAAAATGGATTATATTATATAGTTATAATTCATATGTGGTTTTCATCATTGCGACATAAATTATTTTCACTTGGATACCTTTACAATTAATTAGACAATAACCAGGGGAATTAGGAAAGACCACCTAATTCCAATGAGGTAGAATCCTATAGGTTCATAGACTATTTTTTAATGATCTTGATTAAATTATATTTCAATTTAATTAAATGAATAAATATTATTTTCATGATTAAGAAATAATTTATTAATTTTTTCTTTAAAGTTTTTTAATGATGAATGAAATATGTAAATTAAATATATATTTTGGTGCATAATAAATGGCAGTGGAGTTCAAGCAGACCATGAACATGTCTGGTGACAAATATTAATTAAAAATAAGATTAAATAATATTTATTATCATTAAATTTATAGAGTTTTAAAATGTGGTAATAATAATAATAATATTTTGTGGAATTTGGTTTTATTAATGATTTTAATATTGTTTAGGGGATAAATTAAATAAAAAACTATTATAACATAAACACTACCTCAATAACCATCCTGTCAATTCTATTATATAAGAAATAAAAAATATTTAATTATTGTACAAAATGAATAATATTTAAATTCATCCCTTCATACCATTTCAAGAACGAGATACTCTAGAGATATTTATTCAATATTGAAAAACATGTGATCAAAAATCTTAAAAAACTAGATAGTAGATTCCCTAAACTAGAACCTGGAAATCATTTCTATTTTCTCAAAGATCAATGCTAAAAGTGTGGATCACTTCAAGAGGAATTCTATAATTGGATCCTAATAATGTAGTGATGGAATTATGCAAGGGACTTTTAAGGTGAATGAATTAAACATCGAAGAATGAGAACTAATAGGAGGTAATTTTAGTCTTCTAATATAAATTAATTATCTATAAAGATGATATATAATATCTTTAATCACAAATTATTTTATAAAAACTTTATAATAAATAATTAAATATCGCCTAAAAATTTCATGCTTAAATTACGCCCAAAACCATCAATTGGTATCAGATGAGTCACATATAAATTTATAATTATTTATTTGATTGTTGATTTATGTTCCATTTTGGTTATATTTAAATTTAATACTACTAATTATTTATTCTAATTTAATTTAATAGGATTTTACATAATAATAGTGTTTATTTAGAGTTTAATTTTACTAAATGCCTAATAAAATATAAATAACGTCTATAGATTCCATTGGGAACTGCTAGTTTTTTCACTGGGAAAACAAAGTAATGTAGAATGTACTTGGATGTAAATTATATGTAGCCTATTTCACTTTATCTAGATATTCACAAGGATACAACACACTCCAAGACGTATTAACACATGATGTACACTACATGTTTATTGGTGATATGAGAACAATTTTTTTAGATTACATGGAGTGTACCAGTATATAACTTATGTAGTCTATACGGGTTATCAACATAAATCATGAATTATATATGGTCATAATACATGTTCAAATAATGTGAGAATTGAAACTCAGTGAATTTATGATATACATGAAGTGTATACAATGTAACAGGGGTGTAGATCATTAATTTTAGTTCCTGATATGCATATCGGTTTCTCTGGAAAATCAAAATTAGAGATAAATGACATGCATCTGGAGTCCACACATCTTTTATTCTATTTCCCAAGAATACATTGAGGTTATAGGATGGTTACATGAGCTTGTGGAATTCAGAACACACGATGTTTAGATAGCCTAAACACACATTATAATCAATCTAGGTACACAAACATCACTAGGTAAGTATCATGGGAACATGTAAAGTGTATACACGACATGTAGCTAGTATTTATAGGTTGTGTAGTTCAGCGTACATAGACGCGGCCAAACCATGTGTGTACACTCGATACACAGAAACATAGATTCATGTTGTGTAGATAGTATGTACACACTGGTCAACCCACCATTAAAATAAAGAGAATAAAAATTATAATAAAATGAGAAATTATATAAATAATACCTTATATTATTGATCGGTACACCGATGCATGTATAAAAAATTAAAAACATTTTTATATTTTTTAAAATTCTCAATTATTTTATTGTAATAAATATTTCATTATTGGTTCTACCATTTATCCTCCATGAATGTGATAAATTATCAGTATATCCAATTTTGTTTGTGAGGTCATTATGATGAAATAGAATTATATAATTAATTAACTAATTAATGAAATCATTTTTTAACATAATAATAAATAAATAATAATGAAATAAATACCAGATGTCTACTTTTATATATTCATTCCATGTGTCACTATTCATGAGGTTGACCCTGACTTATGTATGCGTTAGCATTTATTTAATTTAATTTAATAAATGGTGTTGAAGTTATTTTAAATTAAAATTATGGTCTTATAATCTTCTCTTACATCATTATTATGTAGGACATGTGTATCTAGGGTCATTTTATAATCCAATTTAAACTAAGAATTTGGTTCCATAGACATTCATGTGATTAATAAATACATATAATTAATTGATTAACCTATAGCGTATAGGGGTGGTCCCAAATAGAGACATTATGATGCCAACTCAAGAGATATATAGGTGTACCATTGGAATTCAATAAATTATTCTAAAAATGGAAAAAGGATTTATTCCCCTAGGTCTTTGGTTGATTTAATGTTTTCTCATTAAATCAATATTTTGCAAATCTAATGATCATGAATTTTAATTAATTTATTTATTTTTATCTGTGGATTATATATTTTATATATACAAGACCAGAATCACATAAATAAATGAATTAATGAAAAAGAAGGAATTTAAATAAATGGTTTATGCATAAATGGCTTATCAAACATAAACAATTAATTAAGAAATATAAACCTTAATTTTTAAAAATAAATTTAATGTATAAAATGGATAAAATTTATTCATAATAAATTAAAAAACCTTAATTAAATATTAAATCAGACTAATCATTCCATTACTTGATTATGAATGAAACCATAAAACTATGTGTATTACCTGTCTATGGTCAGGACCCTTAGATTTTTGGTGACTTCTCATATGTTGTGTTGGTTTGACATAACCAAACTTGTATTGTTTTATTTTAAAAAATTATCTTTAATAAAAATTTGGATGTAAGTGTTGAGGAAACCTATGTCAGGATTTAAGCATAGGGGAATCTATTCAATGGATGGAGCTGCAATCCCACATTTGGAAAGATAACCTAATTAATTACTCTCTTATTCTTCTCAGGTCCAATGTATGGATCATTATAAAATTTAATTGAGAACCGATGAAGAATAATTTCAACGAAACATGAAATTCCCTGTTCAATGGGGAGGGATAGTGGGTGTTTATAATATAGTGGGAGAATTAATAAAATAAATCTATTTATTATTTATCACATATTTTATAATCATTAAAAGTACTAATAATATTCTATTTTTTCTTTTAAGTAAATAAAAATATTTTAATATACACTATACCTATTATCAATATTAGAGAAAAAAACCTCCTAAATGGATGTAACTTCCATGAATTGTGATGAAATGTTCGAGTTTTATTGCACCATGAACATAAATCATATGTACTAGAATATTAAGATCCTGATCCACCATCAAAGAAGTATAGTGATGAAGAGTTACTTAACATTGAAAAACATGTGAATGAAATATTCTATGATCAATGTTGGATTACTTCAATAATCCTTAGTGAGATCATGAATTCTCATGAAAACATGGATGTATATAAATTTTTTGAGCATATCTATGGCCAATATGTGGAGTAATATTGTCATGAATGTTTTGGGATCTCTAAATTTTTCTTACAAAGTAATATTGGAGAGTGTTACACAGATAGGGCCTCATGTATTCAAGATCATTGTTTATATTGAGTGGCTAGTGTATCTATGTTATAAATTCCCCAAATAATTGTGGACCTATCTCATATGGGATCAATACCTCATAGATTCCCTAGTTTCATAGGATTTATATTATGAAAAACATTGTGAGGACTTTCCAAGATCATATCACTCTTATTCGTGATGAGGATAAGGAGATTAAGTGAAGAAATCCTTAAGGAATTAAGGTGAGCAAGTGGAAAGGCCAAGAGAAATTCCCTATGGTGAAGGTTTTTTTTTAAATTCCCCTCCCAAAAGGGGAATATTAAGGGGAATGAAATGGAACATGATTCTGTTTCTTTCACATGTTGAAGGAAGGGCCACCAGATGAAAAATTTTACCTAGAAGAGGAAAGGGTAATCTTCAGGTACATTTATTATCGAATGAAATTAATATATTTCAATAAATTAGTTATTAAATATATCACGGGGTTCTCAAATATGTATTTTAATATAGAAACCAATTATATTCAAAATAATTGACCAAGGTTTTGTAGATCCATGAGTATCCTGTAGGTCTATTCAAGGTTTTGACGTTATCAGGGACTACCAACTCATATTTACAACTAGAATGAAATTTTTTAATGGTTTTTTATTATGTTCCTTTAGTTACCCAATGAAATTATTTATATATCCTATCAAGAAAAAAATGGTTTTACTTTAAATTATATATATATATTACTACTTTTATATATATTTAATTTTTTATAGTGTGACACATCTGAACAGACATGTATATGTTTTAAAATCCAAAAACCATGTAATTATTTTCCATAATGTAACATATTAATGTGAGTCATACCAAACGTAAATTTGGAATCACCCGAAAGGTATTTTAAATTTAAAACACAAGAATAAATTACATCAAGGTGTATATTTATATTCTTTTGGACTAAAACCACTTGGTTTATATCACACATATTTATAGAGGAAATGACCAAAACCCCATTATAATGACCCATATGTTACATACGTTGATATTAATTCAAAATTAAAGAATATTAATTAAAATTTATATCCATGTTACAATAGGACCGTATATGTATAGTGTCTTTTGAAATAGGGAAACATAAACAACTAACTTACAAGACATATTGATTGTCTCCAACATATTTTGTCATAAATACGCCCCTTTTCACATATCTTACTTAATACACTTCTTCATGACCTGGGGGAAAGAAACATATGAAAGGGTGTCCTCAAATGTTCAATAAGGATAAATAATGGAGATATCCTTTATATCATAATCATTATATATAAGAACATAACATTTGAAAATCATATTTTCCATATGAAAGATTATGATATCAAGCCATGAGATAAAACATAAAATTCAAAAAAATAAATGAACATAATCCCAAAATTCATATCATAAGAAATTATTTTTTTGGAATACACATAAGAATAGAAAATCATTTTTGATTAGTTAAGGTCTGTTACTAAGAACATCGTAGCAGAAAAAGTCCATTACTGAACAGAGTTCACTCCTCCTTCTGACCCTGTACTACTGAACCAAGATTATTCCCATTCCATCCATGTACATATCATTGGATATAAATATCTACCAAATTCATTATATTGTGATATAGGTCCCACACTTCCCATAATGAAATCATTCTTAAGTTTTCCAGAAAACACAAATCATTTGTCATAGCATAACCCAAGGAATGAAAATGAGTTTCTTAAACAACCTTCCATCATAACAGAATCCGTATAAAACAAATATATTTCATAAATATAATTATTTAATAAAAACAAGAAATAATATATATAATAGTGATAGAAACATAACCCTATTTTAAGATTGTCATCTTAGAATGAAAATATTTTTGATAAAACATTTGAAATTAATTGTCCAGGAAATATCCTTTCATCATTAAAAACCTTTTCTTATCTAAAAATTAAACAAAACTTTCAATGAAAAGAATATTTGAAAAGAAAATTGAATATTTTTATAGTATTATTCATGGAAATAAGGCTTTATTAAAACATAAAAAACAATTCATGCTATATAAGTTAAAAAAAATCATCCTCGTACTTTTTCCAGAAAAAGTCAAAAAGTACCTCGTATCGAATACAAAAAATAGTCCCTTCATACCATTTAATTACAATTCACCAGTTGGAAAAATTGACTCTAAATAATTTTATAAAAATATAAAGATTATTTTAGAGTATATAATTAGGAAACATAGACAAGGATAAGAAATATTCCCCCCATTAATACTTAAGTATAAAAAAATCACAGATAATAATGAGATTCCGAAATTATATCTTACAACAAGTCTGATTTCCATTTTATGTATTATAACCACCTGTATAATTTTTTAAATAATTTAATTGAATTATTTCACAATAATAGTGATTTTTATGATATCATATATTATCATATTATCATCATTTTAATAGTAGCATTATTACTCATTCATCGGGTGTTTTATTTTCTAACGAATGTATTTTCTAATATGATCTTATTTATATTCATTGGATTTAGTTATATAATTTTAAAAAATCATATTATTACAATATATATCATATATATTCATTCCATTCATTTACATAATCATTATTTAAACAAGATCATTTATAATGAATCATATCCCATCATAAAGACTGTAGGCCTTACGTACGAACGAGAGACGACATCATTCCCATAATTGTTGAATGGTATTGAGTTGGATGGTGTGTAATATTTCAGAATAAATATAATGTTTTAATAATATTATATTGTTATTATTTCTATCATTATACCCATAAAATTAAGGTGGTGGTGAAAAATAGATTACACCACTACATTGAGATGGTAAGTCATACGTACAAACTTATGGTGATTTTTTAGGATGGATAGAATATGGAATATTGTTGTTTCATAATCAAAATAAAAACTCATAATATATTTTATATTGGAATTATTACTTTATAATGAAAAAAAAACATGATGAGTATATAGAAGAAGAATTATGTTTGAATGAATCTGTAGAGGGATTACCTCTTCTTCAATGTGCTCCCTTTTAATATCCTCTTAAGGCACTAGAGTTTGACTTTAGATGAGACCAAAACCCCTAAAATGTAAGTAGGGAATTTAATAAGTGAAATTTTTAGGGGATGTTCGTTATTGAAGGATCAAAGTGATGTGATGAAGTGAGGGAGGAGGTTCTATTTTAAAATTGAGGTGAGAGGCACTTTATGGACCTCCAAAAATATTAATTTAATATAAAATCCTAACCCATTAAAAAACATCCAAAACTTCATAATTTATTTATATGATTTAAATTAGACCATAAATAAATACATTAGAAAATTTTCAACCATATCAAAATTAATCTATATCCTAAATTATTTAGACTTTTTAAATGATTTTAAAACGAATTATTTTTATTAACAATCAATATTTTCAATTATGACACTTTTTAATTCATTGATTTTTAAAAATATGAATATAACATTTTGTATTCAAAAAAAATTATTTTATTATATTCCAAAGAGATTAAAGTTATATAGAAAATTCATCAAAAATGTTAATTAACACAAAAAATATATATTTAAATATTTTTAATAACATTTATGTGATATTTCCCTAAATAATATAACGAGGTTCTTATAAGTTTTTTGAATTTTATTAAAATTTTTAGGTTTTTTCAAAAAAATGTGTATTCAAGGTGGTAGGTGCATTGTCTCCTTTAGGTCTAGTCCAAATGTGGCAGCACACTTTCCACATTCCTACTAAAATAATAATAATTTAATTATATATGTTATTATATTTATAAATATGTAGATTTCTATATTAATATATATATATATATATAGTGTTTGTTTTATTTTTTAGAATTATGTCAATAACATTTAAACATGAAAATGTTCTGTTTTTAATCCATAACATTTGTGGTCCTCAAATTTGAGACATTTTGAAGAACTATGTATGGGTTTTAGTTGATTATAAAGATGATATACATATCCTTGGGTGAAAATGGATCTTTAAGACAAAAATGGAATTGGATGTTAAATTGAATAGATATAAATAAATGCTAATGACTAAAGGATTTAAATAATAATAAGGCATTAAATATAATGAATAATTTTCATACTAACCATCCACCTAGATCATTCTCTCCAATTGGTTTGTTCTCTATGGAATGTGGACTTGACTAGTTTGTTTGGGTCATTTCACAACTACATCCTTGTTAGGGGAATTGATTATGCCACATTCATTATCTGAATTTTTAATTTGATGAATTGATTATTTTTTCTTTGGATCCTCCTTGAGAAACCTTATTTTATCTATTATTTTTGAGTAACCCCAGAGTGACATAATAGAACCTTGGTTTTCATCCACATTACTAGTTTTCAATGAATTCTGTGGAGGTCCGTTCACCACTCCATCATCATAAATTAGATCTCATCGAAATGTAAATTTCTAATAGAGATATATTTCCTATATTCAACATGTAGTCTTAACATGAATTCATAAGATCAAGATCCAGTTTCCACAAAGAAGAATCAACTTGAAAATTTTATGTTTTTATGAAATAGGTTTTGTGGTTCTAAAATTTGGGACAATTTTTGGAACTAAGTATGGGTTCTGGTTGATCTATATGTTGATATGAATATCATTGGGTGAAAATGGGACTTTAAGAGAGAAATGGGCATGTAACAGAAAATGGTACTTTAGAAGGGTTCAATATCTAAAGATAGTTTTAATATAAAATGTCTCATTTTCATCAATAGTTTATTAAAAATTAAATTTTAGTATTTTTTAAACGCTCCCAATGGTATTTAAAATCTTTCTATCATTCCATTCATTTTCATTTATTTATTTTATTTATGAAACTCATTTTATTTTGAAGAAATTTTTATAAGTTTATGTTATCTTTTAAATTTCATTTAAAATTTTTCATAATATATATTTTATAAAATTTTAATGTTGGATACTTTAAATTTAATAATTAATCTTTTGATTAAAGTAGTCTACATTTAATGATTTAAAATATAATTTTTTCCGAAAACATAAATGAAAACTGAAAACATGGATTAAATTGTAAATTGGACCAATTATAATAACAATATATTTTATCAATAGAAATAAACCATATACATTAACAGGTAGAATCAATGTCTATGTGGAGGAGATTACATCCCATATGGTGGTCTGCGAAGGGTTTTCCTGAATACAGACCACCGAGTTTCATGCTGGGGTTGAGTTTGATGAAATGTAG
This sequence comes from Viscum album, assembly GCA_963277665.1. Taxonomy (NCBI): domain Eukaryota; kingdom Viridiplantae; phylum Streptophyta; class Magnoliopsida; order Santalales; family Viscaceae; genus Viscum; species Viscum album. The sequence continues at coordinate 838,204,186 of OY728123.1, forward strand.
AGGGATGATCCTTGGGAACATGAATATCCATCATTGAATGATCCACCTATGCATCAATGGGAGGAGGTATCAAATTCATGTAGTAAAACACTCTTGATCCTTCTACCACTAGGGTAGTAGAAGGACTCTCCATCATCTCAATGGGGATCCCAGCCTGCAATAGATATAGAACCCAAGTCTACGACTGATCTAGGACCCCTAGGCTATGATTCATCTAGGCCCCATGTTAGACAAAACTGTTGATATACTATCAAGAAAGGCGAATCCCATACCACTTAAATCACCTCTTGAATCTGTCGAGGCTAGACTATTAGAGGGCTGACCCTTACCTATGGAATAGGTGAGGCCTCAGGTGCAGCATGACGTGGTCTACGTCATCGTCATCATGGATCCTCATCACCAGAAACTACTAGAGGATGTTACTTTGGGGTAAGAACCTACTCTCTCTAGTATGTACTCTCAAAAATAATCATGGAATGTGTATTATAATATGATCTCATCTTTAGTGATTTAGCATTGACCACTACATGGCTAATCACCCCCTGATCCACTTCATTTCTCATGTGAAAAACATTCTCTATGGGGGTACCATATAAAGAGTTTAAAAATTAATTATAAAATTGTTCAATAAACAATCTAATGGAAATTTTTGGACATATAATCTTATGAATCTCTCTGTCATGTCAGGTATGATACAATATAGACTTCAGTATAAACCATGACCCATTCTCATCCTGCTCTGAAATAACGAATTACATCATAGGTACATCCTATATATGAAACGATACACATCTACCCCAATAGTTGAGAAATTAAGCCTCTGATCGATTCCAATCCACATCTATCCTTTATTTCATCTTCGCACCATGACACTCCCCTATATGTCTCAGCTGCAATGGAATCTTCTAACAATAAAAAATCAGTACATGACTCTATTCGGCTGATGCCACTAAATAAAATGGAATATAATGAAGGGCACTAAAACTATAACAACATCAATTTTACCAGTGTAATATGATGTAATCTTCTCCAGTATAGTCCAATATGGCATCCATTTAATTTGAAATGACTTGTGTCATTTTTAAGAAAATGTCCTTTTTAAAATCCATAATTGATGCTATTATTAAATTTGTTGAACTATGATAGATATTATATACATACTTGGTTGTGTAAAAGACTATCCAACTTGAGTTGATATCCACCTAAATGGTTGGTTAGATCCATGATGAAATTGTTTATCAGCAACCACATGTAAAATATAACATCTAAAATGAAAAATAATTATAAATTAAATTCAATAATTTCTAGTTTCCTCATAAACCAATAGAGATGAGTGATCATATCAACATTGACATGGATCATCATAATGAATCTCCATTGTGTGAGATTGACCAGAAAGATGTTGAAGGAATGATGGGATTCACTTGCATGCCCACATCTGAAAAAGGATGATGCATCCCTTGATATATGTGAGGTCCCTACACAATACCCTTAATAATACTCTGTATGCATATGCCAAGTAAGATGATCCCTAGGTGCACATCCTGGCTCAATAAAAGTCCCCTAGTATGTATAGATACATCATGTGAGCATGTAACCCTGGAGGGATTAGAAAACATGGTCCTTCCAATGAGACATAATATATATGCATGAACATAATGAATGACAGTTTGGTCGTCAGCGTCATCAGGTAAATGTGGAATATGCTCCTCCATCCCAAGAATAAATATCAACCCACCATATGCAACCCCTACGGTCAACCAAAATGTAAATTCATTACAATTGTTGAGCAATTTAAAGTCAATATTCATGGGTAGGTGCAATAATGTCTTCCCTCTAGATAGGAATACTAAGAAGCACTACCACATTCTCGAAGGTGTGGTTATTACTCCCTCAGACAGGTGGTATGTGTATATCTCTGGTCTCCACCTATATACGAGCGAAAAAAGACGATGTGGGTCAATAAATGTGAAATCTGATATGGAAATGGCATAGAATCCATTACGACGTATATATGGTCTAATGGAATGTGGATGCTTCATGTGATGAAAACAATGCGCTCAAAACACCCTTGTCGATCGAACCTCATTGGCACCTAACACGACCTGGGAAACATTCCTATGATGCTCAATGAGTATTATGGTATCCTCCATGTCTATATAAACATATTTAATATTCCATAAGTATAAAATGTAAATATAACATTATTGTTAGCATAAAGTTATGAATTTTATAAAGTAATACATTCCATGTTCATTCACATTTTTTTGAAGTTATTTCTTAGAAAATGAAAAGGGTCTATCTTCATGTTTTTCGAAGCATATTAATAATGTGTTATTATATATTCTTTTAACATGAAATGTGTTTTTTGAAGATATTTATTTATATATATATATATATATATTCTTCATTATGTAATAGTTTATTTGAAATTGGTATTCCTTGGAATTTATGTATGATTTTCCTTGATATAGAATATTTAATGAATATTTTCTCACATGTATGTTTTATAGTTTTGCCATAGACATATTTATTATGCATTAATGTCACCTCAAATTCAGTTTTCATATTCCTTTAAAGTGTGTGTGAATGGATTATTGTTAGTTGACATAAAAAGTATTTGGCGATGTTAGAGAATTATACGAAATAAAGAATCTTATTCAGAAATGAACATGTTTCAATGCTGACCAGATATAAAACACAAAATGAAATTTCCTCAAATTGATCAAGGAGGTTATTAAAGTAAAAAACCAATAATAGTGGTTAATACAGTAATGATTTTAACAATAAGGGATCTTCAAGAAATATCTCTTGGGAAATAAACCACAACGTAGGAGGAACAGTGATAATGATGACAATGATAATGTAAAAACATTCTCCTTTTATCAATAATAATTAAATTGATTTGGTGTTGTAATATTTTTACCAAAATTTTCAATGTATTACTTCAATTTCTTCACTTTCATCCTCTTATCTATTATGTAATGGTTTTACATCATCACCATCATCATTGTCCCCAATCCTCCTACGTCGTGGATCAATTCCCACAAATTATTTCTTGATGTTCACTTAGTGTAACAGAATCAGGTGTTATAACCATTGATTTTGGTTGTGTACTACAAGAATCCCTTTTCTTAGTTTTACTAACCTCCGCATGGCAATACACATAGGAAAAACTTGACTCTCTATGTCAAAAATGTTTTCTGACCGCGATTTTGATAGACTAACTAATACATACAAAATGGTTGGTCATAAAATCATTGTTATACTGAATGTTTATAATGTCATTTTATAACAAAAAATATAAAACTATTGTTTTCTTATATAAATATTTATTACAATATCAGTCCCATATTGTTTTTTAATCCAAACAAAAAAGTGTAGATAACACCATTTAATTTACAATATTAGAATATCTCAATGGTGATAATACATCATTATGGAGCATAGTGTGAACTCGACCCAAAATTGATAGGGAATCATTTCTGTTTATGACATTATTGATGACATATTATGCATCTCACCCTTTTCCCATGTTCATGAGGCCATCCCATCTCATTGAGTATCTTGTTGGCCATTGGTCTCACATGGTCATACAGCCTGTTGATGTAAGGTATTACTATTGGCTGGCCTTCCGGCATTTGGAAATAACAAAACACCCTCATAGGTGTCTATGGTGAAACATTATAGTTAGAAATGGTGTCCTTCCAGTACACTAGATCATCATAGGCTTCCCATGATATGTTAAAAGATACTCTTTCTGTGATTTCATGTCTGAATGGAAACTATAAGGACTTGAAGTTTCAACATTGTCTTTTCCTCTCTTCCATTAATACAACCATTTTTTCACTAATACTATTTGTGATGGGTTTTGAACACTATTGAACTTAAAATTGAGAGTCTTTTATGAAAAAAAAGGATGACATGATAACCATAAGATTCTTCAATGTTATTTTTAATACCATAGACCCTATGGAATTCTATCTGAGGATATTTTTTTTCTATCAACGAATTACTTCACATAATGGTATAATGTCTCTTGGACTATAGAAGTTATAATAAACTTGTGGTTCCCCATGAAGAAACCATTTCCAATGTGAATTTCTATTCATGTGTCTATACCTCTTCCCCCACCATATCCAATGTCCAATTTTATTTTTTAATCCACATCATATAATACAACACTTCTTGATTAGCCATGAGGATATGTTCGAAACGTTCTCCACACCTTCATTGATCTATCCTATATGCTACATAGAAGTAATTATATTTCACATAAATAAATGTTACCTTTACATTGAAATAGTAACAAAAAAGACATTTCATACATATATATATGATTTCCTTCTTTATAGGTTCATTATAGAATGCTTTCCTCACATTTATAGCAATATTTCTAATGCAATACTGATGATGTATATTTATGGGTATCCATGTATCAATGTCCACATTGTTTGCCTCAATTATTTCTCAATGACGATGAGATATCAAATAGACATTGTCAATGTGGGTGAAATGGTTGATGATACCTTCCAAAACCAACTCCATTATTCATAGTTTTTCATAAAAATAATGGAAAATGAAAGAGGAATAGGGGAACCATTTCAATCATGGGTTTATGCAATCGACAATACACCCTTGTATTTTTAATATATAAATGATTAATTAATCTGAATGAACTATTTTCTTAAACTAAATGTGTGGATATAAGGGGGAATTCCCAGAACAACCAATGAAATTTAACATGATATGGATCAAGTCATTTATCATCAGACAAATGTTCTTTTGTATCAATATGGAATAGAAATTGGTTATTGTGCCTCAGTATAGCTAAAAATTGTAGAAACCCCTGACACATGTCATCCCAATCACAATTGACCTTTAAAATTAACTTCTTCTTCTCCATACAGGCATTATTATAGGAAATATTATAACCAAATGTTTTTTTATCCTCTCTTGAAAAAGATATATAGGAATATCATGTAATTTCCTAATCATCTCAATGAAAATGGATGAAAAAAATTCTACATTCCAGGAGGAATGATCTTGTGTTAGGCTTGGCTGAATGTAAGTATGGGCTGGCCCATTCCTTGAGATTATCCAACCTCCAAATACAATGTCTGGAATTTCTCTCAAGAAGAATATATAGTCATCCCCATAATTTTGACACCGTATTAAGTATTTATTATTTCCATATTCATGAACAATATATCTACAGTGACTCTCAATGCGAGATCTATTTAGCATGATTTTTAATACATATTTACATGGAAAATTTCATCCAACATATAAGGTTTAGTCTAATTCACTAAACCTATATGGTAAAACTCTAGGAAAATCAGTTATGAGTATGAGAACATTATCGTTGACTATAGGAACATATTTTATTTCGTTTGATGAAGACACAAAGAGTGGTGGATGATTTATTATGGGTCAAGGATGCTATACAACTAATACATTAATATAAAATTACTCCCCAACAACTTATGCTCATTACTCATCATTAATGTTCTCTCCATATATCAAATCATTACGAAAATCCTCATCTGAATTCAGTTTTACATGTATATCTTAGAGATTATCTAGGTTGTCCAATTCTTCCTCATTTGGAATATTCTCAATTCCATGGTCATAACATCTTCAACAACTCTTGTATGTATACGTGTAATGGCCTAGGTTGTTGGAGGTCCATTAATTAGTAAAAATACGATGCTTGAGGTGTTTTGGGTGGTCTGGGAGGCCATCCCAACTTCTCAGTGACGTTTGACCCATGGTTGGCCTACCTGTAGCCTTAGCCTACTGGTAGCAGTCCTACCAGTAGCTCGGCCTACCGGTAGCTCGGTCTACCGGTAGCCGCAGCATACCGGTAGCTCGGTCTATCGGTAGCTCGGTTACCGGAAGATGTCAGCCACAAATAGCTCTCGACTACCTGTGGCAGCAGCCTACCGGTAGCTCAGATACCAGTAGCTGTAAGCCACCGGTAGCTCTCGACTACTGGTCACTGCAACCTACCGGTAGGTCTCGGCTACCGGTTTCTCTAGCCTACCCCCACGGGTTTTCCAACAGTGGCTTTTTTTTGGTGCAAATTGGGTTTTAAACCCTAATTTGACCCCTTTAAGATTGTTTTAAGGCCCATCATTTCCAATTAATGGTGTTTGATTAAGTGAGATACCCTGGGTGAATCGGTTTAAACCGCCCCAAGCGAGGACCCCTTTAATGACGTGTGGGGCCGCGTGGTCAACCCACGACCCCGATCCTTACGTGGTTTCACATTCTTATCTCAACCGTCCTCGACCCTTATAAACTAAAGTGTTCTCCCTAGGTTTCTTTTCTCAATCATTTTGTGCTAGGAGTACCCTTTGTTCAGACGAGCCGTATCGCTATCCGTGGAGTTCCATGCCCAGGATTAACGTCGATCGTTGATCAACATGTAGGGTTTCACTTTTGACTCTCCTTTCTATGTATCTTGCGGGGTGGGAGTGCTTTTGATTCTGCATAATTGGATGGAATGAACCTTAATGAAGATAATAAACAGATTCAAAAGAATGAAGGGGTAGGGGAGTGATCAATGATGCTGCTTTTCTTTATGATCTTCCATGATTAATGATTTCTGAATTGTGCGGGCTTACGCCTACTGAAAATCATGGCCGTTGGTGGTCTTTCTCTGTGAACTAACAAACCCTTTCCTCTGGTGATGTTTAAATGAATTTTATTGTGGTTGTGAACCCTCGTTGTGAAAATTAAACCGGTTAATTACTTATATTCTACTAAACAAATATAAAGCACCAGGATCAATTCCTCTCTGTGATAACCCCGATTTAAGTCCAGTGGAATTGAAATCATGGAGTGTGTTATATCTTTTAAATATGAAAATTCCGACATGGTCTTGCTTTCTGTTGATGGTAGTGGGTTGTTCTTTTCTTTCCATTCACGGGCTGACTGCTGGGTGATGTGGGTGGGGATGGGATCCCCTGCCATTATACTCTCGGTGGTTGTGAAATTGAGGATGGGATCTTTTGTTATATCACGAATTGGGGAGGGATCCTCTATTTTTGAGAAACCATTGGATCCTGGATCTTGGGGACATGGGGATGTATCATGGGATTTATTTGGTTCCAGTACTTCAAGGAATCTCACTTATCCCTTTGTTGTTGTGACTTTACAAGAGAACCGAGTGTGAATGTTTAAGTTGATGTTTGATTTTACTCTTTCATTGGCTTGTGCTTATGCTTGCTAGTTTCCCACGTAGGTGCATAAACTAATTTAAACATTATTACCGAACATGTAAACAAAGATGAGGCAGATGGGTTTTGGTTTGGTGTGGGTTGTGACTTGGACGTGGGTGCTGAATGTGTTCGTTAGCGAGCTGAAGAAAAACCTAAACTTGGGTGAGTGCTTGTTACCTATACATATACTTGTAGTTTTGTGTTTCTTATTCTCACCCCCCAAGTTGAGCACTTAGTGACGAACACCCCCATTTCGTGGGGGAAAATGTTTTTTTCCAATACTTGTATTAGTGGATAGTTATTAGCTCATTTCTGCTCCCTTTCCCGGATAGACCAAGTATCTTCGGGCAGGCTGTGATGGCCTGATGTCCATTATTATCCCAAGAACCTTCGGGCAGGGTAGTGTGGTGGTTGGCCCAGGTGTGTGCGGGCATGTGGTTTCCCAAGTGTCTTCGGGATGAGGTCCAAGTGTCTTCAGGCGTGGAAGTAGATCTTCTAGCCCAGGTTTCTTCGAGTGTGGCGGTGGTTGTTCTGGACTAGGTTTTTGCAGGCGTGGTTACATGTGACAGTTGTGGCCTAGGTGTCTGCGGGAGGGATAGTGGTTGTCGCCCAGGTGTTTACGGGCAGGTTTTGGTAGTGGGACTGTGTGAGGATATGGCCCAGGTGTGTGCAGGCGGGGTGTGGCAGTGGGACTGCGGTAAGAATGGAGGGATTGGTTCGATTCATAGGATGTCTTCAATAACCAGTGGGAAAGTGGCTCGGGGTACCCAAATATCGATGTGCTCTTATTATATATTTATTTCTTGCGTTCTTTGGTGAGTGTGGCTGGTGAGTGGGATGGATGAACACCTTGATGGTATTGGTTGTCTTCTTCTCATGGAACTTTAGTACGTTCCCCCACTTGTGCACAAGAGTCTTTGGTTTTTCCATACTGAGTATACTTGTATGCTCACCCTACGTATATAAAACTGTTTTCAGGTTTCCAGGAGGACTTCGGGGATCGCGCAGGACCATACTAGCACAGGACCTTTGGGATAATTGCAGTTGCTGTTTTTCTTTCTTTGGTACTTTAACTTTGTAGTCACTTTGTACTTTGTGGTATTTACTTTCGGAACATATATATGGGAATGGTTGTTTTGGTTTTTCTTGCACTTTTAGATTTCGTGTTGTGGGATTTACTATCTTATCTCCCGATCCTATTAAAAGGAAAAGGGTAATGCCTTCCATTTAATGAGTAATTATACACCCTTGGCACTGGTTGCCACTCCGGGACCTATTGAAGGTGGGTTTCAGGGGTCATTATCTCTCCTTAAAATTGAAGAAGGAAGGGCCTGGCAATCTGCTGACCCTTCCCTCCTTTTGGTGAAGGCGTGTCGTGACAGAATGGTATCACATGTGATTGTTGAGAGATAGGATGGATTCTGGAGTTAAGAATAGTGAGGATTGCATGGGATGGTAGGGAAAAAGTGTTGGGTGACCTTGGTGCGTGAATTAGGCCACGGAAGACTGGATAGAACACGAGATTTTAGGGCCCCCTGTGATCCGATGAAAGGACTCTGGACCTACCAAACGACCAAGTGAGGCCACACTTATTGCGGTGTAGAGACCCTAGGAAAGGTACAAGCATCATAATGACTTGTGTTCTCATGTTTAATGGGTGTTTTGGGTATTTAAATAAATAATAAGTTTAAGAAATTTTAAGAAGAATATTCTACTCTACTTGGGCTTAGGAATTCCTTGTTTACCTTGCAGTTATGGCACCCGGAAGGCGACCACGTGTGGTACGGGCGATCGAGGCCCAGGAGACTAATATGGCTGATCAGCAGAGAGCTGATCGAGAGGAGGAGGATGACCAGTGGCAGAAGACACTTCTATCCTTCTAGTGACATACCCTCGAGAAGTATGAGGGTAGAACCTCTGACATGAAGACATAAGGTTGGCTAGAAGAGCTGGCGATAGCCGTCGGCCAGATTCGGGCCCTGACAGAGTACTGGGTTCCTCTGGCCATCAGCCAGATGCAAGGAGCGGCGCGTCAGTGGTGGACACTTTACCTGGGGGAGAGGAGAGAGTCTGAGGTGGAATGGGATGTTTTGGAGAGGGAGTTCTTGGTGGAATTCCTCTCTTCGATGATGAAGGTAGAGAAGAGGTAGGAGATACTCTCCCTCCAGCAGGGGAGTATGTCAGTGAGGGAGCTGGGAATCAAGTTCAAGGACCACCTACATTTTTCTCGAGAACTCTTTCCCAATGAGGAGTCTCGGGCAAGACGTTTAGAGGAGGCGCTTTGACCCTCCCTCTAGTATGTTGTTACCCCCTTTACCCTCCCGACGCACTTGGAGGTCCTGAAGAAGGCCGAAGTGGTGTAGAGGATGTATGCTCTAGGAGGTGTGTCACGAGAGGGGATCCAGTTGGGACCATCAAAGGGAAAGGCTACCAGCACTAGGCCTCCAGTGTCAGGACCCCCAGGTTCCAACCAGCAGGGAGTAGGCCGCAATAGTTTTAGTTCTAGTTCCCTGGTCCTCACCCTTTTTTTTGAGCCCAGGACCACGATGCTTCATCTGTGGGAGCCATGGATATCTCCGAAGTCAGTTCCCGAATAGAGTACAGTACGACGGTGGTGGAAAGCCCCAGCACCCGCCTAGTAGTAGCTTCTAGCCAGGCCTTTCCAGCAACAGCAGCAGGGGCAATAAGCTCCTGCTCCTTTGAGGGCAGCCGTTGCAGGAGGAGGTCGACCTAAGGGCGCTCCTCAGGGACCTCGACCAGGGCGTGGTCGGGGAGGTGTCTGATAGCTGAGGGGCAGAAGAGCTAGTTGTGGGCAGCTACACGCCACAGAGGCAGTAGTTCTAGCATGACTGGAGGTTGTTCGAGGTACGATCAGTTTGTTTAGCAATCTTGCTTATGCCTTGTTCAATACCGGAGCTTCGCACTCCTTTGTTGCACACAGTCTACCCCGTGCCTTGAGAGTAGATGTCGTGAGACTTCCCGTGCCACTTGTGCTGAGCACACAAGTCGGAGGTCAGACCGACATGTTATATGTTTGTCGAGGATGCAGATTGATGATAGGGCCACATCAGTCAGTCAGGGATCTTCTTCTTCTACAGATATAACCATACAATGTCATCCTAGGCATCGATTGGTTGTTCTCTGTGTGTTCCGTCATCGACTTCTTCTGAGGAATGGTTGTGTTCTCAGACTTGGGCGGTCGGCATGTTGTTTTCACCAACGAGTGGAGAAGTCAAAAGGGAAGTAGGCGATAGGAACCCCTCCTCTCCTTGTTACCCGAGCTGTCAGTGGAGTTAGTGGATGCTGAGATGGTGGAGGTGTCAGGGATCGTCAACAAGTTTATGGACGTATTCCTTGAGGAGGTGACGACTCTACCCCCTCGACGTGATATCGAGTTCCGGATAGACCTATAGCCTGGCGATCATCCGATTTCAGTGGATCCTTACTGGATGGCACCTTCAGAGCTACGGGAGTTGCGGATTCAGATTGAAGATCTAATGAAGAGGGGTTATGTTGAACCAAGTGTGTCACCGTGGGGGACCCCAGTCTTGTTTGAAAAGAAGACAGATGGTGGTCTCAGGTTGTGCATAGACTACAGGAGGCTGAATCAGGTGATGATCAATAATCGCTACCCTCTTCCAAGGATAGAAGATCTTTTCAACTAGCTAAAAGTGGAAGGATGGTTTTCAAAGATCGACCTGTGTTCTGGGTACCACCAGTTGAGGGTGAAAGAAGGACACATCCCGAAGATAGCCTTCAGGTGCAGATATGGACACCTTGAGTTCGTAGTCACGCCTTTCGGTGTTACGAACGCCCTGTCCGTGTTCATGGGGCTTATGAACTCCATCGTCTAGGTGTACCTGGATTGGTTCGTAGTTGTGTTCATCGACGAAATCCTGATCTATTCAATATCTGAGGAGGACCATGCAGAGGACCTGGGGACAGTTTTGGAGGTCCTCCGACCGCACCAGCTTTATGGGAAGTTGTCGAAATGCATGTTCTGGACGCGAGAAGTGCACTTCCTTGGGGACATAGTGTCCGAGAAAGGGGTAGCGGTGGACCCATCAAAGGTTGAGGTGGTTTTTTTCTTTTGAAGAACCCAAGATCATGGCAGAGGTTCGTAGTTTCCTTGGGCTGGCAGGTTACTATTGGAGGTTCGTACCCAACTTCTCCCGAGTTGTAGCCCCTTTGACGGCCTTGAACAAGAAGGATCAGATTTTCGTGTGTAGTGAGCAGTGCGAGGAAGCCTTCAGCTATCTGAAGGATAAGTTGGTTAGTGCCCCAGTTCTGAGGCTACCAGAAGAAGGGGCGGCATATGAGGTGTTCTCTGATGCTTCAGGGCAAGGCCTCAAATTTGTGTTAATGCAGCAGAAAGGGGTGATCTCAGATGGGTCTAGGTTGTTATGCCCTCATGAGCATAATTATTCAACCCATGTCCTAGATCTTGAAGCGGCCGTCTTTTCGCTAATGTTATGGTAGCATTACCTCATCAGAGAACACTTTGTGGTCTTCACAGATCACAAAATCATGAGGTATATCTTCTCCCAGTGGGACCAAAACTTGCGACAATGAAGGTTGGTGGAGATACTCCAGGATTATGACTTCAACATTTCCTACACTTCAGGGAAGGGGAATGTAGTGGTCGATGCCTTGAGCAGGAGGATGAAGAAGGATGCAGTCCGAGAGTCGGCAGATGCCTGGAAGGCGATAGAGGAGTTGGCTGCTTTGCACCTGGATGTGAGTATGGATAGCGATAGAGGTTGCCTATAACAGATGATAGTGTAGTCGTCTCTATTTTAGAAAGTGGAGGAGTCTTAGTGGGGAGAATGAGAGTACGAAGTGATGTGTGACCGAGTTGAAAAGAGCTATGCTCCAGAAGGATGGATGGAGGATGGTCAAAACTGGATGTTTTCTCAGGGGAAGCTGTTTGTTCCAGAGGAGATGCGCGGTAAGGTTCTCAGTGAGTTCCACAACTCACCCCTAGCGGTACACCCAGGAGTTTCCGAGATGTACCAGGGCCTAAGGAGACAGTTCTGGTGGCCTGGAGTAAAGCGAGCAGTAGTAGAGTTTGTGTCCAAGTTCCTAGTGTGTCAGCAGGTGAAGGCTGAACACCGTGTTCTAGGTGTCCTGATGCAGTCTTTGGATGTCCCCGAGGGGAAGTGGGATGACATCTTGATGGATTTCATCACAGGACTACCCAATGTCCAAGGGGGATACGATGCCATCTGGGTGGTAGTGGACCAGTTGACGAAATCAGCTCACTTTCTGGCGATTAAGGAGTCAAGTGCAGTGGATCCTTTGGCTCGAAGGTACGTAGATGAGGTGGGGAGGTTTCATGGAGTTCCGAGGTCCATAGTCCCTAATAGGGATGCACGGTTTACCTCACGAGTCTGGAGAGGATTTCAGTATGCTTTTTGAAGCCAGCTACGTCTTAGAACTGCTTTCTATCCCCAGACAGATGGACAAACAGAGCACACCATCCAGACCATGGAGGATATGTTGCGGGATGCATTCTGGACTTAGGAGGATCATGGGTGCGACACCTACCTCTGGTAGAGTTCGCCTACAATAATAGATATCACTCTACCATTGGTATGACCCCATTTGAAGCCTTGTACGGGAGGCCATTCTGCTCACCTGTGTGTTGGACCGAAGTCAGAGGGGCGTGTATCCTTGGCTCGGAGGTGGTGCAGATCACGATAGAGAAGGTTCAGCTTATACGGGAAAGGATGAAGGCAGCCCATGACCGACAGAAGTCGTATGCTGATACCAGGAGGAGGCCCTTGGAGTTTGAGGTTAGAGACCACGTGTTCTTGAAGGTCTCCCCTCAGAGTGGACAATGGTGGTTTGACAAGGGGTGTAAGATTTCTCCCAGGTTCGTCGGACCCTTCAAAGAGTTGAGGTGGGTTGGCGAAGTTGCTTATCATCTAGCGTTACCACCGCCGCTACTGAGGATACATGACGTCTTCCATGTTTCCCAGCTCTGTCGTTATCTGTATGACGATTCACACATCCTCGACTGGGGAGAGCTAGACATCGAGCACGATGTGACCTTTGTGGAATGACCAGTGATGATAGAGGATCGTGAGGAGAAGGTGCTTCGTGGGTGAACCATTCCCTTGGTTTGTGTGTTATAGAGACACTTTGGGCTTGAGGAGAGCACGTGGGTGAGGGAAACACAGATGCATGCCCAATACCCAGAGTTTTTTTGAGTTTTGTGTTGTTCTATTTATTCTTGTTGTGGTGGATCATTTTACCTTATTGGATATGAAATATGTGGTTTTTCTTTCCTCTCTGAATGTGTGTGAAATGTCCTGGCTATGGGGAGGGGAGGATCAGACCCCTAATCAAGAAGCATTAAGGTGGATGCAATTAAACCCATGTGGGAGAGTCAGTGACGCCCAAAGTGGATAGTATATTGACATGGGGGAAGAGACTCCCCAACCCAGAGACTGGCCAGTCTGACATGGAATGTTGCTTGGTTCTTAAGAGAATTGTGTTTTTAGTTAACAATGGGGTTCGCTCCTGAGAGGCATCTTTCGAGGTGGTTGTTCGGACCCTCTCTTTCCTTGTGGGTTGTTTTGATTCTCGAGGGCGAGAATAGTTTGAGAGGTATCTGATGTAATGACCCGGGTTGTTGGAGGTACATTACTTAGTAAGTATCTGATGCATGAGGTGTTCTGGGTGGTCCGGGAGGCCATCCCAACTTCTCGGTGAAGTTTGACCCACGGTAAGCCTACCCGTACCCTTAGCCTACCGGTAGCAGGCCTACATGTAGGTTGGTCAACTGGTAGCCGTAGCCTAACAGTAGCTCAGCCTACCGGTAGCTCGGTCTACCGGTAGATGCATCCTACGAGTAGCTCGGTCTACCACTAGTTGCATCCTTCCGGTAGCTCGGTTACCGGTCGCTGTCAGCCACCGGTAGCTCTTGACTACCGGTAGTTGCAGCCTACTGGTAGCTCGGCTACTCGTGGATATGAGCCACCGGTAGCTCTCGACTACCGGTGGCTTCACCCTACCGGTAGCTCTCTGCTACTAGTCGCTCTAGCCTACCCCCACAGGTTTTCCAGCAGCGACTTTTTTTTGCGCAAATTGGGTTTTAAACCCTGATTTGACCCCTTTAAGCCAGTTTTAAGTCCCATCAACGCCAATTAATGGCATTTGATTATGTGAGATATCCTGGGTGCATCAGTTTAAACCGCCCTAGGCGAAGACACCTTAAATGACGTGTGGGGCCGCGTGGTCAATCCAAAACCCCGCACCTTATGCGGTTTCACGTTATTTTCTCAACCGTCCCCGGCCCTTATAAACTAAAGGGTTCTCCAAAGGATTCTTGTCTCGATCACCCTGTGCTAGGAGTGCCCTTCGTTCAGACGAGCCACATCGCTATCTATGGAGTTCCACGCCCAGGCTTAGCGTCGATCGTTGATCAACAAGTCGGGTTTAACTTTCGACTCTCCTTTCTGTGCATCTTGCGGGTGGGAGTGCTTTTGATTCTGTAGAATTGGATGGACTAAACCTTAATGAAGATAATAAACGGATTCTAAAGAATGATGGGGGATGGGTGTGATCGATGATGCTTCTGTGCATTATGATCTTCCATGATTAATGATTTCTGAATTGTGCGGGCTTACGCCTACTGAAAATCATAGCCGTTGATGGTCTTTCTCTGTGCACTAACAAACCATTTCCTCTAGTGATGTTTAAATGAATTGTATTGTGGTTTTGAACCACTCTTTATGAAAATTAAACTAGTTAATTACGTATATTCATCTAAACAAATCAAAAGCACCAGGATCAATTCCTCTCTATGATAACCCCGGTTTAAGTCTAGTAGAATTGAAATCATCGAGTGTGTTAAATCTTTTAAATCTGAAAATACCCACATGGGATTGCTTTGTGTTGATGGTAGTGGGTTTTTCTTTTCTTTTCATTCACTGGACGATTACTGGGTGATGTGGGTGGGGATGGGATCCCCTGTTATTATACTCTCGGTGGTTGTGAAATTGAAGATGGGATCCTTTGTTATATCCCGAATTGGGTAGGGATCCTCTGTTGTGGAGAAACAGTTGGATCCCAGATCTTGGGGACATGGGGCTGTATCTTGGGGTTTTCTTTGGTTCCAGTACTTCGAGGGATCTCACTTATCCCATTATTTTTGTGACTTTACAAGAGAACCGGGTGTGAATGTTTAAGTAGATGTTTGACTGTACTCTTTCCTTGGATTGTGCTTATGCATTCTAGTTGCCCAAGTAGGTGCAGAAACTTATTTAAACATTATTACCGAACATGTAAACAAAGACGATACAGATGGGTTTTGGTTTGGTGTGGGTAGTGACTTGGATGTGGGTGCTGAATGTGTTCTTTAGGAAGGCTGATGAAAAACCAAAACTTGGGTGAGTGCTTGTTACCTATACATATACTTGTAGTTTCATGTTTCTTATTTGCGCCCCACCCAAGTTTAGCACTTAGTACCAAACAACCCCATTTCATGGGGGAGGGTGTTTTCCCCAACCCTTCTATTAGTGGCTGGTTATTAGCTCCTTTATGCTCCCTTTCCTGGATAGCCCATATATCTTCGTCCAGGCTGTGATGGCCTGAAGTCCATTATTAGCCCAAGAACCTTTAGGTAGGGTAGTGTGGTGGTCGACCTAGGTGTGTGCGGGCAGGTGGTTTTACAAGTGTCTTCAGGATGAGGCCCAGGTGTCTTTGGGCGTGGAAGTTGATCTTCTAGACCACGTGTCTTCGGGCGTGGTAGTGGTTGTTCTGGCCTAGGTGTTTGTAGGCATGGTTACGTGTGACAGTTGTGGCCCAGGTGTCTGTGGGCGGGATAGTGGTTGTGGCCCAGGTGTTTGCGGGTAGGTTTTGGTAGTGGCACTGCATGAGGATATGGACCAGGTGTGTGTGGGTAGGGTGTGGCAGTGGGACTACAGTGAGAATGGAGGGATTGGTTCGATGCATAGGATGTCTTCAATAACCCGTGGGAAAGTGGGGCGGGGTACCCAAAAATTTATGTGCTCTTATTATATATTACTTTCTTGAATTATTTGGTGAGTGATGCCGGTGAGTGGGATGGATGAACTCCTTGATGGTATTGGTTGTCTGCTTCTCACGGAACGTTAGTATGTTACCCCACTTGTGAACTAGAGTCTTTGGATTTTCCCTACTGAGTATACTTGTATGCTCACCCTACGTATATAAAACTATTTTCAGGTTTCCAGGAGGACTTCGAGGATCGCGCGAGACCATACTAGCGCAAGACCTTTAGGATAGTTTCAGTTGCTTTTTTTCTTTCTTTGGTACTTTACCTTTTTAGTCACTTTGTACTTCATGGTATTTACTTTCAGAACATGCATATGGGAATGGTTGTTTTGGTTTTTCTTGCACTTATAGTTTTGGTGTTGTGGGATTTACTATCTTATCTCCTGATACTATTAAAAGAAAAAGGTTAATGCCTTCCGTTTAGTGAGTAATTCTATACCCTTGGTGCTGGTCTCCACTCCAGGACCTATTGAAGGCTGGTTTCAGGGGTCATTATCTCTCCTTCAACTTGAAGAAGGAAGGGCCTATCAATCTGCTTCCCTTCCCTCCTTTTGGTGAAGGAGGGTCGTGATAATATGTCTTCATACAACTAGACGTTATTATTATACAGTATAAAAATCAACATATCACTCAGTCATGGTACCATATGATCGTTGATAAAATAAATTTATTTCTTGTCCCACTATTCATCAGCAACCAATGGACAAGCTAGATTCCATAGTGTTGTTAGGAGTTGATAATTTATATCACGCATAGACTTAATCTCTTTATGGGGTACCATATCTAAGGAACCATGAATTATTTCTTGAAGGTCACTTAGAGATACACAATCAGTTGTACTAACCATTGTTTTTGGTTGTGTACTATAAGAAGCTCCTTTCTTAATTTGAATAAACTCCCCTTAGCAATACATAGAGGAAAGCATGACTCTCTATGTCAAAAATGTTATTTGATCAAGATTAGGATAATTTTAATAATATTGAAAATTTTTCATGGTGAGATAATATTTATTAGAATTAATTTTAGGAAGCATTTTTATACCCTAAAATACCATAGTAATGTTTCATTATATAGAATTATATTAGAATATATTCAGTGAATATTTTTGAAACTGAGGTATAATTAATAGAGAACGAATAATTAGTTTATTTATAATTAATAAAATGAAAATTATGATCTTATAATGTGAAATAGAGTATAATAAACACATTATATAACACATGAACTATTTAAAACATATAATAAATAACTATACATTTTCAATAGAACATGGTTGAGATGAGATGATCCTCACTTAAAAAGTGAGGTAAAATCTATTTTATTTTCAATAGGAAGCTTAATAACATCTTATAATGATATGTACTTAACTATTGAGTTATCAAAATCATTTATCTATCTAATGGCATATATTAGAATTCATATTTGATGTCATTAAGGGGATGAAAAAATTTGGAAATTAAAAAGTTGTGTATATATCTTTAGAAGATTTTATTAAGCTATTAATTAAAAATTCCATGGATTTTGCCTCACACCAAAAGTAAGGACAATCTCATCCAAACCAAATTCTTATAACAAATGTCAAGTAATGTCTTGAATGTTCAAAATCATTCATATGTTATTTAATGTGTTTATTTTTCTGCATTAAACTTTATATAATCATAATATACATTTTATTAATGAAAATTATTTTAAGGTAATAAGTATATGTATTCATTTTTTAATCCTAAGTTATTCATTAATTAATATATACTTAATCATTACTAATAATAAATATTATTTATGAACAATATTAACTTTATAGTAATGAAACATTAGAACATATTCTTATATACTAAACTATGATACTATTGTTTCCTAGTAAAAATTTTAACTAGTTATTCTTCAAGGGTTTCCCCTTCTCTCACTGCGGTCGAACCTTCTCCACTATGGTTTCCTAGTTTCCTATTTTTTCTCTCCCTCTTTTTCACTTTTCGTGGCATCCCTGCTCTTTCCCCCTAATGCCCCTTTCACTGGCCCCAACAGAGGTTGTTTTCTCCATTTTGATCTCCACTCTCAAAGGGTTTCTTTATGTTTCGGGGTTCAGTTTTATTTTTTGACTTGGGTTTCTATTTCCATTGTGGTTTTGTGTCGCTTGGATTCCCACTACCGAGTTCTGTTATCGTTTTGTTGCTCCGATGCTCTTATAATCAGAACCATCGATTCAAACCCCACTTTGGTTTTACCTGAGGGAGATCTAGTGGTTTGGGATGAAGTTGGTATCTATGATAAGTGATTCTTCTTATTTTCTCGTTCTCCCAACTCTTCCCTTGTGGCCTATCCCTTTGTACTAGACTCCATATCGGTCTGGTATGACGGTGTTTGGAACGGTTTTGGGATGGTGTTGGTAGATGTGTTCGGCACCCACGATGCGTCTTGGAGGTGTGGCTCTAGATGACTGATGTTCATTTGGGTAGCGTCTTCATCCAGGTATGTGGTTCTATTCTAGTGATGCATTTGGAGGCGATGTATTTGGCGATAGATTAGGTCTATCTTCTGGTGATGATGTTGTTTTCCGATGATGTGTGGTTATAATGGTTTGATGCATGGTGCCAACGACGTTGCTCCAACAGTTTGAGATGTCATATTGATGGCGGTTAGTAATGTTTTGGCTAGGTTCGTGTACCTTTCTGATGCATTTTTCAGGGTGGTGGTTAGATCTGTTTTAATTCACGATTAATCGATGGAGGGGTTTCTGGTTTCGTGAATGACTTCTCTCTGTTGGGGTGGTGTTTGAGGCAATGTTGACATAAGGATAGTGATGAGGCGATAGGATGGTGGGTTTGTGACGTGAGGTTTCTCAGTCCCCAATGAGCTGATAGAAGGCACTTGGCTTGATGTTGGATATTTCAATCTTTATTTTGAAATCTTAATTTTAAATTACGTGTTGTAATATTTCTATGTTTTGTAGTTGTAATTTTATGGATTTTTTTGTTGTAGGGTTTCCATTTTCCCTACAAATGGATTATTAGAAAATCCAATAAAAAATATTTCGAGGAGGATTATATACTTATTCATTACAAATAATAACTATTATTTATAAACAATATATAACTTATTAAAATAATTATTAAATAACATATTTAAAACTAACTAAAAAGAATGAAATTAATTCTTATAAATTTCATTTCTAATGTCTTTTTTCTACTCCATTTCATTTTATATGAACATAATTATCATTTTATCATTGATAAATATATTTATTTGATATTTTATTTTTTTTATAATTTTAGTTATTCATACATAAAATATAATCATATAAAGAATATCCCACATGAGTGTCAAACTAGGATGACCACAAGTCCAGTTTTTGTGCACCAATTAACATTCAAGTCTAACTCAAAGTATTGTTTTCGTTTTTTACCCCTAGGTACATCAGTGCCAGATCCACATCCAATTGTCTATATACGGGCGGTGATTTGATTTATTTGATAAACACATAATATTTATGCTATCACAATTTTAGAACGTTTATTCCTATTTTATTCTATAGTTAATTAATAGTTAATCATTAAAAAAACAACTATTATTTCAAACTATATATAACTCAATAAAATAATTAATCAAAATGTATTTAGAATTAACTAAACGACTTAAAAATGAAAATTTTAAAAATAAAAATAAATTCAACAAAAGAAAATAAAAAAATTAAATTAAATAAAAAATACACTTAAATGATGCTTCAACAAAAATCTTGCAATTCTTTTAGACCACCGAACCCACCACATGCTAAATGGAATTTGTTTTAGAGACAGAAGTAGTGGAATGAAGAGAGATGTGTGAAAATTGAAGTGAGGAGAAGGGGGATGCCATTTTATAAGGAATTATATGAAAGGTGATAGGGGTGCCATCTTTGACATGTAATCAGTCAGATCCAAAAGCAGTGGGTTGGGATGGAAGGTGGCATCCCTGATACTACCTTTAGACTAACATAAATGGCGGCTATGAGGATGCAACATTTCAATAATATTTTTTAAAACATTAACCTCAAATCATCAAAAAATTCAAAAACACATAAAATATACTAAAATAACTTCCACAATAGTTTTATTTAATTATTTAATACACTTATTTTTGAATAAAAAATAAAAATAAAATTATATGATGTAGATAAATCTACTAGATTTCACAAGAATACTTATAGTTGAATATATATTCCAGAAAATCCATCATTATAAATGTTATACTTTTTTAAAAAATAATGTGACAAGTTTATCATCACTTAATGAAAAATAATAGATGTTCTATAATCTCTAATATAAGGATCCAAATGGTCAATAACTCGACCCTTGGATTCTTATTGTCACGATATGAAAAAACAATATGTTATTTAAAGTGTTAGGGTCTTTTAGTTGGTATAGTCATTTTAATAATAATTGTTTCTTTATTTCTCATCAAATAAATAATTTCTGCATCATTAAAGAATAATTATTTAATGTAATTATTTACTTCATAAAAAGGAAAAATAAATTTCCATAATAAAGAAAAAATTGATCTATCAAAATAGTATTTATAATGTATCTTATCATATGTATAACCATATATAAAAAATTATTTAGTAATTAAAATTTCAGTGAGATGTATATATCTTATTTTTAAAAAATAAATTAAATATCCTAATCTCATCCATGTTTATTCCAAAAGTCACTATTTCGACCCAAGGATGATCTAGGTCAAAACAAATACATCCATTTAGACAAGGAAAAGTGTTAGGTTAATTTATTAATATAATTTTTATACTTAATTACCTAATTTATATTTTTTACCATATTTATAAAAATTACGAAAGTTACTACTCATAATGCTCTAAAATAAAAGTAAGCTATTTACAGAATTTGGAATTTTTGATTCCAAATATGGAATACATTTATGAAAATGAAAATCATAGAAGTTTCATTATTTAGTTTAATGTTAATATCATTGTAGGATACAAAAAATAACTTTTTAAAAATTAAAACATTGTAATATAATGAATTTTTTATATCTAAATTCAGTGTAAGATTAATGATTATAGCATACACTATATTGAATGTTAAAAATAGAGTCTATTTATACTTTAAAAATATTAAATATTATAATCTATCCATATAAATAATTTTGATAAAATAATCTTGTTTTCAATTA
This sequence comes from Viscum album, assembly GCA_963277665.1. Taxonomy (NCBI): domain Eukaryota; kingdom Viridiplantae; phylum Streptophyta; class Magnoliopsida; order Santalales; family Viscaceae; genus Viscum; species Viscum album. The sequence continues at coordinate 838,225,614 of OY728123.1, forward strand.
ATATTTAGTTTATTTTTACTATTCATCAAAACAAGAATGTTTTCATAAAACATCAAAATTTTATCCAAAGTAAATTTTTATATTCTATATCCAAATTGAATATTAATGTTTTCATATAAAAATAACCAGTTATTCAATATATTATTTTAAAAAAAAATTCCATTAAGAGTTGAAAAATTTCCCTTTTAAAAAATTACAGGTTCTTATAAGTCAAATAGGATTTATTTATAACCTATGAATAAATATAAATTAGATAAATATAAAAAATATTTTATTAAATATATAATAAATATTTTTCATTAATTTCATTTTCTAATTTTAAATAAATTCACTAAAATACAAATATATTATTTATTTTATTTTATTTTTGCAATACATTTTCATAAGTTAGTTATATTTATTCCCAATAACTTAAAAACTAGGTCATTGTGTTTAATTTATATTAAGGGTGTATCAAAGGTTATTTAGACTCATGAATTCATGAAATGTGAGCTATTGAAGAAAAAATATTTAAATAAAAAATTTCATAAAAACATTTGGGTGTTACATCCATTTTCATGAAAAGTTTGAAAGGGATAATGTGATTCTTGAATTAGATCATACCAATTTGTGGGGTCTATTTCCTATTAAAGAAAGTGGTGGATACTCATAAATCAAAACTTTTTCATAATATATATATATATATATAATAATTGGGTATAATTAATATTCTTTTGATAAATTCTAGAAATACAAGAATGAAGTTAATAACCAACTTTGTATTAAGATTAAGAAAATACAATCAGATCATGTTATAGAATATCTTAATCAAGACCTCACTAATTATATATAGGAGTTTGGTATTTTATCTCATCTCTCTCCACCAAAAACACCTCAGTGTATTCATGAATGTGAAAGCAGTAACCACACATTGTTATAAAATGTGAGATTAATGACTAGTCATGATGGTCATTCAAGTCTTCCATTATCATGTTGGGGATATACATTACAAACATCTACATGGATACAAAACCATGTTCTATCTAAATTAAAAACAATATACCATAACAATTTTCAAATGAAAAGAAACCAGTGTAATCATGCTTACTTGTGTGGGGTTACGATGAGTTTGTTAAGTTATCTTCAGGTAACAATATTTTACCACAATGAACAAATAGTATCTTTATAAGATATCCCAAATAAAAAAGTGATATTACCTATAAAATCACTTAGAAAAAAAGAGATCATCGAAAATCTTCAAAGATTTCTTGAGAAGGATCTTATCTCTAATAGAGATAGTTGGAATTATATAGACATTGGTGATGTCTTGGCTCAAGATATACAAGTGTTAGAGTAGATAAAATTACAAAAATCCCCGTGGAATAATATGTTTTTTGAGACACAAGTACTACATAAGAGTATTATAGTGGTTGTAGAACTAGAATGGTATGGTTTAGTTGTCATTGAGGATGGTAACTCATTTTTATTATATAATTATGATCATATTACTACTTGGATGAAGAATGTAGGATATATTTTCCATGTGGGAATAAGCTATTAATTATAATTAATATTCTATGTACTACTACTATATAACACATATTTAACAGTGCTAATATTTTCATTATTATCACATAAAATAACTAATTACCTAATTGATATCAAAATCCATTTGTTTATATCAGTGATATATAAATCATTGATAAAGATACCCATTCTAAGTTCATATGGAAAGCTATCATAAATGACTATTTTATGAACAATTCATGAATGAGATAATAATGTTTATATTTATTAGTGATTTTTCTTTATCACTGATAAATAGTATCATTTATCAATACTAAAAAACATGTTAATAAAGGACTCATTATCAGTGGATGATAAAGCACTGATAAAATGCCATTTTTATCAGTGCTAGATGATGAAATGATAAAAGTTACTATTATCTGTGCAAAATATTGCAGTGATAAATGATCTTTTTATCAACGCTTTATGTAGCACTGATAGAGGCCATTATAGTTACTACATAGTTTCAGTCCTACAATAGCCATGCAACAAACCTAAATTATAAAACATAATTAGAATCAATAATATATATATATATATATAATAAAGGATAAAATAATTAATTTAAAAGAATTAATCTTACAAATAAAAATGTACAAGAAAAACACTATTTTATAGTCAATTCAAATAGTGGTTTTTAAAATTAGATTAGTAAGTAAAAATTATCAAAAAATAAAAAAAACATCAGTATTTGTTTGTCTTTGGCCCCCAAACCATAGTTGTGCTATTATTCTCTAAAAAATAATCCCTATATCAAAAAAATAATTCTTTTATATATGAAAAAAATATTATTAGATAAAAAATATATGGAAATATATTAGAGAAAAATAGTAAATGTTTACCTAAATACATATAATTTGTGTCATATTGGGTTCACCATGTATCATATTTAGGTTTATATGATTCCTACACGTTAAAAATGATATCTGGATGATTTTCAAGAAGTATAGATTAAATCATATTGAATTTGATCAGTTTCAATAATGTCAACTATATTTTTTACTTAATTGTCAATTTTATATAAAAAGAAACACACGGTGTCATACTGGTCACCCTAGGCCTTAGATTGAGGCGTGGATGACTTCTATACCTTAATAATGACTTATGGATCATTTTAAAAAAATTTAAACAATCCAAATTTTCTTTATCATTTTTGAGTTTGGGAATTTTTGGTTTGTACTAAAATGTCATTTTAAACAGAAAACATGCACAATTAGTGTTACTAGTCACATAGTGTGTAAGATTGATGTGAGACTGATTCCTACACCTCAAAAAATGACTTATGTGTCATTTTACTAATGTATAATTAAAATTTCAATGATTTTTCTTATTTTTCAGTATTTCATTTAAAAAAAAATATTATTTTAAACTAAAAATATGAACATGGATTTATAACAATATTATATTGTATCAAGTTGATGCGAGAATAATTTTTTTATGTTAAGAGTCACATATGATTTTTTTTCAAAATTATCAATCCATCCTGAGCACGTTTACTATGTTTTAGAGAGTGACACACGTTTTGAACTAAAATGTTTATTTTTGACTAAAAATAGATATTTTCAATCATACTAGAATCATCGTGTATCATACCAATGTGTGCATGATTCATTCACATCCCACATTAATGAGGGGTCATTTTATTAATATATTAATTTTTTTAGTTTTGATTTCCTCACATATCATTCTTTCTAAAATAATAATTGTTACTTTTAAACACACAATTTGTGTAATACTAGTCACATTATGCTTTAGATTTAAGTGAGGCCAATTCCTACACATCACAAATGAATTTTTTGATAATTTTACTAAAGTATAAAAATAATCCAAATTTGTTTTCTTGGATTTGATTATGTAACATGTTTGTTTTACAAAGATTCTATTTTAAATAGAAAACATGCACTTTGAGACACATTGGTCAAATAATGTGTTAGTTAGATGTGTGACTAATAAATACACATCCAAAATGACTTATGGACCATTTTCCTATATAATAAATATTATACAGGAATGTTTTCTTCATTTTCATTGAGTGAGACATTTTTAACTAAAATGTTAATTCAGAAATGATAATAGGAACATTGATTAATATAACTTACATCATCTGTGAGTTTAAGGTGTAGCTGATTTCTATATGTAAAAGATACCTTATGAACTATTATCCTAATGCATTTAAACAACCCAAATGAATTTGATAAGTTTTTAGTTTGTTTCTTGTATTTTTTACTAAAATTTAAATTAAAAAAAGGCATAGTTGTTGTCATACTATTCATACTATGCATCAGATTGAGGAGTGACTAATTCCTATATATGATACTTGAAATATGGATAATTTTTATAAATTATTAATAAAATTTGACTGTATTTTAATTTTTTTGACAAAATCACATTATGATTATACTTAAATATCATTTTAAACATATAAAACCCAATACGAGTCATACCAGTCCCATCATGCATCTGATTAATGAAGTTATAATTGAAATAGAGATCATTTTATTAACGTATATGAATATATTTTCAAAGTTTCATAATGTCACCAATTTTGTTTACTAAAATGTAATTTTGAACTGATGACATGAACTTACAATCGTTCTGGTCACATCATGTGTCATATTGATATAATGTAAATTACTCTAAATAAAAATGAATTATAGAAAAATTTTCTCTTCTATCAGGACAAATATCTATTTGTTTTCTTGATTTTGATCATAAAAATCTGTTTTCAACTAATGTGTAAATTATAAGAAATATGTATCAGATAAAAAAGACAAGGAAATGAACATTAAAATATAGATAAAATGATGGGAAATTTAACTAAATAAGTTGTAGGAAGTCACCTGTTCATGATGTGTGTATAAATTTTAAAACCATGTGTTATACATATTAATTTATGAACAAATTCATTCCCTCTATTATAATTATCATTCAGAAGTACATAAAAAATAATAAATAAACATTTTTATACTAATGATTCACATCAAAAGTTAGTCTCAAAGGTCACAGCGTGTACTAGATAACAAAAATGATGTTAATCTACTAAATGTTATGTCAGAAAACACTCTAACACCTTGTATTCTATCCACTCATCTCATAAAAAATTACTTCTTATTTTATGTACATATATTATTGTGAATCATGGAAGTACAGAGAAAATATAGAAAAAAATGATTAATAAATATTTTTTAATGAATATTTTAATTACTTTTGGAAATTATGAGTTTAGTGATGTTATCATTTTTTTGGTTTATTATATCTTTCATAAATTTACATATATAATATCCATAATCATTGTCATTATCTTTCTTCAAAAACTGTTGAAAAATTAACAAATGTATGTACTTTCTTTATATATTTTATTATACTTAAATAAATATATATACCTTAATATGTTTTTATATTAATTAATCAATATAATTATTATTTTCAGGCACTGATATAAGTACCTATATCTTTACAGAGTAAACATTTTGAGCAGAAACTGTAATTTTTTAATTGAGATGTTTAGAAGGGAAAAAATAGTAATCTACCCAAGGATAATAGCTTTATTTAATTCTAAACCATTTTAATTTTCATGGAATAATTAATAATTAATAATTGTTTAATTATATATTAATTTATTCTCACATGTTCATTTGACTATAACTTTTTAGATGAGTTTGAGACTAATATTTTTCCTCCTCCATTGATTCCAAAATAAGCAGTTTTTCTATGGTGGGTCATAAACTCTGGTTAGGCTCCATGGCTAGGGTCGAACCCCATTTTCTTTTTATCATCCTTTTTCTTTTGAAATTTTATTTTCTTCTTTTCCACTGCTAACTTGTGCATTCACTCCATGTTTCCTTGTCCATGAATTATCTGTGAGAAGTAGAGTAATAATAATTAATATTTATAGAGTAATAAAGGTACCACCAAGGATATTGGGATGAGATGGATTGTTATACGGTGGTTATGAATCCCTAAAATGGGAAAAGCTTCATTGATTTTACTCATGGTAGGATTTTTAATCTTTTTCCATAAATTCCAATATTTTTTCATGTTTAATTATATTATGATGACTAATTAAGATCACTTGTGGGTCTATATATATCTTTTTAATAGAAAATAGGAGGTTTATGCCAATTTGATGGGTTCACCATTTAGAAATCCCGATCACATAGAGTGTTGTTCAAGAACACAGGTCAAGTGTTCTTCCTATTTGAGGATGATTATCTTTTTAGAAATATATTAAATGTATGGGGTATACATTTTATGTTCTAAGACTCGTCCGGGTAGCCAAGTACCCATATAGACAGCTTGTGTCGGGGCACATGGCCTTGTATAGTACACATCCAGTGTTCGTTTCGGTTGTATGACTTGTATAGGCCCACAAACAAGATATATACATGCCTTGGTTATGTTAGGTACCCGAGAAGGTTCCCGTTATAGGGTATATTATGTGTAAATGATCATCACTACACGTACTGATGTTTTTATATTACAATACTTACTAGAGTACATGCCTAGGTGGGGATTTGGGGTGGTATTCCATTGACTTGGTATACACACTGCATACTTCCCCCTTTATTACTGTTCTAGTTATTTTTGTATCTTGATGACTAGGATTCCGAACTGGACATATGAGTAGTCCATTTTGAGTATCATTCCACATTAATCATGATTGTTAAACTGTTGATTGTTTTTATTGAATATTAGGTGGTGTTTTTAGTGTTTTCATGAATGAATAGGTTGTTCCTCCAATAATCGAGTTCAATTTATTCATAATAGTGGGGCCATTGATCTGACATGGGACATGAGATATCTCTATTTTTTAAGGATTTTGTAGATAATCCATTGAGTATATACTACTTATGATAGGTTCCCTTATGGCCTAAGAGGCCATGACATTAGTTATTTCCGTGGATCCCTTGTAGGATGCCTCTTCTTAAATTTTGACTTACAAGATCCTCTATAGGATGCCACTATAATTTTGCATCACTCGGGGTCCCCTATGGTATGCATTAACTAAAAACTATCATAGGGAATTCCCTATAGGATTCGTCTACCTATGAACCATCTTTTGACCCCTATTACTTATAACACGAGGATACCTAAATGTGAATATTGGGATTCAGATTTTGTGTTGTATATGATTGGATGTTCTTAACATATATATTGTTAATTTTGAGGATGATTTCAATATCCTCAATTTATTGTATAATGAGGATGATTTGAATCTCCTAGAATTGTTGTTTAGAAGGATGATTAGCCTCTCCTTGATTTTTTCATAGATTCTCTATGATCATTCTATATGGGAATGACGTCCCTAATGATGATACTCATGGATTATTACACTCTCCATAGTGATAGGTATATTATGATCTCCCCGGCCTATTACAAGTTCATGTTGTTGGGCATGGAATTCCACCTCATTGATATATATATATATATATATATATATATATCTGTTGATCAGTACTCTCCACTCGGTGATGGAGATGGTTACCCTCTCCCTAATAAGATACCTCAAGGGTGTGGCATGACATCTCACTGGTGAGCTCTCCTTTACCTCGCCTATGGTTCAAACACTTTGGGATTATTCACGTAGAAATGTCATGAACTCTTATGAATTGATACCTAGTGATAAAACATTATACTAGATTTACATGGAGAGAATGGAATGAAATCCATCTCAGTACTATACTTATAGGAGTTTCCATTATTTTATTACATCCTTATTTATAATTATTGGAGGTGATTACATGTGAACCTTGGGTTAAAATTAATTTTGCACTGTAGTGATGTTGATTACTCAAATACATTTCTGTCACTGGCTAAATAATGTATTGTCAATTAGGATTATTAGCCTCGAGATCAACATAATTATACACATCTTGAGTTGTATGATATCCAGTTTAATTTTATCTTCAAAGTAGTTATAGGAAATTAGAATTATGAATCCAAGAATTGACTATTATTGATTATGTTACTTTTTAACATGATTATTTATAATCATATTTATGTATATTTATTTATGGGAATATATATATATATACACAAATAAAAATTTAAATATACATCGAACCTATCCCAGTTGACCGGGATTACATACCTCGAGATAAACTATAATTTCACACTATTTGTTTTATTTATATGTTTAGTTGTGTCTTAGGTAGGATAAGAATATTTTATGAGAATGGAATTATGAGAACAGATTTAAATGTTCATAATTGGGGTGGCCTACTGAGATTATTTATCACCACTTTATGAGTACTTCATTATGCATATAGACCTTATATCTTATTTTCAAGATGAGTACATAGGAATGGTGGATAAGGCTATTTCCTATAGTTTCATGATTGAGTGGATTCACTCATGTGGATTATTTTAATTAGGATGATGCATCTTATTAGTGTCATGGAAACCATATATGTGGTCTACCTTAGAGTATGTATTAGTGCCCTATTATATTTTCATAATGCACTCTTGAATGTATGGTCTAACTAGTGGGTATCCTATGTAGTATGTATGACATGGCTCTTTAAGATTTTATAGAATTTCATTTATTTTTATATCATACTTCTACATCAGTTATATAAAACTTCCACTCTCTATTTATTTACTTCAATGGATGATATATGGTTATTTCCACTATATTTATATGATACGAGGGTATTTTATCCCTACTAAAACACCATTAGACCCTCACAACTATCCATAAACCTATGGTGTATGTGGAGACATGCTTTATTCATCATTAAAAACTGGATGGAGGCACTAGTTTTATGGAACCTTGGTTGGGATATTACTAGTTGGTATCAGAGTTCTTGCCTTCCATTTGATTTACTATTTGGGATATGGTATAGAGGAGTATTAGGAATTTTTAGAACCTATGATGGATATTATATTGGAGAATCGAAGACACATTTTCCATTAACATGTCATGGTTTCATGGGTTATAAGATTTCTCCTTATATATATGTTTCTATATTTATATTTTACATTCACTTTGAGTGATATTAATGATGTGTGTGTGTGTTATGATTTATTATATATTTATGTCTACTGGACATTGGGAAGAGTACAATGATTGATTTTTACTATTATATAAAAAAGGAAATAGGCATCTCATACATTATTTTTGGCAAATAGTATTCTGATTATATAGGCATGGTAGTATGTGATTATTATCTATGTTATATGATAATTGTTTAAAGAATAAAAAAACATAAATGGTTTTTTTTTCCGATATAGGTTTTTAGTGTGATTATACACAATTTGTCTCACTAGAATATATATTTCATTCTAATGGAAGTTCGTATGGATCTATATTTAGGTATTTTTTGAGTGTGGCTAATGACTCAGTTGTCGAGTATGATAGGTGTAGCAACCCAAATTGGTTGATAGGGAATATATTAACTAATTTGGGACCAATTTTTGGGTTATTTTGTCTTAGGGTGAGTTATTTAATGAATCAGTAAAAAACTATATAGTGTTTTCTATCAACGAATAGAATGAAATTATACTAAACCAACATTCATTTGTAGTTATCTAGAAAGACCACAGAGTATGATACTATTAGGTACAATGAATTATCTAGTGAACTGGTCCTTGAGGGGGTATTACCATATGGGAATGCTTGGTGATTTTATGTTAAGTATCTATATTTTAATCTATCATGACATATAGGATGAGGTTTCCTATGAGGATGATCATAGATGATTTGGGCCCTAATAATCCTTGTTTATAATGTTGACCCTCATTTGTCTCTATTGTTATTTACCACCAGTGGACATGATTTATATTTCTTTCTAAGTGGTTATACTTAGTTTCACTTTTCTGAGATGTGATTAGTAGGGATTGGTGGGAGTCCAAAAATCCCTTAGATTTTAAAACTCCCCATATAGGTTGAGGTATCATTTTTATCCAATTAAATCTATGTGTTGTCTTGGCCTAAAGGTGAGATTGTGGGGCATGAACTACCAAAGGAAACTCCATTTTCATGACAGTGATGGTCAATGCGCTGATAACTCCACCCCCAATGGGGGAGGGACCCTCACAGTCTCTTGTGGTTGGTACCCGTTCAATCTCACCTTTATTCAATCCCAATTTTATTCCATTTTCCACTAAATAGAGACAATACCTTATGTCCTAGATCTATTCAATGGTTCTCATCAACTGTCTATTTCATAACTATACTCTCATATATTTGATATTGATTGCTTGGTTCAAGTAGTGATACCCATCACAGGATACTTTTGAAGGGATAATTTTTTGGTCCAGGGGTTTACAAGATTGAGGAATAGTGGGTCTGCTGGATAATCAGAACATTATGATTTGATACAACATAGAGGAACATATGGTCAAGTATTGGTTGAGTGCCCCTTTCAGCTGTAATAGTTCTCTATTATATCTGTGCAGATGGACATACGAGTCCCAGATGAAGAAAGACACTCCAAAAATATAAATTTGGGCTGTTTTTCCTCATATTCAACTACTGTTTTAAAATCCCACAATTATGTGAATGCTAGGGAATCTATTTGGTTAGTACTTGTGTTTTGATAGAAAAATTCAAGATATTTCCCATCCATTGTCTCCCTGAATATATGTGTGCATATATTTCTTAAGAATGCCCATGGAATAAATTAGTATTTCTATGAGGAAAGAGTTCTAATGAACTCATGATGTGTTTTTTGATTCTTGGGTGGACTTCTTCTCTCATCCTACAATAAATTAGGTCACTCATAAGAAACCTATGTATATGGGATCAAAATATTCTAATAGACAATGTTTGATTACATAGGATAAATTGGAAAGGGAGTGGATCTTGAGGGTGGTGATGGTTGAATGGGGTAGCACGATTTGGTTGTTTCTACCATCCCATAAATTTTGAAGGTGGTGCAAGTAACAAAATTTAAAAGAAATCAATTAGTGAGTGGTATTTTCATTCGGTTGTGGGAGGACCCGAGTTATCCTAAAAATTATATTAATTCCCATTCAGAACCAGTGGGTCTTAATGTGGTATATGATGCTACTATTTTGGTTTCTTCATCCTATAAATCTTTTACGTTATCATAAGGTGGGGAAGTTCAAGTGGGTTGTTGTATCAACCATGTAGTGGAGACTGATATGACTATCGAGGGAGGTACAAGGGTTCCCAATTTTTTATCCTATGCAGATGTAGTACATTCAGGTAGAGACATTGAAATTGGGGGATCACAAGAGTCTCATATTTTTTAGGGACATGATGTGTATAATGTAGCAATGGAATGTGCTCCATAAGGTGTCAATGGTCAGGTTCAAGGAGTGGGTCTCTAATCTATTCAAGACCGAGGATGGATTTTATAGCTATCATGACTGTTAACATATTTAAAGGATTGGTGAGTGAAGGGATGGGATAGGATGCAATAACTTAGGTAGATAAATCCAATGATGATAAGGGAGTCTCTGGAGACAAGTCCAATGGTGATACCTATTGTTAGTTATGAGGAGAAAATGCGTCATATTATCAAGGTTGTGGAATTTGTTGTCTAGGAAGGAGGAATGGTAAAATAGGAAATAATAAAAGTGGAAAGGACTATTCCTAATTACCCCTACCAATGGAGATATTATCTGTCAAAAGTTATAAACAAAAGGTGTTGGAAGGAGATCCTAATAATTTTAGAAATTTTTACCAGATAGAGGATGCAACTCATGGGAAGTTTCCGTTATTAGTGTTCTAAGTAGATAGATGACAGGGAATGTTGTGATATCTATGAAAACACTAATGATGTTCGTTCATTTGAAATAACATATAATCGACCAGGTTCTCATTATTAATGCCACACTATAGGAAGCAGAAAAAATGATGGGAGGGATGACATAAATGGCCAGTAATCAAGATCATAGTGCATGGATTGAAAATAAATATCTTTATCTAATAAGAGGATTTAATTATGGAAATATCAACAAATAGGAGTAAATGAATCCTTTGGAAAACTGGTGTGTGATTATGAAAAACATATATAGGATGAACTAGAAACATAAGTAACCACTATTTCCTTGATATTATTTTGGGAGAATGCTTCCAGTATGCTTAAGCTATCATTTACCAATTTTGAGGTTTATTTTACTATTTGATCTGGGGGAACATTGTAGTTTTTTACTTTTTCCATAAAAGTGTTCTTATAAAAGAAGAGTTAATTTTTAGTCATCTAGGCTGTATTGGGTTTATGTATTCCTTTTTTGAAGGGAGATAGGTGGTACACTTATTTGAGCCTAAGGCATGATTAGTGAAATGATTTAATTATATATTCAGGTGATTCCATTGTCTTTTGATGAAGTACCTAGGGTGATCTAGAATCAAGAAAGTATTTTACGAGTAGGGATTTTTGAGTTTATGACTCTATTAACGTGGGATTTCCACTATTTCTAATGTATTGAGAGCACACATAGAATTTGGTTACTGGGAAAACACCATTTGATGGGTGGGCATGGAAGAAATCATGGAATGATGAAGGATCATTATTTTGATGATGAGTTCCAAGGGAGATTTTGGATTATATTTACTGACCTGTAGTGTAACATTATCAACTTATTCTTGTGATGGAGGACTCACTAGAGTGTGAGTTAGGTGATAAGGGTACATGACAGTTTTTATTGGTACAATTCAAAACCATAAATCAGTGAGTGGCCATATGCGAGTTGAGGACCAAAGTTCTCAAGGATTTCCATTGGAATGGATTCCCCTGAGATGTGGTTAGATGAATAATATCCCTCTATGGTATAGGAGTCATTGGAAATTAATTTGGTTCCATGATATTGTTAAACTATTTATGTTGTAGGAAACACATATTAAGTTGAAGTGAGTCAAACAGTTTGTTAAAGAATATATTGCATGTTTGGTTGTGAGCATGGATCGAGAGACCTATACACACCTTTTGATGGAATCTCAATGCACTCCTAGTTAGAGACCATAATTTCTATATTAAAATCATCCTGATTATAATGAGAGATCATCTTATCTACACTGAGTTTCTTTTAATTTTAAATATATTTCTTGGTTTGATAAAAGAACATGTTGAGTTAATGCTCAAGGAGTAGTATATAGAAAGTTATATGATGGGGTGGGCACCATTGACCATTTGTGGACTTGGAACCCTGTGTTCAGTTTATATTTGGAGTTTTCCATGGGTCGTTCAGTTTGATGACCATTTTTTGAGATTGTAATAATGATATTCCTAGAGTGGGGATTACCAGATTGGTCGTAGTTAAACATCATCCTTAAAGGAATAGTCACATATTCTATGAGACTGGTCATTATATAGTTTAGATGGAATTATCGCATAGATTCTCAGGATTAGTGCATGAATTCCAGTTTTTAAAAAAAAGGCTCCACTATGATGAAATGGTTTGTGGTGGGGAAATTGTAAGTACCCGTTTCTTTTTAGACTATAAATTTTGAGCAAATGTTTTATTTTTTTCTCTCAAATACTAGTCAGGGGTAAAATTTTCATTTTTCCATTGTATATAATCTTAGAATATTCTTATGAATGCGTTCATGGCCTATGAATAGGGTTTCTACCCTAGGAAAATAGTTTTTTGTAATTCAAAACCATTTGAATTTTCATGCAATAACTATTATTTCACTTTTAGTAAATTAAATATTAATTTATTCAAAATGTCTTTTTTTGGTAATAACTTTTGAAAATATCATTGGATAGATATTTTTTGTCCATTTAAGTTCCTGAAATAGGTATTTTAGGAAAGGCCCGATATAATCTCAAGTTGGATACTAAGGTGGGGCTATACCACATTTTCCTTATCATTCCTTTTTTATTCATTTATATTTTCTTTATATTTTCTTCTTTCTCCCATGAATTCTCATTCACTACCCTCACCAATAGTGGATAGTGGTAGGTAGATATAGAAAGTGGGAGAGGGGAATAGTGGTTCTTTTATAGATCTTGGGAGGATCTGAATCATCATGTGATGGTTGTAGGTCACAGAAACGGGTGAAGCTTTGGAAAATTCCACCTAAAGGTAGGATGTTGTATATTTTTCAAATAATCAAAATTGATTGGTTTTTTTTAATGTTTTAATGTATTATTATGACATCTTAGGACAACTTTTGGGTCAATCTATATATCTTGAGGAGAAAACTAGGGTTTTAATCCAATTTGAGGGATTTAACATTTGGAAATCCCGATAACAAAATGCATAGTCTAGGAGAAACTTCCACGCGTTCTTCCCAATTAGGGATGAGTATATCTATATAAGTACACAATTCATATAGGGTACACATTTCATGTAATAAGAAATATACATGTAGATAAGTACCCGACAAGACATTCTGTTTCGGGGCACATGGCCATGTAGAGTACACGAACATATGCCGTGTGGGTTTCACACCATGTAAAGGCACACAAACATTATATTTACCTTTCTAGGACATGTGAGGTTCAAGAGATGGTAAAAATTGTAGGGTAAATTCCATGTAAATAACCATCACATCATGTACTTGGGTTCTTACCTACAAACCTTAGTTGAAGTACACAACCATGTAAGTATTGGTGGAACACACCATGTACTGTGTATATATTACATGTACATCCCCCTATCAACCCTTTTATGGGTTTTAGTATTGTTACACTTGGGATTTGGAATTGGACATATGAGTAGTGCATTTTTAGTAAATGTTTTCATCAACCATGATTTTAAGATCCATGTGGTTTTAGGACCCCTAGAAATTATTTTGGGTGCTTTCGTGAATAGAGAGGTTAGCCATCTTGTAATTGAATCCAAATATATCATGTGGGTGAGACCATTTTTTAATGTGTTCCAAGATCATTCTCTCTTAACTAAGTCTTTCATTCCTCTTCTATTTAGGATGTCTCCTTTGTGATATGTGTCCTTCTACTATAGGATTCCATGAGAATAATTTTGTCTTACGAAACCCTTATAGGATTCATCTACCTATGTACCATTTGAAAAATACCATATAGAATGCCTCTACCAAAAAACTCTATTATTGAGGGTACCATGTAGGATACATTTTCCTATATACCATTATGTGGATCAAATGTATCACACATATATTTACTTACCATTGTTGGATCCCATGTTGGATTTTCCCTTTACTTTCTGTTATGTGGATCCATAGTTATGTTACTTCGTTTATGAGTAGACATCGATGATCCTGAGTAGGATGCCTCTTCTTTCTGTTGATTTATGTGACCTAGTGGGCGCCCTGATGATTGACCAACCCTGAGTTAGTGTATCTGGGGTTTGGTTAGAGATGGGAGTGGGTTTCAACATAGATCATGTACCAAACATATAATTTACTGTGGATGTGGTTGTAGTGGTCAATTTATCTATTTTCTAGCCTCAATAATTACATATAAATTTATCTATTTACTACTAACACAATGATGATTATGAAAGGTGATTCCTTGTTTGTGGAAACAATGCTGACGTGATGATATGTATATATCTGAGATGCCCAGATGTACTTCATGGGATATTTCTTATTCATTTATTGGGGTTTATAGACATGAAACCTATGAATCGGTTTCTAAGAACTTCTATTCAAACCATTTGGATACCCATACACACATCTTGGGATCTGACTTTTGAGATTTATATGTTTGGATTTTCTTAAAATCCATGTAGATTATATTGTGTTTGTGTAACGACCCAAACATTCATTAATGGAAATCCCTATTGATCTAATTAAATATCTCTTCATGTAAAATTTTTATATAAAATGCCAACTTCTTTGGTTTTATTTTAATAATTTTGACCGTTTATAATATATTTGTTGAAGGGTGATCACATGATTAGTATAAATATAGGGTTTTAACAATGTAATTTACCCAGACAGAGGAAGTGACGGCCTCATCCAGTTTAATTTCTCCAATCAAAGCCCTTTTGTTAGAGCTCAGAAAAGTGGTTGAATCATTGGGCATTGCTCTTGACCAATCCCAAGCCGAGATTCATCATGTCAAGCTTGAACAGAACCGTTTACAGGAGAAGTGGAAGTAGATAGAGATCACCACACATGCCATGTTATCTGAGATACCCAAGAGTCTCTCACCATCGCACATCTTACTATTAGGTATTATGCGGTTGTTTTATGGGGTATGTACATTATTTTTTTATATAATAATGAATATACTTTAATTTTATCATTGTTATCGTGTCAATGGTTTTTATTGCATAAATAGTGTTTTTAGTTGATATTCAACTAAGAAATATATTTTTATGAATTAATAGATTTTTTAATTAAATAATATTTCAATAAAATATTATTATTATTATAAAATTAATTTTTATTAAATATAAATTATTGTATAATTTTATGAATGCAATTGTAATTTTTATTAATGTTCGAAAGCATTTTTCATTAAAACATGTGAATTTTCGATAAATGCCAGTTTTTATTTTAAAAGTGAAAATTAAAATATTTAGAATATTAACTAGATAAAATAAATATTATTTTTGGAATCAGGAGGTCAAAATTATCCAATGGTGAATTTTTCATAATTTTCTGAGACAGTCAAAGTTTGGGGTAAAAATTAAATACAGTTTAAATATATAATGTGTTTTATGACATCATAATGACCCAATAATGATGTAATAAAATACTATAAGCTTTATTTTCGACCAATATATGTTTTAACATTAAAATAATGTAATTTTGGGTTTGTTTTACTTACTTTACAAAGCATTAATGGACCCTTAAAGACTTATAAAACATCTTGTCTTTTTAAATTGCATTCCTTCGGAGGGTGACTCATATACACATATGCAACCCCATTATTTTAAAATTTTCAGACTTTGGACTTATAAAATATTATTTTAAACTTCCCTTTTCTGAAAACTATGGGCAAAAACCATCTCCTGGTTTGTAATTTGGATTAGTTTAATGTGAGGGTCCCAAATCTAAATAACAAATAATTCTCTCACCTTTCCTATATATACCCACCCAAGATCCCAATTTATCCTCAGTAAAAAACTTTGGAGTTCATCCAACCTCTGCCCTCCTTTCTCTATAATCCTCCCAAGGTGCCCCAAGCTCCCAATAATCCACTCTCAATCCTATCTCTAGCCTTTGGAAACACACTTCTAAGTAAGGGTTTTTCTTCCTTTCTCATTTTTGTCCAATTTTATTCAGTTTGGTATGCCCTTTTAATTTCAATTATAATTGTTGTGGTATGGTTTCACACCTCACCCATACTGCCCTCTTTATGTTTGAATGATAGGAGGCCCCTTTCTCTCCCATTAAATTCCTCCCCTGTACACCCTTTACTATTCTGAAATTCTGAAAGGAATTTCTCTCCCCTCATTTACATTGAAGAAATTCTTATGTATCATGAATATAATTTCCATTATATTTTTTTGGGAAATGTTTCTATATGACCCATTACTGTCCATGTCATGTAAATATGATGAGATACCCATTTCTCTCTCATCAACCACTTTTATGAATTCTTATGTCACGCTGTTACGCTGTCGAAATTACACCGATTTTACAAGACAATAAAATTGTGTATTGAATACCATGCCCATTTCTCTATCAAGGGTTTTCACCTTTATGAACATTTCATTATTTATTATAATGTTTCAGTTATGAATTCAACATTATATTATCTTGGAATAAATGATTATGTTTTATGAATCCATGTTATATGAACCATGTGGCACACTTATGCATGAAATGAAAGTTTTAAGAAGGGTGCACCCATATAGAACTCCAATGCATTGGGTAAAGTATTGTATCATGATACGTCATGTGAAATGGGTGTTGACTGATTCTAATTCAAGTGAAATGAGGTTTTACTCATGCTTCATGTACAATGAGGATTTACTCATGCTCCATATGCAATGAGCCTTGGCTCATGATAATTCCACGTTAAGTGTTGTTGCCACATTTCCATGTTATGATTATCATGATTTATCATGACTTTATGTTTATACTTATCTTGTGATCTATTGATATTCTTATTGTCTAACATGTATTGTATTCTTCATATTATTCCATGATTATTCCCTTACTTGGCTTTATAGCTCACCCTTTTTCTTATGCATGTCCTCAAGTTATCCCATGCAATGCTAAGGAAGAGAGAATGTAGTGGTCATATAAATTAATTTTCAATAAAGATGTTGTGTTTAATATTTTATGTTGTTATGTAATGATCCTAATCACCAAAGTCACTAGACCTCTAGATCATCTATGTTGTATCCAGTGAAGTTTAAGTAATAAATTATGTTTAATTATTTAATAAAATAGCAGGGTTGTCATAGTTGGTATCAGAGGATAGGTTTAGTTATTTTTGGGAATAGGATTAGAAAACCATAGTAAATCCTTAGAGAAAAGAATATGAATAATAAATAACATCCCTAAGTTTTTGTGGGTATTGAGTTAGTGGTTTATCAAGAAAAGACATCCCTATCAGGATACAAGTAGGTAGAGGCATCTCTAGCACAAATGTATCCTAGGGGTAAAAACCGAAAACATTGTATTGAGCTAGACTCGAACAGGAAATGATGCATGATGACAGGCCTTGCTGCACTTTTGGTTATGAAACTCATGGGGGATATGCTTTATTAAATTCAAAAGCATAGTATGAAACACTATTAAGGGACTAAAAAAATTCTCTATGAATATATGTTAGAAAGTATATCATGGATAACATAGACTGAATCCAATAGATTGATATGTTAAGGAAGGAAAAGTTATTTATAAGTCATCAGTTTTTCCTTGTATTACCCTTTATGTGGTACCCATAACTTTCCTTTTATTCCATCCAATGGCCACTAATAGGATGACACATGCTAACAACAGATGTGAAGATCAATGTGATAACTATACTAATGAGATGCCCAATCCAATGGGAGCAGGAATCGATAACTTTGTTATGCTTCTCTCTCAACTAACTCAATATTTGAATGCAAACATGGGTCAAGAGGAATGTTCACCCCCCCTAAGAAAGAACAAGATGCTATCGAGAGCTTCATGACACAAAGGCTTCATAATTTTAATGGATCATCTGATCCCTCAATCGCTGAACAATGGATCAAGTCCATTGAAAATATATTATCCATCCTTCAATGTTCTGAACAAGAGAAGTTTCTCCTGACAGCTTATCGTGTGGAGGGTGAATGTTATCAATGGTGGATGTTGATAATAAATAAAAATCCTTATGGGGAGATCGAGGTGTTGGAATGGAAAGATTTATGGAATATGTTTTTCGATAAATATTTCCTGTGTACCATCCAGCATAAGCTAGAAAGGGACTTCTTTGCCCTCAAGTAAAAAAGACGATGAATCTTTTGGAGCGTACGAGGAAAACATCACAAGTCTTTCACGATATGCTTCCGACTTTGTTGTTACCCCCCAAATGCAAGGTTGACTACTTCTTTGGTGGGATGAAACCTAGCATGTGGAAAGCACTGGTGATCCGTGACTTTGACAGCTACGAGGAAATTGTCCGATGTGCCCTCAATATCAAAATGGAGATCAGAGAATCTCAGGGGTATCATGGGGATAATAAGCGTATGGTGTAAGTCAATGTTGGAGGTATGATGGATAAATCCAACAGTGCTAAGAAGATCCAGTACCCCACATTCTAAGGGTGTGGAAAGAAGTACACCATAAACTACCTAAAGGGGATGAGAAAATGCTTTAGGTGTGGAAGAGAATGGAACATAGCTATTAACTGCTGACAAGAAAAACCCACAGCTGTAACATATGAGAGGAACTCTCCATTCGAATCTCATCGCATTGTTCATTGCTACTACTACAAAATAACCATGGCATATTGCAAATTAGTTCCTTAATCCATGGGTTTTCGAGAGGCAACCAATAACCTCCAAGGCATCATGGGAGAGATTTTTACATCACTACTGATGAAGAGAACCCCGAAAAATAAGTGGTGACATGTATGATAGTTTTTCATTCAATAATTGCAAATGTACTTTTTCTTCAGGTTCTACGGATTCATTTATATCTCAAAAGTTTAGTAGAACAATTCCAGGACAACCACAAATCATTGAATTGAAGATGTCGGTGATTACGAAAAATTGGGAAATCATTGCATCCCATGAATATAACTCCTCACCTGTCATAATCTGTGGATTAAACTTCCCAGCGAACCTCATCATACTCCCTATGGTGGAATTTGATTCAATTCTTGGAATGTATTGGATTTACTTATTTAGAGCCAACATAAATTTATGTGAGAGGTAAATCACTCCCCATGTGGTTAATCGACCCACGATTCTTTACAAGTGCAAGGAGGAAGATGAATCTTCATTAGCTCCATCATCTCAAGAATGGATATTACTACCTTATGAGCCTGCGTATCCGGCTCAGATGATTGAGTATAAGGAGGAAACCATCCTAGAAGACATGCCTATTGTGAGGGAATTTGATGATGTGATTTCCCGAGTAATTGTCTGGTCTTCCTCCTAGAAGAGATGTTGAATTATCAATTGATATTATACCTAGGGTGTTTCTAATATCCAAGACACTATATAGAATGGCTATTTTGGAGCTGGAGGAGCTGAAGGAAAAACTACAGAAGAATCTAGATAAAGGGTTTATATGCCCAAGTGGTTCACCATGGGATGCACGAGTCCTCTTCGTCAATAAGGACGAGTCAATTCACCTTTGCATCGATTATCGTGAGCTTAAACAATCATGATAATGAACAAGTATCCTCTCCCATGAATTGATGACATGTTCGATCAGCTGTGTGGAGTACAATACTTCTCCAAGGTGGATTTGTGGTCGGGATATTATCAAGTAAGGGTGAAGAAGGAAGATATTCCCAATACTAATTTTTGTACAGCATACGATCACTATGAATTCATAGTAATTCCTTTTGGACTTACTAATTCTCTAGAAATTTTAATGAACTTGATTAATATAGTCTTTAGAGATTACCACGACAAATTTTTGGTAGTACTTAAAGATGATAATCTGATATACTCCAAAACAAGGGAGGATTATGAGTAGCATCTAAGAACTGTACTAGAGACCTTGCGAAAGGATACTCTCTATGCAAAGTATAGAAAGTGTGAGTTCTGGTTGAAGGAGGTCTCATTCTTGGGCCATATCATCACAAGAAAATGACATATCTTTGGATCCCACCAAAATAGATGCAATTGAGGGATGACTGAGGCCAACATCGATAATAGATATCCGTAGCTTTTTGGGGTTAGCTAGATATTATCGATGATTTGTGAGAAATTTCTCATGATTTTCCAACCCTCTTACCATGATGACTCGGAAGGGAGTAAATTATGCTTGGAGTGATGAATGCGAAGAAAGTTTGAAGGACTTGAAAATGAGGATTATCAATGTGCATGTGCTCACTTTACCCACAAGTGGAGAACTTTTTGTGGTATTCAGTGATGCTTCGATGAAGGGCCTGGGATGTGTGTTGATGAAAAATGGAAAATTCATCACCTATGCTTCAAGGAAATTGAAATTTCATGAATAGAACTATACAACACATGACCTTGAGTTGGATGTAGTGATCTTCACTTTGAAAATTTGGTGGCATTATCTCGTTGGGGAAAAGTGTGAAATATATACGGACCAAAAAAGAATCAAGTATATGTTCACACATAAAGATTTGAACATGAACAAATGAAGATGGTTAGAGATGATCAAAGACCATGACTACTTAATCCATTACCCATGTGAAAGAGAACAAGGTGGAAAATTCCCTAAGTAGAAAGGACCCAATGATTATATCATTAATGAGAATTGAAAAGGATCCAATCTTCTTATATTTGATGAAGATGGACATGGGAATCATAATGAAAGGAACATCATCAATCCTTTCACAAATTATTTCTCAACCATAACTTTTGGAAAGGTTAAAGGATTATAAAAAAGATGATGTAGGAATTCAGAAAAAGGTGAAAGCTATCGGAAAAGGGAAATCCTCATAGTTTAATGTTTGTGAAGATGGAATTGTGAGATTTGGGAAATAGAATATGTGTTACATCATGTCCGAAGCTGAAGAAGGAACTTTTGGATGATGCACATTGTTCGAATTTCTCTATTCACCCAGGAAACACAATGATTAATCAAGATCTCATAGAGCATTATTGGTGGGATAATATGAAGAAGTAGATCGATAAATATACATCAATGTGCCTATTGTGTCAGCAAGTGAAGGCATAGAGGAAAAAGTCTAAGGGGATGATGCAACCATTTCCCATACCAGAATGGAAATGGGAGAAAATCACCATGGATTTTGTCACCAGACTTCTGAAGACATCCAATGGAAACAATGCAATCTGGGTTGATGTGGATCATCTTACAAAGGCTGCACACTTCATTTATATTTGGTATGACTTCTCATTGGATCAACTAGCACAGATATATATCAGGGAAGTGGTAAGGCTCCATGGAGTACCACTATCTATTGTGTCCGATCGAGATCCAAGATTCACCTCCATGTTTTGGAAGAGTCTTTAACATGCTATGAATACTGAACTAAACTTCAGTACGACCTATAATCCTAAAACTGATGGCCAATCTGAGTGGACTATCCAAACACTTGAGGACACGTCGAGAGCGTGATCAATATACCTTAATGGAGGATGGGATCAACATCTTCCTCTGGTTGAGTTCTCTTATTATAATAATTTCCACTCAATCATCCAAATGGAACTATATGAATCCCTTTATGGGAAATGGTGCAGAAAACCAGTGTGTTGGGATGACGTTGGTGAGTGTAAGCTGCTAGGACAAGAAATGGTCGAAGAAATGTTGGAGAAGGTGAAAACCATTTAGAAGTATATCAAGTCATCCCGAAGTCAACAGAAGAGTTATGAAGATAATCATTGATGAGACCTTGAGTTTAAAGTTTGAGACATGTTATTTCTACGCATATCTCTATGGAAGAAGGCCGTGAGGTTTGGAATGAAAGGGAAGTTAACTCTAAGGTATATCGTCCCCATCGAGATTCTTGATCGTTTCAGGGATGTGGCCTATCGACTAGCACTTCCACCTACCATGGACAAGGTATATGATTTCATTCATGTATCCCTCTTAAGGACGTACATAACATAACCTTCACAGGTAATCTCTTTAGAGGTGGTACAGTTATAGGATGATCTTTCTTGTGAGGAGAAACCAGTGAAGATCTTAGATCATATAGAAAAAGTTCAACGAAATATGACAATGCCCCTCATCAAGGTGTTGTGGAGAAACTACATGTTTGAAGAAGTGATGTGGGAATTGGATAAAATGATGAAGCAGAGTTACCAACATATGTTTTAGTATGGGAAAAGGAAATTTTGAGGATGGGATTTCTGAATGGGGGAAGATTGTATTGACCCAAAGTTTCATTAATGGAAATCCCTCTTGATATAATTAAATGTCTCTTTATGTAAATTTTTTATATAAAATGTAAAATTATTATGTTTTATTTTATGAATTGTGACCATTGCTAATATAGCCGTTTAACAGTGGTCACATGATTAGTATAAATATTGGGCTTTAACAATCTAATTTACTCCGACATAGGAAGTGATGGCCCAATCCAGTAGAATTTCTCCATAAGACGCCCATTTGTCGGAGCTAAAAAAATAGGTGGCATCATTGGGATTCTCTCTTGACCAATCCCAAGTTGTGCTTCATCATGTCAAGCTCGAACGAAACCATCTACGAGAGAAGTGGAAGTTGATAGATATCACCACACGTGCCATGTTATCTGATCCACTTTAAGAGTCTTTCACCATCTCGCACCTTACCCTTATGTCTTATGGGGCTGTTTTAAGGGGTTTTGTAACAAATACCTAGAACTATGGTTATGTACATTATATTTTTATATAATAATTAATATACTATCATTTTATTATTGTTAACTTGAAAATAGTTTTTGAAGCACAAATAGTGTTTTTAGTTAATATTCAACTAAGAAATATATTTTGATGAATTAATGGATTTTTGAATTAAATAATATTTTAATAAAATATTATTATTATTAAATTTATTTTTATCAAATATAAATGATCGTATAATTTTATGAATGCAATTGTAAATTTTATTAAGGTTCAGAAGACTTTTTTTCAAAACCCGTGAATTTCGATAAATATCAGTTTTTATTTTAAAAGTGAAAATTAACATATTATGAAAATTATTTAGATAATTTAAATATTATTTCTAGAATCATGATGTAAAAATTTTCCAGTGGTGAATTTTTCATAATTTTCTGAGATAGTCAAATTTTTGTGTAAAAATTAAATACCGCTTAAATATATAATGTGTTTTATGACATCATAATGAACCAATAGTGATGTAATAAAATACTATAAGCTTTTTTTCGGCCAATATATGTTTTAACATTAAAATAATGTGATTTTGGGTTTGTTTGATGTATTTTAAAAAGCATTAATGGACCCTTCAAAACTTATTAAACATATTGTCTTTTTAAATTGTTTTCCTTGGGAGTGTGACTCACCTCTACATAATAAACCCAATTATTTAAAGAATTTCGGAATTTGGCCTTATAAAATATTTTTTTACACTTCCCTTTGCCAAAAACCCATGGCCAATAACCATGTGCTGGTTCGTGGTTTGGATTAGTTTAATGTTAGGGTCCCAAACCTAAAAAATAAAGAATTCCGTCAACTTTTATATATAAACCCACCCAAGTTCCCACTTCCTCCTCACTCATAGCCTTTGGAGTTCGTCCAACATCTGACCTACTATTTCTAGAATTCTCCCAAGGGGACCGAATCTCCCAATAATCCTCTCTAAAGCCTCTCTCAAGCTGTTGGAAGCACACTTCCAAGTAAGGGTTTTTTCTTCCTTTCTCATTTTGGTTTAATTTTCTTAATGTTTTTATGCCCTTTTTATTTCCATTATAAATGTTGGGGTATGGTTTCACACGTCACCCATAATTTCCTCCTTATGTTTTAATAATTGGAGACCCATTTCTCTCTCATTAAATTCCTCCCATGTACACCAGTTACTATGCTGAAATTCCGAAAGGATTTTCTCTCTCCTCATTTACATTCAAGAAATTATTTTGTATCATGAGTCTAACTTCCATTAAATTTGTTGGGAAATGTATATATATGACCCCATTACATTCCATGTCATGTAAATATGATGGTACACCCTTTTATCTCTCATGAACCATTTTTATGAATTCTTATGTCACGCCGTTACGCTGCCGAAATCGCACCGATTTTCCAAGCCAATGTCATTGTGTAGTGAATACCATGCCCATTTCCCTTTCATGGGTATTCACCTTTATTAAAATTTAAATATTTATTATAAATTTTCATGTATTAATTACACATTCCTTTATCATAGAATATGTGATGATGTTTTATGAATCCATGTTTTATGATCCATGTGGCACACTTATGCTAGAAATGAATGGTTTAAAAAGGGTATTCCCTTATAGTGCTCCAATGAATTGGGTAAAGTATAGTATCACGATATGTCATGTGCAGTGGGTGTTGACTCATTATAATTCAATTTCAACAAGGTTTTACTCGTGCTTCATGTGAAATAAGGATTTACTCATGCTCCATGTGCAATGATCCTTGGCTCATCCTAATTCAATGTTAAGTGTTGTTGCCACATTTTCATGTTATGATTATCATGATTTATCATGCCTTTATGTTTATTCTTATCTTGTGCCCTATTGATATTACTGTTTTTTAACATGTATTGTATTCCTCATTTTATTCATTGATTATTCATTTACTAGGCTTTATATCTCACCCTTTTTCTTATTCATGTCCTCTAGTTATCCTATAAAATGCTTAGTAAGATGGAATTTAGTGGTCATGTAAAAAATGTTTTCAATAATGATGTTGTATTTGATGTTTTAAGTTGTTATGTAATGATCCTATGCCCGAAAGACACTATACCTATAGATATTCTATGTTCTATCAAGTAAATTTTATATAATAAATTATGTTTAATAGTGTAATAAAAGAGTAGGGTTGTCATAGGTTGATTTATCACTCCTTAATTTGTTTTATAATGAGGATGATTATGCACTCATAGATTTTTGGTTTAAGGAGTTTGATTAACTACGTATTTATTGTTTTCATGAAATTCCTAGTATAATGATATATGGTAATGGAATCCCTACTAGGGATACATGTGGATGATGACACTATCTAGTGAAAAAAGTTTATTATGCTATCCATGAAAGATTACTGAATTTTTATGTAGGTAATGTTGTTCCACATCATTGAAATATATATAAACATGGATTATTATTCTCTCCCGAGTGATGGGGTGGAATTTGATTACCCTAAACAGAGACTACAAGGGGTGTTAAGGTCACCTCATATGTGCTATTTCTTTATTCATCACCTATGGCTTAGAATATTAGGGATTATCTGAGTCGAAATGTTGTGGCTACCTTGTAACCAAGACCTAGTGTAAAGGCATTGTACTGGAGTTACATGGTGAGCATGGAAAAATTTCTAGTTCATACTTATATATAAATTAGTGTTTTCAGTGTTTTGAATCATTATATATAATGATTGGATGCATCTATCGGTGAACCTAGGGTAAGGATGAGTATCCCACTATGGTGACGTAGCATGTTGAAAGAAATTTCTGGCACTGGCCGAAGAAAGTATTATCGATTGGGATTACAGACCCAATGATTGGCATAATTACACATGGCTTGAGTTGTAAAAATATCTATCCTAATTAACTCTTAAGAGGATGTCATGAAAATCAAGATTATGGATCCAAGTAACAACTTCTACTATTTATGATTGTTTCACATTAATCATGTATATTCTTATATATATATATATTTATTTATGGGAATATATATATAAATATAATTATAAATATACATGATAGAACCTCACCCTGATGACTATGATTACATAAATAGGGATCGGCGATGGTTTCACTTTATTTTTTTTCTTTTCAGTTTTGTATTGGGTAGGCAGGAAATTTTTAATGAGAATGAACATATGAAAACATTTTTATTTGTTCATCATTGGGGTGTCCTACCAAGATTATTTTTAACCACTTTACATGCATCTTGGCGTGAATGATGGTATTATATTTGCTTTTCATGTTGAGAAAAAATGTACGGTGGATAGGTATAATGCCCAAAGTATCTGAATCGAGTAGAGTCACCCATGTGGATTCTTTTTATCAGGCCAGATCTACACATCAATGTCATGGATACTTCATTTTTGGTCTGACTCAGATTTAGTAGTAGGTCCTTGTCATTTTATTTTAGTTTCTTTTATGTACTCCAACATGCATAGTTGGCCTAGTGGGTGACTTGTGTTGATTTTATGACATGTATATTCAAGATTTTTTATCATTATATTTATTATTACAACAGTATTGTATTTCAACTATTTTCTACTTGTGCACTCAGTTTTTTATTAACATAGAGATATCTCATTTTTTCAGTTACATTATTCTGATATGAGGGTATAATATCCCCCACCACACTACCTATAGTCCCTCTATTATAGTTGGTAGCCTCTGGTATACAAGGAAGAGATGTTGAGGCCTTTTGGAGAACTTTATCGAGAAACTAGTTTAGTGGAACCTAAGTCTTATTGTTATAATCAAACTTATAATTAGATTTATCCTAAATTTAGAGGTCAAACTATAATAATTTTATTATAAAACATCTGAAAACTGAAAAATGTAATTATATGTTTATCTTTAAAATGTTTTTGGAAGATAATTAGAAATTAAGTCTTCACATCATTTTTGGTCATTATATTAGAAATCCACGTATCATATCATGAAAAATATTTTAGGTATTTCAATTTATTGCAATCAGTATCTAGTGATTTCAAAAAAATAAAATTAAAAAACATAATGAAAATAATAATAATTAATATTATGTGATAAAATTTTAGAGTTTTACACATATTTTATTAGAATAAAAATAGTAATATCACATATTATTTTCTTCTTAAACACATCATTTAGTGCATCCTATTTCTTTTAAATTTCTTCCAACTCTATATAAATTTTATATGGAAAATTATTAGGGGATTAATGGGTACAAATTTCACTTCACATAGTTTTCCTTTAATATTGTAATAATTTAAATTAATATATAAAATATAAATATTTAGTTACCTTAATGAACATATTTTATCAATTTTTGGAGATACATATTTTGAATATGTACAATTTTTATGCATTCACAATTGATAATCCCATTCAGTAAAACTTGATGAAATAATTTATACTCTCAAGAAAAATGCTATTTTTAATGAAAGTTACAAATATTTATTATTAATAATGAATTTAAGAAATAAATCAATATTTATATGTAGTGACTATAGGGAATCATAATTTTAATATATGATGATATGGAACTGGAAGAAAAATGGTAATCCTCAATGTTCCGTTAGTTTTATTAGTCGATTCATTGAATTTTCTTGACCAAACCTTCCATTTCCCCATTTTTTTATCTGTTTTCAATACCATACATCACTTTAAATTTTTTTCCTTAACCTATACAGGTTTTCCATTTGGAATATTTTTAAGGAAATTCCTATTTTATCATTATAATATTAGACAATCATGATATTAATGTTCCAATAACATCATTGACTATTGCGATATATATATAATCAAGTGGAACATACATCATTGTGATCATCTATTAATCTACTTTAATCCTTACTCACATGTGATATTTCGGGAGTTCATTGTTGGGTACTTTGTCTCTAGTGATATTATACCTCATACAACTCACAACAAGGTTTTATTTAGGTGTTGATAGATAAAAATAAAATACAACATTACCCATAACAATTTTCATAATATAATGTTATCAGATGTTGTTTGATTCTCATTTTTAAGAAAGAGTAATGAAAAGATTTATTACCTATGAAAATGTAAGCAACTAGGGGGAATGACTAGCATAAAATATAGTGGTTTCATTTGGTTTTTCATGTGATTATCTTTGTTCCACTACCAGTTCACTTTGATCTATTAGCATGTATTGGTTTTCCAAACCAGAAAAGAAAATAATATCTTTATAATAATATATATGAATAGGAAATCCTATCATCATTTTATATATAACATATTGTGGGTTTTTTCTTTGAAATTCATTATAGGAGATACTCCAAAACTTATACATTTAATATGAACACATTGTTATGGTCACATAAAAGCTATTGAAAGCAGTTTTTCTTCGGATATGGATGCTTCCAATTCCTGTGTCTACACCGTATAAAAATTATGTGATTAGAAGTTTGTATTTTTATATAACACTGTTATAAATCATATAGAAATATTATTATTTCATAAAAATACATGTTTCCCATATTATTAACATGTTTTCAACAATTTTAATACCCTCTTTATTTATATAGGCCTTCTTCCATTGCACATGATGTGAGATGGAAGTGGATTATGATTTTGATTCATAAATATATATATGAACAATGGAACATAGGTTGATTAATATCACATAAAACAATTATTATTGATTAAGTTACATACAAAATCATTTTCTAGTGATGTGTACACCATCCTTCCATTATGGTTGGGGTAGTTTGATTTTGAGGCACATTGTTTATTATTAGAAATCCTTTTTTTGTTTCGAAAATTTATAATTTATAATTTAATTAGATAAAATACATAATGTAAAATAATATATTATTCACTAAAATTCACAAAAATGATATCTCATCTTAATGAGTGACTAATGAATTTTGTGTTTCATTCTGTATAATGTGTTCATCAGTAATTTTTGAATGGGTATTTATATTCCCCTCAACATCCCTGATATGATACATTGTTAGAAGAGTCTAGAAGCCTCTATGGGATTTTCTGGTGCCCTTTATGACATATTTCATAATGAAATCATCTAAAATAAATGAACTGTATAGGGAATAGGAAAAATTAATTCAAATTTTCATTGTATAATTTTTTCGGCAAAATAGAGAATGTATATAATAAGAATACCATAATATCTTTTTAATGGGTTTCATCCATTACGGGAGGGACATGTCACCATTAATATATAACAATCAAAACATTCATCTAAATTTGGACAACAACGTAACTAAAAACAATGACTTGTTGGGGTAAATAGTTTATCCATGTTGATTCTAGTCAACCTCCAATTTTATACCATTTCTTATTGCATTGAAAATTTTAGTCAACAGTTTGATGATGCATCATTTTTTTTATCAATATGGTGTTGATCCCCTAATAATTATTTAGTTTAAACATTAACTGCATGTTCTTCCCCAAGATTGGGAGCATCATCATGTTTAAAAGTCATTGTCTACCTTAGTAGTTAAACATTTATTATATATTATTTCAATAAAATATGGAAAAAATAGTATGATGCGGAAAATCATAGTATATTAAAAATCACTTTAACCTAATCATTGAACTCTCTTTCCCTTTGTAAACATTGAAGGGATTTAGATCCTTATCGACACTCCAAATCCCATTTCTTTGGACCCCTAAAACATATAAAAAATCATCTACATAGGTACCACCATTAACTAATTTTGATCTTCTATTGACAGGGTCCTTAGGAATTGATTTTTTATCTAACCCTACAGTAGTTTTAGTCTCCAACAGGATAATAGAATTTTTTTTATCAGATATGATACAAAATACATTGACTAAATGTGATGCCATTATGAATGGCTAATAGTTTTACCCTTCCATTCAAATATTTATATTTAGGAATCCCATTTCATTATCTTTCAGTAAACTCCTATTATCAGCCCATTTAAAATAGAAAATTTGAACTTGGAATGGTGTATAATAATACAATTATATCTATCAGATAATAAAAAATATGAAAATTTCTTTTAAATTGGATTTTTATCATTAGAATCACATATGATTATTAATTAATCCACAAGGATAACTGTAAAATATTTTTCTTTGTATTTTGGCCATAGTTTTATTTTGTATAGAACTGATAACAATTTATTAAAAAAAGTATCATATAACATTTTTTTATCCCAAGGCCATCCATAAAAGTTGTTTGAAAATTTAATTTTTAATTTCATGTATCAACATACATATATGATCATAGAACCATTCTATTAAAATTTTGTAGTGTCTATATGATATCAAAAATTTATCCCTTGATAAATTAAAATATATATGATTTTATTTGTGTGCTTGAACATATGGATCAATATATTCACAATTATGTAAAATTCAATGGTGATATTTATCCTTCTCTGTGATGGTAATTATGAAAATATATCTTCCATAAATTCTTTTTCATGTAAGGAAACGTCAATGATGAGACTTTAGGAGATTGAATCTATCAAATTTTGATAGGTAATCAGTTTAGAATTAAATATATTCTCCAAAAATATATCATTATATTATAAAACCATGTTCCCAACTTGAATTCATGAAAATCCCTTTCCAAATCATCATATATAATTCAATTCAGTAAATCCATCTATAATTAACATCAAAACATAGTTGACACTCTATAACCAAGTGAACAATTAGGTAGAAGATTATATCAAATAAATATTATGGGAAGAACATATCTAATTCACATAATATGACTAAAACCTCATTATTCATGAATTTAAACTTTACCATTTCCATAATTTACAACATATGTATTAAAAAAAGAAAATATACTGGTTAATATATTTCATTCATTTTTTGAAAGAATTAAATGAATGTATAAGAGTATCAAATATTCAATGAAAATTTTTTAGTCATGTGATTTTAGTCCATATATCATAAAATTTTTCATTGAGATGACATTGTTTAAATTTCATGAATACCCATCTGGAACTTTTTCAACATTAAGGAAAATGAAAATTTTCAATTTTTTCTATCTTGAGCAAGTGTATGTTGCTAGAGGATGAAAATTCCACCCTTTACCTTTCATGAGTGCCAAATCATCCCTTATATCCATGTTAATAATTTTTAACCAAGCCCTGATTCAATGTTCTTCGGCTACAACATTTAGTAAGGTTCCAAAAACACTAGAAAATACATTTTTTTATATTCATGAAAATAAGAAACATTATGACATAAAAAAATTAAAATATCATAAATAAAAAAATTGATTTCTTTTTTCTACATAATTTCAAACATTTTTAAAAAATGTTTTATAGAAATTATCGTCAATGTATTATACATTATAGTACCATTGATCACCCTTTATTAGAGATAGTGTTATACCACGATCTGTATTTCCATCGAATGTTACTGACCATGACTAGTATTTATGTTGTTGGGGAAAAAATTTCTAATGATTTAAAAATATAGTTTTAGAGGAATGTTTCAGCCGAACTATGTCTTTGTATCTTCACAAATGGGACACACCAAAAATCCTTTATTATTATAGAAAAAAAAATTACATAACAAAGAATGTAATTTATTATCCCATACAACATAGAACATAATTTGAATTCATTGCATCTATGAGAATCAAGAATTATAACACCAATATCCCATATCAATTTTAGTCCTTGGATCAAAGGATCTCAATAGACATCAATACCATTACTTGGTTTTTTTGGTCTCTATATTTGTAGAGGCAACATAATTTATTTTCACTTCATGAATATCCAATGTGAAAAGTTTTAATTTACCAACATGACTAGATATAAACCGTGACTACTATAATTTATACAAAAAGTATTTATTCCATCAATATATAATATAAGACAAAATTTTCTTAGCACATTAACAAATTCAGGACACTCATAATAATTTTTTTCCACAGAAGAGAGTGTGATCAATGACTTAGTTTCCCATATTTAATTATTATATATGAATTCTAGGTCAATTGCCTCATATTTTTCAGACATCCATATAAAATTATAAAATATGGAATGATATAAATGTAACATACATATTTTAATGGACATGATATATCAATCTTGTATATATATATTCCACACTTACAACATTTTTGAGTGATTTAGGATCTTTAAAATACAATATACAATCATTTTTATAATTGTTTATTTTTTAAATATTTTTCCCATTCGATGTAAAATTAATTTAACATCACATGTTTGATATATATGTTCATTAACTTCAGGTTTCCTATCATTATAGAGACTAAGTAGTTCTATAATGATGGTGTTTATCCATATTCTACCATTTCACTAATTATAGAACTTCTATATCGTTGGAAATGTTGTGTATTTAATACAAATGGTATGCAATGGTCGCATATCAAAGACATTTAAACTCTAAAACAACTTTGTAAAATCACGAAGTCATCTTAAATTTCAATTTTAATTACATTAAAATGATATATATCATCATTTATGAGGATATTCATATCAAATTATCCATAAAACACATTATCCACCAAATCAGTGTGCCCTTTTAGTTTTCCAATTTTAGTTCAACATTTATATCTCTGATCTATTCCATGATAGATTACATGCAATTACAACTCTTCTATACTAATTTCCCTTGAATAAAGACAATGTAAACCTGGAAAAATGACTTGAGAAGGGTAAAATTCATGCATTATGGAAAACATGATGACCAATTTAACACCATAATCATACAGTTCAATCATAAGATTCGAGTGAATCCATTTTCAATTCATATCTATACTACTAGGTTTATAAAATAATAATTTTATACAAAAAATAAACAATTACACATAAATATTCATAATGGAAGGTAAAATTTCTAGATAGTTATGTGAAGGGAAGCCCAAATTTTGATTATATTGAATAATTTTTGAATTATTTGAAGAAAATGGGTAATTAAATTTATGAAAACAATTATTCTGTTATTGGATGGTTTTTTCCTCTGAAATAATTAAGAATAATCACTAGTACCAAGTGTGGGATATCTACCTCTGAGAGTAGTTTAATAGAAATAGTTACACTTCCAAAATAGATAGGGAATGCGTCTTAATAACCAAAATACAATAAAAAATATTTGGGATATGAAACTGATAAGGATAAACAATTTATACATAAATCTAAATTTTTTCAAGATGGGTCTTAGTGAAGAACATGAAAACATTTCATAGATCTCTTCCTAAAGCTGATAAATTAGTAACATCAAATTATCCATACAAGGGTATCCTTGATTGGTGTGACCGTGAGAATTATCATCTAGATGGTCTTATAAAGACTCATGCTGAGACACAAATTGTAGTATCAACATTCAGAATAATCCTTTAATTACTCAATGAGAAGGAAAATGTCATTTTCTAAGTATTGAATTTCAAAATCTCTTATCTTCCCATGAAAAAAGTGTAAATTCTTGTATGGTTTTTATAACCATGAAAGGATGGAGTCTAAATAGTAGGAAGAGTTAATATTTAATAACTTATAAACTTGTTATGTGGTGGGTGATGTGGAATTTCATTAATAGTCTGATTGGAATATTAAAGGTGTGATAATTTTTATGGGACTATCACCTGTTAGGGAAATAATTTCATGTAAGATTAATTCTATGATCTAGAAAAAGAATTAAGATGTTTAAATAATATGGAACATTTGACAACAGAAAATCATTGGTCAACCCTTGATCCTCATTTCCTTTAATTATTAAATCTTACCAATTAAAGTTATCCAATTTAATAATAAATGTCTCCTCTCTCATTTAATCACATTTACTAGGTTCTGATACACATTATAACTTAAATCAAGGTCTTTAAAATAATTAATTCATTTAAAATTATAAAATATATTATTAAATTTTTTAATAAAATGTATTTCTTACTCAAAAGAATCACATAGGGAAATATATTTATCTAATCATCACTAATTAATGTGATGGTGAGGGGGAGAGTGAACCAACAATGGTTCATGGAATGAGAGATTTGAGGAACATGGGAATAATATGGATACATAGAAATTTGAGATGATTAGAATATGTGCATTGGGAAAACTTGGTCTACTTATCATTTATAGTCACCACCATACATGATAGTAGGAACAATTTTCTTAATTACATAGTTAGTAGCTCCATGTTATTGGACTAATAAATAATTATACACAAGTGAAAATAAATTTGAAGGAGTGAGGGAGGGTGATGCAATAATAGCTCAAGAAAAGAGATATTGGGTGAAGAAAAAATGATGTATATTGAGGAAATATAATATAGATTTTACATACAATATTCATACCATTTAGTGGATGAAGATTTTTCTTCCTAACTCAGTTGATGATGATTTATTTGATTATTCAAAACCATGTTACATCAATAATGATAATTTTTATATAAAATGAGTTCAAGAAAAATCCCTAATTATTAATAAAAATGAGGAATAGTGTATAATTTTCTCTTGGGATTCTTAGATCATGCAAATTATGTATCCATTTTTTTAGTGGTGAAATATAAAAATTCATTCCTATTATGTTTATGTCTCTTGATGTTATAGAAATGATTAAACAATAATTAGGTCGATCACATTCATGTATTGAAATTATTTTTTCATGGTGGAATATAAAATTAATTATTCCCTAATCCTCCCACTACTGCATCATTAATGATATTAATACCTATTAGTATCTAGTAATCCTCCAGACTATGTATCAGAGTATTATTCTGAGTATGTAATAAATAATAGTTACTGTTTGTTGATTGGAAGGTATTTGTGTTCTCTTTTTGTGGATAGGAGTTTGTTTATCATTTTTTGACCATAATAGATCATATTAATTCAGTGAATATATAGGAAGGTTTTATATTTTAGGGTATGAGTTGTCACATATTAAAATATATAATGTTTCCATACCTATTATCCATTGGTTTGGATGTGAATAGAGTTAAAAAGAATGGGTATATTACTCATGTTTATAATTTTGTGTTTACAATAGATGATTTAAATAATATAAATAATAATGTGGATAATCAAAATGCAATTCATTAATTACTATTTGAGAAATAATACACATAATTCAATAAATTTAATATAATAATACCACTTGGGATAATGTGGAGAATATTTATAAAAGAGATGAGAAAGTGAAGGAATCTAAATAAAAAAATTTATCATTTCAAGTGTGACAAAATTTTAATTCATGATGATGATGTTGATGAGTAAATTATATGATTCAATGATGTGTTGTATTCCATTTGAGGTTTTGTGGAGACTCATAATGATTATAGTTTTCCAAAAAAGATACTATATATCTTCTAAAATAAATTTTATGTGATGTTTTCAGCTATTTTATATCATGATTCTAAAAATGTCCATTAGAAATATAATTTACATATTGATTATTTATAAAAGGTAGAAATGAAGTGATATTAGTAAGATAATTATGTCTAAAAATTTAATATCCATTAATACTGTGAAGTATAAGAAGATTTAGAAATATATTAAAGAGGAAGATGAGAATTTTTAATATAAAAACATTAGAAGATAAATTTTAAATAATTGATTTCATTTAGAAAATTATGTTTTCAAAAATTTAATGGAATTTATTGAGGAAATATTTCACTAAAATATAATAAATGGGGAACTATTGGATATTTTGCAGCTAATTTTTTAAATTTTAAAGAAGAATAATGTTATGAAGATGTTGATTTATCTAGATTCTATTTAAATAATAAATCATAAAAATTAAAAAAGAAAAATATCACTTTGACCGTAAAATGAAAGAAATTCTCAAAATTCAAAAAGAGAAATTTCATACCAAGTTAGATGATAAATGAAGAAGTGAACATGAACCCTAATGTTGAAACAACAAGGGAAGTGGAGGAGATATTTTTTATCAATAAATTTAATGATGATGAGTTTAATGGTGATTAAGACTTGGTTGATAACAGAGAATAATAGAATAAGATGGATATTATTCTAATGCTAATTCTCCAAGATTTTCTTTTATAAATTTTAATATTTTAATAAGAGAATAAATCATTTAAGTGAGATTCGAAAAAAATCTATCAAAATTGATTCTATAGATATTTAAGTGGAATCATATATGCTAAATAATATTGAATATTATATCATTTCATTGAATAAAGAGAATAAAATAATTTAGGCTATGGAAAAGAAGGTTATGAGAAAATAAAGGTAGTTTGAAAGTGGTTAGAAAAAGTTTTGAAGATAAAATTATAGTGAATAAGATCAAGGTCAACATTGAGAAGTCTTTTAAATATAATTAAAAATTATTTATAGAAATATTAAGGATGGTGAAATAGTATTTTTTTTGATGTTTTTGTTAATTAGAAAATATATCATTCAATAAGATTACAAGATAATTCTTGTATAGAAGAAAATATTATATAGTAAGTTGAAGATAATGAAAGTGATTTTTAAGTCAATAGAAAAGAAAATATAAAAATATATATATTTTTAAATTCCAAATAAAATGAAAAATCTATTAAAATACAAGGATAAAAATTTAAGGAAGAAATATTAAGATTATAAGAATTTATAAGGAATATCCATTTATCTTGGCTCATAAGGTGAAGAAATCAAATGATATAATACAAAATAATTGCATGTGATGATTTCTAGAGAAAAATATTCTTATGGAAGAATGTTTTGATATTTTAGATATTTTTGGAATTATAGTGGATTTTGACTGAAATATTTGATTGGTATTTGAACAAATAAAATTGTAAATGTTCATGGAATGCTAAAATTATTACATTAAATCTAGAGAATCAATATAGATATTGAAATTATTTATGGAAGGTGTGATCAACCATGTAACAAAGGTAAAAATTATCTTACCATTGTGCCACCATAGTTTAGTATAAAGTAAAAAAATTAAAAGGTTCAAAACATGAATAATAGAGGAGGGTATAATGATCCTTTGGTGAAAGTTGAATCATAAGATTCAGAAAAAATAGTATTCATGGATTCAATATTTTGAAAAAAACAATTTTTTAACCTTTTAAGTTTCTATGTTACATGGAATAATGCTCACAAAATACACATATTCCTAAAAGATAGAAGTGAAATGAAAATTTAAGCATCCAAGGTATGTTATAAAAAATGGGAAAACATGGAATCACCTATAATGAAGTTGTTAAAATTAAGAATGTCCCCAAAAATGATCATATGATACTATGAAATAGAACATGAACACCCTACAAATCAAAAAATTAAAATTTTAGAACCTGAACCCAAATCAGGTTCAGAAAATAGTGAGAAGTAGTGAGGGGGGATAAAGAATAACAAGAATAAAGGATAATATAAAGGGGAAGGAGTTGATACACTACACTTGGAACCATGACACAACTTAGCCAAGAAAACCCACACTATCGCATATCGCTGAACCCAACCAACCACGAAATGAGAGAGAAGGAGAAAAAAACAACATACCTTATATTTGAGGATATATTCACCTAATAGATGGTCAAGGGGGAGTGAAAATAGTATTTGAAATCATTGAAAACATGTGAATTGTGAGGGAAATTAGTTTAGTTGGTTTTTTATAATATATGGGTGGGTTTTATCAGCGATTCTAAAAAAATTGATAAAAAAGAGTTTTATCAGCACAAAAATAATTAGATTTGATAAAATGTCTCTTTATCAATGCTTTTTTGCATGGATAAAATTCATATTTATCAGAACTAAAGTTTTAGAACTAAAAATATATATTTATGGTGACTAAATCAGCACTGATAAAAGGTATCTTTATCAGTACTAAAACGTTAGGGCAGATAAAGATTGATTTTATCCTGATAATGAATGATTTTATCATAAAAGTGATTCATAATTATAATTATAAATAAATTAATTTGTAAATATATTTATTAATATATTTATTTAGTTATAAATATATTTATATCCTTATATATATTTATAGAAATATATATATATATATATATTAAATGTTGATAAATATCCTTATAAATCTATTAAATCTATTTGTTATTTAAATATAATAATAAATATATCAAATATATTCATATTTAAATATATTCATATTTAAATGTAAATATTATAATTTTTTAATTATTTATATATATAAATCTTTATTTCTAATTATATTAATATATTTCTGAAAAAATATATATTTACCAATAATTTTAATATATGAATTTATAAAAATAGTAAATATATATGTATAAATATTATTATATATAAATAGAGTAGTTTATATATTTATATTTATTTATTTATAATAAAAAATTTATTTATATCATTATATATATTTATATAATTATATGTATATTTAACAAATATAAATATAAATAAATATATATATATATCTAGTAAAAATATTCATTTTCAAAATATATTTATTATTACTTTATAATTATAAATATGTTTAAATAATAATATATGTTAATATAATTATATATATTTAATAAGATTATATTTTATTATAGGTACATAGGGGTAAAATTATAATGAATCAAAGAAATGCAACACACACAACCCGATAGGGCATGCCCCAGCCCCGAAGGGATAACCCACCCATTTTTTATGACCTGAAGGCCCTATGG
Organism: Viscum album; assembly: GCA_963277665.1. Lineage (NCBI taxonomy): Eukaryota > Viridiplantae > Streptophyta > Magnoliopsida > Santalales > Viscaceae > Viscum > Viscum album. The sequence goes on from OY728123.1 coordinate 838,264,522, forward strand.
AAAAGGAGTCCATTACAAATCTTCCAGCCCTAAAAATATTTTTCCCATCACAAATATGGGGGGCCCTAACATATAATTGGTCAGTTGGTGGTAACCAGTTATTATGCTGCATCACTGACCCATTGTTCACCAGCAACCGCCACCTTTTTGTCACCAAATTTGTAACCCCCCAAGCATCCACGATACACTTCTCTTTCAAAATGCAATAGCTTACATTGTACGCAAGATCGAGATTCTAACACACCGTGACCAATCAAAGTAGTCATTATGAATAGTAATTCCCACTTTTTGAAATTTTATAAATTTTATTATTCAAATTGGACTTCATTTTTGGATTCAGAATATCGAAATTATCCTAATATGATTTTTTTTGTTTTTTTCTGAGAACTTCCAATTTTTATGAATATTGTAAAATACTAATCTTTAATTAAAAAAAAATTTTTAAATCAAAATAATTTATAGTGACAAATTATATTATTTAGTGGTTTTAAAGTATAATTAGAATATATTATTTCCATTTTATCCAATGGTGGTCATTAGAATCAATTTTACTTTGAAATTGGACATAAACAATTGCCAATATTTTTATTGATATTCTTTCATAAAAACATGCTATTTGTTCTGACAACGGGAATTAATAATAAAATTTATTAATGAAAATTATATGTTTTGAATTTGGAATATCAAATATATCTTTGGGTGAATTTTTGGTATTTACTGAAAAACTTCAATTTTTGATGAATAGGGAAACCACTAAGTGGTAGTTAAAAACTGATTTTTTTCGTTTAAATGAAATTTTACCGCTTCTGTGAATTTAATTTCAAAAATATGACTTTCATGGTTATAATTATTAATTAAAATGTGGTTCAATGGGATTAAAATAATTTTTGGTGAATTGTAACTTTTGAGTTTTATTAACTGCGATTAGAGGTAATTAGAGTAATTTAAGGTAAAAATAATGTTATAATAATATGAAATTACCTTGACACATGTCCTACTCTTATTGGATGACTCATGGACGAAACAGAAAATCCATGGGTCAATTTGTGGGACCCCATGGAGCCACTTTGGTATGATAATGACATTAATACATTTTATTTAAAGAAAAAATAAAAATGTCAAAAACTTGTATTATTTTACTAAAACAATTATTACAAAGGGTAATACAAGTTATATTTTCAACTATAACTATACATTGGGAAGATAATATGATTTACTACACCATGATAATTTTTTTATAATTTTTAGGCTTCAGATAAATAAATTTATTTATCACACCATGATGATGCAGTGATTTCCTCATTAATGAACAATTTAAATAAAATGAAAAGATAAGGTAAAATATAAGACTTAAACTTTTCTAAAGCCTATTTTATGGGTTTATTTCGAACCATTATCACCTTATCCTCGAAATTTATTATTGTGGGACCTTTAAAATCTGAAAATCATTTCATAATAATGTAACATTTCATGACTTTCCAAGAGTGCCCCTCCTCTCCTCTTATAAAATGCCCCCACCTCTACCACCTTACCCAAACCTCTAAAGCAATTTGGCTCTTCCAACCTCTTACCAAATACTCTATAAACTTCCCTCTATTACTCCTAGAAGCCTCACTTTGGGCATAATTCTTCCTAAGTAAGCCTTAATCTGAAATCCAAAAGAGATACCCGATTTTCAGGTAATGTCTTCTCTTATGTTCTATTGTTTTATTTTGCTTCTCTAACCCATTAAACTCTTTTTATTCCTTTATTTTGTAACAAAACCAGTATATTAAATATACTAGGATATTTTTATGACATGTATTTTATTTACACTTACACACACCTTCGTCTAATGGTTAAAGAACATACTGTTTTTGGGGGTGGCGAATTAATGCCTCACAAAACGATGATTGTTCAATATTATTTTAACACCTCTCATGGTGGCCAATATGATGAAACTATTTCTACATATGATATATATTATTTTTATGTTTTCTTTATTCTTCTTAATTTTTCATTTATGTCATACCTTTATGGTTTCTGTTATGGGTAAACGCGATAATTTCATTTTAGGAAGTTCGGACTACCGCACCCTCAAAGTGATTTGAATCGTTAATGCCATATGTGGAACGTATAAAGGATGGAGTTAAGGATAATATACATGATATTATAATGGAATTATAATTTACCTTTATATAATTATGATTTCATTCCATTAAATATGGAATATGAATGAAAGTAGCGTTCATGCGTACGTATGGCTTACCATCTCCATGAACGGTGAATTTCATTTCTTACCTCTAAATGTTATGTAATATTATAAATGCATTTATATACTCTATATATATGATATATATGATATCTAAATCATTAACATAATTCTATATATAATGGATATTTTACTACATGAACAACTTGTAATTATAAGAAGTTTATTTTTGACTTAAGTACCAAAGATCGACAAAATGACAGTTATTAACTTAAATAATTAAATAATGTTAATAAAATGGTAATAAGTGATATAAAAGGAATAATTAACTTGAAAAAGGTTCTTAAAAAAGTATAAATTTACTCTAGTTTATTATTTATGAGATTAAATAATCATCGAGTCAATTCGGACACGAGGTAAGGGACTTCGTCTCAATCTTCTTTCATTGAGGCATATTTTGTTTTATACACAACTTTCTTTTATACGGTGTATAAACACCTTTGAATTTTATTCAAAAGGAATCTTTATATATGAAGTGGTTTTACTAAACAAGAAAAGGAATGATTTCACTTACGTATGCGGTGACAACGACTTCTCCGCCGCCGCGACCATATTTGAGTTTCGGCTTCCTCTACAAGCCATAATTTTTTTAAATGAAAAATAAATACTAAGTTTTACTTTTCTTTTATTTTGGTATTGAAAATGGTTTTTATAATGTTTTGATTATACTAATGTGTTGCATTGATATCTTATGATTGAAATGTGGAAATGTTATGTTTCCTTTATGCATATTTTATGTGATACGATTATGTCATAGTTCTTGGGCATTGTTTATGATATATTTAAACATTTTAATATAAGGAATGCATTGGACTTAATATGTGACAGGTGGAGCCCGCTATAGATCCTCGATGCATTGGTATGTCTCATTAGACAAACTAGTGTCTTGGCACGAGGCCTTGAAAAAATATTATTTGTAGTCTTGGAACGAGGCCTTGGCTACGTGGTTATGATAGTCTGACATTATGCATTCCATAATTACAAAAGTGGTAATTGATATTGCATGTGATTATTCGACTAGTAGAATATCAATGTGAATAATTAAATGGAACTACTTCATTTTATTTTTTCTATATTATGTTGAAGTTCTTGTTTAAAAGTATTTTGTTTTAGTTATACATTGCCTTAAATGTTTATGTTTATTTATGAAAGTTTATGTTATATTGTTATCCTTAGTGAGCATCTAAGCTCACCCCTTTCTATGTTTTATTTTCCCAGAATGTGAAGAAATATTTTATGACTGACCTATAGGGATAGTATGAAGGGGATATGAGTGTGGACTATGGATACTATGTTATTGTGATTTTTTTTTCACTTTATGATGTAATGTAACATTTATGAATGTATCTAGTGTTTCTAAGGCTACTAAACTAATCGGTCTTTCGAGACTTGATCTTTTGTGATCAAGCCAATGTTACGTAATAATGCACTGACTCTGGGTAACTGTGGTCAGGGTGTTATAGTTTGTATCAGAGGTAGTTTAGTACTAACCATGGAAGCTATATTTAGAAAAACTCTGTTTAGAGCACATAGCCCTAAGATAGACTTTGAGGATTAGTATATAAGAACTTCCTAGAATTTCGGTATTATAAAGAATTTGTGAGTTTTTTGAGCAATACATCCCTATCTGGATACGAGTAGGTAGAGGTGGATCTGGCACAGATGTACCTAGGGGTAAAACCCGAAAACACCGCTTTGAGCTAGACTCGAATGGGAATTGGTGCACGACAATGGGTCTTGCTGCACTCTTGGTTATGACACTCCCAGGGGATATGCTTAGGATAATTCAAGATTTCTTTACAAACCATTATGAAGGGTTTATGAGTATATACTTCCTTAAAGGAAACATTTTTATGATTATGGATTATATCCACAAACTGGTCAATTTATGTTATGTGTTTTGCAAGTTTGTTATTTTGTATTTCGATTCATAAAATAATCTAGTTTTTGCCATTGTTTAGAAATGGAGCCTAGTGGAAGGAATGAAAACCGTATCAATGCCCGCACTCCATGTAGGGATTTCAGTCCTGCTTAAAATAATTATAGTGGAGCCGGTGATACAACTGGTGCTGATCAGCTTATCACCATACTGGGACAACTCACTCAGGTTATGAATAATAACCTTAACGTATGGAGCAGCATGATCCACAATGTGGAGGATCAATGTTAGATAACATCATGAGGGAACAACCACCAATATTCAATGGGAGTACAAATCCCTTAGTATCTGATCAATGGATAAATTCCTTAGAGACAATATTTCATGCCTTGGGAATAGTGAAACGGAAAAGTTTATCCTAGCAGTTTACCGCCTCACTGGAGATGGTGATCAATGGGGGTAATTGATTCAAAATAAAATGGAAGATGAAGAAGTATCAAGTATGGAATGGAGAGAGTTAAAAGAGATTTTATTAGAAAAATACATTCCTCGTGACCATTGAGCAGTTATGGAATGACAATTTCTGAGTCTGAGGAAAAATGAGGATGAGAATGTCGCAAAGTATGATTCTAACTTTATAAGGTTAGTGAGGCATGATGCATATTATATATGTAACCCAAGAAGTAAGATTGATCATTTATTTTATGGGTTAAAAACACTTCTCTGTCGAGCTTTATTATCACAATATTTCTCAACATACAAAGATATAGTCTCGTGTTCTATCAAGACAGAAAATGAATTCTATAAATCGTATGACATTAAAGTAAAGAAAGAGAATAAGTGAAAGATGGAACAAGAGACAGATAAAGGGAAAATGGGAAAAAAGTATTTTCCATTATGTGATAATTTTTGGAAGAATCAGCCCGATACTTGCCTAAAAGAAATGGGAGTTTGTTATAAATGTTGAGAAAAAGGTCACCAGGCTCGTGATTGCAAGGGAAAGAAAAAATCTATCAATGTTGAATGATACAATTTTAGAGAAATGTGGAATTATGTAAATGAATTCCCTAAGCTATATGGAGACTTACCTCAGAAAAGGCCAAGGGTGAAAGTCCAATATTATTCTATTACTATAGTTGAAGTGGAATAATTATTGTATTTGTGTTTTTGCACTCAAGGACTATATTATGGTTATAAGAATAATTTGATATATATAAGTATTGTACTGTAGTACTTGTTGTTTTCATTAAGGATTTAATATGATGAAGGTAATCATATTTTTAGTATGTGACAATAAGAGAAACTTTACTTTGGGAAATCTGATGAATTGATTTTGGAATTTAGAGACCTTTTAGAGAAAGTCTAGACAGAGGTATTTTGGATAACTATAAAGGTTGGAATGGATTAAGTTTAACTTTGGAGAGTATTTTTTAAGGTTAAAAAATTTCTGAAGATTATTTTTGGAATATATAATACTATAGTTTTAGTATATGGACAGCCTACAGGTTGGGGGATAACCCGTCGCGGTGGACAAAACTGTAGGAATCGAACCCACAACCATAGTGCAATAGGCCTTTATTACCTACCACAAGCCAACAGGAAGTCCCTGTTTATTAAAAAATACTTTTCCTAATATAAATGGTATGTGTTAATGTTTGTAACCTTGTAAGATTAGGATAAATATAATATTTTTGTGTTCTATTATCTTTATGAGTGAAGGATGAGTTTTTTGTTTAAATTAGTTGAAGGTTGAAACTCTTCTTGTCAAGTATATATATATATATACCTATCTCTTATTCTATGAATAAATTAATTCATAAAATTTAGAAAAGGGATATTAAAACAAAAAATGTGTTATCCTAATACCTTATGTTTTGTTGAACTGATGATATTTTAAATCAACATAGATTGAAGGCTTTGAGGCCCTCAATTATACACTTGTTTTTGATTGATGACCTCAATAACTCCCTAAAAATATTTACATTTTTCCTCAAATTATATTTCTCTAATTTCCACCAATGTTCTCCTAATTGAGATCATAATATGGTAGTGAATAACTAACTAAAAATTCATTTTTTTTATTTTTGAAACACTTTTTGGTTACATGAGAACCCACCATACAAATCACTTTAAGGCCAAGTGAGAACCATCAAATCATCACAAGGAACCATAAAAAACTTGGTCGAAGAACGATGTCCAGGACTAGGCCCATCCCAAAAAAATCCATAAAAACATATGATACCATCACTTTGCGGATTAGTGAGAACAAAACTCAAGATCCTCCATGATCAGAAATACCATCATCAGATTTTCCCACACCATCCCAATTTGCCAAAGAATACTTTGAACCAGCCGAATTTGGGGGCGTGCGTAAAGGGAAAGGCCAAAAGAGCAGAGGAGAACCATTAAATGAAATTAACAGACCCTGGAACACAAAAACAGAACCCATAGAGCCAAACAGTGAAACAGGGGGGAGCAAACAAATAAATTTACCAATCACCGAGTGTTATTGAGCTCATCCTTTGCTCCCTCGTATTGACCCAGAAGAAGACGATGTCCCTACCGGTTCCGACCCCGGAGAAAACCAGAAAACAGAACTGCTGAGGAGAGGAAATTGTAGGTACCAAGAATTCATGCATATGGAATCCACAAAAACGTACTAAGAATGGAAAACAACAATTCACCAGCTTTGAATTGGAAAGGATAAGAGCACCACAGGCACCGAGCGTTCCTGTGACATCTATCTGCGTCCACGTATAGGCTCAGGTTATCGATGATGACCCTTGAGCAGAAAACCCTATATCTGATGCCAATAATATCCAAATCAGTCTCCACAGTATTGAACTCGGTGGGATTGTCCAGTATACCAACGCCAGCTGGGGAAGGTCGTTTGGCCGCTTCCTCCAGGCGTCGATGCCAATAGCCTCGCGACGATGGGATCCAGGAGTGAGGTTGGAGTCACAGGTCGTCTGCGTCGTATGAGGGGAAATACAAAAAGGAGCAAAGCTGAGGAGAAGCGGTGCGGAGGCAGAAACCCTAGGCCAAACGGGAGAAATGTCGTCTGAACCAACAAACCACGAGGCAGGGGATCGACAACATCACACGAGGTGGTAGCCGGACAGAGGTGGGATGAGAGCCGAGGAGAGGGAGACACCAGTGCTGGGGAAAGGGCTGCTCAAACCCTAGCCGAGTGGGAGATCCCGTGCGGCTACATCTTCTCATTAAATCCATAATACGGTGGTGACTTCTTCATTTCCCTTTCCGTCTTATTAAGGCTAAGTTTTTTAACCTTATTTCCGATGTGGGATTTCCACAAAGGTATTTTCTATTTTCAACATTTTATTTTCAAAGAATAATTTCAAATTGCGAGGATGAAATTTATTGATGTAGGGGTTAATGTAACACCCCAAGCTTCCATGGTACGCTTCTCTTTCAATAATGCAATAGCTTGCATTGTACGCATGTTCGATATTCTAACACACCGCGACCAATCAATGTAGTCGTTATCAATAGTAATACCCACTTTTTAAAATTTTAAAAATTTAATTATTTAAATTGGACTTCATTTTTGTATTCGGAATATCGAAATTATCCTAAGTTGAATTTTTTGTTTTTTCTGAGAACTTCCAATTTTTATGAATAGTGAAAAATACTAAACTTTAATTAAAAACAACTTTTTTTTTCAAAATAATGTATAGTGATAAATTATATTATTTAGTGGTTTTAAAGTATAATTAGAATATATTTCTACCATTTTATCCAATGGTGGTCATTAGAATTAATTTCACTTTGAAATTGGACATAAACAATTGTCAATCTTTTGATTGATATTCTTTCTTAAAAACACGCTATTTGTTTTGACAACGGGAAGTAATTATAAAATTAATTAACAAAACTTATATGTTTTGAATTTGGTAAAATAGAAATCATATTTTAATTTGGAATATCAAATATATCTTAGGGTGATTTTTTGGTATTTTTTTGAAAAACATCTATTTTTGATGAATAGTGAAACCACTAAGTGGTAGTTAAAAAACTGCTTTTTTCATTTTAATGAAATTTTACCACTTCTGTGAATTTAATTTCAAAAATCTGACATACATGGATGTAATTAGGAAGTAAAATGTGGTTCAATGGGATGAAAATAATTTTTGGTGAATAGTAACTTTTGAGTTTTGTTAATCGCGATTAGAGGAAATTAGAGTGATTTAAGGTAAAAATAATGTTATAATAATATGAAATTACCTTGAAACGTGCCCTACTCTTATTGGATGACTCATGGCCGACCACGACAATCCATGGATCAATTTTCGGGACCCCATGGAGCAACTTGGGTAAGATAATGACATTAATACCTTTTATTTAAGGAAAAAATAAAAATGTCACAAACATGAATTATTTTACTAAAACAATTTTTAGAAGGGGTTATACAAGTTATATTTTCGACTATAAATATCCATTGAAAATATAAATAGATTTTCTACATCATGAAATTTTTTTATAATTTTTAGGCATTAAATAAAGAAATTTATTTATCACACCATGATGATGCAGTGATTACCTCATTAATGAATGATTTAAATAAATTGAAAAGATATGGTAAAATCTAAGACATACAGTTGTATAAATCCTATTGGATGGGTGGATTTCGAACCCTTATCACCTTAACCTCGAAATATATCATTTTGGGACCTTTAAAATCCTAAAAGCATTTCATAATAATGTAACATTTCATGACTTTCCGAGAGTGCCCCTCCACTCCTCTTATAAAAGGCCCCCACATCTACCACCTTACCCACACCTCTCAAGCCATTTGGTTTGGCCGAACTCTGCCCAAATACTCTATCAACTTACCTATATTAATCCTAGAAGCTTCACTTGGGGCAGAAGTCTTCCCAAGGATGCCTTTTGCTCAAATAAAAAAGAGTTACCCGGTTTTAAGGTAATGCCTTCTCTTATGTTCTTTTGTTTTATATTTCTTCTCCAACCCCTTAAACTCTTTTTATTCATTTATTTTGTAATAAAACCAATATCTTAAATATAATAGGATGTTTTTATGGGAAGGATTTGATTTACACTTACACACATTTTCATTTAATGGTTAAATAACATACTGTTTCTGTGGGTTGCGATGTACTGCCTCACAAAACGATGATTGTTCAATATTATTTTAACACCTCTCATAGTGGCCATTATGATGAAACTATTTCTATATATGATATATATTATGTTTATGTTTTCTTTATGCTTCTTTATTTTTCATTTAGGGAATACCTTTATGATTTCCATTTTGGGTAAACATGATAATTTCATTTTAGGAAGTGTGGACTACCGCCCCCTCAAAGCGATTTGAATCATTAATTCAATATGTGGGATGTATAAAGGATGGAGTTAATGATATTATATATGATATTATACTGGAATTATAATATACCTTTATATCATTATGATTTCATTCCATTAAATACGAAATATAAATGAAAGTAGCATTCATGCGTACGTACGACTTACCGTCTCCATGAATGGTGCATTTCATTTATTACCTCTAAATGTTATGTAATATTATAAATGAATTTATATACTGAATATATATGATATATATGATATATACACCATACATATAATTCTGGATATAATTAATATTTTAACACATGAACAACTTGTAATTATAAGAAGATTATTTTTAACTCAAGTACCAAAGATCGACAAAATGACCGTTATTAACTTAAATAATTCCATAATGTTAATAACATGGTAATCAGTGATATAAAAGGAATAATGAACTTAAAAAGGTTCTTAAGAAATTATAAATTAACTCTAGTTTAATATTCAGGAGATTAAATAACAATTGAGACAAGTCAGACACGAGGTAAGGGAATTCATCTCAATATCCATTCATTGAGGCATATTTTGTTTTATACAAAACATTCTTTTATACGGTGTATAAAACCCTTTGAATTTTACTCAAAATGAATAATTTTGTACGAAGCGTTTTTACTAAATGACAAAATAAATGTTTTGTCTAACTTATGCGGCGACAATGACTTCTCCGCCGTCGTGACCATTATTTGAGTTTCGGCTTCCTCTATAAGCCATAATTTTTATTAAATGAAAAATAAATACTATGTTTTAATTTTCTTTTATTTTGGTATTGAAAATGGTATTGATAATGTTTTGATTATATTAATTTGTTGTATTGATATCTTGTGATTGAAATGTGGAAATGTTATGTTTCTTTTATGCATAATTAATGTGATACGATTATGTTAGGGTTCTTGGGCATTCTTTATGATATGTTTAAACCCTTTCATATAAGGGATGAAATGGACTTAATAAGTGACGGGTGGAGCCCTCTATATCTCCTCGATGCATCGGTAGGTCTCATGAGAAAAACTAGTGTCTTGGCACGAGGCCTTGACAAAATCTTATTTGTAGTCTTGGCACGAGGCCTTGGCTACATGGTTATGATAGTATGGCATTATGCATTCCATCATTATGAAAGTGGTTATTGATATTGCATGTTATTATTCGACTAGTAGAATATCCATGTGAATAAGTAAATGGTATTAATTCATTTTATTTTTTCCATATTATGAACAAGTTCATGTTTAAACGGATTTTTTTAGTTATACATTGACTTAAATTTTTATGTTTATTTATGAAAGATTCTGATATGTTGTTATCCTCACTGAGCATCTGAGCTCACCCCTTTCTATGTTTTATTTTCCATGGATGTGAAGAAATATTTTATGACTGACCTGAAGAGATAGTTTGAAGGGGATATGAGTGTGGACTATGGAGACTATTTTATTGTGATTTTTTTCACTTTATGATGTAATGTAACATTTATGAATGTATCTAGTGTTTCCAAGGCTACTAAACTAATCAGTATTTTGAGACTTGATCTTTTGTGATCATGCCAATGTTACGTAATAATGCACCGACTCTGGGTAACGAGGGTCGGGGTGTTACTAAATTCCAAAGACAGGGATAGACCACCAACCACGCCTTATTTATTTAATGCATGGACTATTGGCCCGGTGGTAATGAAGCCCATAACATGGCTGGAAACCCTAATACAATGTCAATCATGTATCATCCTCCATGTGCCACCATGCCTATGTCATCCCTGCGTCACCACCTGCTTGCGTCATGCCTACTTCACCACAGTTATAGTACTGTAATAGTACCTACGCCCACCAAGATTTGACCCTTGTTCTGATACAGAATTACAGAGAGCCTTTAGCACTTGGGTAGGCCCCTAACTACTAATAAAGTCATATAAATAGAAATAGAAGTATAAATATAGAAACTATATTCATTATTTAAATATATTTAATACAATTAGATATTATTTTAAATATACCATTAATTATTTACAATTATATGAATGCAATTTTTAATAATAATTATTTATCTATGATTATAAATATATTATTTTGTAATTATTTTAATGATACATTTATAAATAAATAAATTTATAAATATTTATTCCTAAATATTTTTTTATTATTATTAAGGAATATTCAATCCTATGTTCATGCATGATAAAAATAAGTGAAATTAAATAATTAGAAATGAGTATATTTTAAAAATATTTAAAAAATGTATCACTTTAATTAATTAAAAAAATTATAGATATATATCGAAATGAATGTGAATATATAGAAAATCAATATATTTAAATAAATATTTTGATAATATTAAATTTCAAAAATTTAAGATATAAGATAATAAACAATAAATAAATAATACTAATTATAATAAAATTAAAAATATATAAATAAAATTCACTAATTAAAAATATTATATATTAAATATTACCTATTATTAAATGAAATTATAAAATGAATGTTATAATTCAAATAAATAACATAAATATTATGTGTGTCTGTTTATATATATGATTTTATTAATTAAATAAATATTTGTGTGTATGTGTTGTATTTAAAAATGCATTAGTTCTCTTGGGATGACATTTTAGAGGAGTCACACGTAGCAATTGATGGAATCTCATTCCAAGATTCAATATCTAGTGGAAATATTGATTATCATGTCATAGAATATTCTGATGATAGTCATGATTCCATGGAATATGATGCTCAAGATGATGTTGATTTTAATTTTTTGTATGGGAAAATATCGATTTCTTGGAAAACCTAAAAAGTTAAAGTGAAAGTTGATGTAACTAATTCAATTAAATAAAAAAAGGCTAGCATCTTGAATTCTCATCTAAAAAGATTATCTGATCCTATAATGGGGAAGTATTCATCTAGAAAAAAATTGATTCCAATGTGTCTTTTCCTTCATATTTTAATAAATCTAGTGAAAAAAGGATTTTTAAATGAGTATTACTTCATCGTTGAATGTGATTGATCATATAAATAAAGAAAGATGTGAAACACAACCTATTGTGGCTTTGGTAATAAGTGAACCAATGGTTCAAATGAGTCTTAGTTTGACTAAAAAAAATTCATGGTTGAGATTCCTCAAATTTTGATGGTTTTCACTAGTTGTAAACTACTCATGACTATACATTTACTAAAGATAGTGAGAAAATTAAGCATTTCTGTAGTGTTTTGGAAGTTTTTTATTGAATGAAGGCATGAAATTAAATTATTATTAATTTTTCTATAATGAGGAGTGCTATAGGGGATGGTTCACCAAATACACCTTTTTTTGGGACACTCTTTGAGGCCCATACTACTATTTCGCCTCCTTTGTTGGACCCTATTTTTCAATTATTTCCATAGCAGGACCAACACCATAATGCTTCTATACTATCTATTCTAGAAATCAAAGTGGGGTTTAAAACGATGAACTATTTCCATAAATTAAGAACAATGGTATTGATTTTTCTCTAGATAGTGATGATCATAGGTTTTAGAAGGATATTCATTGGATGGATAAAGCTATGACTACTTCTTCATCTCCGGGCTCAGACACGGTTCCACATGTGCCAGATAAACCAAATTGAAAGGTATGTAATCATAATTCGATTGAATTTATTACATTGGAATGTAGTGTGGAGGATGATCAAAGATAAATTAGGGTTTCTAGAGTAAAAAAAACTATGGAAAATATTTATTTCAGCCATAAAGATGATGGAGGTGGGCCATTGATATAGGTCAAAACATAGAGATGAGGATGACATCCTCGTGGTTGGGGTGGCAGGATCTCCCACTATAACATGAACACTCAATAACAATTTTAATATTTTTTTTTTCAAATTTCCATGTATTTATATTCCATCTACTGTAATAATATTTAATTGTAATAATGGGGAAATTGTTTTTGACCAAATCTAAAAAAGAAAATTTTCATTAATAACTTTTTAAATAATTTTTTTAATTATTAAAATTTATTAATTATATTTATATTAATATAATATATATTATTTATATATATATAAATAAAAACTATATTTGTTTAATCTTTTCATTTTTATTCATAAATATTAAATAAATACATTTTTTATTAATTTTTTAATATAGTGATTTTTAATTTGTATTCGTTTTACTATTTCAATTTATGAAATTAATATATCTATATTTATTATTTATTATTTACTAATATTATATATATATATTATTTCTAATAATTAGTTATAACAATTATTTGATAAATATGTTTTAAAACATTTTATAAAAAAATAATATATATATATTTTTTAAATTTTGTTGGTATAAATTATAAAAGATTTTTTGGACCGTTTATAAGACCAGATGGTGAGGAAGGTGGGCCTACCATGACATATGGTGGTGGGATAATTCTCGGAAACAAAAGGGTGTGCTAAAGCTGGGATAGGCCCATAAGGCCATATGAGTGTGTGTGAAGAGTATATGCGGGAGCCCATCCCCACAGTAGGCTTATGAGCTTTCCATATGGTAGAATAAATTATAAAGAAGCTGCTACACTTACACTATTATGATGTGTGACTCAAAAATGGTATTGGGACTATTATTAGTGTAAAAAATGAACCACTGAAAAACACTCCCTTTATCAGTGATAAAACTGAAGCACTAATACATGGTATCTTATATCAATGTTTTTTAGTGTTGAGAAAAGAAACCACTTATCATAATCCGGTTTTGCACTAATAAAGTAAGACTTTATCATTGGTTTTTCCAAGAACTGGTAAATGATATCATTTTATATTTCCTATTTTGAAGTAATATACCAAAACCAAGCCCAAATTTTGGTAAATCATGTAGTGGATGTAAATCATGTTGGATTCAAATGGGTATTCAAGAAGAAACTAGACATGCAAGTTAAATTTAGTACCTCGATGGCAGGACAAGTTGTAAGAGGGTTTAAACAATGTTAAAGAATTTAATACTACAGATCTTTTTAAACAATTGAAATTCTGAAATCCATCATAATAATAAAATCCTTTGCGTCATACTATGATAATGATATTTCTAAATAGGATTAAAAAACAACCTCTCTTAAAGGGAACCTTCAGAAAGATGTCAATATGACATATAATGAATTGTTTATGACTCTTAAGGATTCGAACAAGATATTCAATGTAAAAAAATATCCTTTTATTAATTTAATCTAGAATCTAGGTCATGTAACATTCCTTTTGATTTAGCTATAATAAAATATGGTTTCATAATGAATGACTATGACCCTTGTGTCTACAAACAATTTAGTGGGAGTGCAATTCTTTTCTGAATATTATATGTTGATGTCATATTACTCATTGCTAATGAAATAAAATTAATATAATATGTTATGATGTAGTTTAATAAATAACTTTATATGAAGTATTTGGGTGAGGAACATATATTTCTGGGATCAATATCCATCGTGACATATCCAAGTTGTTCCTTGGTCTTAGTGAAACAACATACATTTAAAAGATATTGAATAGATTTAGTATAGAACAACACAAGAAGGGATTGTTTCCGGTGTCACATGGAATTAATATTTCAATTAAAATGTGTACTCAAATACATGAGTAATTAAAAAGGACAGAAATTATTCCATAACCATTGAATATTGGGTTTGTCATGTATTCAATGTTATATACTTGGATATATGTTTTTTATACATTAAGTGCATTTGGAAGATGTCAAGAAGACCCAAGTGAACACCATTAGATGGAAGTCAAGATTATCCTTAATGATTTAAGGTTTACAAATGATACATTCCTGTTTTATAGAGAATTTGAGGAACTAGTCATTATAGAATATAAAGATGATAGTTTCTAAACCAATCAAGATTAAATAAAGGAACAAATGGGATATATATTCACTTTTAATGGAGGTTCTATGAGATAAATTATCTCATTGAGGGATGTGGTCATAGATTATATAAGAGATTTTTAGTATATTAAGGATTCTATAGATGCTAAAGAATAATTATTTATGTATGGTTTTTTACAAGAACATGACATGGTACCTAGTAGAAAAGATGATATCATAGATTATTGTGATAATACTATAGTGGTGGCTCTCTCAAAATGGTCACGAGTAATATGTCAATATGAATTATTAACTTCATAATTTCCTTCTCTTGAGGTATTATTATTAGAGTGTTGATGATGTAGCGAGGAGTATTTTCATGGAAGAAAACATGTAATACCCCTTTACTAAAGCCTTAACTTATCAAAAAAATATTATTATCTGAGGTATTGCAGACTGAAAGTTATTGGTAGTTTGATCTAATCAAGTGACTGTTTTTTAGCGAAAGTGTCATAAGAAAAACTATTTTTTACATTGATTACATATATATTTTATTTATTTAATATTAAAAAACTACATATTTCATATTGTTCAATGTTATACATGACTCAAAAATAACAAATTTCTATAATATTGGTCAAATTGATATGGTCTTAGAAGTTCCCCACTATTATGATAATATTGAATTGCTATGATGAAATTATTGAAATATGTTCTACTATTTGATAATGTAATTTGATGGAAAACCCAATACATATAATTTTAGGTGTGAGTACTCTTAAGAGGATGGGGCTTATTCTCATCATGTTAACACATGGTAATATATAAGACATGAGATTATGAGAGGATGTTTTCTAGTGGTAATTCCACATGTTTTTGTTTCATTAGATATTCCCATATATATGAATGTCTAATGGTATTTAGTCTTTAAGATTATTATTAATCCAAGTTATCGCCCATGTACTTAGATAAATTTTTCAATCTATTAGGACAACAATTCCTTGAAAAGTTGGATACATTTGGTGCATCACCAGTGTCATGTCGTTAATGGATAAGTCGAGCAAGTATTTTTCCCTTCATGATTTATGAAGGCTGATATCTTGGCCCATGGATTATAATATAACAACTTCCCTAAATTCCATGCTCATGGTGTAATGGAGTGTTCATTTTATATAGTCAAATAAATATATATCAAGCATATATGTTGGTGGCATAGATGAGAATCATTCATTATGAGTATTGCAATAAAGGTATTATATAACACAATGAGCGTCTGTATGTAGTAGTTTCTGTTGCAACATTTAGTTATATCCCTTGTATTCCATGACTTGTTTCTAGAGACTAATATTGGAAATTTGATAAGAAAACATAATTCCAATGAGAAATAACATAAGATGGTCACACAAAAATTATTTTAGGTGATCTAAATTAAATTCTATTTTAATTTAATTAATTTATTAAATAAATTTATCAATACTGATAAATAATTTTATTCATGTTTTATCGATTGTAAATATTTATTGATTAATGATATAATAAAGTTAAATATTTTATCAGGTGTTAGGTTAATAAAATTTTATTTTAAAGAGACCAATTCTATGTCTGGAGAAATTTATTAATTAAAATTCTTGTTAAATAAAAATATTATTTCACTAGTTGGTATTCTCCACAAAATAATAATAATATTAATAATAATAATAATAGCTGGAATTGAGTTGCATTAATGGTTTTTATATATTTTAATGGAAAAAGCATTAAAAATATTCTAACTAAAAACCAACCTTTATAAATATGCATTTATATATATTATGTACGTAATAGAAATTAGGTTATTATTGCACACAATGAATTATCTTTCGACTCATCCTTCTCTCTCACTCTCTATAATGATCAATGAAAGAGAAATTTATTCAAGAGATAATAACAAATAATCAAAAATGAATAACAAAAGAAATTTGATTTCCCATGTCAGAACCCAATGATCATTTAAAATTTATCAGATATCAGAGGAGATTGTGTAGATCCCCATTAGAGGTATTCTATCATTTCATCCTCACAACATAATGAAGGAAATCTGAAATTGTCTTTTCAGATGAATAATAAAGACATAAAAGAAACAAATATAAGAAAATATAATTAATATTTTCCTATCTAAAAAAATTAATTATAAATTTTACATGTATGAACCTTGCTCATGGTTTCTGGTATTGAAATATTACAATAAATTTTAATATAATTTTCAACATCGCTCATTTCCACTACACCAATAACCATCATAAACCCCATCTCCTAGCCATTGTGTTAGAATAAAAACATCTCCAATATGATATTTTAGATTACCTAAATAGGTAAATGAACGTGTAAGGAAAAATACAAAGGGAATGTAACACTATATGTCATTATTTATGTATTGTGAATCGCTAACAATGCGTGAAAATTGATCTACATCATGCAAGTTGTCTTCTATGATCCCACTTAGTAGTACCAATGATTAGATAAATTCTTTATGTCATTACATAGAAATGATTATTAACTTGGATTCCATGTATCTACCACTTATAATTCAAGAGTAGGATGTGATATCCAATATCATAGCTCATTTATAATACACAAGAATGCAAGAAATCATGATTAAAATTTGAAAAAGATTGTTTGCAGGAATACAAGTTCATACATAAAGAATTTGTACAATTGATTTAACAATACAAATATTTTGATAAAATAATTGAGATGAATCATGTAATTAATATATGATAGTGATTATGTACATGATTTTGGTGGTTAATGATTATATAAGGAAGAATCAAGAAATTATTTGCCAGGAATCATCTTTTAAAAAATGTGTACATGTGTTCTCATTCCATGTACATTTAATGACATTCTATTAAACCTTTAAACTAAAATTAAACATCCTTTTAAAGGTTGTTAAACTTGGAATAAGGCCATATTTATAATATATTAGGTTTCATTTAATTTTTATTTCATTCCATGTTTTTAACATAACAATATATTTTGAATTCAAAAAAGTAATTATTTTTTTATTATCTTAAATTTTCATCAAATTTTTGGTCTCTCACCCTAGGGTTAATAGACTCAATATTATTATAGGGACAAAATTTTCATGGGTGGACCTAAGGGTGTAACGACCCGAAATTTTGAAATTTTTTTGTTTCCTAACATTGTGTGTTATTTTAGTTTGTACTCAACAAAACTATTTCATTTAACAAAATGAGTATAAAAAAAACAAGATCAGTGGAAACTAAATGTTGCAGTTATTTTCTATAAATACAAGTGATATTGATTAATTAATATAGAAATAAGATTCGATGGCCCCATCCAGTAGTCTCAGGCCGATCGAAGACCATCTGACGGAACTCGGGAAGGAGGTAGCACCTTTGGGCTTTGCTCTGGACCAAACCCAAGCCGAACATCATCGTGTGAAGTTGGAACGAAATCGCCTTCGCAAGAAGTTCAAGATAACAGAAATCACTACCCAGGAAATGTTGGTGGAGCCGCCCCAATATTTTATCACACTAGCACACCTTACTCTTTGGACCTATGCTGGTGTTATAAGGGGCTATGTAACGAGACCGTGACTGGCTTGTGTAATCCTTTATTTTAAATAAAATTTTTGATTTCTTCTCATGGTGAAGTTTGTGAATTTTAAATTATTTGGATAAATATAGTATGCATATTATTGATTAATTTTTGGAAAAAGGATTTTTTTAAATATTTATGTAAACCTTATATAATTAAAAATGTGTAATGATTTTCAAAAAATGGCCTTCTACTGTTATGTTCATTACGAAATTTAGAGTCTAATAAGATAAATTTTTTTTTGATGGATAGTAAATTATGAATAGTGATTTTATGCTTAGGTTTAGTAATGTGACCAAATAGATTAGTAACCTCACTTAAAAAGTACTAATATAATTTAGGAACTTTTATTAAGTAATGTGATTCAATAAAATAGGTAAATACCTATTTAAGAAATTATTACTCAAGTATAAGTTTTTTCAGGTGGATAGTGTTTTTTAATTAAAAATTAAATTAAAATTATTTAGATAATTATTTTTTATAAAATGGAGTGTTTTTTGAACTCAGAGCATCGATATTATGTTAAGCTAATTTTTGGGGATTTTTGTGAAAAAAATGAATTTTCAATGAATAGTGTTTTTTATTTAAAAATTAAATTATAAATGTTACGAAAATTATTTTTATAAAATGGAGTTAATTTTTAATTCCGATCATCAATATTATGTTAAGGTAATTTTTTGGGATTTTTCTAAGAAAGTTGAATTTTCGGTGAATAGTGAAAATACAGTTTTTGAGTTTCGGGTGTTTAATGACATCATTAAGGATGTATTAATTATTCAATAATTAATTTCGACTTATGAATAGTAAGATAAGGTATGACGTGTTCCAAGTGGTCAATACCATGGGAAAATACCATGGGAAAGCCCATGGTTTTTCCAATACAACAAATGAGGTGTCCCTTGGCCATTAATGCTTTGCCCCCTCACTTCCCCTATAAATACCAAGGCATTCTGTCATCCTTTCCATTCCAAAATCCTTTTCAACGAAGTTCCGATCTCCTTACCTCCCAAGGAGTCCTCCCAAGGTTCCATAAAGCCTCCCAAGGTCCCAAATATCATGATTTCGAAGTAACTCTTCAAGGTAAGGGATCTTACCTATCTCTTTCTTTTCAAGTACTCTCTTGTATGTCATTTCATTTAAGATACATGTTTTTATGTTGAGGGTATTATTTTATATTCATCCTACTTTCGTTTTCATGTTCATATGATGATACACCCCCTATTTCTCTTGTCAATTCGTTTTATGAATGTTTATATGGTGCCGTTAGGCTCCTAAATTTTTGTAAGGGATTCTTTCACCCTTCTCATTTTCAAGTTCTATTTTCATGTCAAGACTTTGATGATCCTTTTTATTATTTTGGGATATGATATCTATATCCATAATAATGTTCTTTGATGTTCATATTATTAGAGACCCTATTTGATCTCATCAATTCATTTTTTGAAGTTTTAAGTGACACCGTTAGGCTGCCGAATTTTTGTAAGGGATTCTTTCACCCTTGTCATTTTCATGTTCTATTTTCATGTCAAGTCCTTCAAGTTAATTTTCCTTATTTTGGGGTATTATATCTATATCATTAATAATTTTATTTTATTTTCATATTATGAGAGACCCTATTTGATCTCATAAATTCATTTTTTGAACTTTTATGTGATGTCGTTAGGTTGCCGAATTTTAATAAGAGAAATCTTATTTTTGTCTTCCTTCAATGTTTTTCATTTCATATGGTATGTCTTTAAAATTTAATTAAAATGTTCTTATATCCTTTATATTCTGTCCCTCTACTAATTTATGGATCATTTAAGGGTAGGTGACCCATGTCCCCTCTCTTTTCAATGTTTTCTAAAACCCAGCTACATAGCTGTTATGCTACTGAATTTTCGTCTCAAAATGCATCTCTCATTTTCTCAAATTCATTTATTTTATTATGTGAATACTCAAAACTATTTATTCTGTAGGGGTATTCACATATATATCAAAATGTTCTATTTTAAATTATGGGATTTACATACATGAGACCCGCTTTCCTTTTCCGTGGGATTAAAGTGACATAAAGTTCACATCTTTAAAGCAGTTTTTAAAATGTTATGACTATAAAATGAATCCCATTTATTTTATGAAATATGGGGGTTTTTATGAAATAATTGATGATGATATATGTGGATCACATGATAATAAAGAGAAATTAAGGGTTCACCCTGATAGAGCTCCAATGCATTCGGTAATGATGTACCCTCTAGGGATTACAATTTAACGATACCTTGCTGAATAACCTTGGTAATTTTTTATGACACCTTGGGGATGAACCATGGTGAAACGGAAATGATTGACTATGTTAAATGTAGTAGCTACAGCATCAGGTTATGAAACAAGTTATTTATTTATTATCATATGCCTCATGATCTCTTTCTCATGCCTTAATTTTATTTATCATGACATTGTTGATGTATCTAAAGTTCACATGTAAAATTTATCTCTTTTTCCCTTACTGGGACTTTTTCTCACCCTTTCCTTTGATGTATTCTCCCTGGTTATGAGAGATTGTAATGAACAAAGGCTGAACAATGAAGAAACATTTCAACTGTTTAAGAAGAATGTTTTATGTCGTCATGTATTAAGTTCCTGGTTTCAAAGACACTAAACCTTAATGATCCTCGATTTTGTATAATGTAGTAAAACATTTATGTAATGAAAAAGGTGGGATGCTATATTTGGTATCATAGGGAGGTTTATTTATTTAGGGAAATTAGGATATGAAAATTTTAGGAATAACCCTATAGAAAAGTTTAAATATAGGAAATATTCTGGGTATTTTGGTGAGTATTGAGTAAGTGGTTTATCTGGAAAATACATCCATGTCTGTATACAAGTAGGTAGAGGTGGATCTGGAACAGATGTACATAGGGGTAAAAACCAAAAACACCACTTTGAGATCGACTCGAACGGGAACTGGTACACGATAACGGGCCTTGCTGCACTCTTGGTTAAGACACTCCCAGGGGATATGTTTGGTTAATCACAATATTTTTATGAATCATTATGAAGGAATTATAGAAAAATATACTAAGAATGATGTTTTAAGACATAAAATCCTTTTTAGTTAAAAGATTCATTAATGAAATAAGTTTCTCATAAAGGATTCATTCTTTTAGGAAATTTTCAATCGTCTAGGAATACGTTGACATATTTCATGGGACTCAATTCTTCTCAATGATTGATCATCATTCTGGTAATCATCAATTGAGGGTGAAGAATGATGATATTCCAAAAACATCATTCCAATAATGATATGGGAATAATGACTTTTTTATACCCTTTGAACTGACTAATGCACCTGCTATTTTTATGGATCATGAATAAGTTGATTTTGGAAACTTATGTTTTATCAAATGGATATCCTTTGTATAGGAAAATGATTTGGTGATTAAATGATAAAGGTTATTTTGGTTGATGTTTTCTCTTTTGGAGTACTACATGCCTAAGGGAAGTAAAATAATACAGGATTTAATTTGAGGAGGAATGGTTAAATTTTCTTTTTTGTGTATTTATTGTGGACATATGGTGATTTGGGTTATTTCATGAAAATGATAAACCTAGAATAGAGAATATATGAATAGGTTAATTACACTTTAGTACGATACTTTAATAGTAGTCGATGTTATTTGGAGATAAATATTAAAAAAAATTGGGGGAAGACTATGTGATTAAATCCTACTGAGTTTTGGGTTCCAATATTAGTTTGGATTATTCTGAATAATTTTAAGGATGATTGTGTATTGAATGGTCTTTCTGGAACATTGGGTACTTTGTTGAATTTGGAGATTAATAGTATTTTTTTTCTTTTATCATTTTTGGGGATTATATGATCTCATACTAACCTCTTTAGATTTAATTGATGACTAAAGAAAAAGGAAAAATATAGTTATTCTTTTGTGGATTATGTGATTCTCTAGAAGATGATTCTTGTGCTTTTGATGACACAAAGTTTTTTTGAATGCTAATTGTTTGGAGAGAAGATTAGTCTTGGTGGAAACTTATTAAGGGATGAGACTCTACTTGAAGGTAAATATATTTCCTTATGTTTTTATTCAATGTAGTAAATGAATTCCTCAAAATTATGAAAAGGAATGTAAAAAAAACATTGTTGGTTTACGTTTCCTTCTGGGTAATCAAAGACCGTTTAACACATCTTAGGTTTGTGATCTTCTTGTGGTTAATTTTCTCTGCATCATGTTTTCTATCACACTCCATCATAAGTTGAATCTTTGTTTTCTCGTCTATATCCATGTTTTTCTACATGAAATCCTATTATGTCTTAACTTAGTGGACCTTTGTACTTCCCTTTCATTATTTTAATGTAATTGTTTTACTGAATCTTTTCCAATTGGGACTTTCAACGAAATTTCCAAGACCAATTATAAAATTATGAGGATGCAATTTCTTAAAAGGGGAAGGTTGTAATGACCTAAAATTTTGAAAAAATTTGTTTCCTAACTTTTTGTGTTATTTTATTTTATACTCAACATAACTATTTCATTTAATTAAATGACTATAATTAAAACTATACCATTGGAAACTAAATTATGCGGTTATTTTCTATAAATACAAGTGATATTGATTAATTAATATAGAAAGAAGATTCAATGGCCCCATCCAGTAGTCTCGGGATGATCTAAGCCCATCTGACAGAACTCGGGAAGGAGGTAGCACCTTTGGGCTTTGCTCTAGACCAAACCCAAGACGAACTTCATCGTGTGAAGTTGGAACTAAATCGATTTCACGAGAAGTTCAAGCTAATAGAAATCACTACTTAGCCAATGTTGGCGGAGCCGCACCAAGATTCTATCACCCTAGCACACCTTACTCTTAGGACTTATGCTGGAGTTATAAGGGGCTATGTAACGAGACCGTAACTGCCTTGTGTAATCCTTTGTTTTAAATAAAAATTATGATTTCTTCTTATGGGGAAGTTTTTGAAATTTCAAATGTTCGGATAATTATATTATCCATATTACTGATGAATTTTTGGAAAATGGATATTTTAAAATATTTATGTAAACCTTAAATAATTAAAAATGTGTAATGGTTTTCAAAAAATGGTCTTCTACAGTTATGTTCTGAATGAAATTTAGAGTCTAATAAGATAACCATTTTTGATGAATAGTAAATTATGAATAGTGATTTTATGCTTAGGATTAGTAATGTGACCAAATAGATTAGTAATCCCACTTAAATAAAGTATTAATATAATTTAGGCACCTTTATTAAGTAATGTGATTAAATAAAATAGGTAAATAAATATCTCCAAAATTATTAGTCAAGTATTAGTTTTTTGGGTGAATAGTATTTTTTAATTAAAAATTAAATTAAAATTATTTAGAAAATTATTTTTTATAAAATTGAGTTCATTTTTGAATTCAGAGCATTGATATTATGTTAAGCTAATTTTTTGAGATTTTTTTGAAAAAATGAATTTTCGGTGAATAGAGTTTTTTATTTAAAAATTAAATTAAAAATATTTAGAAAATTATTTTTATATAATGGAGTTCATTTTTGAATTCAGATCATCGATATTATGTTAAGGTAATTTTTTGGGATTTTTCTGAGAAAGTTGAATTTTCGGTGAACAATGAAAATATAGTTTTTGAGTTTCGGGTGTTTAATGACATCTTTAAGGATGTATTAATTATTCAATAATTCTTGTCGACTTATTAATAGTAATATAAGGTGTGAGGTCTCCCATGTGGTCAATACCATGGGAAAATACCATGGGCAAG
Source organism: Viscum album (assembly GCA_963277665.1). Classification (NCBI taxonomy): domain Eukaryota; kingdom Viridiplantae; phylum Streptophyta; class Magnoliopsida; order Santalales; family Viscaceae; genus Viscum; species Viscum album. The sequence continues at coordinate 838,289,218 of OY728123.1, forward strand.
CCCATGGTTTTTCCAATACCACCAATGAGGTGTCCCTTGGCCATTAATGCTTTGTCCCCTCACATCCCCTATAAACACCAAGCCATTCTCTCATCCTTTCCATTCCAAAATTCTCCTAAACGAATTTATGGTCCCCTTACCTTCCAAGGAGTACTCCCAAGGTTCCCTAAAGCCCCCCAAGGTCCCAAACTTCATGATTTAGAAGTTACTCTTCAAGGTAAGGGATCCTACCTCTCTCTTTCTTTTCAAGTACTCTCTTGTATGTCATTTCATTTAAGCTACATGTTATTATGTTGGGGATATTATTTTATATTAATCATACTTTCCTTTTCAATTTAATATGATGAGATACCCCCTCTTTCTCTCATCAATTCGTTTTAAGAATGTTTAAGTGGCGTTGTTAGGCTTTCGAATTTTTGTAAGGGATTCTTTCACACTTCTCATTTTCAAGTTCAATTTTCATGTCAAGTATTTCAAGTTCATTTTTATTATGTAGGGGTATGATATCTATATCCATAATACATTTAATTTATGTTCATATTATGAGATACCATATTTGATCTCATCAATTTATTTTTTGAAGTTTTAAGTGACGTCGTTAGGCTGCCGATTTTTTTGTAAGGGATTCCTTCACCCATCTCATTTTCAAGTTCTATTTTCATGGCAAGTTCTTCAAGTTCCTTTTTATTTTTCAGGTATAATATCTAAATACATCATAATGTTCATTTATTTTCATATGATGATAGACCCTATTTGATCTCATCAATTCATTTTTTGATGTTTTAAGTGTCTCGGTTAGGCTGCCGAATTTTCATAAGAGAAATCTTATTTTTGTCTTCCTTCCATGTTTTTCATTTCATATGATATGTATTTAAAATTCCATTACCATGATCTTATATCCTTTATATTCTGTCCCTATACTATTTTATGTATCATTTATGAGTGGGAGACTCATGTTACCTCTCTTTTCAATGTTTTCTGAAACCCTGCTACATAGCCGTTATGCTGCCAAATTTTCTTCTAAAAATCCCTCTCTCTTTTTCTCAAATTATTTTATTTTATTATGTGAATACTAAAAACTCTTTATTCTATAGGGGAATTCACATATATATAAAAATTTTCTATTTTAAATTCTGGTATTTACATACATGAGACTCACTTTCCTTTTCCGTGGGTTTAAAGTGACATAAAGATCACGTCTTTAAAGTAGTTTTTAAAATGATATGACTATGAAATGAAACCCATTTCATTTATTCTATATGGGTTTTTTATTAAATTATTGATGATGATATATGTGGCTCACATGATAATAATGAAAAATTAAGGGTGCACCCTGATAGCGCTTCAATGCATTGGGTAATGATGTAATCTCTATGGATTACAATTTTAATGATACCTTGGTGAATAACCTTGGTAATTTTTTATGACACCTTGAGGATGGACCTTGGTGTAACGGAAATGATTTTATAAGTTAAATGTAATAGCCACATCTTCTTGTTATGAAACATGTTATTTTTATTATTATTATATGCCTCATGATCTCTTTCTCACGCATTAATGTTATTTATCAAGAATTTATTGATGTATCTCAAGTTCACATGTAAAATGTTTCTCTTATTTCCCTTAATGGGCATTCTACTCACCCTTTCCTTTGATGTTTTCTCCTAGGTTATGAGATGTTGTAATGAACATAGGCTGAACAATGAATAATCCTTTCATGTGTTTAAGAATATTGTTTTATGTCGTCATGTATTAAGTTCCTGGATTCCAAGACACTAAACCTTAATTATCCTCAGTTTTTTATAATTTAGTGAAAAGTGTATGTAATGAAAAAGTTGGGATGTTATAAAGAGGGAGATAACATGATGTAATCTTGTGTAATGGTTGGATTTATTTCATTTTGGTTTTATATTTTACTAGAGTGTGTGGTTATGGGTGAAATGAGTGGAATGTGAAAAAAATCTCCCTTATTAAACAGTTACTCTGCAATTATTCAATTTATACAATAATGTTTCCCCTACTTATGTAAAAATATAATATAAAAATGAGTTATGTGGGATATTTTTAACATTGTGTTCCAATTACTCCCATGTGAGGGTTAAGAATTGAATGTCTGGACCAAATGTGATTAAAAAAGAGGGATGCAAGTTCTAGGTGGTTGATTTATGGTATGTTCAAGAGACTCCTATCAGTTTTGGTATAACCATGTTACATTATAACAATGGAGTGAGATAATTAGTATTATTTATAATTGGTGTGTATTGACATTACACACATTTATAAAAAGGGGTTGGGATAGATTAATGATATTGAGTTCAAACATTTGTTATGAATGATCTTGGAAAATAATTGTTTAATTATAGATTGAATTCAGTGTGATTTACCATTAAGTATATTATTTTATTTCACAACATCATGTGTAGTTTTAAATTTTTTCATTCAATGTATTCCCCAAAAATTTAAAAAATATACCACTATCCATTTAAACTTTTACTAATATAAATAAAAAAGATATTTAGTCATTATAATATTGATTAATTTATTATTCTAAATAAGAAATATAACCCTGGTCTACCCCATAAATTAATAATAGGTTTTAAAATTATTATGATTTGAAGACTTATAATAGGACATAATAACTCTAGTGCTATTCCTGGTGAGCTAAGTTATTTAATAATCTTAGTTTTTTATTTTTTTATTTAAAAAGATTTAAATTTTAAAAAATATAATTACTTTTTCCCACATACTACAAAAAGAAGTTACATTTTTATTATTTGAATAATAGGTGAGGAGAGTCTGAAGATCTTACATTAGTGGGGAGGCATCCATGGAGTACATGAATGATAACAATAATGACAATAATCAACCACTTCTATAAGTCATGAGTAAGAGTTCCTAAACTTTTCACACTATTTTATAGAGTTCCATAAATATATGGTTGTGGAAAAAGGAGGATATATTCTTTTTGAAATTTTATAAATACATCATATAGGTGGAAGAAACATTAAATATACCTTATGTCACACTAATTTTTAAATTCCTCTTGGAGGATCTATAAGAGGAAAAAATACTTATAGATAATCAACATAAGGATGTAGACATAACAATGGATTAAATTTCAATTAATTAATAAAATGATTTTTTATCCCCAGTTTATCATTTCCAAAACTAGTACTGAAACATGCCCAAGAGATAAAAAATGTAAAATAAGAAAAATAATATATTTTCATAGAAAATATGAAGTTTTAATTAGAATAAAATAATTTTATCATGGTGATTTGACTAACCACTCAATAATAATAAGTAAAACAATTCGATAGGTACCCGAAGACCATTGAATGGGACCCCATTTTTCCTATATACCCCTTACAATTTTATTATTTTCATTATGTGTGTCGGGACCACCTATAAATATTATTTAGTGTTTACCCAATCATGTTTTCCCTCCACAGACACCAGGAAATATAAAATGTAGCGGTTCACCTCACATAAACCCCATCTATATTCAAATTATGGTTGACTAATAATCTACATAACTATAGTTAGTTATAAAAAAACATCATTGCGGGCTCTAATATTCTTTTTTATACCACTATATGATTTTAAAATTCATTTATTATGTGTTTATGTTTTATTTATTTATATGTATATATTAAAATAAATGTCATTTAGGTGATTAAAATGATCCACTAGTTCAAATTAAAAGGCTTTATTTCTCTATAAAACATTTTTTCATTTAAAAATGTCTTTATTTTTTTTACATTAATGAAGGAATTTAAATTCAAGTGTGGAGGATTTTTAATGTGTATGCAATTTGTTTCTGGTTTTTTATTTTTTACCTTTTTATATAAATAAAAATGTTATGGGTGATTTCCCCCCACTTGAGTACGTCATATTTTAAATCTCTCTTGGTGTCATTGTTTATTTTTGATAACATTTAGTTCTCTAGAAATAATTAGACAAAATAATAATTATTGGAAATAATTTAGGCAAAAAATAATAAAATATTAATAGACTAAATCAATGAACATGAGTTTGTGAGAGTCAATTGGTAAAAAGAAGTAACAAATTATACAATATATAGTAAACTACCAATTGAACTAACTTATTTCAATTAGACTAGTTTGTATGTTTTGATCTAAATGGAATTATCTCATAATTTTCAAAGTACATTGTATGTATGTTGGAATCATTAAAATCTATAATAAAGAGTTATGTAAATATGTGTTCTAGTTTTCCAAATCGTAATTCCATTTTATTTTTATTACAAATAACTTTTGGTGTTCATTTAATTTGGAATGATATAGTTTTATATTATCACTAATAAAAAAATATGTTCTTTTTATCATGAATAAATTAGATAAATGTTTGTGAATAAGTGATTTTTTATGTTTCTAAATGAAAGGGATGGTGAATATTGATCATCAATGAACAAGATTAAAATGATTGTATCTAATCAATTTCATAGTGATGAATTAATGTTTATAAAATAACAAAATGAGATGTGAAACATATAAAAATGTGAATTGAAAAATTTATTGCATTTCAATATTAAAATTTACTTTAATCTTTCATAATTAACCATTATATGGACAATGGTCGAACAAGGTAAGAAATAGATTCAATGTGAATAAAAATTTTTCATTTATTGATGGAAAGAAATAATTCAATTATAGGTTAGTGATTCATCCATATTTTATAAATATTTTGTCTATAACATAGCATATTTCATATAAATATTATATTAGAATATTTTAAATATTTTTTTTAAATATTTTATCTTAATTAATGAGTTTGTTTCAAAGAAGACCTAAAATATATTTTTAGTGGTTATATTTATATTATATATGTAAATGATGATTTACATAGCTATGAAATTAATGTTTCATGTATTTTTATCCTGGAAAAGTTCTTATTAAATTGGAATAAAGGATCATATAATATTCAAATGTTCTTTGGGAAGTCTATGTATAGTTAAAAGGGGGTCTCTATGTGTAAGAATAAATCCCATCTCTTATCCACTATGTAAGATTTTGACCATCTCCAATGGGACGTACATGGTAATTTTTTTTGGAACCATGGTTGTTCTATGAATGAATTGAAGTATGGTTTGGGTTTGTTGTGAATCCTCAGTGGATGTTAAGAATGTGTTCCGGAAAAGTTATCATACAGAACAAGCAGATAACAATGTTGAAGGTGGCACCATTTTCTAGTGTTTGCCAATTTTTTGGGTCTGAAAATTGAGAACTGGAGAAAAGTGGTTTTTGGAAATGAGAATTGCACGCCGATTACTTTGAGGATTGAAAACTTGCGTGCCTTTGGTTTTTCAAGATCAGAACATGAAAATATGGCAGAGGGAGAAGGGCACCCAAGTTTGGAAGTGGGTTGCGCAGGTTATTTTCGGGGGCAGAGACTTGCACGCCGTAACTTGCACGTCGAGGGGAGACTTGCGTGTCATTGCGTAGGGTGTCCAAATGCCTATAAATACAGGTCGACCACTCCTCATTCGACATGATGTTCAGGCTTAGATAAATTCAAAGCCCCCACTGTGCAGGTGTGTTGGTCGTGCAAGTGGTGGTGGGTCGCGCAAGTAGAGGTTGCGCGACAGTTGTTTGCTGCGCGTCCAGGATCGTTTGGGTGAGAATGTATGAGAGTCTCCCAAGTTTGGAGTTGGAGAAGGATGTGTCGCGCAGGTGGTTTGGTGATACTTGCACGCCATGATTAAAATAAATGCGACTGTTGACCTTTGCATGCCAAAACCTGTTTGGGTGGACAAGAATGTGAGTCGCGCAAGTTTTCAGTTGAAGAAGTAAGTTTCACTCAAGTGGTTGAGGTGAACATGCATGCTGATTTGGACTAGCGCACCGAGACTTGTGCATCGTCTTGAGACTTGCGCGTGGGGATTGGAGAAGTGCGCCAGGTGTGGTTGAAGTACGCCAGTCTTTCTGGAGCTTCGAGAAAGCTGGAAGATTTCCTGATACTTGTAGTACAAAGTGAGATTCATCTATGGGAGAAAGTTAGACTTCAACAGATAATCTACATGCAACAGAGGATTCATTCTTTTTCAAGGATGAAGATACCTTCACGTCTATAAACTGAGTGGGACATTACGAAGGGTAGTGAGCCCGGGGGAGTCAACGGGAGTGACCTGAGGGACGCAATAGGGTATCCCTGAACAATTTTAATGTCATTGAGCCTGGTACAGAGTGAAAGTTCCCAAATCATTGTAATCCCCAAAGAGTGAAGAATAGTAGAATTTGGTATGACCGGCAACCTATCGGCGTATGATCCATGTGTAAGAACCCGGATCTTCATCTCAGGTATGTATTTCCTTTTCTGTATTTTTTGAGAATTTTTGGAGTTTTTGGAAATTTTTGAATTACACGGTGTGTCCTTCTTGAGCACACACCGTGTACTCTTTTATCGTTCGAAACTGTGTGCTTTCCATGTCCGTACCACACACACAGTGTGTAGGGGTGACGTGGAGGCCGATTTTGGCGGAGTACGGAAAAGCCCAATACACGCTATGTACTTTAAAAATACACGCTGTGTACTTTTCTTTTTTTTCACTAAACGGACCGGGGTCACGCCTGATCGTCATAATTGTCTTCTTCTAGGATTGGTTCGACCGAGAGACGTCGTACGACCGCGAAACTTCTCTGGATTCCCGATCCTCCATCTGTTCTCTGATTCGAGCTCTGTCGATTGCGTTGGAAGCGCAACGCTGAGTTCTTCCTTCTTCTTGAGCCTTGTTTTTCAATTCTCCCTCCTTCTGAAGTTATCTAAGGTTGAAAGTTTTGTGCGTTTTCGTAGATCTACGATGGTCTAGGGAGAATCAGCCATCGTGGTTCATGTATATCGATCTCCTAGGATCTAGGTAGGTGTTTTGTGCATTGCCATTCAATGTCTCTAAGTTTATGTGGGAATTTCCACAGATACCTGTGAACGGGGTATTGCGTGTTACCCCTTTTTCCCTTAGTTGTTTTTCTGACTTGGTTGTATGCTTGTGTAGAGGTAATTTGGCCATGTTAGAGGATAATTTGTTGTTCTTTGATGTTTTTTCTCTTTCTTTGTTCTATTACGACCTTTGGATCGCGTTGCCTTTGGCTGCTACACTTGTCTTCATGCCTCGCGGTTATAGGTCGAAGTGAAACTCATGACATGCTTTTTGCCTTGTAGACTATTTAGCTAAGTAGCTCTATAGGTGTACTTTGGTTAGCCAAGTAGCTCTATATATTTACATTGGACTTATTTCATTATTATGCACTAACTGGCATGGGACTGAGAGAACCTGGTGCTATAGACTATAAGGGATATACCGAGTGAGCTTCCTAGAGAGTCTTAGATATTATAGACTATAGAGGGGATGGACCGAGGGATCTCCCAGAGAGTCTTGGTTTTTATAGACTAGAGTTGGGTAGACTGAGTGAGATTCCTCAGAGAGTCTTACCTTGTTTGAATCTCTTTAAGAACCTTCCCATGCTAGAGGAGGAATTGACCGAGTGAGCTTCCTTAGAGAGTATGTGCTATACCTGAGGCTATAGGAGGAATTGACAGAGATATCTTCCTCAGAGAGTCTCTAGACCTTGGGGCTATGAGGTTTAGATAGCGTGATCTTCCACAATAGAGTCACAGACTACCCTAGACTATAAGGGTAATTGACCGAGTGAGCTTCCCCAGAGAGTCTCATAAATTCGTATGACCAAGCCAGAGGGGTTGGGCTGAGTGCACTACCCAGAGGGTTGTGGTACTTCTTAGATAGGACCAGAGAATATGGCTACGAGTACTTCCTAGAGGGTTTTCATCTTCTTAGATATTTTTTTCACTATTTTTGAATTGTGTGGATTGATTGCTGCTATGTATCATCCTGTTTTATGGATTACCGTTTACTGCCTACTGCTTGTTGTTGCTGTTTACTGCTTATTGTATTTTTACCTGCCATGTACTCACTGACTGTTAGGCACAGATATTTGGGAGAATGCCTACTGGGGTTTTATCTCACACCTTATTTGGGCCATGATTTTGGGCCCAAGAAGACTAAGTTGTTGCTGGTATAGACAAGGTAAAGTGCCCTACGACTTCTAGAACTTGATTGCTTGGAGGAGGAGAACATGGGACCAAGCTTTGGATTGCGATGCTGAGGAGATGTTTACTTTTATTTTGTACTTTTTTTGGTACTCTAGTGTTTTCTAGCATTGTGACTTGTTTGGATGCTTTCCTACTTATGTATCATGCATCATTTCATACATACATATGTGCTCTAGTTGTTGATTTAGTCTTCCGCTTTTAGATTGTTGGTTATTACTGCTTCTGCTATTGCATGTTTATTTTTCTTCTGTTGTGTACTCTTCCAATGAGGGCATAGCTTCCCCACTATCACACCCAAGGCCCTCGCTGCTAGTCAGTAGCCTCTAGAGTTTGGGGAAATGCTCTTAAGGCCATGTGACCAATCGGGTACGGGGCGCCTCTGGGTGGATTCTAGAATCGGGACATTTCAAAGTGGTATCAGAGGAATTATTTTCTCTTGCCTTACTGTTTGGATACTTAGCTAGGGATGAGAAGGATTTAGTACTTGGTAAAAAGTTTTGCTCAGGTGTAGCTAACCAGTGTAAATGGAAAAGCCATACTACCTCGTTTATTGCAGTTTTCTGGTCATGAGATGTTACGGTTGATACGATTTCACCTAGAGTGATTCACATTCTTTGTACTGTTATTGTTTTGATATTACGGTTCTATTTCTGTCGCAACCTGATGAGATGAGGGTATTCAATCTCATGCATCATATAGGAATTTTTAGAAATCATATTCCATGCATTCTTGCCATGCCATTTAGGGTGCATTAGCGATTGCATGCTGTTGTGATAGTCTTTGTGTAGATTATGCATGCTGTTGTGATAGATGCTTGGTAGAATCTCTGTTGCCTTGTTAGAGGATTGTTGTATTGTACTTTGTTTAAACAAACGTCAAGTTTTTATTCTTGAGATGTTATGGGCCCTCTTGAATCGGAAATTGGTGGATCATGATCCTGCTTTCTCTTATGTATGACTGTAGGGGATTCCAAGATTTGATTCGCGGGGAGTATGGGCCCTCAAGGATCAGAATTTGGCACCTCTTTGCTTTGTTTTCCGTGTTTCTAGGCTTCTGTGCAATTTTTGAGCTACTGCGCAAAAAAACCTAGAATACACGGCGTGTAATTTCTGGTTACACGCTGTGTAGTTTTTAGGCCGTGTTACTAACTGCGTGTACAGGAACACGGTGTTGTGAAAATAACATCAGGAATACACCGTGTACAGTATGTACACGCCGTGTATTGTAGAGCCTTGTACCTGGTTATGTCACTAACAACACGGGTTTGGGAAGCTCGAGAAGAACATGCCGTGTTGTAAAGGAACACACCGTGTAGTTCTGTCCAGGTACCCGGCCGTGTCACGAACAACACGGGTCAGCATGACCTTCTCTAAGACACACCTTGTTGCATTTGGAACATGCCGTGTAGTTTTGCCTGGGTACCCGACCGTGTTACGAACAACACGGGACGATGTCACCTTCTCTTATACATGCCATGTTTGTTCGAGAAATTCCATGTAAGGTCCAACCGTGTAGATGGCCGTGTGACTAACAACACAGGCCACCGAGGCAGTTTCTAGTACACACCGTGTCCCTAGGGAACACGCCATGTAGTCTGGGGTTAGTTTGAGACGTGTGGGTTAGCCTTGTAAGGAGACTCGGGCAGGGGTTTAGAGTTCAAGTACACGCCGTGTGTGGGAACAACACGCCGTGTAGTTTGGGGTGTTACACGTCCTGTTGAGTTGGGGAACACGCCCATGTTAATGGCTTATGTAGACACGTCGTGTAGTTTTATACACACCGTGTAGTCGTGTTTTGTAAAACATGATAGTTACTTCCCCCTGTTCCTGTTTTGTACTCTTGTGTTTTCAATCTTTGTAAATCCTGATCTAAGGTGTGATTTTGATCTTTCAGAGCTATGCCTCCAAGACATCCTCTGGTCGTGCGTCAGTTTCCAGACGGTAACCAGACACCGGATATGGCTGACCAGGGACCTCCTGCAGATCCTCGTGTTGTACCAGCCGTGGCACTAGCTGTTATACCCATTGCGGGCATCGAGGCATAGTTTAGGGAGGACTTCTTGAGGATGATGCAGACCTTCTAGGGAGCGTCGCCTCCTTCCCCGTTGATGGCTAAGTTGACGCGTGTTTTCCAACAGCAGTATCCTCCTACTTTTTTAGGGGATGGAGGACCCCAGGCTGTAGAGTCATGGATAGAGGCCACACTGACCATCTTTGAGCCCTTATAGATCCCTTAGGAGAAAAGGGTAAAGCTAGAAACTTATATGCTCTCGGAAACTGCCAAGAGGTGGTGGGAGGTGATCTCACGGTCAGGGCGCCAACAAGATATGTCTTGGGATGAGTTTCGACAGACCTTCTATGACTAATTCTATCCGGAGACCCTGAGGGCCGATCGAGCCTGGGAGTTTATGAGTCTGCAGCAGGGTACTCTTTCTGTTATGGAGTACTCATCTTGTTTCACTGAGCTGTAGCGTTTCACACCGATCCCAGCAGATGATTAGTTGTTTCTTTCTAGGAAGTTTAAGGACGATCTCAGGCAGTAGGTTCGTTCCCATGTGAATATCTTCTATTTGACTTTTATATCCTCCATCGTCAACCAGGCACTGATCACTGAGCGTAATCTGAGGGATTCTGGAGCAGTGATCCAGGGAGGTTCGTCATCCAGAGCTGGTGTTCCTCCTAAGGACAACAGGAAGCATCACAGAGAGTCTTATCGAGGAGATCAAGGTTCGTGGGATGCATCTTTTGGCAGCCAGGTTGTATGCTACTAGTGCGGCAAGAGTGGGACTACTAGGCCTCAGTGCCAGAGAGATCTGATGAAGTGCCAGTCTTGCGGAAAGATGGGTCATCTTCAGCATTTCTATCACATCTTCTCACCTTCAGCTGGTGGTAGGGGTTTCCCTATGACCCCGCGTTCCCGAGATGCTTCACCAGTTTCCCACCAGTCTGGGAACTGGGGTTCTTCCGGCCGTTCAGGCCTAGGTGGAGGTCGAGGATGTGGTGGTCAGTCACCAGGTCATCAGCGACAGCATAGTGGATCAGCTCAGAGCGGTCATCCAGGGCCGCAGGGCCACAGTGCAGGCCAGTCTTTCGCCGGGGAGCAGACCTATCAGGAGCAGGTTCCCAGCCCTTCTACAGTTTGAGGTATGATCTAAGTAGCCTCAGTTTTATCTTCATCCTTTTTCGATACTGGTGGTTCCCATATATTTATCTCTATTTCTGTCATGGAGAGCCTTGGGTTCTGTATCATTTCTTCTGCCGACTTGTTGACTCTGGACACACCTTTGGGAATGAGGAAATCTAGCGCACATCAGTTCCAAGAGTGCCCTCTTGGGGTTGCGGGGTGTCATTTATTATTGGACCTCTATGTCCTAGAGATGAAGGGCTATGACTTCATTCTCTATATGGACTGGTTAGTTCCTTTCATGGCAGTCATCGATTGCTATCGCCAGAGGGTGAGTTTTGTATCACTAGGGGGAAGATATTTCCTTCATAGAGGCGGGTGGGATGTCCAGGAGGGTAGAGCTGGACCGGATCATCATGGGATAGGGAGAGTTACAACCCGGATTGCTAGTCTTTATCTGGATGACTAGGGTACTTCACAGTTTGACATTCCTCCAGTGGTGGATCGTTTCAAGGACGTCATTCCAGAAGACTTTTCAGGTTTACCTCTGGAGCGTGAGGTAGACTTCTCAATTGAGCTCATGCCAGGAGTGGCACCAGTGTCCATTCCTCCTTATAGGATGGCTACACCTATGTTATAGGAGCTCAAGAAGCATTTGGAGGAGTTGCAGGAAAAGGGTTTCATCCGACCCAGTACCTCTCATTGGGGTTCGCCTGTCCTGTTCGTGAAGAAGGCAGACGGTAACCTTCGGTTTTATGTGGATTATCGGAAGCTGAACCAGTTGACGGTCAAAAACCGATATCCCTTACCTAGGATCGATGGCATATTTGAAAATCTTAGAGGAGCCTTGGTGTTCTTGAAGATCGACTTGAGGTCCGGTTATAATCAGTTGCGTGTTAGACCATCAGATATACCTCAGACAGCTTTCAGGAGCAGGTATGGTCTCTTCGAGTATACAGTCATGCCGTTCGGTCTCATGAACACACCTGCAGTTTTCATGGCACTGATAAACTAAGTGTTCCATCCGTACATTGACTCTTTTGTCATGGTCCTTGTGGACAATATCTTGGTGTACTCTCACTCTCGACACAACCATGCCACACATCTTGACATCGTTTAGAGTACACTAAGAGAGCATCGAATGTATGCTAAACTCTCGAAGTTACACTTTTGGATGGATCATATTCACTTCATGGGTCACGTCATCTCATAGGCTAGAGTATCTGTGGACCTAGAGAAAGTGAGAGCTGTAGTTTCCTGGGAGTATCCGAAGAACGTTTTTGAGGTGCGGAGATTTCTAGGGCTGGATGGGTACTACAGACGCTTCATTCAGGACTTCGCGCACTAAGAAGAACCGTTGACAGGTCTCACCGAAAAGGGGGAAACGTTTTTATGGTCATATTCTTGTGAGTTAGCCTCTTAGGAGCTGAAAGGGAAGTTGACGTCAACACTGATACTAGTCTTGCCAGAGCCGGGAAAGGGCTATACTGTTTACTGTGATTCTATGGGTATAGGGCTAGGAGCTGTGCTTATGCAGGGATATGGGGTCGTTACTTACATGTCTAGGCAGTTGAGACCACATGAGAGAAACTACCCGATGCACGATCTGGAGTTGGTAGCAGTTGTTCATGCCTTACGCAATTGAGACACTATCTTCTGGGAGAGCACTTTGTGGTTTTTACCAACCACAAGAGTCTCAAGTATATCTTCTCTCAGCGCGATCTGAATCTAAGATAGTGAAGGTGGGTTGAGTGTCTTCAGTCCTTTGACTTCGAGCTCGCCTATACGTCAGGAAAGGGAAACACAGTGGTTGATGATTTGAGAAAGAGAACTCAGATTCAGGCAGTTCAGGAGGACAGTAGTGAGTGGAAGATTATGGCTCTGTTCTCTGAGATGCATCTGGAGGTGCACGACCGGCAGGGACATACCTTTCTTTCATCTGTGGCTATTACCTCTACACTTCTTGATTGGGTTAGAATGAGTCAGCTATCAGATTAAGAGGCCTTAGTCCTACGGGAGAGTGTGTCAGGAGGGGACCCTCTTCCTGGATGGACAGTGGGCGAGGATGAGATCTTGCATTTCCAGGGACACTTATGGGTGCCAACAGACATACGCGAGGAGCTGATGTGGGATTTTCATTCCTCAGTTTGGGCTGTTCACCCTGGAATCACCAAGATGTATCGAGATCTTCATCGCCAGTACTGGTGGCCAGGTATGAAGAGAGATGTTTCTGGTTTCGTCCTGAAATGTTATACTTGTCAGCAGGTGAAAGCAGAGGATAAGCGACCAACAGGGCTTTTACAGCAGTTACCCATTCTGAAGAGGAAGTGGAACGATGTCGCGATGGACTTCGTGATCAGTTTACCGAGGTCACCTCAGGGAAGTGATGCTGTTTGGGTCGTCGTCGACAGGATTGCGAAGGTAGCACACTTCTTGCCAATCAAGGAAACCTTCTGTGTTGATGATCTAGGACGACTGTACATCCAAGAGATTGTACGTCTACATGGAGTTCCACACTCCATTGTTTCAGGCAGCGGTGCACGCTATACCTCTCAGTTCTGGAAGGGACTTCAGAAGGCCTTGGGTACACAGGTACTTTGGAGTACAACATACCATCCCTAGACTGATGGCCAGTCCGAGCACATGATCCAGGTGCTTGAGGATATTCTCCGAGCTTGCATTCTAGACTTCAGTGGTTCTTGGGAGAAGCATATACCTCTTGTGGATTTTTCCTACAATAACTGTTTTCAGGCGACCATTCTGAGGGCACCATACGAGGATCTGTACGGTAGGCCATGCCGATCTGCCTTATGCTGGCTGGAGGTAGGAGAGGCAGATTTTCTAGGACCTCATCTTGTTCAGGAGACCTCAGTGCAGATAGAGTTTATTCGAAAGAGGATGTCTACAGCACAGTCTCAACAGAATTCTTATGCTGATCAGCGGAGATGACCTCTGGAGTTCAAAGTCAGAGATCAGGTTTTCCTTTGTGTCGCACCGAGGTTGGGACACAAGAGGATTCAGAGACAGGGTAAGCATTCACCATGGTACATTGGGCCGTTTGAGGTATTGGAGAGAGTTGGTATGGTTTCCTATTGGTTGCAACTACCTCAGAGGTACCGGGCTATGCACGACGTCTTTCATGTCTCTCAACTCCGACGTTACTTTTCAGACCTATCTCATGCCTTTCAACCCAAGGAGGTTGACCTTGAAGCATATGCATCATTTGAAGAGAATCCTATCCGGATTTTCTATCACAGTACAAAGGTCCTCCGAGGCTGGTATGTTTCTCTGGTACGAGTGCTATGGTAGCACGGGCGAGTACAGGATGAGACTTGGGAGAGGGAGGCCGAGGTCGATCATAGTGGCCGGAGCTGTTCGAGGTTTCTTTTTCTATGCGCATCTAGGGAAATTCAGGGATTAATTTCTTTAAGGGGGGAAGTTTGTAAGAACCTGGATCTTCGTCTAAGGTATTTCTTTCCTTTTTTGGAGTTTTTGAGAATTTTTGAAGTAAACGTAGTGTACTCTTTTCCCGCTCGAAACCATGTGATGGCCGTGTCCAGACCACACACATGGTGTGGAGGGGTGACGTAGAGGCCGATTTTGGTGGAGTATGAAAAAACCCACAACACACCGTGTACTTTAAAAATACATGCCGTGTACTTTTATTTTATTCACTAAATAGACCGGGGATGCTCCTCGTCATCATAATCGTCTTCTTCTAGGTCTGGTTCGACCGAGAGATGTCGTATGGCCGCGAAACTTCTCTGGATTCCCGAGCCTCCATCCGTTCTCTGATTCGAGCTCTGTCAATTATGTTGGAAGCGCAGTGGTGATTTATTCCTTCTTTTTGAGCCTTGTTTTTCAATTCTCCCTCCTTCTCAAGTTATCTAAGGTTGAACGTTTTGTGTGTTTTCTCAGATATACGACGTTCTACGGAAAATCATCGTCGTGGTTCAAGTATATCGATCTCCTAGGATTGAGGTAGGTGGGTTGTGCCTTACCATTCCAAGTCTCCGAGTTTATGGGTGAATTTCCAACGATACCCATGAATGGGGTATTGTGTGTTACCCCTTTTTGCCTTCTTTGTCTTCCTACCTTGCTTGTATGCTTGTTTAGAGGTCATTTGGCCATTTTAAAGGATAATTTGTTGTGCTTGGATGTTTTTTCCCTTGCTTTTTTCTGTTACGACCTTTGGGTCTTGTAGCCTTTGGATGATACACCTATCTTCATGCCTCACGGTGATAGGTTGAAGTGAAACTCATGACATTGTTGTTTCCTTCTAGACTATTTATCTAAGTATCTCTATAGGTGTTCTTTGGTTAGAAAAGTAGCTCTATAGGTTTACTTTGGCCTTATGGCATTATTATGCACTGACTGGCACGAGACTGAGAGAACCTGGTGCTATAGACTATATGGGATAGACTGAGTGAGCGTCCTAGAGAGTCTTAGATATTACAGACTACAGAGGGGATGGACCGAGTGAGCTCCCAGAGAGTCTTAGTTTTTATAGACTATAGGAGGGTAGACCGAGTGAGCTTCCTCAGAGAGTCTTACCTTTTTTGAATCTATTTATGATCCTTCCCTGTCTAGAGGAGGAATTGACCGAGTGAGCTTCCTTAGATAGTTTTTGGTATACCTGAGGCTATAGGGGGAATTGACCGAGATAGCTTCCTCAGAGAGTCTCTAGACCTTGGGGATAAGAGGGTTAGACCACGTGATCTTCCTCAAGAGAGTCCCTGACTGCCCTATACTATAAGGGGAATTGACCGAGTGAGCTTCCCCAGAGAGTATCATAAATTCGTATGACCAAAGACAGAGGTGTTAGGCTGAGTGCACTGCCCAGAGGGTTTTGGTACTTCATGGATAGGAACAGAGGGGATGGCTACGAGTACTTCCCAGAGGGTTTCTGGATTATTAGATATTTTTATCAATGATCTTGATTTGTATGGATTGATTGCTGCTATGTATCATTGTGTTTTACTGCTTACTTTTTACTGCCTACTACTTGCTGTTGCTGTTTACTGCTTGTTGTACTTTTACCTGCCATGTACTCACTGACTCTTAGACACAGATCTTCGGGTGAATGCCTAATGGGATTTTATCTCACACCCTGTTTGGGCCATGCTTTTGGTCCCAAGAAGACTACGTTGTTGCAAGTATAGACAAGGGCAAACGCCCTTCGACTTCTGGAACTTGATTGCTTGGAGCAGAAGAGCATGGGACCAAGATTTGGCTTGCGATGCTGAGGAGATGTTTACTTTTATTTTGTACTTGTTTTGGTACTGTTGTGTTTTCCATCATTGTGACTTGTTTGGATGCTTTCCGAGTTATCTATCATGCATCCTTTCATACATACATATGTGCTCCAACTGTTGATTTAGTCTTCCGTTGTTAGATTGTTGGTTATTACTGCTTCCGCTATTGCATGTTTATTTTTCTTCCCCTCTGTACTCTGCCAATGAGGGCACAGTTTCCCCACTATCACACCCAAGGCCCTCGCTACTAGTCAGCAGCCTCTGGCATTTGGGGAAATGTGCTTGAGGCCATGTGACCAACCGGGTACAGGGTTCCTCTAGGTGGCTTCTAGAACCGGGACGTTACACCATGGACGTAGCCCTAAGTGGTATACCAAGTAAAAAGTGTTGTGTCATCCCTTTTCATGTGAATGTTTTATTTATTCTCATTTCCATCATACAAGTCAAACTAGTTTCTACAAATGTGGGAACAAGATCCACCAGTTTAAAAGAAAAAGATGACACCCTGATTCACCCCTTCCCTCTAAGGGTGCCCCGGGGTTCTACAAGTGGAATCAGTGGGAGGCTGCTTGTGTTTGATCTGTTTTTCTTCTGCCATGTAAAATTCAGCCAGTGTTAGGGGAGTTCACCTCTTTGATGGGAGTAATTTTCAGATTTCTAGGAACAGAATGAGATCTCATCTAAGATCCATTGGAATGAATGTTCTGTTTTCCACTATTCAAGGTACATATGTTACTGATCAAATAGGGTTGGCTATGACTGATGCAGATAGGAAAATTTTTGATGCTGATGCTAAAGCGCACAATGCTCTCACCACAACCCTTTCTGATCAGATATATCTAAAGGTGATGAGTTTCACCTCAGAAAAGTCCATGTGGGATAAAATTTAAAATATTTATGAAGTAGATATCAATGTGAAGGAGGAGAAACTACAAGTCCTACACAATAGGTTTGATGATTTGAAGATGAATCCTGATAAGAATACATACTCCTTCTTCAATCAAATTACTGAAGTGGTAGGAGAAATTCGGGGTCTAGGTGAAGAAATCAAAGACATTTACATTGTAATGAAAATATTAAGAAGACTTCCATCCCTCTACAAGGAATAGGTGTCAACCCTTGAAGAAAGAGATATTTCCAAACTTTCTTTGGATGGTCTGTTGAGCATCCTAGTGCCATATGAAATGAGAGTCAAACCAGAAGCTGCTACTACATGAGTAAGTAAGGAAATGGAATTCAAATCCACATAGAAACTGAAAATTTAAAAATATAGTAGTGTTAAATATGATAAGGAAAAATAAATTCTTTCTCTCATTGACAAGAAGTTCTAGAAGGGAAAAGGGAAATTCAAAGGCAGGTTACCTCTAACTTGCTTTCGTTGTGGAAAAGTCGGGCACATTGCTTCTTAGTGCTTAAAAAAGAACAATGATGATGATAACAACGATGAAAACATTGAGAAGCATCAGAAAAGGTTTTTGAATAAAGGAGACTTCAATTCTAGAAAGAATGTTCCGAAGAAGAGTTTTGTCTGTGAAGAGGAAGAATATGATAATGAATTCTGTGATGATGAAGAACGAGAATTTAAAACTAGGAACCATTATTCCATGATGGCTAAGGATGAAAAATCAGAAGTTACTGGTGGAGAAAATTAGTTGAAAACTAATGCATATCCCGAGTTGCAACTTATGGATGCTGTTAGTAATCTTAAGATTATATGTAAGAGTTGCAATAAGTGGAAAAAAATTGTAAAAGAATCAACTGAATATGTTGATCAAATTGAATATGAAATTGAATGAATAGAAGAATTTGTGAAATTAAAGTCTAAAATCCTTGAAATAAATGATGATGTAGTGGATCTGAAGCTGAGAATGGAAGAGCAGGGAAAGTTAATCAATGACCTCACATCCAGACAGGAAGAAAAATCCATGGCTGGTGAGGGTCTCGAGGAGGAAGTTGTTACTCTTAAGAGTAAACATGAGACTAAATCATGGAAGAAAATATAGTTTGGCTAAGTTAATTATTGCATTTATGGTTTTCCTGTGGCTGGTTCTCTATTGAATTTATTTACGGATTACCAACAAACCCAAAGGGTGAGAATGTTGGAACCATGGTTGTTCTATGCATGAATTGGAGTATGGTTTGTGTTTGTTTTCAATCCTTAGTGGAAGTTTAGAATGTATTCCAGTAAAGTTATCATACAGAGCAAGTAGATAACAATGTTGAAGGTGGCACCATTTTACAGTGTTTTCCAAATTTTTGGGTTTGAGAATGGAAAAATGGGGAAAAGTGGTTTTTGGAAAAGAGACTTGCGCGCCGATTAATTGGAGGCTTGGAAACTTGTGTGACTTTTTATTTTCAAGATCAGAACATGATAATATGGAAAAGGGAGAAGGGCGCCTAAGTTTGGAAGTGGGTCGTGCAAGTGATTTTTTGGGGCAGAGACTTGCATGCCGAAACTTGCGCGCTGAGGGGAGACTTGCCCGCTGTCGCGCAGGTTGTCCAAACGCCTATAAATACAGGTCCGCCCCTCCTCATTCGACACAAAGTTTAGAATTATAGAAATTCAGAGCTACCGCCACGTAGGTGTAGTGATCATGCAAGTGGTGGTGGGTCACACATGTAGAGGTTGCACGCCTGTAGTTTGCTGTGTGACCATGATTGTTTGGGCGAGAAAGGAGGAGAGTTGCACAAGTTTGGAGTTGGGGAAGGAAGTGTTACACATGTGGTTTGGTGACACTTGTGTGCCAGGATTTGAAGAAGCGGGAAATTTGACCTTTGCACTCCAAAACCGGTTTGGGTGGACAAGAATGTGAGTCACACAAGTT
Organism: Viscum album; assembly: GCA_963277665.1. NCBI lineage: Eukaryota > Viridiplantae > Streptophyta > Magnoliopsida > Santalales > Viscaceae > Viscum > Viscum album. The sequence goes on from OY728123.1 coordinate 838,308,509, forward strand.
TTTAGTTGAAGAAGTGAGTGTCGCGCAAGTGGTTGAGGTGAAATTGCATGCTGGTTTGGACTTGAGTACTGAGACCTACGCGCCGTATTGAGACTTTCACGCTGGGATTAGAGAAGTATTCCAGGTGTGGTTGAATTACACCAGTCTTTCTGGGGCTGCGCGAAAGTTGGAAGATTGGATGATACTTGCAGTACCAAGTGAGATTTATCTATAGGATAAAGTTGGACTTCAACAGATCATATACATGCAACAGATGATGCATTCTTCTACAATGATGAAGATACCTTCACGTCTATAAACTGAGTGGGACTCTACCAGGGGTGGTGAGCCAAGGGGAGTCAATGAGAGTGACCCAAGGAACACAGTAGGATATCCCTAAAACATTTTAAAGGTAGTGAGCCTGGGATTGAGTGACTATTCCCAAATCTTTGTAATCCACAACGAGTGAAGAATAATGGAATTTGGTACGACCAAAAACATGTCGGCGTTTGCTCTATGGATGTATCCCTTAGTGGTGAACCAAGTAAAAAGTGTTGTGTCATCCCTTTTCGTGTGAATATTTTATTTATTCTCATTTCCATCATATAGTTCAAACTAGTTTCTACCAACGTGGGAACAAGATCCGCCAGTTTAAAAGAAAAAGATGCACCCCGATTCACCCCTCCCCTCTCAGGGTGTCTCGGGGGGTCGACAATTAGTGAAGATGAACCTGTTTAACAATAAATTAGAATGGGATGCCACATTATATGCTATCCTCTATAACTAGGGAATCACCAACCATGAATGAAAATTGAACTAGCTTAGGAAAAACATATTCCATGACATCATGAAATATAATTAATGAAAAAAATAATAACTTATTAAATATTAATTTAATAAACCATAAATGAGTAACTACCTATGATTCCATGTATCTGCGTTCAAAAAATAAAATGAATAAATTAATATACCTTATCAATTTTTGACAAAAACACTTCATAACTCCAACATCCAGTAATTACTTCTAAAAAAACATTTATAAATGTATTCAATAACTCATATAAATAATATTTTATATTTTTTTATTAATCTAAATTAGGTAAAAACCAAATGAATATCTCATATGTTATTCAATGATGGAAATGTATAGAAAAATGATCATGGTGGGGTAGGATGGGTAAGAAAAAAGTCATGATTTTTTTCATGGAATATTTATCTTAGTTATGGGAACACATTTTCTTATCCCAGGAACACTAAATGATTTTCCATTTCCTACTAAAAAATGTCACCTCCACTATAAAATGTTGAAAAAATGGAATATTTCAATGGTTCCAGTAGCTGAGTAACTATTTAATTTTGTATTTATCTATAATATTTTAATACACTACAACATTTTCAAAAATGATAACCAACTTGTATTTTCATATACTCTTCCTTCTTCTGATTTTTTATTTCTTCCCACGTGCCTCTCACTTTCATGATTATTATAGGACATCACACTGCTTCGGAGAAACTAATTAGGATTACTCTTGATGTGTTATTGATTAATTTTATATATTCTTTCATTTTGGTTTCATATCTAATTAGAGAAGTGGGACCATAAATATAAATAGTCGTATGTGGATATAACCTCTCTTAATCCAAATTTTTTATATTCATCTATTTTATTCGACAATTATGTTTCCCCTCATGAACCTACCTAACATAAAGTAAAGATGGGTGGGGGATTTCTAACATTATGTTGTGATTGTGGGCATGTGTAAGTTGTTAAGGTCATGGATTATCCAAATGATATTTAATCTTGATCGTGGCATGTTCTACGTGTTTGGAAGGTTGTGTATTCATGATTATATATCCAATTAGAGGATGAAATTGATTGATTATAGAAAATTAGAGACATACCTAATATTATATTGATTAGGTAAGTATTGAGATCATTCTAATTTTAAATATGATGGATATGTTCAATGAAATATTTTGATTCCACACAATGATAATGAATGAGATTTAATCTTAAAAACATAAATATAGTGTGAATTATGTTGGACTAACTTGAATTACAATACCCTTTATCTAAATTCTCACTGGAAATATTAGTTTTTTTAATTTTTTTGGATAATCACCTTTTTAATTTGGTTTAGGGGGAAACCTACATGGACTATAGGACCATGAAAGAAGGTCTAATCGATGGAAATTAAATTCCCAAAGATCAAACACCAAATATGCATCCTAACCATAGTTGATGAATTTTTTCATGCTCGAATAGGCCACTGGAAAATGAAACTCAGCTAGAAATCCCCATGTAGGGCTACTTAGGGCTTGATACTGATGTAAAAGCCATACCATCTAATTCATAAAAATATTAGAGCATTGATGGTGGGTTTTTAAGGCTCTAAAAATCTATCGGACCAGACGTTAGGATTTGACCCAATATTTTTTCATTCATATCCATCCGTCAAATCCTGATGCACCACCCACTCCACTGAGATTCCTCCACCGCTTGAACTACAAATCACTACATCATTTTACCCCACCAAATCCCAACTAACCACATCCGGCATATCTCACCCGTTATTACTTCCATCCAAGTTGATCACCTTTCCACAAGAGGGAAACCATCATGCATTGAATTCTACTTGGTTCTAGCTGATCATTGAGACAAATGATGAAGATCAACCCTCACTGCAACTCTACCAAAGATTTCCACCTTCAAGACAGATAATAATTTTATCCCTAACAAGGATGCCTTTTTCACCTACCTACAATGATGACCTGAATACCTTGTTGCTTCCACCCTCTTTTAGTCGTCACTTATTTTCCACGCTGCCTTCTTGATTCAGCATATCCACACAAATGAACGATGTCACATGCACAATTCATCCTTCATGGTGTGAAAAAATAACAAATATATTAATTTAATATAATATAGTGAAATTGGGGAATCTCCAAAAGTGAGACACAATTGGTGAGCTCAATTGTTTAATGCCTTGTTTTATTACTAAATTGATTAGATTCCATATACAGAAATATGATTAGTGGGGACCAAAACATGTTTATCGGAGGATCAATTTGAGATATGATTAGACTTATAAAGACACATTGTATGATTTTTAGAGTTAAATACTTCTAGGAGATGATGAATCAATACCTTCCACGAACCTCCTTAATCATTAGAATTAGGAGAAGTTATAAGTGGAGTTTCCAAATAAATCATAAAAATAAGACTATATCCAATGAAATGATAGAACACTTCTATATAAAATTAATTATGAACAAGAGACATGGATTAATAAGCGAGACTATATTTTATGTATTTTTTAATGAATATAATACCAATTAATTGGTGTACATACAAACAAGAGAATATATTTCCACATTATTTGAGGATTTAATTCATGAGGTTCTAATTTAGATTAAATCTCTTATAATTTAATGCATTTATAGTTTACAAGACTAATGTCATTTAATGGTATATTTGAATGGAACAATAGTTATAATTATGGTACAATCTTATTGTTTATTGAGTTATCATTCAAACCTAAAATGTGATCTTCTTGAAAATGATTAAGAATTTAATTTGAATGTACATTCATTAGATACATATCAAATTTAGTTTACTATGCATGGTACTAGGATGTGGTGGAATCATTATCGTTTATAAATTATGTAGGGTGTATTCAATTATGGGTATAGTTTTGACAAATGTTCAAGGTTGGTGTTTTGACTACCCTCAAGATAGATTAGTTGTATGAATTATTAACAATTAATTTGAGGTGATATAATTTGTAGAATTTGGGTGTCTAGTTCATTAAATTTACATGATATTTAACATATTTCTTAGATAATGTTATGATATGGGTGTATATTTGATAAAGGTATTGTTATCTGGGATTCTATCTTAGGTTAGCCCTTTCACATTGACTAATTTTATAAAAATGATGATAAAATATGATGTAATTAAGAGGATAATGGATATGATATATTTAATAATTTATGAGATTCCTAAAAATATTCCTTGGGGTAAAAAGGAATGTAAGAGTTATTTTTTATATATAATAGTTTATTTAAAAATTAGAATGTATAATAACATATTTCCGTATCTTGATCCTTACTAGAAATAAATTATTGATTACTTATAAAAAAACTTGATAATATATTTTATTATTAAAAAGGATTAGACAAAAATTGTTGTTATGCCTTTTATACCTAGAGGGAAGTGGGGACCAGGTGGTATGTAAATGGAATTAATTATAATATTTTATGACATAATGGTTACCTAAAAAAAATCACATACCAGAAGGATCAAAGATCATCAGGACCCATGGGTTTGAAGTGTACCATAAAATTCCATTTGTAGATTTTACTCAAACTATACTACATTTTAGTGTAGTTGGACATGGATAGATTAATTCAATAAAGTAATCTACAATAAAAGGTATTGAAGTATTTTATGATACTATATTTATTTATCCTAATTTATGATATATTAATAGGTAATGGTACATCATATTCCATTATTACTAATTAATTAGTTCTTGGTTTAATACTCAAGTTAAAACTGATTTCTCAACCCCATGTTTTTTAGACTCCTAATTTATGTTATAATAGATTTAATGACATTATTCATAGGATTTTGATAATGATGGGGTAATTTTTTTAATTTATTATTGATCTCTCTATAGATATGAACAATATTTTGTTTCATTAATATGTATTCTTTATATTTTTTTAACCATATATAGTTTTAAAATTAGTAATGAATTGTTTTTAAGGGAAAGAAAAGTGATTGGGTAATATTACATAGTGATAATGTTCCATAGATATATCATTGATATGTGGAGCTATGATGATCCAACCTGAATCATCTATTCCTTAGACACCCGAGCTAGTATTTGTCATAACTGAGGTGCATTATCGACCACCCCGAGCAATTAACTAATGCTACAATATCATAAAAAATCATTTGGATTAATTTCACAATTGATAAAACAATCACATTAATAACAAGATATCCACACAGATGTAAGTAGGATAAATATAAAGAAGATATTTGAGATAGAAAAATACTAAATATAACATCACTAAGATAAACAAATATAATATAAATAAAGACCATATAAAAAATATTTAAAAATAAAATCCTCACAAGAATAAATTCTAAAGAAAAAGATGATATATATAAAACCCAAACGAAAAAAATTAAAAAATATTATTCACAATATCCATGTGACCTTTGATCATCCTCCACATCGCAATGAAAACATCTTAGAAAACAGAGGACCCTAATAAATTTGTTACATATCCATGGAACCTGAAAGGAAATGATAATAATTTTATATAAAAAGTGGTGTATGTAGGGTGTGAGAAAAAACTATACCATTAGGTAAGCACCAAAGAGTATGTGAAATTATTTAAAATGTAATTTTATTAAATTATTTCTTTATACATAATTTTAAAATATATTTTCAAACTATATGTACATAAAATCCAAAAACACACTCATAGATTTAATAAAATTTCATTATTTTTATTAAATTAAAGAAACCTCTAAGAAACAAAATATATTGGGAATTGACTAATTATTATTTTATAAAAGGATTACCCATTATTATAAAATAAGAAATTTTAGAGTGAAAATAATTTTTCAATCATATTTAATACATCAAAATATGATCATTTTTAAAGAAACTATAAATAAGATACCTACCTAATTTAACTCTTTCAGAATATTTACCAAAAATAAATTTTAAAATCACTTTACTTTTACTTTAAAAAAAAATTTCAAACCATTTAAATGAATTTGAATAAAAATATGATAAAAAACCATTCATATAATAAAAAATAGATCAAACATGCCCGAAGGACAAACATAATAATGGTTCCATAACCTATCAATGTCAAGGGATATGAAAAAAGAATAAGAAAAAAGATTCACTATGTTATCCAAAATAGAGATATGTGTCATGAGAACCCTCCGAGGACTCAACCACACAGGTCAAATCCAACAACATGATACCTAGGTTGGAACTACTTAATCTATCAACATCTATAGATTTCCTATTGCAATATCCAAAAATAAAAATCCTTGAAGATGAATATTTTGATGGGACACAAAAAATATGATCTCCTATCATATTCCTCTCCCTAATATCTATTTATCATCCCACTAGATCACTCGGTCTAGTGGGCGAGACCCCCTAGTCAACAGACTATTTATACTAAAGTTTTCACATCTCTAGACCTATACATAGTACCCTTGGACAAAAATGTCCAAAACCAAACAAATGTGATCAATTTTGGAAACCCCAACACCAGTGGCACAGATCTGGTCTTAGATTTATTATATTTTTATAATATATAAGAAATTTAAACATGAGGGAAAAATAATTTATAATTTTACATAATATATATATATATATACTCATTTCATATGTTGCATTTGATAACAAAAATTACAACACAATTTTTTTTAATCTAGAATAACACTATTACATCTAGTATATCCTTTCATAGAAAATATATTTCACTTTTGGGATTCCTGATAGTGGGAAAAAACAAGGGAAAGATCAAATGATTCATAAGGATTATGTATATAGGGAGATAACATGAATCAAAAATCATAATCAAAATGGAAAGGTAAATAATTTAGAACACATTCCATTTAAATAAATAGATAAAAAAATAATCATTATGGAATTGTAAAGAACTGAAAATAAATTCAATTTAATCAATATACTGAAAATGAAATTCATCTTTAGATAATGTCATAGTGAAAATATAATGGATAATAATAACAAAACTCTTAAAGAATGAAATGATTAATTATTCGATGGGATGCCTCTAGCACATAACTCCTCTACCATCATGACTATTCATAAGAAAGTATAATTTACAGGTAAAAACACATTTAATTCTAGATTAAATTTATTACATCATGATATATATCAATGCATTGAGGGTATTTATAATCCTATTCCCCACCCACCACTATAGTTTTAATGAAATCCTTATATATTGAAAAATCGATTTAATTCAGGAATCAATATTCCATAACATAAAATATTTATAATTAGAAAAGGAAGAGGATTAATCAATAGTTACACATTCAAACAAATAACATTTAAATTATAAAAACATATTTATAAATGGGATACAGTTCATGAAATAACCATATCAATGATAAATAGTATTGTTATTAGGGGGAATTATAATGGGTAATGTTTTCAGGAAAGTGAGTATTTCAATGTGATGCTACTGAATACAGAAATGAAACTGGTGAATGTTAAAACTATCCTTTTTCAAAATAATCATAATCTATCCAGAGAGTGAATAAGAATGGAATCACCATATACTTATCAATGTAATAATAAATGGTAGTTCTCATAGATTAATTTAAATACCATAAAAAAATATTTAAAAACATTCTTGGGTAAAATATCTTTTTCATTTTGATAATACAATTTAACATACATTTCTATGAAAATCAATTTGAAAAATGGTTTTTATTAAAAATATCATGGTAAACATGCAATAAAAGGTTCTATTAAATAATGTTCATTTTTTGGAGTAATTCCATACATTCTTTACAAGTTAAAAAAATATTTATTTTTCGCTGTATAAAGGTTATAAAAGTTCATTTTTCAATAAATGATATAATGTTTCCATTCACATTATCTATAAAATACAGTTGAGATATATTTTGAAAATGAAATATGAGTACATTTATTTTTTTTAAATATTTAAAAATTGTAAAAATATATTTAATAAATCACTTTTAGAAGGATAAAAAACATTTTTTGGATAACATAGTTTTGGAAAAAAATAGATGACTGAAGAGAGAAACAAATTCATATTTAAAAAAAATATAAATTAATTTAAGTAAATTAGAGTGTAAAAATATAATAATTTCATTAAAATATCATCACTAACCAAAATATAATAAAAATAAACCATTTTACTATGAACTGGTAAAATAATTACCTCCAACTGAAATTCAAGAGTAATCAGTCTTGATTAGAATGAGATTATGAATAAACATTTAAAATGAACATAATGTTGATGTGATAATTAGTAAATGGTTTGATTATATGTTTATACAATAAAAAAATACAAACCATGAGAAAATAAAATATAAGGTAATGAAAATTAATTATTCACATAATTTTATAATGATGTAATTAGTTAACTAGAAGATTCATCCAATGAGAAAAATTGAGTTAGGAAATCCATTACCTCACACATCCTTTTGATTGAAGATTGTTAAAAATAATTTAATGTGGGATTAAACATGTTATTAACAAATAAAATAAACATACAAATATTTATATTTTAATAAATGATTTTTCTATATCATCTTATTACATGCCTGTTAATAATATTTCATTATTTTCATTGTTTGGGGAGTTAGTTGTCTTGTATTCTCAAACTATTTTTATGAAAGATCTAATTTTTGTGAACATTATGTAGTTATATCAACTACAATATAATAATCATCCAAATAATATCATATTTTTTTATAAATTATACTTTTAAAATAAATCATTATAAATATTTATGAAAATTATTCACAATACAGTCATGAAGCTTGTAGGCCGAACATTCACATGAGTAATGTTTTCATTTTCCAATGATCATTTTGGAAATGTGTTAAGTAATATATTATATTTTCATAATTATCATAATATATATATATATATTTAATTTTATTTAATTTTATATATCATCCATGTGGTGTGGTGATTAAATTAGAGTCACATCGCTTTCTGAAGGCGGTAGTCCATATACACATGAACGATGCTACCATATTTAAGTGAGTGAAAATGTCAAAAATAATATGATATATAATATATTTAAAAAATATAAATATTTCATTAATATCATAATTATGTCATGTATAAAACAAATGTTCCTTAAATTTATCGTTATTACAATCAATGTAATGAATTAGTGAAAGATAAACCACATCGCTTCGCGATGCGTTAGTTCACCATACCCATGAGTGAAGCTATCGTATCCCCTAACTAATGGAATTTAAAAATATATATACGATATAATGAATGTGGAATTTATAAATATCATATATACACTTTAGATATATCATTATACCCAACCGTGAAAGGTGGTAATGGAATAACGAATAACATATGTTCACGTGGCGATAGTCCTCCATACTAAAAAATAATGAATTTTTAACCCATTTAATGTAGGTGTGGAAGGTTTTAGGTCATTATATTATAATAAAAAACCTCATAGTACATAAAATATTCTATGGATATTTTATCTTAATTTTTTTAAAATTAATTAAGGAGGTGGATAAAGAAATAAATAGAGATGTTCATTGAAGACCATTACCTATTCTTCTAGCATCCTCATAAAGTTATCACTAAAACCTTCATAGGTTATATTTTTACCCAAATTATGGTTTATAGGATTATTTTCGGGAATTTGGGAGGTTATTTCCACATGTATTGTCCGAAATGTGTATAAATGTGTGAGTTAGAGAGGGGAGGCTGGGTCCTTTTATAAGTTGGGGAGAGGTAACACATGGTATTTTTGAAAACAACGGAGTGCTACCCACAATTTTCATACGTTAGAAGAGTCCAAAATGGGAAATTTTCAAACCATAGATGTTTAATGGAGTAAAATATTACCGTTAAATAGTTTTTATATATGTTTATAATTCATTTTAACCTTATCTTTTTTGTTTAACCGTCGGTAAACCCATTTTTTCCTTAACCATGGAAATTATATTTTACTACATTTAATATTAATTTTAATTAAAAATAATTTTTACCATATTAGGAATTATAAATTATTAAGATTTTAAATAATTAATATTTTTTTTGAAATTCAATTCAATGATTTAGTTAAATTTAATTTAAAACCTATCAAACATAAAAGATAAGAAATTGAGTTACAAAAGGGAAAATGTTCAAAGGTTTACAATGTGTTTATATCAAAATTCAATATGAATATAATTCTAAGGAACTAAATTGATTAAATTGTTATATATTTGATCTAATTTTTATTTTAAAACAATTTATTATAGAATTTTAAATTATAATTTATTTTAATGAAAATGTAATTTTTATTTAAAATTAATTATTTTTAAATTTTCTTCAGAAAATGAAATATTTCATTAGAATCCCAAAAAATCACCATAGGATATTATTTTTATTCGGGTTTAAAAATTGAATTTTATATTAAATATTTTTCTAAAATTTTTAATTAGTAATTTTAATTTCTTTTCACAATGTGTTATTAAATGTTCATTTAGAAGAATATAGGTTTTATGTTTTTTATTTTAAATGGTTCTTATTTTATTTATAGTCAATAGATAACCAAAATTTTCATATTTTATTTAAAAATATTCATATCCTCGAATTTATTATCTATGATATTACTATTATAGTAAATAATAATATTTTAAGAATATTTCACAATTTTTTTAATGTCTGTGTTGTGGGTAATGAGAGCTAAACTAAGTGTTGCATATAAATAAAGAAAAACTAATTATTTTACTCAACATAAGAAAAAGTATGTGGTTCATGTAATTTAACATATTTAATAGATTGAAATTATTTAAAAATAAAACTTATCATAAAGTATCAGAGTGTTATATTTTCTTCTATTCTTTGTGTTGCGTGTCACATATGATACAATGTACATATATTAAAATCTCATTGTAGTGAAATATTATAATCTTAAATAAAATTCATCCTATCAGTTTAACGATGTTCATAGTAATCAAGGGATTGATATTTGGAAATAAAATTATTGATAGAGCCACATAATAAAAGGCTTAATAAAAAATCCTCTAAATATGAGGGATAAGGAAGTTCAAAGTTAACATAAAAAACATATTAATAGGTTTCAATCTATGATAAATTTTGTGGTAATTTAATATGCACAAATAGATTAAAATAATAAATAATTATAGATAATGATTCAGGTTATTCATTAAAAGTAAGTGATTGACCAATGTAATGTTATGGGGATCAAAACCGTAAATCCTTGATGATATAAAAGGCTATATAATTCAATAGATATGAATGTTGGAGGACAAAATTTTTTCACCATGCTACTTTTCATAAATTTGAGGAATTCATTTACTATCAAAGAATATATGTAAATGTACTTACTTTCTACATTTCTTTTTCAATATCTCAATTTCTTCCTTTTGTTGTTCTTAAATCAATTTCCAATTCATCACTTATGAGTTTTCAAAAAATAATTTTGTATGCCTAATACACTAAAATTCAATTTAATAGATCATAAGAACCATAAAAGAGGGGCAATTCCTTTTTATTTCTATCTCCAAGTGATTTCTAAATCCAATATGGTTAGCAAAATTTATATAATATTCATAAAATTTCATATAGTGTAGTAATACATTACTTTTTAAAATCCTATCCAATGTTTATATTAAATCATTTAATAAATGGTTAACCTTAGGGGTCTTCCAAAAGATTATGATTTATTACATTAGAAATAAGGTCACTAAATTTCCAAAAAAGAACATATCATTAATCCCTCAAAAAAGATGAAGTACATATTAATTTATACATAGAAAACAATTAAAAACATTCATTGTATATTCTCCTAAATCATGGTAATAACCTAAATTAATATGAAACCTTATTTAATACATATATTATTCCTTATTTCTAATATAAAACATATATTATTTCATATAGTCCTTAATTCCAAAAATACTGTAAACTCCATCAAGAATAAATCACCTTATTTACATAAATTAATCAATTACAAGGTATTCATTAGTATTCAGTTTAAATTATCCATTTAATTTTTTTCTCTATCCCAACATCATAATCTCAACATTAGGAACACTTGGAGAGTTATTATTTTCATACTAATGTGTATTGAAAATGTTTATATTAAAACATAATCAATTTTCGTAGTACAATTCAACATTGGATTTGAAATCATGAAGCAAGGTAATTAGTACAATCCTTTTAAATTAAATAAGTACTATAACTGTAACATAATAGATTAAATACTCAAGTGACCTAATTATTGAATCCAAACCAAAGAACATTAATCATTCATATTCATCTATGGTAGTAGAATAAGGTTGACTATGATCCATAAGCTTATTCTTGGGAATATTTCAATGATCTTTTGGAGGATGATTTATATTGTTCCCACCATCATATAGTTAATGAATTATATATTGGAAATATTTTTTCATTCCATTGAAATCACAATCATAGTTTCCTTTCTCTCCACACTTGTAGAAAACTCCAATTCCAATTAAGAATGTACCTGGGTGTTTTTTTCCACAATTATCACATATAGGAAGTTAATTGTTTCCCTTATTCTATTTATATATTTTTTATACAATCATCAAATTATCTTTCGTCCCTTAAAATCCATAATAATTTTATGATTATTTCTCTCTCTTGTAATTAAATAATAAATTTTCCTCATTTTATGAGAATGTTTGGGATACTAGTTCCCTTCATAATATATACTTAATCCCTTCAAATAATTTATTAATATTACTATTTTGAATAAATGAATTGATATGGTTCAAATTAATACTTATAATTTCCATTTCTATATGATGAAATATATTAGTTTTGATCATATAATTATCAATAAAAATGTATAATCCCAAAAAATGTGAAATACATAACATAAACTGAAAAATTTATTTATAGCAATGATTACAAACATAAACATGGTTTTACTGGGGATATATCACTTTCAAATACTTTATAATGATTTATTTGTAAAATGTGAATTATCGTAAGAATATTCACCAAGGGTATCAAACTAGGTGCATGGTAAGGCTAGTTTTTATGGACTATGTGACTATTGGGTCAATCCCAACCACAATTTTCCTAGTTATTACCTCTAGGTACTTCGGTGCCAGATGCATTTCTACATGATATAACTAGAAATGGATGCATTGATTAGAAAAACAACATAAAATATTCCATATCAAACCACTATATTCCCATATATACTTATCCTCAATGTCTACCACATGGTAATGTTCCATAATCTATGATTCCCTTAATATAATTCCCAAGGATTATACTAAAATTCCTCTAATACCAACTGTAGTGACCCCAACCCCAGTATCACAAATCTTGAGTTTAAATTATTACATTGGTATAATATATAAGTAATCACATCCTAATGGACAAAATAGTTTATTAGTATTGGTGAAATAGATACATACTTGAGTATTATATTACATTTTAAAAAAATATTATGACATAATTGTTTTTGTGATAGAATAACACTATTACCTCTAGAATAAACATGGATATCAAACATAGTGAAATTCATGGATACTTGGGAAATGAATCAAAAAAGAGTGAGTTCAAATACCATGTTAGTGTTAATTATATCAGAGGTTATCATGAATAAATAATTATAATCAAATGGAAAGGTAAATAAATGACCCCACATTCCAATAAAATTGTTGGATAATGAATAATCATTTTAGAAAGAAAATTAACTGAAAACACATTCAATTTAATGAATAGATTGAAAGCTAAATTAATTTAAAAATAATACCCTAGTGAATATATGACAAATAATAATAAATGAACTATTAATGAAGGTAACACATAAATATTGGATGTCCAGTCTCAGGAACATGATACCTATACCATCAAAACCTTTTAGAAGATGGTTTAAACTAAATGTAAAAATCCTATGTTCTTGTAGATGAACTTGATTATCACATGAGACATACAAATTCATCAAGAGGAAGTATAATTTTTCTCCCCAACCATTACTGCATGTCTATTGTATTCTTATATATTGATTAACTTATTTGATTTATAAATCGATATGCCTTAACATAAAATGTCTTTATTGAGTAAAGGGTGAATATTAATCAATTTTTACATATATAATCAAAATACATTAAATGTAAAACACCATATATAAAAATGATATGTAGGTTATGAAATAAACCTATCAATGATAAATAATATTGATATATTAGGGAGAATTTAATATCTAATGTTCACATGAATGTAAATATTTTATGGGGAAGTTAATGACTACTAAAAAACACAAGGAAGTTAATATTAATACTATCCTTGTTCAAAATAATCATAAACTATATAGTGCAATAGTATGGATGGAATAAATATATACCCATTGGAGAAATAATACAGGGTTGTTTTCATTGAGGAATAATAATACCATAAAAAGATCATTCCAAATGTACTTGAAGAAAATATCCTTTTCATTTGAAAATAAAAATTGAAATAAATTTCTCTGAAAATCACTCTTTTAAAATATATTTTCATTAAAAATATCATAGTAAACATTAAAAGTAATAATAAAATAAAATATGGTCATAATGGTGGGAAATTCCATACATTTCATACAAGGTAAATATAATATTTATTTTTCACTATAATAATGTCAGGAATGTGATATATATGGAAAATGACAAGTATATTCCTATCAAATTTTCTGTAAAATCAAAATTGAAATTATCTTGAAAAGGATATAATATTATTTTGATTTTTTTTGAAGACTAAAAATGAGTAAAAATTCTTTATAAAAGTTATTTTGAAAGGGTAAAAAAATTAATTTTTTAGAAAACATTGTTTTGTAAGAAAAAGAATTTGGAAAGTGAGAAGTAATGTCAAATTATTTTTAAAAAATTTTGTCAATTAATTTATGTACTAGGGATTTAAAAATTTCAAAATTTTATATAAAATATCTTAAATAATTAATGTAGAATAAAATGAAATGGGATTATTTGGAAATATCCAAATAGTTTCCTGAACTAAAAATACCGAGTAAGAAAACCTAATACGAATTCCATTTCGAAATAAAACTATATAATTATCATAATGATGATATGAGAGTTATTAAATTATGTAATTATGTGTTTAAATTGTATATACCCATTAAAAATGTGGATGTTCAAGCAATTATTTTGAAGTGAGAAATTCAGTTATGAAATCCCTTACCTCAATCATCTTTTTGACTGAATGTTATTTAAACTCCTACGCGATAGTATTAATCATGTTATTAAAATTTAACATAACCATATTAATATTTATAATATCATATATGGTCCTTTTATAATATCCTATCACTATTTTGTTACTAATCTGTCATTATTTTAATTGATTCAATTGTTAATTGCCTTGTTTTCTCATGTGTTTTTGTCATGAATGATCCGTCACTTATGAATATTATGTTATTATTTAACATAAAAACTAATAATAATGAAATAATTATCATATTTTTAAAGAAATTATACTTTTAAAACAAATAAATAATGTTGGTTATGAAAAATTAATAATGTTACAATCATAGAGATGATAGTCCTTACGTAGACAAGAGTAACATTTCCATTTTTCAATGATCACAATGGAATGAAGGAATGTAAGATAATATCTTTATATTACGATAATAATATCATATATACAATATAATTTTATTATATTTATATATATATATATATATATATCATTAAAGTGGTGAGGTGGTGAAAAGAGAGTCACATTGCTTCATGAAGGTGACAGTTCACATGTAAAGGAACGATGTAATCATCTTTAACTTAGTGATAAGGAAATAAAATAAAATGATATATATAATCTTTAGGGAATGAAAAATATTTCTTTAATATCATAATTATTTAATTTATCTCTCATAAAATCACTATAATTATACATATTACATTCCATGTAATGAGTTAGTGAAATATACATCACATCGATTCACGAGGAAGTAGTCCACCATATACATGATTAGTGTTATCATAACTCCATAAAAATGAATAACATATATATATATATATTATAATAAATATATAGGTATAAATAGGATATAAATATCATGTATATATTTTATATCCATCATCTCACCCAACCATTATAGGTGGAAAAAATAAAGGACATCGGTTCGCAATGCGATAATCCTTTATACAGACGAATGATGATTTGATCATGAATTTGATGGAGGAGGATAAGGTTTTAGTTAATTACCATATTATTAAAACAATAATATTATATGGATTAGACTAATGTTATTATACCTTAATTTTTTAAAAAATAATTGAATGAGGTGGATAAATTAATAAAATAAATATGCTTGTTGAAGAACAATACCTCTTCTTTAAGTATCAATCTTAGGTTTTCACAAAATAAATAATAAGATGGATATGTTTGATAAAAATTATAATAGGATCAGGATAAAGGATTTGGATTTTTTTCATGTTTTTGAAAAAAATTGTTTCAATTTTTGTAAATGAGTGGAGAGGGTTGGCCTTTTATAAGTGGGGGAGAGGACACATATGGTATTTTGGGAATAAATTGAGTGTTCCCACATTTTTAAAATATCACAAGGGTAAAAAATGGTATATTATCAATCCATAATGGTTTATTGGTCTATATATTACTATAAAATAGTTTTTAGACAAGTTTATAATTAATTATTACCCTTATCTTTTTAGTTTAAACCCCTAGGTAAAAATTATTTTTTTCTTTAACAGAGATAATTTTATTTACCACATCAACTATTTATTTCTGCTAAAATTTATGTTTAACTTATTAGAAATTAGAAATTATCCATTATCTATATAGGAAATTAATTTTATAAAATTCAATGGAAATAATATGAAATATTTAATTTAAAATAATCTAGTAAACATGATGAGAAAGGGAGTTTTTGATGGGAAAATGATCAAATGTTTACAATTTTTTTATATCAAAATATAATATGAAAATGATTAAAATGAATTAAAGTGTATTAATTTACATATAATTAAACTAATTTTAATTAATAATAAATTAAAAATATAATTTATCTTAATAATTATTTCAACAAAGAGAATTATTATATTATAATTCTGTATTTTCCACTATTAATCAAAAAATATAATATTACCAAAAATCCCAAAACATTCACCCTAAAATAATTGTTGGAATTCCAATTTTAAAAATGAAATTTATTTTTCAAAACAATGCTTCTAAAAGTGTAATAAATTAATTTTATATTATGAATGCAATGAATAACTAAATTTCCTTTTATAAAAATTCTGTTTTTCAAAAAAAAATTATGTTTCTTTTAAATGGTTTTTATTTTATTTCAAATAAATATATAAACATAATTTTTATAATTTTTTAATTAAAATTAATTTCTTAAAATTTAACGTCAAGGAGATCAAAATTATATTAAATAAAAAAATTCTAATAATATTTCACATTTCTTTTAATATTTGTGTAACGTCCAATGCAAGATAGACTCAAAGTTGCGTTTGATGAATGATAAAATCATTGTTTCATGTAACATAAGATAAATCCATTGTTCTATGTAATTAAAACTACTAAGGTTATGTTTTGAAAAAAACAAATATCATGATGTATCATCATGTTATATTTATTTCTAAGCTTGGTGATGCATTCAATATATAATACAATATTGTCATTTTAGAATATAGGGATGTTAAATTAATCACATAAATCAATATATTAAAGAAATAAATCCCACCCCACCTCTGAAAACCTCATCATCAACATCCCTAACCATTTTAATTCATAACTTATGAAATATTCAACAAGACCATCTAGATAATGAACACATAAATAAATAAACCATTTCTCCCCTCATTTTTATAAAAAACAGTGTGACCACGAGGCTGTCACACTCACCCAAACCATTTGAAAAATACATACACTCATAACAGGTCTTTTTTCAAAATAACTTGTAACCATAGTCACTTATAAATTTTTAGAAGTCCCATTCTGAACCATTCTTTAGAAACAAGATCCTGATAACCTTTTAAAGAAATCTTGAAAAATACTTACTCAAAACCTTTAAGAAGAAATATTTCTATAACAATTTTTTTTCATTAAAATCCCCAAATTTTATTAAATTACAATCCCAAATTCATGTCACGGTCCAAACGATGTTGAATAATTTTAAAATAACGTACTCTATTTTTAATTTTATTCTTATTAATTATAAAACATTTATTATTATGAAAGGCCACTTGAATTCACAATTATATTTTATAAAAATGTTTATAAACGAAAAATACCGCATGATTTTATGTCCCAAAACGATGTAAAAATCCATTTAGAAATATTTATTCAACAAGAAACCAAAAATTAAAAATTATCACAATATATAATTTCATGTCCCACATTAAATTTCAAATGAAGCCCAGTTTTTTCTATAGTTAATCCTACTTGAGAACATTTAAAATCCCAAAAACTTTATAATATATTGATTAAAATTTTGAAAATGTAAATTTGAAATAACAAATAACTCCATGAAATGTCACTTTATAAAAAATAAAAAAACAACTACCTCAGTTTAATATAATCCAACTCAAAAGGATTCCACAATGATGATGAGCACTATAACAAGATTAATAATTTCCACCTTAAGACATGAATAATAAAACAACATGAATAATATATTATGAACCCCAATCCAAAACCTATCAGAACTAGGGTTCATTGGAGAGTAAAAACAAATGATAATGGGTACATGGGAGGAAGAGAGGAGGGAACCCAAAAAAATGAGAAGAAATTACATTGAATACTCCAAGGAATATGTATTGGGATTCCAAAAAATCAATATGAATAGAGGGAGAAACCTCTAATAAAAAATTCCAAGATTATAATTATGAGTATGAAAGAAAATAATCCCATAGGGATCTCAAAATCACATAGAAAAAACTATATACTAAATTTTATATGAATCTGAGAAACTCAAATTTTTATGAAACTTATTTTAGTAAACCATATGCTAACCAGGTAGTTTCAACCTCTTAAGAAAATGAACTTCACATGGTATGTCCTAGGAAACACATATAGTTTATCTACGCATGAACTGACTATACCAAATTACACTTCCCAAACATAATGCTATATCAATGTATTATCTCATATTTTTCATAACTTTGTGCAAGATTTAAGCCATTAAAATCAAGGGGAAAATATCCATAGAGTTATTCCTAATATTCACCCAAACCATATTCCTCTTGTACATGTAAAACTATACCTATTAAAAAAACCACTAGAAATTTCTCACATAAGGGTACCCACACCATTACTCACAAACTGTTTAAAAAATATTGGGTAGACATTAAAAAACTAAAAATAAAAAATAAATTGAAAACATTAAGAAATTATAAATTACACCAAAAAATATTATTATAATATAATACATAGTGGAATGGGGTGTTAAAATATCCCCATTAGAAAATGATCTACCCCCCTAAAATTTGGTAGTCAAGATAGAAGTAACCAGAATGGGTGAAAACCCACACCCTATTTAATAAAGAATGATAGATGATATGGAACTACATATAATACATGTGAGGAAACTGTATAATAATAATTATTCCTCTAAACATATATATAATATCAACAAAGCCACAAGATTTCTATATGTCAATGTTAATCATGATCACATGTACAAGATCTAGAGGTGGTGTAGGATGAGAATTAATCTCCCCATCATTTATATATATTTATAATGTTTATCAAATGGGAAGACACATGAACAAAATTTTCTTCTATGAGATTGAATCTATAAGAAAATATTTTGTAATAACTATAGTTCAGAAGCATGAATGACTACCAACTAACTCGTTCAAACACCCAAGGTGAACACATATCAAGGAAAAAATAATCTCAAAGGACTCAACATCTATAAGGTCCATCCATCAATTAAATTAACACACATGATTTCAATTAGGTATAATGCATGAGCATGATATAGTAAAAAATATAATGAACCCATGATATGGATCACCATACTCTGTCTGTAAACATGGTCCTCAATCTCGAAACACCTTCTCACGATCAACCCCACAATGTTAACATTAACAATTTCTCAAAAACAAGAAGGAAAAATCCATCTTAATTTCCTAAGTGCCAAAATCAAGTTCACTGTCACCAATCTTATGATGTAACTATCATCCAATTGTCACAACATATGAAAACACCCAAAGGGATAAAATAATGAAACCAAACAAATCAAGACATGCACTCATGACCACATACCTAAATGTATATACCCAAAGTGAAAGGACTATAAAACATTACAAAATCTATTTATATCTACCTAATAATATAAAAATGATCATAAATATATACCAAAAAAAGTTCTTTTATTGGAAAACCATTCAAGGAAAACAAAAAGTATTTCTTGATACATTTACAAGGCCTCAATACATAGAAATATTCCAAAAGGAACCTCGCTAGAATAAAACAATAAAGTTTTTTAAATGAATAATCATAGAGGTGGAAAGGTAAGTGACCAATGAAGCCTTAGAATTATAAACAAAGATACAACCCCAAACATATTCTTGGAGTCTATGAAAATTCATTAAAAAAATGTAAAATCAATAAAAATTGATGAAACTACTGAATGATGACTCCTAGAAAAAACATCCTATATTATATTATGATGATCCTAAGAGACACTTATAAACCAACACATGACATAAGATAAGTTACTAACGAGACATAAATTAATTAGTGGTCCCACAACTGAGTGAGAAATCAAAAGTTCCCTCTTTAAAAAACCTACGGAAATCTAGTATTTTAATCAAATTTTTAAATATCATTTGGAAGCTCAAATATTTTACAAAACACCCCCTTATGAAACATTTAAATCCATTACTAAGACCCCCTGATATAAAAAAACATTTAATCTAAAGGACAACCCCTTATTTTATGAAAAAACCACAAACCCTTTCATTAATGTAATGTTAAAAATCATTCATAGAACAATTTACAATATATTTCAAAATTAGAAATCTATAAAACATTTCATGGTCATTAAAATAGGACACAAAATCCATTTAGAATCAATGCTGTTTTTCATTTCAAAAAATTATTTGAAAATCTCAATTTGAAACTAATGACCAGTTTGAAAATTCATTAATTAACTAATTCTTAATAAATCCACATTAATAATTTAAATTTTGTATAAAATTATACCCTTTAAAAATAAATTATTTTTTACACAATGATTTTTCCTTATATATAATTTTAATATAGACACATATATTTTTTCCCAAAAAGGAATCAAATAATTATTTTGTAAAAAAATGGTTTTAAAAAATGAAACACCTTATTGAATTACTCTCTTCCATTGTAATATCCATTTTTCAATAAATAAAACAATGTCCCCAAGGGATAAAAAAACATCATTAATGTCACATCTGACCACATTCAGCTACATCACTTAACAAAAAAACCTCATAAAATATCTACATCTAATAGAACTCTATTTAAATCGCCTATTAGAATCAACAAATAGCATATATGTGAAAAAAACCAATGGAGAAACTACACTTTCATGGTTTGGATAAAAATGAAGGAAAACCATTTGACACCCATGAATAATTACTATCATCAATATAGATCCCCTATACATAGGCATCATACTAATTAACAGACTGTGCATGCCAACTATGAAACCGTGGTACATTCAACACTTTCTCCTCTAAAACACAAACCAACCGCCAAAATCACCAATAAACTCAATGAGGATTAAATAATCATAAAAAATATCAATATCCATCAAGTATATCCAAATATAATTTAAAATAAATTTGAAACAATGATTCACCTTGGGCATGTTGAGGTTTGTTATGATGAATAACTAGCCAAAAACTTTTATACACATTCAACCAAAGCCCCAATGTCGATCCGAGTATCCAAAATACCAATACGCACCTCAAATAAAATGAGGTAACTATTTGATACCATTTTTTAAATAAAATGATTCTTCCATATATATAACACCAAATCCGAGTCGTTACATAACTAAGGGACATTCCCATTGAACCTAGGCTGGAAACGAGTTATAGGGTCACAGAATATGATCCTTGGTAAAACATTTAACATCAAAGAAATAAATAATTAGATAATAAACATAAACATTATTTTAATGAAAAATAAGAAAAATAATGAAACTGGAGACTAACCAATAATAAAGATAATATTTCTTGAATAAATTTACAGTACACAAAAGGAATTAAAAAAGTAAATGAGTATGCTTCAACTCCTCATGAGAATAAAGGATAAAGGAAAATTTGACAAAAATATAACCCTAATGAAATGAGAAAAAAATTACCCACAATATACATGTAACCCTCTGTCACTCTACCTATCGCGTGACAAAAATCCAAAAGAACCCATATCCAAACTAATGTTATTCCGAACCCAAGGTACCTAAAATGAAACAATAATAATTATATACACCAGGTTGTATAAATAGGGTCTGTGAAAAACTAATCCTATTAGATATGAACCATATTATTTATAAAATTGTTATAAATGGAATACCTTTTAACAGTAGTTTTAAAAGCAATGGAAAATTGGTTTTCAAACCACAATTATGAAATTGGGAAAATTACACACATTGAATAAATTTTCATTTTGTAACATAAATGAAAGAAACCATTTCAATACAATATTTTATATATATACAAACCTTTTCCCCATAAAATGTATTAAAATTTATATAAAATAAATTAGGGTCCAATTAATAGATTTTCAAAAACCGTTTAAAACAATTAAAGATGGTAATTTTTCTAAAAACCATAAAGATTTAAAGAAATCAATTTCATATTTCAAAAAATTTCGCAAAAATACATTTCAAAAAGCATCACTTTCCTTTTCAAACTATTTTTTCATACCATTTAATAAAAATTGAACAAAAAATAAAGAAGGAATAAATAGAAATGCAAGGAACTAAATATAATTTTAACAAACCAAAAGGTGAAAAAAATAATAGTTCCATAAATTACCAATGATATGGGACATAGAAAATTTGTAAACACAGAAATCCACTAATGTATACAAAAATAATATAAGTATCATAATAAACCTCCTAATACATATGTAGACAATTCTAAACCATTACATACTCCCAAGACCAACACTAATGAATCTATTAATCTCCCTAATATCCCTATTGGACTGTCTAGAAATAAACCACCTAGGAGAAAAATGTTAATTCAAGCCACAATATAAAATATTTCTGGATATCTCATTGAGGATAAAAATCATGATTTTTTATAGTAGATCACATTTTCTAGTAGACCACACTCCCTAATCAATGCACTATATATACTAGGGTTTTACTTATCCATGATTATACATATACCCTATGATTCCCATGACAAAAAATCAAGTAGTGGAGGGAAATCACATGAATCAATATATAAAAAAAAATTAATCACACATCATCTTCCACCCCTCCCTATCAACAACCCAATCATATACTATTTGTAATATATAAAATACAGAACAAGACCCTTGGGATACCAAACCCATGAAGAATAGAATGAACCCCCATAAGGTTATAACATTAAATGGAATCAAACGGGTGCCATAATAACCCAAATCTTTTAGTGAATTCTTAATGACCCCAATGAGAATCTCAAAAAATACTCAAAACACCACATCCCTTATAAATGGTTCAATGTCCCACAACAAATAATTCTTCAAAATAAATCTATTTAAAGTCATTTTAAATATTCTTATGAAATAAATCACTCAAATATTTTTTGAATGACCCTTTTAAGAATAAAAACGTTTTTAAAAAAAATCCCGATAAAAATTAGAATACACATATGAAATTCCTTCCACATCCCAAACAGGGTTAAAATGTTTCAAAATGACACAATATTTTTAAAACTGTACTCTTAGTAATTTAAAACCATTTAACCTTATAAAACACCACATGAATTCCCAAGAAAAGTTTCCATATATTTTAATACAATACATGCCACTTGATTTCATGACCCAAAAAAGAGTCATAATTCTTTTATGATACTAAAATTATTATGAAAGATAAATTTTGAAATTATAGATAAATGAATTTTCAAATATCACACGATATTCTATATGAAAACCATTTTTTCCAAGAGGGAATCAACATTGAGAATATTTAAAATTAAAAAAATAAATCACATAAGGATTAAATGTTACAAAAATGAAATTTTAATCCATGAATCACATAACGAAATAACAATTTTAACAAAGGGAAAAAAACTCCCACCTTGAGTCAATGTAAACCAAGATGAAATTCAACAACTATGATGAATATCTATACTTCAAGCTATAAGGGATCCTCATTATTGCATAAAAAGAAATATTCCCATGGATAGACCATATTGAACATCTAATATAATCCCCAACAGTCCTAGGATATGTGTGGGATGAAAAAATAAAGTAATATAGTTGGGGGAGGAAGGGAGGAGGAAACTATCAAAATGGACAAGATATTACCCTGAAAAATCTGATCATGTTGTTTTGGGAAGCCTCAAAATTTAAGGGATGGGAGGTATTAACCTTCAATTATATTAACCTGAATGATAGGGGAATAAAAATAGTATATTATGGTATTAAAAATTTCATGGAAAATACTAAAAATTCAGTTTTATCAATCATGGAAACTCACATTGTTTTTACACATGGTTTAGTAAACCACGCAATATATTGCAATTAAATTAGAAAAACACCTTCACATAGACTATTTCAAAAAACTATCATAGTTTATATACTCATATTAAAACCATTATAAATGAAACTTTTAAAATACATATACCTGTCACATGCTTGAACCTTAGTTTTTCTAACTATGTACCATTTATGCAAAATGAAACTCATGGAAAGGAAGAGACATATTGTAACAACTAAGTGACACCCCAAAAATTTTCTACCCATGATGTTTAAATTTTATATGTTGAAAAATGAAAAGAAACATTCCCAAACAAAGGTACTTGTATGGTAAATCCAAAACTGCGAACCCCAAACCACATATGAAAGAAAAAGCTATGGAAATTAAAATGTAAATCAGAAAAAATTCAATAAAATTAAAATTACCACAAAAAATATTTTTATTATAAAATATATTTTGAAACTAGGTGGTGAAGGATTCTATCACATCATTTTTATCTAGTTTAGTGTTTTTATCAATTTATGTATTTGTTGATATTTTTACCAAAGTTGTTTAATTGTTTTTTGAAGTTATTATATATGTAGTGATGAAATAAAATAATTATAAAAAATTGAACTTAGAATAGATATTTTGTTGTATGTTGATCATATTAATTTCCTTGTTTCATTGGATATGAAGTTGTTAGATCATTAGAGGTAACATACTCAAATAATTTTTTTTTACAAAAATAATTTTACTTAATTTTTTTTTCTACAGGGAGACTTATTGATTTTTGTTGTTAAGGATGATGTAATATTAATATTTTGTAGTGATTACTAACATATAATTCTTTTGAAATTAATTAAATGATATGTTTTCCACAGATAAAGGATATTTTTGTCCAATTAAATGTTAATAACATGTTTTTAAGAGGGATTATACTGGCATGATTCAAATTCCACATTTTTACCCAAATCTATATAATAACATAATTATTATTTTTTAATAATATAGTATGGTGTAAATACAAAGAGATAAATTAAATAATATAAAATGAAATCTTCAATAATTTAAAGATACTTTTTTATTATTTTAGAATTATAATGAATATATATGAAGGGAAGTCTATATACAAAATAATTTATAAACTAAAAATATTATTTATCTAGAGGTTTATAATTATATATATTTATTTATACAATATTATAATTTAAGAATACATATGTTTGTCATCGAAAATAAAAAAACTAAAAATATATTATTCAATATCTAGATATAACTATAATGTATAATATATGATTATAATACATATGTAAATAAATTTAGCCCCAAATTTGAGTAACGCGACACCATATATAAATAGTAGAAAAAATGAGAAAAATATACCATTTACACCGCTAAATGTGACATCCCTTCCTAGATTGAAAATTTCAAGTCTGAATATTTTCTTTATATCATAGGAAACATCATGCATTATGGAATTTCTGCTACATGGATTATGAGTAATGAGATTTATAATAATATAAATAATAATAAGATAAGGTTTGAGCTTATCATTGTCAATTGGATATCACCACCTGACCCCTTATTTTATTGAGCAATTTCTTATAGTAGTAGTATAAAGTATGTAGGTAAGATAGTAAAAATCAATAATTTATTTTATAAATGAGTTAAAAATTTATATATTGATTTATCATGGGTTTTGATTTCCATATTCTAAAATTTATATAGTGGAAACCAATAATACATACTTTAACCATAGCTCAAAATTTCTATAGGATTATATCCTTATTGATTATATAAAGAATGATAATGGATATTAAAACAATATTCAACCTAATAAGAGATGAAAAATTCTCGAAATGGGAGTAAAAATAAAATTTAGGTTAGAATAATTACATAGGAAAATATAGAAATATAAAAGCTGTCGTCAACACATTTATATACTCTACATAGGAATTTTCTTTAATCACCCGAGGTGCGTACACTGAATTTATAAAAATATATCTGACACACATACATGATTTTAAATTTAATGTATAATTTTAATAATATGAATGAATATATTATTAAAAATGCGGGCTTCTAGAATATATATTTATGTTTAATGAAATTATTATTTTTTAATATCTTTCATTACATGGAACAAATAGATTAGATGCACTACAATACACTATAAATTTTTAATTTCAAAATGTGAAAATTATATCATATTTATTGGATTTATGAGTATGAATTAGACTATTTTATGAAAAATATTTATAAATTTTCTTCCTTTATGATAATTCATTAATTAATTATTTTTAAATAATATGTCAAATTTTAATAATATGTATAAAATTATATAAGTCTGATTTTTTTAAAAAATTAATATAAACATATTATATCTTTTAATATATATAAATTATATTTATTACTACTTAAAATGTTGAAATATATTGTTCATTTATATAACCAATGTAATAATCCTTGAATCATTGATTATTAGATTGTTAGTAATGGAGACAAAAGCATTTGAAGGTAAAAGGAGAGGTTTTTTAGAAAAATATTTTTTATGTGTAATGTATTTTCATATCAATAAAATGAATTATCGACTATTAATGAAATATTTTAATTATTTTGTTAAAAAAATATTTTACCATTCATATAATGGTTTTTACTAGTCAATGAATTAGAATAAAGTCATTTTTATAATAAAATATTCCTGTTATTTTGTGGGAATATATTATAATTTAGTTTTCCCATTTATAGAAATTAAATAATATAAAATGGATTCCACATTTTTAATTTAAATAATTAATATTTTCTAATAAGTTTAACATAATTTTTAACAATAATGAACAGTTACCATGGTAAAAATCATATTACCAAAACAAGGGTATAATGTATTAAAATAAGGGTTAAGAAAAGATATAGTGATAATATACTAAAAAACATTTTTAAGTCTCATTGGATGATTTTATTTTTATATCACCATTTTATTTTCTAAATTATGTAAATTTCATCTAGTTTACACTATTAATATGTGTATTATATTAAAATGATTAATTTATTTAAAAGTTTTCCACCAACCTCACTTATAAAAGTCACCTCATATTCTCATATATCCACACCAATTGAGTAATCTGGTTCATTTAAGACCTACCAAAATAACCAAAAATATATCCTCACCAAATACTAGATTTCTTGGTATCATAAAAATTCTACCTTAAAAAGCATTAATAAGTTTGGAAAATGAATATTCCCAGAGAACATGAAACTTTTTTTACTAATTTATTTCAAGTTTATTTCCTCGATAACATCATATAAATATACTATAACCATATTAATATGATAAAAACAATATATTTTAAGTAATAAAATGTATTTATGATAATGGTAAAACCAATTTTTATCCACTTTATTACTAATGTAAAATTAAAATGTCATCCTTGTGTACATACAGACAACTATCTCGATGATGAATTGTATTTTATTTATCATCACAGAATCACATGGATGGAAATATTGATATATTTATATTATATATTAAATTTTAATAACATGATAATGATTCTATAAAGTTAAAATATTATTTAACTTCCTGCCCTATCATCCATTAGAATATGATAACATCCTCTTTTATATGTGTGGACAACCAGCTCCATGAATAAATGCGATTCATTTTTTATATCAGCATAACATTGACTAAAATAAGTATTTTTTATAGGAATATATATATATATATATATATGATATTTTTGATATTTTTATGAATAAATAAATATATATTTTTATTTTCCTTTCTTTGTTTCCATTCGGTGGAATGTGAAGACATCATTCATGTATTTGTACATACTACTGTAACCATGAAGGGATGTAAAAAAAATCCTAGCCACTTTATATGAATTGTTATTAAATTTTATATATTTAATAAATATGGTACTTTGAAAATTATTTATGTTTTTTGGATGAAAAAACCATGACCTTGGTGCACAGACTCAAACTGTTGAACCAAAACATGCATAGGAATGGGAATAGATAACACCCGAATATTTATTTTAATAAAGAATTATCAATAAATGGATAATTGAAAAATATATAGGAATTGATATTGAATGTAAAGTATTAATATTATTATTGTATAAATTTATAACGAATATATATTTTTTATTTGAGGTTATGTGTGCCTTAAATAAATATAAATACATAAGGTAAGAGTTTATGTTACAATCTCATTTTGTTCATGATTATCAATGTTAAATTAACAATTATAGAAATTATAAAATACATATATTTTAAAAAACTTATACTTTCAAAAACATATATAAATGTTGTAAATATTTTATAAAAAATCGTATTCCAATTTTTGTGAACTAGGTTTTCAAAATTTACCAAATGATTGGGGATATTTTTCAATGACTTACAAAGAGTATTTAAATGATTTTATAAAATAGATTTTTCATCTATGTAAAAACATGTTTAGGATTTTTGAAATTCACTAAGGATATTATATTATGATTCCATCAACTTTATTTCTCTATATGGATTATAATGATTATGTTTTATGGATTATTTTTTGAATCCAATTTCATTTCATGAGTTAATTACACATTGATGAAAGGATGAAAATTTTTATGATCTTATGGGACACATATTTATTTTGTTCAAAATGTGATGGGTGGGAACCGAATTATATAGATATATAATTCATTTGGTAAAGTTTTATGTTAAATAAGATAACTTAAACTATAATAAATGTTGAACCCTATCTAGTAAATAAATCTATAAACTATAATAGTCTTTGCAGGGATACATGACAAAGATAATGATGGGAATCGAGCATGAAAACAATCCATTATGTGACTCTAATCATGATGTTAGTCTTATCAGTGGTCCTTTACTATGGAAATTAACTTCAACAATTAAGTGAAATCCAAAAACTGATCTCTTATACTATTTATATTCTCTCATGGATCCAAATTAATTATTCATTATTTTAAACTATTGTGACTCAGGTATTTTTTTCATGGAAATTCTTCTTGAAAGACTCTTGATTACTGGTCTATGACTTTTTAGTACATTTTGGATAAGTTTTGATCTTTTTTTCATACATTTAATATTATTTTAGGCCTACCTATGGTAATAAATTTATATCTTCCATGTATATCATTTATAAGCATATGAATTCATAATTTCTTATGTTTACTTTTCCCTAAGATGTGAATTAATGAATTAAGAATTGTATATCTTATAAAGGTACCATGGAAGAATAAATTTTTTAGATATGTCGAATATATTTTAGGAGATAATTTTATTTTGTGCCTAGTCATAATATAAACTAATCCTTTATGGTTTTAGGACCTGCATTATTTTGTGATATATAGAATATTAATCAAAATTGATGAAATATTTTGGTATGTAATTATTAGGTTTCCTTAGTTGTTATCATAGTTAGTTTTAGTTATTTTTAATGTTAGGATTTGATGGAAATAAATATAGAGACTAGGAAAATAGATAATTAACTAAAATCAAGATTAGATGAACCTCAAATGTCATATGAATATATGATGGTGTCATAATTTAAGACATCAGAAGAATGATTCTTATTATTATAGGATTTATTACCTTGATTAAAATGTTTTGATGATAAGCCGATGTTTTTTGGACTTATTCAATGTTTACAACACAAATGAATCATGTTAAAAATCATTGGGAAGGATAATAAAATGGTTTTACTTGTGAGGAACAAAATGGAATGGGATATAGAATGAAAAATCTTGTTTCTGGCCTCACACAAATCTCTCATGATATGAATCACAATGAGATTCTATAACAAAAAAAGAAGGATAAATGCATCGTAGATTATTTAATGTGTAAACAATGATCTTTAATTATAGGGTCCATTTCTCCTTTAATTGAATAGAAATGCATCAATACAACAGAAAAGATATTTTTTGTCCTCTTGTTATTAGATAATGAAAATATTTCCTTGTCTGTTTATTTTATATAATTTAAAGACCCGTAAATTTAAAGGAATTTTTTTTTTCATTAATTCTTTGGGATTTTTTGAGTACGCAGTTTCTGACGGCACCTGATTCTAAGTCCCAGAGTGCCCATAATCAATTACCTATGTTTAGCTCGGGTACATTCAGTGAACGAATGAGCAAGTTTTTCTATATTTTGAACCAGTGCTCAGAATCGAAATCTGAGGGCACCGATGAAACCACAGTGGCAGTAATTTCTTAAGAGGACCTTTACCAAAGGTTCATTGCTCGGGAGGAGTTGTTAAAATTTGGGGATTAATAAATAATTCAATAAAACTTGTGGAACAAATTTTATTCCTAACCTAAGTGGTTTTATCCTACATGGGGAAGTTAGGGTGGGACCCACTGGCAACCTAACTACCCATGTGAGGATAAATGTGAGGTGGGGCCCGCACGATCCCCAACCCTTCAAATTCCCTATAACTCATTAAAATCTCCATTAAACCCCCCTATATTTAATTATGTGACTTCTCCTCTTCCACTTTAATAATTCCAACACACATTTATTTAATTAATTGAACCACTTTAATTAATTTAATTATGTGTTTGAATTATGGAAATTTGAAATGCTTGGAAAAATAATAAAATAAGGGGAGACCTTATTTTATTTGGTTAGTTTTGTTGTGTGAGGAATTTGGGGAAAATGCTCTTTTCTCATTGGAAGAACTTCATCCTCCAGTGAATAACGACACCCTTCGATGAAGAACGCCTTCACCACAAGGAGAGATGACATGTGATTACTTCATCTCTTCGCAGCTAGGGTGAGACATCATCCCCTCCTTGGACGCACACCAACGTCGTCTTCGAAACCTTACCCCACGATGCTATCTTCCGCATCGCAGTCAAACTTCAACATTTATCAACGTAGAGGTGTCTTTATGAATGATCAACGTTGTTTTCCCTTCCATGTTATTGGTTCTCTCAAAAAAATTGCTATCGAACAAATGCGAAAGGAACCAGACTAAACTAACATGGTATGATTCCTCCGCCATTCTTGTTTTATGGTGTTCTCTAACCATTCTTGAGCAGTGAATCAAGGAAAGTTTTCGAATCTAATAGGATGCCCGAAAACATTGGAAATGGCCTCAGAACATCGGGATGACCTAGGAATGTGAGTTTTTTAGCAAACGGATCATCGGAACAAAGGATGGAAGCCTCGGGTGGTGTGCTGGACAGAGGCGTCGTTTCTGGAAAATTCTAGAATACACAGTGTGTCCTTCAAAAGCACACGTTGTGTAGTACAAGCGTTCAGCAGCAGAAGTAATGGACATCAAAATATGTGAAACACAGCGTGTGATATCGGTCACATAACATGTACTGTCCACACATTTTGACAGAGGAGACTTCGATGGACATGGCGTGTATTCAAGAGAAATACACAGACGCAGAAAAAAATACACGACCACGAGGCATGGCATGTATTATCTTCATTGAAAGGAAGAATCGGCTTCGCAAATCTCGGCGTGTAAACTGGGAGATACACAGACGCGGCCAGAACCACATGGCCATGAGGCACGATGTGTACTACGACCACCATGGTAGAAGCGGCTTCGTGAGGCTCGGCATGTAATCTGGGTGATACATGGACATGGGCAGAACCATATAGCCAAGAGGCACGGTGTTTATTCCAGAAATACACAGACACGGGGTGGAGTACACAGGCATGTACTCCACCACATGGCCAGACATGGCCAGCGCACATGGAACTGACCCTAGAGTTTTGGACACGACATGTAACCATAGTTCTCACCGTGTATTTACTTATCTACATGACCAGCCCTGCGGCATAGGCCGTATCACACGGGCAGTACCCGGTGTCTGATGACACGACATGTATCACTTACCTACACACCGTGTACTTTTGGAAAATGGATTGGTCGTCTTGTTCTCCATGACTCGAGCACGTTTTTCTTGGTTTTACCCTATGATGTGGGACAAAACATTGGGATACATCATCTCTGGTCTTCATGACGGTTGATGTACCAACCCATTTGACTCAAGGAGCAGACCCTCTCGGAATCGAGTATGCTATGTGCGGGAACCCTAGAGCTGGTTTTGACTGCAACGACGATGACGACTGTATTGGGATCCTACGTGGGTTCAGTAGTGAGGATGACTGTACTTGGATCCTCTGTGGGTTCGGTAGTGATGACGACTATACTTGGATCCTACGTGGGTTCGGCAATGATAGTTACTGTACTAGGATCCTACGTGGGTTCGACAGTGACGACTTCTTTACTTTGATCCTACGCGGGTTCGACAGGGGAGACGATTCAGAGGCTACATCTATCATCTCCACCCCTCATCATGAGTAGTATACCTATTTCATTAGAGTGGTGATTTTCAGTCATTATCATCGATATGATTTACTTGATTTCCTGTGTGGATTGGGTTGTGCTTTCCTGTGTGGATTGGGTTGTGCTTTAATGTGTGGACTGGGATGTACTTGGACTCATGAGTTGGATCCGAACTTGAATTCATGACTTAGGTATATGTATGGTCATATACCTAAGTAGAGTTGGTTGATATTTCGTGTTTGTATCTTTCCATTGTGGTTTATCCTTTTTGGATTCTGGGAGACCTTCGTGGGTCTCGGGGTCCCTACTGAGTATCGTATACTCACCCCTGCACGGGCTATGACCACACTACGTTGTGTTAGATGCAGATGACGGACAACTCTGATTGTGGATGAGGCTTGTGGAGAGGGAAAGTACCTGGAGGTGGACTATTAGGTGGGATGTACACAGAGCGAACAGACGGACCTGAGGAGTCGATTAGGCTATCTGTACCCACCTTTTAGGTGGGAACTCCTAAGGACGACTTGGTGGATGCTGCTTTACTTTTCAACTGTTGTAATTTCTTTTCTCAGTTGTATTGTACTTTCAGTTTGGTTTGTATACTGGCCCATTTACTTTTCATCACTTACTTTTTCTACTCAGTTTAATTAGTGTTTACTTCATCTTGTGTACTCTATGGTGTTTGTTTTCTTATATAATAGCAATGCCTTCCCTTTTATCGGGATTTACACCTTTGGTGCTAGTCACCCGCCCCTGGCCTATTGAAGGTGGGCTTGGGGTAGTCACAGCACGGGCCCCGAGGATGGGTCGTGACAAATTGGTATCAGAGGAGTCGGTTCTACCGCAGAACTCAGGACTCTGATAATTTCTTCTATGTGATGCAATAGTGTTAAGGGTATTGAGTGTGGTTATCAGTCCTTGGAGTCCAGTGTTCGTGCAGCGGCCGACGTATCCATTCACCAGGACCCTGACTTATGATTCCCAACTCAGTGCACGAAAAAATTGATTGCATTTGGGTTTCAAAATTTGTCATTGTGATTACTTTGTGTCAACTAACTAGGTATACTATATTAACCGTGGAACACTTATTTCTTTTCAGGATGGCCCCACAATGGTAGCCAGCTAGGGTTCCGAGCTTTGTGAGAGATGGAAGCCCACCGAGCGATGAGGCCTCGGTGCAGGGCCCCATTATAGCGGAGGCACCTGCGGTACCTCTACCTACCAAGCCACCGATGCCACCAGCCCAAACAGCTGAGATTGCACGTCACCTGAGTGCACTGCACGAGTTTCAGCATCAGAGGACGCCCAGGTTCTGCGGAGAGATGGACCCTGAGACAACCGAGGATTGGCTGGAGGCTGTTGTTCGAGTCTTTAGATTAGAGGGGAGACTAGCAGACCTCATGGTGATCCTTGCAGTGATTCTCCTGCACACGACAACAGGTAGATGGTGGAGCCTGATGCTCCAGGTGCATGATGAGGCATATCTTCTTTGGATAGACTTCTAGAGCCTCTTCCGCTTGGAGTTCGTTCTAGCCACCCTCCGTGTGGTGCGCATCTAGGAGTTACTACAACTGCGGCAGGGCAGCATGACAGTAGCCCAGTACTCAGTGAGATTTAGAGACCACTTGTGCTATTGCACTAACATGGTACGTGATCCATTCTTTCAGGCCTGGAACTTCGACCAGGAACTGAGGCATGAGATCAGGGCTTTGATGATTTCCCTCAGCATTCAGATGTAGGCAAGAGTACTGGAGCGAGCCCTTCTTGTGAAGAGATTTCTTGCTGATCCTACACCAACAATGAGACCTACCTCAAGGCGGAACGTAGCGGAGTGTTCTGCATCCGGCAGTAGATAGATTTCACAGAGGTCCAAGCGGACCAGACCATCAGGTGGACGACCTCAAGATACTGGTTCGGAGGTGCGGGGCATACGCAGCAAAGCCAGTCATTCGAGAGGCGGACAATTATATGCATGTGGCGACCAAGGCCACATGGCTCGTGACTACCCATCCCACCATGAAGTGGATCAACAGATGGTTGAGGGACCACCTAGGAAGAGGAAGAGGTTCGACCGTGGCGGTCTGCAGGGAG
Organism: Viscum album; assembly: GCA_963277665.1. Lineage (NCBI taxonomy): Eukaryota > Viridiplantae > Streptophyta > Magnoliopsida > Santalales > Viscaceae > Viscum > Viscum album. The sequence continues at coordinate 838,343,325 of OY728123.1, forward strand.
CAGGCGGACGAGGTAGAGGAGCTGTCCGAGCAGCGGGTGGTGGGCAACGCTTTGAGGCTCTACCACCACCACCACCAAGAGGTCCACCCCGACCACAAGCAGCTGGCGGATAGAGGCAGGCTCAGATTCAGGCAGTGGAAGCCTACAACCACAGCGCGTCGGAGATGATTCGAGGTACTATCTGTGTCTACTCCGCCCTTGCTACAGTTCTTATAGAAACAGGAGCGAGTCATTCTTTCATTTCCGCTGCCCTAGTTTGGAGCTCAGAGATTCCAATGGAGTCGTTGGCTCGATCCTTACTGCTAGAGACTCCTACGGGAGCAGACTTGACGATTACACACTGGTGCCGGTAGTGTGAGCTTACTCTAAGATGCGAGAGCATCGACTAGGATCTACTTGTAGCGGCGTCGAGTTCTTACGACGTCATCTTGGGCATGGATTGGTTATCTATGTTCCATGCTCATATCGACGTTATTAGGTGCAAGGTGCAATGAGTTCTCACCGATGGGAGCAGGTTCACCTTCACCGGCGAGAAGGGAGCCTTTGCAGCACAGGATGGACTCCCACAAAGGAGAGGATAGCTGATTACCCATCATTTTGCTAGTCTCATCCTAGGAGTAGTTCATGTGCGGAGTCCGAGTTTTAATATTGTGGTGGATCAGTAGGCAGACGTTTTTCCTGACGACGTTCCAGGACTACCTCCTCATAGAGGGGTAGACTTCTATATTGACTTGTACCCCAGGATAGCCCCGATATCTACTCCAGCTTATCTGATGGCTCCCATTGAACTACGAGAGCTACGGGTATAGATAGAGGACTTGCAGGGAAAGGGATTAATCAGACCCAGTGTTTCACCCTTGGCTTCCCTGATTTGGTTCGCCAAGAAGGCGGACAAGAGCTTGTGACTGTGTGTCGATTACTGTCACCTAAATTAGGTGACCGTAAAGAACAAGTATCCACTTCAGAGTATTGAATACTTCTTCGATCAGCTCATGGGAGCACGATGGTTCTGAAAGATAGACCTCTGGTCAGGCTATAATCAGCTCAGAGTTCGAGACAAGGATGTGCAGAAGATGGCATTTAGGTTTCTGTATGACCACTATGAGTTCTTGGTTATGCCTTTTGGTGTAACCAACACTCCAGCAGTGTTCATGAGTCTCATGAACAGGTTCTTCAAGCCTTTTCTCGATCGATTTGTCATAGTCTTCATCAACGACATATTGATTTACTTGACTACTAAGGAGGAGCACGCCTACCACTTGCGGGTTGTACTAGATACACTCTAAGAGCACCAACTTTATATTAAGCTCCCGAAGTGTCAGTTCTGGATTCGAGAGGTCCACTTCTTGGGACATGTCATCTTTGATGTGGGAGTTGTGGTGGATCCTGCGAATATCGAGGCAGTGCTAGCTTGGGAGTCACCCAGGAGCGTGACAGAGATGCGGAGTTTCCTAAGTCTGGATGGGTACTATCGGAGATTTGTGCCAGACTTCTCCAAAGTTGCAGCACCACATTCATCTTTGACGAAGAAGGGTAAACCCTTCATGTGGTCAAATAGTTTTCATCATAGCATCCAAGAGCTGAGACAGAGATTGACCAGTGCACCCATCTTGAGGCTACCAGAGGAGGGAGTAGGGTATGTAGTTTACTGCGATGCATCAGGGACAAGACTCGGGTGCGTCCTGATGTAGGAGTGGGCAGTGATTGCCTATAGATCACGACAGTTGAGGTAGAACGAGCAGAACTTTGCTACCCATGACCTGGAGTTAGCAGTAGTGGTGTTCACCCTGAAGATGTGGTGGTACTATCTGATGGGCAAGCGCATTACAGTCTACTATGACCACCAGAGGCTCAGGTACATATTATCGTAGAAGGACCTGAACCTGAGACATCAGGGATGGCTCGAGTTCCTCCAGGACTATGACTTTGAGATAGTCTATACTCCTGGAAGGATAACGTAGTAGCTGATGGTCTTAGTAGGAGGTCGGGCATTCAGCTACTTGGAGAAGTGAAAAAACAATTATCCGCTTTACAGATATCCTTTGTGGATAGAGATGGAACATCCTCTCTACAATCACTCACAGTCACTCCTCCACTACTTCAGCGGGTCAGAGAGGCACAACATGGGGACATTGACTGTGAGACACAACGTGCATAGATTTCCACAGGACAGTAACCTGATGGATTTTCTATAGAAGGAGAGCACATCACCTTTTTCAGAGGACTTACCATGGTACCAATTGCATTACAGGAGGTGGTGCTGAGAGAGTTTCACACTTCCCCATTGGTGGTACATCCAGGAGTAGCGAAGATGTACTAGGATATCAGACCAAAATACTGGTGGCCGGGTATGAAGAAGGTTGTGGTAGAGTTTGTTTCACGATGCCTCACCTTCCAGCAGGTGAAGGCAGAGCAACAGGTACCAGTAGGCTTGGTACAACCCTTAGAGGTCCCGGAGTGGAAGCGGGATGGGGTATCTATGGATTGTTTGATGGGACTTCCACGTACTTCCAGAGAACACGACTCCATCTAGGTGATCGTAGACCGACTCACCAAGTTGGACCACTTCTTACCTATCAATGAGCAGGGATTAGTGGAGAGCTTGGGACGGCTCTACATTCAGGAGATTTTATGGCTTCATGCTCTACCATCATCTATTGTCTCCGATCGATATGCTCGCTTTACTTCCTGGCTTTGGAAGGGGTTGTAGGGGGCATTTGGGACGCAGCTACGCCTAAGCACTGACTTTCACCCTTATACGGATGGCCAGAATGAGAGGACCATTTAGACTCTTGAGGAAATGCTCCATGCATGTGTCCTCGACTTTGGTCAAAGATGGGAGGATCACCTACCCTTGGTGGAGTTTGCGTACAACAAAATCTACCACTCCACCATCGGGATGGCACCATACGAGGCATTGTACGACCGACCTTGAAGATCACCTCTGTGCTGGACAGACCCTGGGGAGTCAGCACTTGAAGGAGCAGAGATGGTCCAGGCTACTTCAGAGAAGGTGCAGATCATCCAGGAACAGATGAGAACTGTACGGAGTCGAAAAAAATCATATGCTGATAGGAGGGAGAGACCACTAGAGTTCGATGATGGCGACCACGTTTTCTTATGGGTCTCACCTCGACATGGATTACAGAGATTTGGTCGGGGAGGCAAGTTATCTCCGTGCTTCATTGGACCATTCCAGGTTCTCATCAGGATAAGCGAGGTGGTATATCAACTGGCTCTACCACCTCAGTTGCACCGGGTGCACAACGTCTTCCACGTATCTCAGCTAAAGAGATACGTGCATGACCCGACACATATCATTGATCATGGGAAGCTGGACATCGATGACAGGGTGACTTTTGCAGAGGTCCTAGTGGAGATCAAGGATTTACAGGAGCGGGTTCTATATGGACGGTCGATTCCTCTTGTACGCATCAGGTTGTATCACGGGAACCTCCAGGAGATCACATGGGAGCGGGAGGCTCAAATGCGTGCATAGTACCCTCAGCTGTTTCCCAAGTTTACGATGTATCTTTACGGGGAAGTAAATCCCTAAGGTTGGAGTAATGTAAATACCCATAAATTTCAAGGGAATTTGTTTTTTCATAAATTCATTGGGATTTTTCAAGTACACAGTTTCTGACGGCACCTGATTCCAAGGCCCAGAGTGCCCAGAATCAATTTTCAAAGTTTAACTCAGGTACGTTCAGTGAACGAACGAGCGGGTTTTTATATCTTTTGAACCAGTGCTCAGAATCAAAATCTGAGGGCACCAATGAAACCGCAGTAGTGGTAATTGTTTAAGAGTACCTTTACCAAAGGTGCGTTGCTTGGGTGGAGTTGTTAAAATTAGGGGATTAATAAAGAATTGAATAAAACTTGTGGTACAAAGTTTATTCCAAACCTAAGTGGTTTTATCCTATATTGAGAAGTTAGGATGGGACGCACTGGCACCCTAACTACCCATGTGAGGATAAATGTGGGGTGGGGCCCACACGATCCCCAACCCCTCACATTCCCCATAACTCCTTAAACTCTCTATTAAACCCCCTGTATTTAATTATGTGACTTCTCCTCTTCCACTTTAATAATGAAAACACACATTAATTTAATTAATTGAACATCTTTAATTAATTGAATTATGTGTTTGAATTTTGGAAATTTGAAATGCTTGGAAAAATAATAAAATAAGGCGAGGCCTTATTTTATTTGGTTAGTTTAGTTGTGTGATGAATTTTGGGGAGACACCACTTTTCTCTTTGGAAGAACATCATCCTCCCATGAAGAATGACACCCTTCGACGAAGAACACCTTCACCACAAGGAGATATGACCTTCCATTCCTTCATCTCTTCATAGCTAGGGTGAGACGCCGTCCCCTCCTTAGATATAGGCCAACGCCATCTTAGAAACCTTACCCCGCAACTCCATCTTCCGCATCGTCGTCAAACGTCAATGTTTATCGAGGTAGGGTTGTGTTTATGAATGAGAAACATTGTTTTCCCTTCCATTTTATTGGTTCTCTCTAAAAATTTTCTATTGAACTAATGCGGAAGGAACCAGACCAAAATAACATGGTCTGATTCCTCCACCATTCTTGTTGTATGGTTTTCTACAACCATTCTTGAGTGGTGAATCAAGGAAAGTTTTCGGATCCAATCGGAGGCCCAAAAACATCGGAAACGACCTCAAAACATTGGGAAGACCTAGGAACGGGAGTTTTGTAACAGATGAATCATTAGAACAAAGGACAAATGCCTCGGGAGGTGTGCTGGCCAAAGGCGTCATTTCTGGAAAATTCCAGAATACACGGCCTGTCCTTCCAAAGCACACGCCGTGTAGTACATGCGTTCAACATAAGAAGTAATGAACATCATAGGAAGTGACACACGACGTCTAACACCAGTCACATGGCATGTACTATCCACATAGTTGAAAGAGGAGACTTCGATGGAAATGGTGTGTATTCAAGGGAAATACATGAACACTGATAGAAATACACGGCCACGAGCCATGACGTGACTTATCTTCATTGAAAGGCATAAGCGGCTTCGCAAAGCTTGGCATGTAAACCGAGATATACACAAACACGGGAAGAACCACACGGCCACGGGGCACGGCGTGTACTACCACCACCATGGAAGAAGCGGCTTCGCGAGGCTCGACATTTAATTTGGGTGATACACGAACACGGGCAGAACAATACGACCAAGAAGCATGGTGTGTATTCCAGAAGTACACGAACAGGGGGTGGACTACACGGGCATGTGCTCCACCACATGGTTAGACATGTCCAGCGCACATGGAACTGACCCTATAGTTTTGGACATGGTGTGTTACAATAGTACACGCCGTGTATTTACTTATCTACACGACCAGCCCTGCGGCACGAGCCATATCACATGGGAAGTACCCGGTGACTGATGACACGGTGTGTATCGCTTACCTACATGCCGCGTACTTTTGGAAAATGGCTTGGTCGCCTTGTTCTATGTGACTCGGGCACATTTTTCGTGGTTTTACCCTATGACGTGGGATGAAACATTGGGATACATCATCTCTGGTCTTCGTGATGGTTGATGTATCCACCCCTTTGACTCGAGGATCGGACCCTCTTGGAATCGAGTATGCTGTGTGCGGGAACCCTTGATATGGCTGCGACTGCAACGACGATGACGACTGTACTTGGATCCTATGTGGGTTCGACAGCGAGGACGACTATACTTGGATCATCTGTGGGTTCGGCAATGATGATGACTGTACTTGGAACCTATGTGGGTTCAGTAGTGATTGTTACTATACTAGGATCCTACATGGGTTTGACAGCGACAACTTCTGTACTTTGATCCTACATGGGTTCGGCAGGGAGATGATTCAGAGGTTATATCTCTCATATCCACCCCTCTTCTGGAGTAGTATACCTGTGAGAGCTGAGATATTATTTTCAGTCATTATCATCGATATTATTTACTTTCTTTCCTATGAGTATTGGGTTGTTCTTTCCTGTGTGGATTGGGTTGCGCTTTCCTGTGTAGACTGGGTTGTACTTGGACTCGTGAGTTAGAGCCGAACTGGAATTGTTGACTTAGTTATATGTATGGGCATATACCTAAGTAGAGTTGGTTGATACATCGTTTATAGGCCCGAATCTTGACGTACATGGACATTACATTACTTTTGAGGAATACTTAGTACATAACAAAAACAAAAACACAAAGACCGTAATAGTTTAGTGTCTTTGGAAACTCAGAATAAAATATTCTAATCGTGGTGAAAGATCTTCAACATCTCCCAATAAAGATCTTCCCCTTTTTTTTCTTACCAAAAACCTTTCTTTATATCCTGGGGAAAAGAAAAAAAAGGGGTGAGCTCAAATGCCCAGTAAAGTTAAACATAGAGAACATAAAACAATCCATAAACATTTGAATGCAAAAACTTGAACATAAAATCTAAACATCAAAATCTTGAGAAAAGACATGAATCTTGGAAGTATGTAAAGCATATATAATAAGAGAACATAAATCATGATAAAATAGAATGGGAATAAAACATGTAATTGTGGAAACCATTAATAACATGATATGATTTCCATTGCAGCCAAGGCATTGCTGCCAAGACCATCTTAGTGGACAAGGTCCCTTTCTGAATCGAGTTCACTCCTCGTTCCAGTCCTGTATTACTGAACCGGTTTAACTTTCCATTATAGCCATGTCTATCTCTTAAGATATAAATCTTTACCCAATGAATTGTAGGGAGATATAGGTCCCACCCATCTCATAATTATACCATTCTTATGTGTGCCACAAAATCATAAATCATACATCATTGCATAACCCATGTAATAAAAATGGGATTCTTAAACATCATGACATCATAAAACAATTCATATAAGATAAAGGAATTAATAAAAATAAATCCATCACAACATAATCAAATCAATGTAATAATAGGGATAGAAACAGAACCCTATATTATCTTAGATGGAAAATAATTTTGATAAAGCACTTGAACTCCATTCTTGAGGAAAATATCCTTTCTACTTCTAAAACATTTTCCTTTCTTAATATGTCATACAATTTTCAACTAAAGAAGTTGATTAAAAATAAACATGAAAACTTGTAAAGGATGATTCTTGTAAATAATGGTTTAAAAATCCATTCATGCCGTATAAGTTAAAAAAACATTCTTCTTGTACTTTTGTCGGAAAAGTTAAAAAGTACCTCGTATGAAAAACTACAAAAGATTCATTTCATATCTTTTACTAAAAACTCACCGAAGGGTAAAATTGGATATAAACTATTGTAGATGGATATAAATATTACATATTGAGTAAACATGGATGTGGATGGTAAAATACACCCCAGTAAATTCCAAAGTATAAACAATCTCGGATAAAAATGAGATTGTGATATTTCCCTTACCTTAGGTCCGATTTGCTTCGTAAGTGTCCGAAAATCCTATATAATTATTTAAATAATGTTATTGACTTATTACATAATCATATTCATTGTTAGGATATCATATATGTTTCAATTATGACTTTATATTATCCGTTCTTTTGTAAATTCCATGTAGAAGCAGCGTTTTGGGTAAAATAATTTCATTTATCGTATATGTTTCGCCTTGTCGTTCTTGATATTATTACATATATACTGATTTACATAATTAAAAAATGTAAAACATGATTTATATATAATATATATTCATCATATAAATATATATTATAGATAGATAAAATGAATGATATGCACCGTTCATAGAGACGGTAGGCCGTACGTACGCATGAACGCTATTTTCGTTTCCTTATCGAATTGAATGAAATTAAATAGATGACATACATATATATATACATAAATCCAGTATAATTATTATGCCATATATTTCATTATTATTCATTATATATACCTTATAATCATTCTTGAATGGAAAATCATGGAAAATGAATCTCATCGCGTTCGTGGCGACGGTAGTCCGTACGTATGCACGAGCGATGATATCATTCCCATGATCCTGGAATTGTATTGGAGTGTATGTATACTATTTCAGAATCAATATCACTTTACAATAATCATATATAGTCATTATTTACACCATTATACCCATCCAAGTAAGGTGATTGTGGAAAATAGATTACACCACGACATGGAGACGGTATTCCGTACGTACGCACGCGCGGTGATTTCATTTTCCGTAGGATGGATAGATGGTTAAATAGTGTGGTTTCATACTTATAATAACATATCAGTATATAAGTGATACTTAGGTTATTACTTCATAATGAAACAACTAAATAAGAAGAAGTATAAGAAGAAATAAAGTTGAAAGAATCGGTAACGAATATTACCTCTTCTTGCGACATGCCTTTTTGAAACCTCTTCTTAGGGGAATAAGATTGGTCTTTGAAGAAGACAAGAACCTATAGGATGTTTCTAGGAGAGTGTAGAAGTGAAATGGTCAGGGATTGGCTGATATTGAAGGCTCAAATTGGTTTGAGGAGGAGAGGGAGGAGGTGCCCTTTTATAAGGGAGGAGAGGGGCACCTTTGGAAATATAAGAAATATTTGTTTATATTAAATACAAACCCCACATAAAAACTTCCAAAATGACTCATATCCGAAGCTTAGATGAGATAGGGTTGTAATCTCATCAAAAAATAAAATTTAGACATGTTAGGAATTTATTTTAAACATTATCAACTTGATTTATCCTTATTTAATCAATTTAATTTTATTTGTGGTAATGATATTCTAAATTTTAAATTATAACAAATAATTATTTATTTGTTGTGAATTGTATATAATTTAGAAATTTATAACATTTTAGACCATATAAATTTAAATTTATAATTTCTGAATATTTTTGTGATTTTTAAACAATTTTATAATATGTTATTTTTATAAAATAACAATAGTGTCAATTTTGAAACTATTCATTTATTTGAATTTAAATAAATTATATACAGAAGATATGTTCGAAATAAAAGCTTTAATAGATTAATAAAAGGTCATATGTATCTAGAATATTATTTTATAACATTAAATATTTTATATAATATTTATTTTATTTTTTTAAACCATTTAGTTGGTTTATCTCTTAATAAAATAATTACTACAACATTTTTGTATAATTATTTAATATAATTATTTGTTTCAAAAAAATTAAACATAAAATCCTATGATGAAGATAAATATATTACCTTTCAAAATAATACTTTTACTCGAATTTATCATCTTAAAATCACAATAGTTAAATTGTTATATTTATTAAATTATGAAGGTGACAAATTTGGAATCATTTAAAATAATATAATATAAGTATCTTAATCACCTTAATAAGGATCCAAATGGTCAAAAATTCGGCCAGTAGATGATACGGGTTTATATATACACTAATAATATGTTTTGTGTAGATTTTGGGCCTTTTGATATGTATTAATATTTCAATAAAAACTGTAATATTGATTTTTCACTAAATAAATAATTTCGGCATCATTAATGTATAAGATAATAAGGTAATTAAATAACTCTTAAAAATTACAAATAAATTACCATGAAAAAGAAAAACGTTTTATCTTTCAAATGAGTATTTATAATTGAATTTATATTCTGTATAAACTTATATTAAAAATACATTAATTATTAAAGTTGAGTGGGACATATTTCACTTTCCTTTAAATAAAATAAAATAAAGGTCTTAATCACCTCCAAGTGGGTTCTAATGGATTCCTTTTCGACCCAAATATGACTTATAACAAATTATAATCATCCAATTGTATTAAGACAAGTAGTGGATAATTTTATAATGTTATATTTACCCTTAATTACCCAATTTACCTTTTACTATGGTAAATAAAATTTACCGTTGTTACTATTCATAAAGCCCAAAAATAAAAAGTAGTCTGTTAATATAATTTGGACCCAATGATTCAAAATATGGAATCCATTTTGCAAAATTCAATACCAAGAAGTTTCAGAAATTAAATTAAAATCAATCCCGTTGTCGAAAGAAAACGGGTTTTTGTTTAAAACATTGCAAAAGATTGAATTCATTTAACCTACGAATTCAATGTAAAATCAAGGCTAATGACATACATTATATTAAATGGTAAAAATATATTCTATTTATAATTTGAAACCATTCAATATTATTATTTAACCACATAAATTATTATGATGAAAAAAGTTGTTTTTAATTAAAATATAGCGTGTTTTTACTATTCATTAAAATATGAAAGTTATCAGAATAATATGAAAAATTTATCCAAGGTAAAATTTTATATCCTGATTAAAAATAATAATTTTATTTTCTAAAATTGAACTTATAAACATGTCAAAAACTATATTTTAAGTTGGTGCGCCATCAAAAGGCGGCAAAACTGCATTTTTTGAAAAATACTTATTTTACCAGAAAAATTTATTTTGTTCTTATAACATGTTGTAGAAAATGTGTAAGATGAATAATAATGTCATAAAATTCAAAATTTAGTTAATACTATTCATAACGGCATGTTCATAATAATATTATAATAATATATCATTTTTTAGTAAAACCTGGTATTGCGTACAACACACGCTATCGAGGAAGGTCGCGATTGCATGTAATGCAAGACAAGTTAGGGTTGCGTGTTGTGAAAGAATCCTTTGTTGTTTCGTATAATAGAATCCAACCATATTTCATTTATATATTGAATATATATATATACACACACACACACACACTCAATGTTGCGTAGAATGACTTTTATAAAACGAATATGAAATTATGTGTAACACGAGCCAAGAATAGCGTTGCGTATATTGCAAGCTAATACGGTGTCGCGTATAGTACAAGCTAAACTCGGTGTCCTATATAATAGAAGACATCAATGAAATTAAAAGACTTTTTTTCATAAAATCTCTAGGTGTTACATTCTACCCCCCATAAAATGAATTCCGCCATCGAAATTCGTCACTTTGTAACAAACAGATGAGGATACCTCTCCCTCATCATATCCTCAAGCTCCCATGTAGCTTCTTCTAATTGTTGGTTCCTCCATAAAACTTTCACCAAGCGAGTGGTCTTGTTCCGTAGGACTTTTTCGCTACGATCCAGAATCTCTATCGGCTGTTCTCCATAAGAAAGATCTTGCTCCAGTGGTATAGCTTCTGGGTTGAGTACATGTGAAGGATCAGGTTTGTACGTTCTCAGGATAGATACATGGAACACATCGTGAACTTGAGAGAGATTCGGTGGAAGCGCCAATCGGTAAGCTACCATCCCAACACGATCCAGAATTTCAAAAGGACTGATATATCTAGGGCTCAACTTTCCCTTCTTTCCAAATCTCATGACCCTATTCTAGGGAGATATTCATAAGAACACTTTATCACCCAATTCAAACTCTAGGTCTTTTTTTCAGTTGTCGGCATAACTTTTTTGTCGACTCTAAGCTGCTCTTAGGTGTTGTTGAATAGATCTGACCTTTTCTGCCATTTCATCAACAAGATCTGGTCCTAATAGATTTCTTTCCCCAACTTCATCCCAGCAAGTTGGAGTCCTGCATTTCATTCCATAGAGAGCTTCATAAGGAGACATCTGAATACTAGAGAGAAAGCTATTATTATAAGAAAATTCCACAAAAGGTAGGTGTTGATCCCAACCACCTTTGAAATCTATAGAGCAAGCTCTCAACATATCTTCAAGAGTTTGAATTTTCCTCTCAGACTGACTGTCTGTCTGAGGATGATAAGTAGAGATGAAACTCAACTCTGTATACAGAGTATGCTGACAACTTCTCCAAAACTTTGAGGTAAACCTCTGATCCCGATCAGATATAATAGAAAGTTTTACTCCATGAAATCTTACCACTTCCTTTATATATATCATGGAAATCTAATCTAGAGAGAAATCCTCTCTAATAGAAATGAAGTGTGCAGACTTTGTAAGACAATCAACTATGACCCAGACAACATTATTGACTTTGGATGTTTTAGCAAGTCCGGTGACAAAGACCATAGTGATGTTTTCCCATTTCCATTCAGGTATGGGTAATGGTTGTAACATCCCCTTAGACTTATGTCTCTCAACTTTAACTTGTTGGCAAACCAAGCATCGAGAGACATATTCCGCAATATCTCTTTTCATGCCATCACACTAGAGGTACTCTTTCAGATCCCTATACATCTTCGTGCTTCTCGGATGAATTGAGAATGAAGAACTATGAGCCTCATGCAGCAGCTCCTTCTTTAATTCTGGGATGGGAGGAACACAAACCCGATTCCTGAACATTATTATCCCTCAAAATCAAGGTTGAATTCAGGAACATTTCTCACCTTCTTTTGTAACTCGACATCTTATTTCTGTGCCTCTTGAATCTTCACATGTATAGATGGTCGAACATTCATTTGAGAAAGATATGATTTTCCCCTTACATAATAATTCCAAGATCCATCCTTTTTAAATCCATAAATATTGGATCTTTTTTGATCCTCATCATGGATAAGCTAGCATGGTCTTGTCAACTTAATGCATCTGCCACCTTATTTTCTTTCCCAGGGTGGTAATGAATTGAGCATTCGTAATCCTTAATCAGCTACAACCATCTTCTTTGGGCAATATTCATCTCCTTTTGTGTGAAAATATACTTTAAAATTTTATGATCAGTATAAATATCACACCTTTCACCATAAAGGTAATTACTCCAAATATTTAATGCAAAGATTACTGCAGGTAACTCCAAATCATGAGTTGGGTATTTTTGCTCATGGATTTTCACTGTTGTGAGGCATAATCTATCACCATATCATTTTGCATGAGAACAAATCCCAGTCCCTTCTTGGATGCATCACTGTAGATCACAAACCTTTCTCCATTACAAGGTAGTGTGAGCATAGGTGCACTGGCTAACCTTCTTTTTAGCTCTTTGAAATTTTCTTCACATTCCTCCGTCCAAACAAACTTAACTCCTTTTTGGGTCAACTTAGTGAGTGGGTTAGATATCCTTGAAAAATCTTTCACAAAACGTCGGTAATATCCAGCCAAACCAAGAAAACTTTGGATCTCGGTTACTGTTGTTGGTCTCGACTATCTTTGGATAACCTCTGTTTTTGCTGGATCCACAAATATCCCCACTTTGGAGATTATGTGACCCAAAAATGAAACTTTTTGATGCCAAACTTCACACTTGGTAAATTTGGCATAAAGCTTCTCCTTTCATAGGGTCTTTAATACAATTCTCAAGTGATCTTCATGTTCTTCCTTTCTCTTTGAATAGACAAGAATATCATCTATAAAGACTTCCACAAACTGATCAAGATAGTCTCTAAAGACTCTATTCATCAAATCCATGAAGATAGCAGGGGCATTAGTAAGACCAAATGGCATCACTATAAATTCATAGTGTCCATACCTTGTACGGAGAGCTGTCTTTGGTATATCCTCCCTTTTGACCATTAATTGATGATACCCTGAATGAAGATCAATCTTGGAAAAGTATTGAGCTCCGTGTAGTTGGTCAAATAGGTCATCAATGCGTGGGAGATGATATTTTTTCTTGATAGTGATCTTGTTAAGTTCTCTATAATCAATGCAGAGTCTCATTGATCCATATTTCTTCTTAACAAACAGAACATGTGCTCCCCAAGGTGACACACTAGGGAGTATGAATCCTTTATCAAGATTCTCTTGGAGTTGCTTCATCAATTCTTGCAACTCAATTGGGGCTATTCTATAAGGTGTCTTTGAAATATGAAAAGCACCTGGTACAAGTTCTATTGAAAACTCAAATTCACGATTTGGTGGAAGACCTGGAAATTCTTCCAGAAAGACATCATCAAATTCCCATACAATGGGCATATTATTAATCATGAGTTTCTCTCCAACCATTTGAGATAAATAACCTTCATTTAGTGGAATCAAGACCCATAAGATGGATGAAATTTCCACTGGAAGGCTATGTTCATCCTTGCATCGATAGATGATCATAGATTAATCTGGAATATGAAATGTGACTTCCCTTCTTTGGAAATTGATATGAACTCCATATAAAGAAATACAATTTATGCCAACAATCACATCAAATTCCACTATAGGAAGGATCACAATATTTGCAGGAAGCACTTTCCACAAACTTCAATTGGAGAAGAATTGTAAACTTTTGATGCGACTATTGGGCCATTAGGAGTTGTCACAGCCAACTCAACATCTAATTATTGAGGTAATACGGTGATATCCTTAGAAAATTCTTCAGAAATAAAAGAGTGGGTGGATCCAGAATCAAATAAAACATTTTCTACTTTAGAGTGGATGGTAAGTGTACCTCTCACCACTTCGTTGTCGAACTCCACATCGCCGATAGTAATTTCATGTGAATTTCCTTTGTCTTTGGCCTTAATATTTTGTTGACGTCGATCATCATCATCAACCCTCAGATTTGGCCATTGATTGGCATAATGCCCCATCTCCTTGCACTTGAAACATTAAAGTGTAGTAGGATCATTCTGTGTATCCCTTCCCTTGTTTCCATCATTAGACATCTTCTTCCCATTATTTCGACATTTAATTGCCCGATGACCTTCTTTTCCACACTTATAACATTTTCTTGTCCCCTTAAGACAATTTTATCCATGTTTCATTCCACACTTTGAGCATAAGGGAAAACTCATCTTATTTTCAGTGTGGTCTTTAGATTTTCCTTTGAATTCCATTTTCCTCTTCTTATCAATCCCATGTGACTGATGGGTTACACTAATCTCCATCTCAACCTTGAGAGCACATCAAACAATTTCCTCATAACTATTGAAGTCCCTTATGGCTAACGCCCTTCGAAGACATTGTTTTAAGACACTAAAGAATCGATCAATCTTACTCTCAGGTTGGATAATAATTCCAGAAGTATACCTTGCAAGTCTTGTAAAATTTGCTTCGTAGGTACCAACGGATTCATCATCCTTTTGCTTCAGTTCAAGAAACTCTTTCTCCATCTTTGTTCTAAGAATACGAGGGAAATACTTATTGAAAAATAAGTTCTTGAACTCGTCCCATTCCATGGACTCAATTTCATCCCTTTGCCTCATATTATTAATAAGATTCCACCATTGATCGCCATCACCTTCCCAACGATACACTACTAAGATGACTTTATCATATTCAGAACATTGAAGAACTGAAAATATATTTTCAGTTGTACTGATCCATTGTTCAGCCACTAATGGATCAGAAGACCCGCTGAATGAAGGTGGACGCTGCCTCATGAAGGATTCGACAGAATGTTTCTCCTTCATTTGCTCATTTGGAAGTCCCACATTATTCATAGCTTGAGAAAGTTGTGTGAGCACGGATATAAGATTTTGCATTCTTTCTCCCATAACGTCTGGTTGCTCAGGGGGACAATCATTGCATTGCCCGTCGCATTCCGCATTAACACGATTTCTTAGGGTTCCATCCATTGACTAAAACCAAGAAGAATAGTGTGAGAAACACTAATTATAATAGGAAATCCACATTATCAAGAATAAAATTTCACACTTAAGGTCTTATCATAGGTTGTTCATGGCCATTTCTAAAACACTATGATTGTGTTCTATGATTAGACATATCTGTAGGTTTCTTACTAAGGCTTTCACATCCTAGTTCCAAAGGTTGACTATACCTTTCCTCTGATACCAACTGTAGAGGCCCGAAGCTTGACGTATATGGACATTACATTACTTTTGAGTAATACTTAGTACATAACAAAAACAGACACACAAGGATCGTAATAGTTTAGTGTCTTTGGAAACTCAGAATAAAATATTCTAATCATGGTGAAATATCTTCAACATCTCCCAATAAAGATCTTCCCCTTTTTTTCTTACCTAAAACCTTTCATTATGTCCTGGGGAAAAGAAAACATAAAAGGGGTGAGATCAAATTCCCAGTAAAGGTAAACATTGAGAACATAAAACAATCAATAAACATTTGAATGAAAAAACGTGAACATAAAATCTAAACATCAAAATCTTGAGCAATGACATGAATCTTGGAAGTACGTAAAGCATATATAATAAGTGAACATCATTCATGATAAAATAGCATGGGAATAAAACATGTAATTTTGGCAACCATTAAGCACATGATATGATTTCCATAGTAGTCAAGGCATTGGTTCCAAGACCATCTTAGTGGACAATGTCACTTTCTGAATCGAGTTCACTCCTCGTTCCAGTCCTGTATTACTGAACTGGTTTAACTTGCCATTCTAGCCTTGTCTATCTCATGAGATATAAATATTTACCCAATGCATTGGAGGGAGATATAGGTACCAGCCATCTCATAATGATACCATTGTTATGTGTGCCACAAAATCATAAATCATACATCATTGCATAACCCATGTAATAAAAATGGGATTCTTAAACATCATGACATCATAAAACAATTCATATAATATAAAGGAATTCATAAAAATAATTCCATCACAACATAATCAAATCAATGTAATAATAGGGATAGAAACAGAACCCTATATTATCTTAGTTTTAAACTAATTTTGATAAAGCACTTGAACTCCATTCTTGAGGAAAATATCCTTTCTACTTCAAAAACACTTTCCTTTCTTAATATGTCATACAATTTTAAACTAAAGAAGTTGATTAAAAATAAACATGAAAACTTGTAAAGTAATCTTCTTGGAAATAATGTTTTAAAAATCCATTCATGTCTTATAAGTTAAAAAAAATTCTTCTTGTGCTTTTGTCGGAGAAGTCAAAAAGTACCTCATACGAAAAACGACAAAAGATTCCTTTCATATCTTTTACTAAAAACTCACCGAAGGGTAAAATTGGATATAAACTATTGTAGAAGGATACAAATATTAAATATTGAGGAAACATGGATGTGGATGATAAAATACACCCCAGTAAATTCCAAAGTATAAACAATCTCGGATAAAAATGAGATTGTGATATTTCTCTTACCTTTGTTCTAATTTGCTTCGTAAGTGTCCGAACCTCCTGTATAATGATTTAAATAATGTTATTGACTTATTACATAATCATATTCATTGTTATGATATCATATATGTTTCACTTATGACATTATATTACCCGTTCTTTTGTAAATTCCATGTAGAAGCAGCGTTTTGGGTAATATCATTTCATTTATCGTATATGTTTCGACATGTCATTCTTGATATTATTACTCATATCTGGATTTACATAATTCCATAATGTAAAAAATGATTTATATATAATATATATTCATCATATACATATATATTATAGATCGATAAAAGGAATGAAATACACTGTTCATGGAGACGGTAGGCTGTACGTACGCATGAACGTTGTTTTCGTTTTCTTATTGAATTGAATGAAATTAAATAGATGATATATATATATATATATAAATACAGTAGCATTATTATGCCAGATATTTCATTATTATTCATTATATATACTTTATAATTATTCTTGAATGGTTAATCATGGAAAATTAATCTCATCACGTTCCTGGAGATGGTAGTCCGTACGTACGCACGAGCGATGATATCATTACCATGATCGTGGAATTGTATTGGAGTGTATGTATACTATTTCAGAATCAATATCACATTACAATAATCATATATAGTCATTATTTACACCATTATACCCATCCAAGTAAGGTGATGGTGGAAAATAGATTACACCACAGTGTGTAGACTATATTCCGTACGTACGCACGCGCGGTGATTTCGTTTTCCGTAGGATGGATAGATGGTGAAATAGGGTTGTTTCATACCTATAATAACATATCAGTATATGAGTGATACTGATGTTATTACTTCATAATGAAACAACTAAAGAAGAATATGTTCAAGAAGAAATAAAGTTGAAAGAATCGGTAACGGATATTACCTCTTCTTTCGACACGCCTTTTTGAAACCTCCTCTTAGGGCACTAAGATTGGTCTTTGAAGAAGACCAGAACCTCTAAGATGTTTCTAGGGAAGTGGAGAAGTGAAATGGGCAGGGTTTGGCCGAGCTTGAAGTCTCAAATTGGTGTGAGGAGGAGAGGGAGGAGGTGCCCTTTTATAAGGGAGGAGAGGGGCACCTTTGGAAATATAAGAAATATTAGTTTATATTAAATCCCAACCCCACATAAAAACTTCCAAAATGAATCATATACGAATATTAGATTATATAGGGTTGTAATCTCATCAACAAATAAAATTTAGACATGTTAGGAATTTATTTTAAACATTATCAACTTGATTTATCCTTATTTAATCAAGTTAATTTTATTTGTGGTAATGAAATTCTAAATTTTAAATTATAACAAATAAGTACTTATTTGTTGTGAATTGTCCATAATTGGGAAATTAATAACATTTGAGACCATATAAATTAAAATTTATAATTTTTGAATATTTTAGTGATTTTTAAACAATTTTATAATATGTTATTTTTATAAAATAACAATAGTGTCAATTTTGACACTATTTATTTATTTGAATTTAAATAAATTACATACAGAAGACATGTTCGAACTAAAAGCTTTAATAGATTCAGAAAAGGTCATATTTATCTAGAAAAGTAGTGGATCACATTAAATAGTTCATATAATATTTATTTTATTTTTTTAAACCATTTATTTGGTTTATCTATTAATAAAATAATTACTACAACATTTTTGTATAATTATTTAATATAATTATTTTTTTCATAAAAATTAAAAATAAAATCCTATGATAAATATAAATCTATTACCTTTTACAATAATACTTTTACTCTAAATTATCATCTTAAAATCATAATAGTTAAATTTTCATATTTATTAAATTATGAAGGTGACAACTTTGGAATCATTTAAAATAAAATAATATAAGTTTCATAATCACCTTAATAAGGATCAAAATGGTCAACAATTCTGCCAGTGGATGATTATGGTTTATATATACACTAATAATAAGTTTTGTGCAGATTTTTGGGCCTTTTAATATGTATTAATATTTCAATAAAAACTATCTTATTGATTTTTCACTAAATAAATAATTTTTGCATCATTAATGTATAAGATAATAAGGTAATTAAATAACTCTTAAAAATTACAAATAAATTACCATGAAAAAGAATAAAATTTTATCTTTCAAATGAGTATTTATAACAGAATTTATATTCTTTATAAACTTATATTAAAAATACATTAATTATTAAAGTTGAGTGAGACATATTTCACTTGCCTTTAAATAAAATAAACTAAAGGTCTTAATCACCTCCAAGTGGGTTCTAATGGATTCCTTTTCGACCCAAATATGACTTAGGACAAATTATAATCATCCAATTGTATTAAGACAAGTATTAAGATAATTTTATAATATTATATTTACCCTTAATTACCCAATTTAGCTTTTACTATGGTAAATAAAATTTAACGTTGTTACTATTCATAAAGCCCAAAAATAAAAAATAGTCTATTAATATAACTTGGACCCACAGATTCCAAATATGTAATCCATTTTTCCATATTCAACACATAGAAGCTCCAGAAATTAAATTAAAATCAATCCCATTGTCGAAAGAAAACATGTTTTTGTTTAAAACATTGCAAAAGATTGAATTTATTTAACCTACAAATTCAATGTAAAATCAAGGCTAATGACATAAATTATATTAAATGGTAAAAATATATTCTATTTATACTTTTAAACCATTAAATATTATTATTTAACCACATTAGTTATTATGATGAAAAAAGTTGTTTTTAATTAAAATATAGCGTGTTTTTACTATTCATTAAAATATGATAGTGATCAGAATAATATGAAAAATTTATCCAAGGTAAAATTTTATATCATGATTCCAAATAATAATTTTATTATGTAAAATTTAACTTATAAACATGTCTAAAACTAGATTTAAAGTTGGTATGCCATCAAAAGGCGGCAAAACTGCATTTTTTGAAAAAATATTATTTTACCCGAAAAATTTATTTTGTTCTTATAAAATGTTGTAGAAAATGTGTAAGATGAATAATAATGTTATAAAATTCAAAATTTATTTAATAATATTCATAATTTCTTGTTCATAATAATATTATAATAATATATCGTTGTTTAGTAAAACCCGGTATTGCGTACAACACACGCTATCGAGGAAGGTTGCGATTGCGTGTAATGCAAGCCAAGTCATGGTTGCGTGTTGTGCAAGAATCCTTAGTTGTTTCATATAATAGAATCCAACCATATTTTATTTATACATTGAATATATATATATATATATACACACACACACACACACACTCAATGTTGCGTAGAATGACTATTATAAAATGAACATGAAATTGTGTGAAACACGATCCAAGAATAGCGTTGCGTATACTGCAAGCTAATACGGTGTTGTGTATAGTAGAAGATAAAATTGGTGTGCTATATAATAGAATACATAAATGAAATTAAAATAATATTTTTCATAAAATCTCAGGGTGTTACACATCGTGTTTGTATCTTTCTATTGTGGTTTATCCTTTGTGGATTCTGGGAGTCCTTCGTGGGTCTCGGGGTCCCTACAGAGTATCGTATACTCACCCCTGCACGGGCTATTCCTACACTACATTGTATTGGTTGCAGAAGACAGAAAATGCTGATCGTGGTTGAGGCTTGTAGAGTGGGACGGTACCGGGTGGTGGACTATCAGGCGGGATGTACACGGAGCGGACGGACGGACCCGAGGAGCCTAAGTGGCTATCTATACCCACCTTTCAGGTGGGAACTATAGAGGACGACATGATGGATTCTTCTTTACTTTTCAGCTGTTGTACTTTATTTTCTTAGTAGTACTGTACTTTCAGTCTGGTTTGTATACTGGCCCATTTACTTTTCAGTACTTACTTTTGTACTCAGTTTACTTAGTGTTTACTTTAGCTTGCATACTATGTGGTGTTTATTTTCTTATATAAAGGCAATGCCTTCCCTTTTATCAGGATTTACGCCTTTGGTGCTAGTCGCCAGCCCCTGGCCTATGGAAGGCGATCTTGGGGTAGTCACGGCACGGGCCCCAAGGACGGGTCGTGACATAGATGGTGTATCAAATTAATGGAGGACTCATATTATGAATATGAGGAAATAAGGAATTTATTTTTAGCAAGACAGGGGAATAGTTATAGATGGTATTTTTCAATAAGTACATTATTAAAACTCTTTACGGAAGAATGGATATAGAATTACTTTATCTTATGTTGAAGGATGATGAATAAATTATTACTTACCATGAAAATTTTAGCATACATGAAAGGTATGATTCTATGTTTATTATCAACCTTAAAAGAAAGGTTCATTGATTTTTAGTGTGTTAAAACAAAATATCCAAAAGGAATTATCCATAAGGTACTTTATTATATTTGTATAATTTTTTTGATGATATATCAAGGTATAAATAGAGATTAGAGAAAATAATTTCTCTCATGGTTTTGTGAGAAAGAATTAAATGATAGATCCACAATGAGATTCAAATAATAAAATCCATGGGGGAATGAAAATTAATCTCTATTTAAGATGAGTGTGTGAATATAATCATTAGGGGTATTTCCTTAATGGGATAGGTAAATGTTTTAAGTGTCAAAATAAGGCTATTGTACATTTGAACAAAAAATTCATTGGAGTAGGTTATCCAATGAAATGAAATGAAAGATAGATCAAATAAAGGTACCATCAAAACTAAATTTATAAAATTTGAATATTATAGAAATTATGAAAATTAGTTCACGAATCCAATTGTTAATGATGAAAAGTTTTGTTAGTAACCTATTTTAAAAATAGATGACAATAAATCTTTTGTGATCACAACCACTAAATTGGGTCACAAGAATGAATTTTCAAACAACACACTTATAATCCACTCTATAACTAAAAATTAATTATTAAAAAATGGTTAGACGCAATCTATTATACATGAATAGTTTTCTTGGGGTATTACATTACCACCTCTTGGATTAGATGTTGAATTATTAGTGAAAACTCTTAATGATACGATGATCACATTTGAAATATCCTCTATAATTGATATTTTTGGAATTTACTTCCTTAAATCCCTATTATTCTCCCTACAGTTGGATTTTATTTGATATTATTAATGATTTTATCCCCTTATATTATTCACATAATAATTTTTATGGAATTTAAATCTTATTTGATATTAAAAGTCAACTTATTATTGTCTATTTCTAAAAAGAGGAATGAGAAATAAAAATAGTAATTAATTAAATTATATGGGTCTTACAACATATTAATGAAGGGTACATATCTCAAATAATTAAGAGAAACTCAATGTTGAATATATTCGTAATTATTTTGGGAACACATCAATTTAGTTCTTGGAGAGTTTCGTATTCTTCCCCCGAATCATGAATTTTTTTAATAGAAGTCATACAAGGGGCTATAAAAAATTCACATACTCATTATAGAATGACCACAACTCATTTTAAGAAATTGATGATGAATCTTCAAGAAATTATAGAAAAGGTATTCATACACCATAGTGTTTCACAATGGGTTTCACCTGTTCTTTTCAAAATATGGATCAATACATCTTTTCATTGATTATCAGGAACATAAAGAAATTGCCATTAAGAAAATCTATCCTTTACACCATATCGACAATATATTTGAAAATTTATTTAGATATTAACACTTTTCCATGATTGATCATTGATTTGTATATCATCAAATGATGGTCATAATAGAGGATATACCCCAAAAACCTTTCAGAGACCGTATAAAAATTGTGAATTTACAGTGAAGCTATTTGAATTGACCAATATCCAAACAATATTTATGGATTTAATGAATATAGTATTTAGATATTATCTTGATATGATATACAAATAAATATAATGAACAGGAAAGATACTAAATATTATATAACGATTTCAATCAAGACCTTGAGGAATTTGAAATTATATGCTAAATTTATAAAATGTGTTTTTTATAGAATGTGTTATTCTTGGGACATGTGATAAAAATATAGGGAATATCTATGGATCCTTATTGATATAATATATGTAATAATGGACTATGTCACCCATGGTGACTGTGATCCTTGGTTTTTATAGTTTTTCTGAATAGGTCATATATATTGTGAGAAATATATTATGTCTATAAAATCCAATAACCATGATGACATAGAAAAGATGCAAGTACCATTGGACATAAGAATTTGAAGGAAATTTCAATCATTTTATAATAATATTAGTCATTAAACATGTGCCTACATTATCCTATAATGGATTCATGTTTTTGATATATAATGATACATCATATAAGGTACAAGTTGATGTTCTTATGCATGGGTCTTTATTTTTGATTTATTTAGTTATAAATAATTTTTTATACTTTTGATAACATTTTATTGATTAATATTCACTATTTATATTTATGGTTTTTAATTTCACATGTCATTTTTGATAATTACATTATTAAATGTGATGATCACATGTTTTAATGAAATTTTAAGTACATAAATTTAAAATTCCATTGGAATGGTTTAAATGTTATTTAAAATGTTTATGTTTTTTCACTCATTATATATCATCATTATTTAATTATATTGTATACAATTATTTAATATATTTTATTTATGTTTAATTGTTTTTAAAATTAAATAATTTTTATTACTTGATATCCTATAAATATATATGTTATGTTAATTTTATATTTTTTTAATATATATCATTTTATAAATATAAAAAATATATTAAATCTATCCTTAAACATTATGCAAATAAATCTTGTATATGATAGTGTTCCCTTAGTGGTTGTGTATATGGTGTTCACATCCTCCTAATATTAGCATGTGCTAGTGGCTCACCTCATACAAAACACCTCACTGCCTTTTTTACAATATAAGGGAATTAAAACTAAAATGCTTCAGCTTATTCAGAGTTCCATAGTAGTATCACCAAAAATCATATCCTTCATCCTGGATGATATCAAACTCCTTCCATCCCAACTAAAACTATTGTTAGAAGCATGTTTGATATTATAGTGTGGTCACACGTTTTTGAAAAAAAAAACGATACCAAATCCTTTAATTCAGTGGTAGAACTATTCTATTTTAATGGCAATAGTGAAATTCCACACCAGTAGAAAAATAATTATAATACCCTGATTTTTTATGTAATATTTCTTCATAAATTATTTTATATATTCTATAGCTTGCGTTATATGATACACCACATTTAAAAGTATCGTGATATACAATTAAAATGTTATTATTTAAAATGATATTTATCATCTATTTTTTATATTAGTGTGTATTAATATTAATATCTAAATTATGAAATATTTATTCTTATATATGTGTAAAATTAATTCATTGGATATCAATTGATTCGAAATTATAAATAAAATCATCTTAATGAAAAAGTAATATTTTCCAGAAAAACTATTTTTATACACAAAATATATTTTTATCTTATAAATTACGTTAATCCCTAATGGTGAATAATTTTAAGGGTATTTATATATTATTAACATGTTAAAATGTTTTATTAAATCAATTAATTTTTTTTTATAATTATAGGAAAAGAATAAATATGGTTTTAGGCATACAATTGTTTTTAAAAGTTGTTATTTTTGAATTTATTGAACGAATTTTAAAATTAATTAATGATATTTGTTTATATTAAATTAAATTAAATGAAATAATTATTTATACTTTCATATATTAAATTTTGTAAATTGGACTCTTTTATTTTTGGTCAATGTGAATAGTAACCATTGTAAAATTTATCACCTCAGTAATGGTTAAATCATATTAATAAAGATTGAAAATAAGTTATAAGGACATAATTATTTAAACAATTATTATAGGATGTAACTAATACCTATCCAAACACATTAGGATAAAAATGAGATGATTTATGAAAACTTTCTGAGGAAAATTACTTTTATATTATTTAAATTGAAGATGTTACAAAGTATATATCTCTTTGTTTTTAATATACTTTATGTTTCTATATAGGGTAAAAATTATTTTGTTAATGAGTCTATGTTTTTCATTTTATATAAATAGATTTTTTATGATATAAATTTATTTTTAAATTTTATTAATCATTTAATGAATGTTATTTCTTTTGCAACACTAATACAGTATGTCTCCATTTAATAAAAAATACTATAAATGAATTTAAAAATATGAAAAGTGATATAATTTGAGTTTTTTAATGATAACCACAAATTTTATAGATCTATAGTACATATAAGGGAGGATTTAATTTATTATATTTTTAATTCACAATTTTTATGTATTTAAAATTAAATAAAATGAATTATGTCAAAATTGAGAAAAAATTGTTTCCTTTAAATAATATTTTATTCAAGTATTTAAAAATCATAAAATTTTCAAAATTAGAAAAGTTCAAAAAAAATATTTCAAAATATTTCATTAATTTTCAATTTATTATCCAATTTTCACCTTATATGTTAAAATTAAATTCCTTTAATATTGAAAAATGTGTTACTATATTTACAATTAAATTGGGTTAATTAAGGGTTAATCAAACTAATAAGGCTTAAAATGAAAACAAAAATGTCTAAATTAGATTGTATATATGTATTATAGTACTATATTACATTATCTTTGAATCATTGTGCATTTGGAGGCATTTTTAATGAGAATGAATTTATTATAATATAATATTTTGAGAAATTCCTAAAGTGCCCATCAATTCAATTTTAAATGGGTACCTCCTCCCTCACATAGTTACACAATTTTGGGCCTTATATATTGACCAAAATATGACAAAATACCTTGTAAATGTAATTATTAACTTCCACTAGGTTTATATCTTCCCAAAAGTTCAATCATAGAGCACATTATAGGAGATCTAATGGAGTCATTGTTAAAGAAGAGGTAATGATCCATGCTAATCACATTCTTTCCTACTCCTCTTTACCTCTTATAAAACTATTTTTCCCAAATAATATAGAAAATATATTATCTTAAATATTATAAAGTGTTATTTTGACTTTGAAAACACCATTATAAAACCTCTCTCCCATGAAGTGAGATGTGAAATTATCAATCATTCATACGTACGACTTACTATATCCACATAGAGATATAATTAATTGTTTTATAATAATATTTTATTAGTGAATAATGAGAGTAATTTTTCAATATAATATTAATGAATAAATAATACTTCTTTAACAGTGATATCTAATATACATAATTACCGTCCAATCCATGGGAAAATGATAGCATCGTTTGTTTGTATGTGTGGATTATCACCTCTATGAAGCGATGTGGTTCATTTTAATTTATATATTACATGGATGATAATTAGGATGAATTGGATCAATATATATACAATATATATGATATAATAATAATTTTCTAAAGATTAATTAATAATCTATCTTTTCAAAAATGAAAACATCATTTATACATATGTACAACCCAGCATCTCTATAAATGGTGTAATTTAACTGTATATACTAAAATTTAATGAAAGACTAAAAATATGTAATTATATATACATATATATATTAAATTTATATATGTATAAATATTATTGGTATGACATACCCTATTTAAATGTACATGGATCAGAAATAATTAATTGATATGCTCATGATAAAGGAAATAGTTAACACCCGAAAAGACATATTTTATTAAAAATTTAATTAAAAAAGGGGGTGTTAAGATTTTATAAATGGATCATATATGATATTATCAGTATGAAAATTATTATTATTTTAAGTATAATATATTTAAATTTATTATAAAATATGTTACAGTGCATTCAAAGCAAGGAAAAATTGAGTTAATTGTGTATTTCACAATCTCATCAATATCCCATGTTTGTAATTCCTAAGTCCCAACTAGGGAATATTTTTCTTTCATTTCCATGTTTTATGAAATATTTATTACCATTATAATATTATTTTTCAAATTTCTTTTTACCTATCTTTTACTTTTTACAAATTCAGTTAGAATGAATTTTTATTCCATTTCCAGACATGGTATTTTGCATGACTATTTTGAAAAAAATAAGGCAGAATAATTTTAAACATATTTGGCTTGGCTAAATATTCCTTTTATCCTAACTAAATGTTTCCACAAATATTCCATTGACTATTTATAAGGATATTTTAAATTTAAATTTACATATTTGTAATATCAATGACTTTATAAAGAAATTATTTCGAAATGGAAAGGTTATTTTCCATAGGAATTATTCCAGGTTATCCTTCAAAACAATTTTCTATCAAATATGGAATTATTTGTTGTTTCTTACGATTTACATGGGATATAATCCAAGTATTTCATCTTTATTATTTATCTATATGGTATATGTTTAAGATTAAATGTTGAAATATATATGAAACCCATTTCTTTTCAATGGTTCATGTTATGATAAAATGTTTATGAAACCTATTTCTTTTATAATAGTTATATAATGAAGATATGTTTTTGTAACCCATAAATTTTTATATGGTTTGATATAATGAATTATTTATGATATTATTTTACTCATATATATTATTTTAATTATAAGATATGTGCGTCCTATATCTCCCTCCAATGAAATGGGTAAATATTGATATCACAAGAGATAAAAAGTACTTAATTGGGGAGTGAATCAAGTTCAGTTAGTGACATTCCAATATAAAAACCATTATAGTAAACTATGGATACTATGATGGTTTGGTTATTGATCCCCTTCCACTATTATAATAAAGATTATGAGCCTTTACATCTATGGAATTTATTTTATTTGCATAATTTTCTGAAAAAATTACTTTTCTTTTTCCTATATTGTGATCTAATAGTTATTTTTTAATTTTTTATGATTCATATATTATGAACAGAGAATATTTTTTACATGAATTATGATTACGATCTTTTATATAGATGGTATTCTTTCCAAACATTAATATCATGTTCTTATACCCTTATGTTCATATAATGCCTATGTGATAACTAATATATCTCTTTTTGCCCTTACTAAGCATCTGAGGGCACCCTTCTATTTTATTTCCTTTCCCCAGGTTTTAAATAAAGGCAATCACTATTATATAACTAAGAATGGTGGCAATGATGAAGAAATAAGTTGGATACCATGTGAATATTTTCCAAATATTTTGTTTATGGTTCCATTTTTTCAAAGATAATTGACCTAAACTGTTTTATTATTGATCAAAATGTTTCGTAATTAATATTGATAAACTAAGATGTAACAAATATGTATGAAAATTATGGTTTAATATAGTTGCAATCAGAGTGATGTTAGGTTATCCTTTGAAAACTAGGATTAAAAAACATTTGTAATAACCCTTGTGATAACTCTATGTATAGGATAAAATCATAATGTTTTGGTAATGATCATGAATTACGATGTCATTAATAAGTTTTCATGGAGGAAGGTTTCATTATTTAGACATATTATAAATTTTTTTTTCATAAATTTTTAGTTTCAAAACCTGATTAATGTATGTAAAAATATTCTTCTTCATTTTATGGAATGTATATAACAGAAAAAAATAATGTTAATGAAAATAAGTTGGAAATTGTAATGAATGTCCTCGTGATCCACAAAATGTTATGTGATATAGAATATAAAATATTCATTATTTTCCCTAATTACTTTATCATGTTATTAATAATATTGATATTTTTAATTATCAATTGCGGGAAAAGAATCTATTGTTTCCTTCATGAGGAAACTTCTAGCTTCTTTTAGTGGGTCCACTAATCCAAAAGTTTTTGAGAAATTGATCAGTATCAGCAAAAATAAGTATTATATTCTACAGTGTTCAGAACATAAAAAATTTATTTTGGATATTTATCATTTGGTAGGTGAAAAATATTATTGTTAGTCTCTTATCATGAACATGATAAAATTGGAAAAATTTAATCCATTTAGTGTGTTAAATATAAAATGGTTGTTTTTAAACAATTAAAATAGTTTTTTTATTAGTATAAAATTGAAGAATGATTTCATTGAGTTAAAGAATAGTTTTAATTAATCTATTGGAAATTTTGGTTAAAATTTCACGTGACATGTGAGGTACACTTATGGTATTATCTTTCAACCTAAAAAATGGTTGGTTATTCAGTATCCTAAAACCCAATATTCTAAGGTTGTTATCCACAAGGGACATGAAAATATATGAATAATTTTTTTAAAGTTATATTATGTTGGAGATGAATTTTGGATTAACCCATCAATATAATGACTTGGATATGAAAATGAAAATGGAAATCCAATCCAATTCTTAAAACAACGGATATAAGATGATTTGTTTTACATTGTGCTCGATGTGTGGAATGAATCATCGGGGAAATTTTCCTTGGGAAACTATTAAATGTTTCATGTGTAAAAATTAATTCCATTGGTTTAAAGACACAGAACTTCCATGTAAATGTTTTTATATAATAAATGGGAATTTTACGAGTCTGTGAAATCTAACGGCGTGCGATTCCGGGTCCCGGAGTGCCCGAAATGATCCGTTGAAGTTTTGTTAAGCTTAAATTAATGCCAGTAAATAGTTTTACTGAAAATGTGGAATAACTCTAAAATGGTTACTTAGATAAAAAATATGAGGCCACTATTGTACTCAGAATGGTGGGTTTACCCTAGGCGTGACTTATGTTTAGTCAGTGAGGGCCTCCTGTGAGAAAACCAAAAAATGGCATAACCGAATATAAAATAATTAAATAAAGTTATTTTATTTTTCAAATGATTATAACTCACAAATGGAAACTCGGATTAAAAATTTGAGACCACCAATGAACTTGTTAGGGTATTATTTCTTTAATCAGATAATAACTTTGGTCGGCGAGGGCCACCAGGGAAAGTTAGTTTTTGGCCGAAAATAAAATAATTAAGTGAAAATTATTTTATTGTAAAATTATTTTCTTTAAAACGGTAACTCGGATTGGAAATCCAAGGGTAACGTTGGGTTCGTTGGGGCATGCTTCACCTAGGAAGAGCCTAACTACAACCAACATGGGTTGAGGGTGACTGATAATAATTTTACGAACTTTTTTTATTGTACGTTCAGTAAACTTGCGAGTGGTGTTTTATATATTTTGAACCGATGATCGGAACTGAAATCTGAGGGCACCGTTGAACTCACAGCATCATTGATTTCTTAGTGAGACCTCCACCGTAGTTTCATTCTAACGATAATGGATGTCATATTTTGGGGATTTTAATTAAATTAAATAAAAATAAGGTGTTCTTAATTTTATTTGTTGGTGGTTAAAACATCAAAGTGGAGGTTAGAGGTGGGGACCACCCACACATTACTTCCCTTGGGAGGATATTATTTTGTGGGGCCCACCCAAAGTTTAAACATATCTTGGAATCAAAGAGTTGGGGCCCACATGATCTTTAAACACCCTTAAACCCCCAATTAATTGGAGGGCCTCTTCACCTTCTCCCTCATTTAATGAGCCAACTCCACCCATTTAATTAAGTGAAATAAGTTAATAAATTTGAATCCTTTTGAATTCATGAAAACCATTAAAATAATAGATATTCTATTATTTTTGGGTTGGAAACATTATTTTGGTGGAACATTGAGAGAGGAGGGCTTGGAGAAACTTTGGGGAAATTCATCCATCCAATAAAGAACACCCCTCTCCAACGAAGAATGACAGACATCTCTCTCTCCCTCTTCAACCAGGACCAGATAAGGAAACACCACCATCCTTGAAGAACGCCGAAGTTGTCTTCGACTTCATCACCTCTGAATGCTCATCCACCAAGGATGATAACCCTTCTTCATTATTCGACATCGATGGAGTGATGTCCGCCTTTCCGCGACTTCATCAACGATTGTCGGCAATCGCGGTCGGGGTTTGAGTTGAAATTATTTATGTTATTCGTCATTCAAAATATTGTTTGCGAATTGTCGATTGTTATCACCATAATGAGGAGGGATCGGACCTCATGAACACCGCCTGACCTTACCCCTTTTTTTGATCACATTGTTGGAGACTCTGGCAGCACAATGGCATTGCCGGAAGGAAGAACCACAGTGGAGCAACACGACCGGAAACGGGCCGGCCGCTGAAGAACCTGGCTGCGCAAGGGCCATCGGAGAGGCACGGTGCCGTCGTGCCCCACAGAAAACCATGTCGTGGCCATGGGGCTACAGCGGTGTCGGAGGGGCACAGTGTTGTCACACCGTGCCAGGGATGAACCGCGGGTAGGAAGGCCATGACAGTTGGATGTGGCGCGATATAGTCACGCCGCGCGGAGGGCAGTAGAGTGTTGTAGCCAGGCTGGGCCGTGGCGGAGGAGGCGCCGCACTGTCCCGCCGCATGGTGAAGAAGGACCACAGTGCCGTCACGCCGTGGCAGAAGAGCCGAGGTGGCTGGCCGTGCCGACAGCCGAAGGAGCCGAACAGCTGGCCGTTCGGCCAGATAGGGGGAGAGGGACCCTTAGGTCCCGCGTGACGTGGACTGACGCCCCTGGTGCCGGTTAGGGTTCCCACCCAAACAGCTAATCCATTCAGCTATTCCCGGGGGGGCACATGTCTCACACCTCGACATGGCTAGGCTGACCTGCGAAACGTTGGGCCGCCAGCCGGTCGGACCTCCCGGCTGCTGTCGGGACGTGCCGCTCCATCGGGTCGGGCCGCGCCATCGGGCTAGGCCGCCCCTTCGGGCCGGGCCACCCCATCGGGTCGGGCTGCTCCATCGGGCCAGGCGGCCCCATCGGGCTAAGGAACTCTCTTAGACCGGTTCGGACCCTGATTTAGACTGGGTTGGGCCGCGTATGTCCGATTGGGTCGAACTGAACCCGGACACGCTTTGGCCAATTTACACCTTTTCGCCCACATCTTGGGCTACGGGTGTATGATCGACAAACCATTTGCAGAAACAGAAATCTTAGAGTGAAAAGGTTCTTTTGGCGTACCCCACATGAGATTTGAACATAGTTGGTGCATGGTCAGGTTGGTTTGAACCTAATAACCAACCGGGCCCCTAGAACAATAACGCTAATAACTCACAGACCGGGCGTCCAATTGACGCACCGTCTGTCGCGTTGGAACCCTTAAGATATGGCAGTCCTTTGGGTTACTACTCTATGGAGTTTAGTGGAATTCTAGGTACAAACGATATCTCGAGGGCAGTTTCTACGGAGCTCGAGTGCACCAGGAGCGAGGAATCCAGAGGCTGAGAGTGAGGCAGAGGTTGGAGACATATCATATGGAGGTCAGCGCTCAACGATACTGTGTGGGTCATGGAATACCGATCCTGTGTGGGTCAGATCATGTGTGTGTCAGTGCTCAGTTATCCTGTGTGGGTCATCGCATACCGGTCCTGGGTGGGTCAGATCCTGTGTGGGTCAGATCATGTGTGGGTCATTGCTGGGGTTAGTTCCTATCGATCATGTGTGGGTCAGACTCTGTATGGTCAGAAGCTGTGCCTCTTGACATAAAAAGATGATCTAGATTCGTGACTTATCATTTTTACATCTATACTTCACTAAAATCTTGGTTTGAGCTGAGTCAATGTCTTTCATGTTTTCCTCATGATTGAGATCATTAACTAAATAACATAGGTATATGTATGGGCATATACCTAAGTAAGGGTTATCCGTTGACTCCGTACATTGTGGTTATCGTTTTTGGATTTTGTGAGACCTTGAGGGTCTCGGGGTCCCAACTGAGTATCTTTATACTCAACCATACACAGGCCATGCCCGCACCTCGTTGTAATGGGTACAGATGACGTACAACACTGATCGGGGCTGAGAGTAGTAGAACTGGATGGTACCCGGAGGTGGACCACTCGGTGAGTCATACACGGTGTGGATAAATGGACTTACGGTGAAAAGGAGGCCATCTATACCCACCCTTCAATTAGGAATTCTGGTTGATGACCGAGTAGCTACTTAACTTTTTTTCTTCAGTTGTACTAGATTTTCTGTTGTATAGTACTTTACTGTTGGGATTGTGTTTCCGGACCCTTTACTTTCAGCACACTCTTTTGTATATAGTTTAACATAGTGTTTTACTTCCAGTTGCATACTATGTAGAGTTTTTTTACTTTTATAAAGGAAATTCCTACCTAGTTTAGGGGTTTACACCTTTTGGTGAAAGTCACCAGCCCCTGGCATATGGAAGGCGGACTTGTGGTAGTCACGATACGGGCCCCAGGGGACGGGTCGTGACAAATTGGTATCAGAGGAGTCGGTTATGCCGAAGAACATAGAACTCTGATCAATATTTTCTGTGAAGAAATAGTGCTAGGGGTACTGAGTGTGGTTTTCAGTTCAGGGAGTCCAGTGTTGGTGTGGCAGCCGACATATCTATACACCAGGACCCAAACTTCTGATTTCCTACTCAATTCACGAAAACAATGTTTGCATATGTGTTTTCAAGAGTTTTCTTTAAGTCAGCTCCACCAGGTCAGCTCACCAGGTATAAAATTTTGACCGTGGCACACCTGTTCCTTATCAGGATACCTCCACGTAGACAGCCAATTAGGGTTCCCAAGATAGTACTTGATGACGGCCCACCATGAGACGCAGCTCCGGTGTAGGTCCCTCTTACTATGTTTTCACCTTTGGGTGGTGTAATAGATGAACCAACACCCATTATGCATCAGATTCCACCAGCCAAATTGGAGGACGGTGTACGCCGACTGAGTGTGTTGCATGAGTTCTAGTAGAAGAGGCCTCCAAGGTTTCAAGGTGAGACAGATTCCCAGGCAGCAGAGGACTGAATGTAGAAAATTACCCGAGTTTCCCGCATAGTTATGACACTAGTAGAGAAAATGTCCATCTTAGCTACTAGTCCTTTTCAGTGAGTTACCATGAGTATGGTCTGCATAGTGATGAGGTTTCGGTACTTGGACTGTTTTCCGATATGGTACCTTCGGGTAGTGTTCCAACTATATCACTGCCCATTGGTCAGCAGACACTACTGGCAGAACCGGTAGAGGATACTCGTAGGCTTAGTGCCTTACATGTGTTTCAGCATCAGATACCCCTCATGTTATGAGGCGAGCCCGACACATATGCGGCTGAGTAATGGCTTGATGAGGTGGTGGAGAGTTCCCTTAAGCTTCTACAGTTTCGAAATGATGACATGTTGGTAGTTGAGTATTCATCGAGGCATACCGACCATTCCTGGTACTCGATGAATACAATGTGAACAGTTCTTCAGGGCTCATACTTCTGAGCAAGGTGTGTTTAAGAACAACTGAGCCATCACTTTTCCTCTTTTTATTCCTACTCATGTTAGGGTGCTAGAGATATCCTTTGTGGTTGAATGTTGTTTAGCTGATTGGATACATACAATGAATGTTAGTAGTGGGAACGCAAGGAAATAGTGCCAATCTTGGAGACTTGGGCATCCAATAAGTTTCGGGAAGATTATTTGACATGGACAGATAAATCACCAGGTCAGTAGATGTGGAAGCAGAGCTAGGATAGTAGCATGAGGTGTGTACATTTCGACATGTTACAACCACCCACATTTGTAGTCCCTGCCAGGCTCAGGGAGCAGGAGGGCAGGGGAAGAGAGTAGTTGCACGCTGTCAAGGAGTGTGACCCAAGGGCTCTAATAATGATTCGAGGGACGGTATGTGTCTACTAATAGTTGTTCTATCAATAGACATAGGTACTAATCATTCCTTCATTCCATGAATCTTGAATCAAACCTAGAGTTTCTGGTTAAACCATTGACTTTAACCTCATGTATAGAGATACCTTTGGAAGGAGACTCGATAATCACAATTACACGAACTGTGTGATCTGACCCGTGAGGTGAGAGTTTCGGTTGGAACCTCTTGGTCGAAGCATTAAGGTCGTACGACGTTTGTTTGGGTATGGACTAGGCAACCAAATTTCATACACAGATTGACTTTATTATGTAGAAAAAAGGTTGTGTCTAATCTACAATGTTGGAATAGGGTTTTCCTTGGTTGGAGAAAAAGGAAACCCATGCAGCACATGATAAACTCATGCATTATAGGGTGAAACTGATCACTCATGAGTCGGCCAGCCTCACCCTCGTGGTAGTAGACATTTTGAGTTTTCAGTTCCCAATAGAAGTGGCTAGAGTTTCTCCAGGACTGTGACTTTGGGATAGTATATAATATTAGGAATATGGAACATGGTAGCAAAGACACTCAGTAGGAGGTTTGTCCTATAGCTGTTCAATGAGGCGGTGAGGCAGCTAGCTGCTTTATAGATATCCTTTGTGGATAAAGATGGAGCAGCCTTTCTTCAGTCTCTTACAATAATTGCCCCACTTATTTAGCGAGTCAGAGAGGTGTAGTGTGGGGATGCTAACTGTGAGACACGACGTGCTGAAATATCCACAGGACATACACCTTATGGATTTTTTGATGTTGGGGGGAAACTCATCCTTTTCAGAGGACGTACTATGGTACCTGTAGCACTTTAGGAGGAAGTGTTAAGGGAGTTCGACACCTCCCCTCTAGAGGTACATCCATGAGTGTTGAAGATGTACCAGGACCTTCAACTACATTAGTGATGGCTAGGTATGAAGAAGGTAGTAGTAGAGTTTGTCTCTAGATTCCTCACTTGCCAGCAAGTGAAGGCGGATCACTAGGTACCAAAAGGCTTGGTTCAGCCTTTATAAGTCCTAGAGTGGATGTGGGATGAGATATCCATGGACTAGGTGATAGGTATTAAACGTACTTCTAAGTGTCATGGATCGATTTGGGAGATCATTGATTGACTCACCAAGCCAGCCCACTTCCTACCGATCAGAGAGCAGGACTTAGTAGAGAGCTTGGGATGCCTCTATGTGCAAGATATTGTGCGTTTACACGGATTAACTTCTTTTATTGACTCTGACCATGAAATATTATTTACTTCTCAACTATGGAAAGGGTTGCAGGATGATTTTGGGATGCAAATTTGTTTTAGCACCGCCTTCCATCCTCAGACGAATGGTCAGACAGGGCGGACCATTCAGACCCTCGAGGACACACTGCAAGCTTGTTTCCTCGACTTAGGTCACAGCTGGGAGGACCACCTACCATTGGTGTAGTTTTACTACAACAACATCTATCACTCTTCCATAGGGATGACACCTTTTGAGATGTTGTATGGGAGACCTTGCAGATCACCCTTGTGCTGGACAGACCTTGGGGAGTCACCACTAGTGGGACCTGAGATGGTATGGGCTACCATAGAGATGGTGCAGATCATCCAGGAGTGAATTAAGACTGCAAAAAGTTGGAAAAATTCATATGATGATAGGAGGTAGAGACCTCTTGAGTTCAAGGATGGCTACCATGTCTTCTTACAGGTCTCACCACGACGAGGTCTATGGAGATTTTTCCGAGGCAACAAGTTATCTACGAGATTTATTAGACCTTTCAAGTCCTTAGTAGAGTAGGTGAGGTGGCTTACCTCTTAGCTCTTCTAATTTAGTTGCAATGGGTGCATAACTTATTCCACGTATCTCAGATAAGGAGATACGTGCACGACCCTTCCCACATCATTGACCATGGGGAGCTGGACATCGATGAGGGGGAAACTTTCACGGAGGTTCTAGTGGAGATTGAGGATCGATAGGAGTGTGTCCTACCTGGATGGTAGATACCTCTGATGCGCGTTCACTGGTAGCACGTGAACCTCTAGGAGAGCACATTGGAGCAGGAGGCTCAGTTGCGTGCTCAATACCCCCATTTGTTCCCTTAGTTCTAGTTATAGCTTATGAAGATGTAAAGCCCTGAGGTGGGGAGAATGTAAAGACCCTGAAATTCCTTGAATTTTTTTTTCTTAAATACATGGAAATTTTACGAGCCCGTGAAATCTAAAGGTGCACAATTCCGGGGCCTAGAGATCCCAGAGTGATCCGTCGATGTTTTTGTAAGCTTAAATTAATGCGTGTAATTAGTTTTCCTAAAAAAATGGAATAACACTAAAACAGTTACTCTGATCTGAAATTTGAGGCCACTGTTCCACTCAGGATGGCGGGTTTACCCTAGGCATGACTTAATTTTAGTTGGCGTGGGCCTCCCGTGAGAAAACCTGAAAATGGAATAACAGTAAATAAAATAATTAAATGAAGTTATTTTATTTTTCAAATGCTTATAACTCACAAAAAATAACTCAAATTGAAAATCGGAGGGTACCATTGGGTTCGTTGGGGCATGATTCACCTAGTAATATCCTAAACTTGACCGGCATGGGTCGAGGGTGACTGCTAATAATTTTCCGAACAATTTTTTGGGTACATTCTGTAAACATGCGAGCGATGTTTTATATAGTTTGAACCGATGCTCAGAATGGAAATCAGAGGGCACTGTTGAACTCGCAGCATCGATGATTTCTTAGTGAGACCATCACTGCAGTTGCGTTCTTACTAGATTGGATGTTAGATTTTTGGGTTTTTAATTAAATTAAATAAAAATAAGGTGTGCTTATTTTTATTTGTTGGTGGTTAAGACCTCCAAGTGGAGGTTAGAGGTTGGTCCCACCCACACATAACCTCCCTTTGGAGGTTATAATTTATTGGGGCCCACCCAATGTTTAAACATCTCTTGCAATCAAAGAGGTGGGTCCCACACAAGCTTTAAACCCCCAATTAAGTGGAGATTCTCATCACCTTCCCCCTCCATTTAATGATCCAACTCCATCCATTTAATTAAGTGAAATAACTTAATTAATTTGAATCCTTTTGAATTATTTAAAAACATTAAAATAATAGATAGTCTATTATTTTTGGGTTGGAAACATTATTTTGGTGGAACTTTGAGAGATGAGGGCATGGAGAAACTTTGGAGAAATTTATCATTCTAATGAAGAACGCCCCTCCCCAATGAAGAACGGTGAAAATATCTCTATCCCTATTCGACTGGGATAAGAAGAGGAAACACTGTCATCCTTGAAGAATGCCGAAGTCTTCTTCTACTTCGACACCTCTGAATGCTCGTCCGCCAAAAAAGAGTACCATTCTTCTTCTTCCAACATCGACATAACGACGTACGCCTTTCCGTGACTTCGTTAATGATCTTTGGAAATCCATGTAGGGGTTTGAGTTGAAATTAGTTTTGTTATTTGTCATTAAAATTATGGTTTGAAAATTTACAACTGTAATCACCATAATAAGGAGGCATCAGACCGCACGAACAAGGCTTGACCCTACCCCTTTGTTTGATCACGTTGTTGGCGATGACGACGGCGCAACAGTGCCACCGGAAGGAAGAATCGTGATGGAGCAACATGACCGGAAACAAGCTAGCCACGGAAGAAGCCGGTGGCACAAGGGCCGCCGGGCCGCCGGAGAGGAATGGCACCATCGCGCCATGCAAAAAACCATGCCACAACCAAGGGGGCCGTGGAGGTGATGGAGGGGCGCGGTGCAATCACACCATCCCCGAGACGAACCGCATCCAGGAAGGCCATGGCGGTTGGATGTGGCACAGCGCCGTCACGCCGCGTGGAGTGTAGGAGAGGGTCGAAGCCAGGATGGGCCACGATGGAGGAGGCACAGCGCTGTCACGTCGTGTGGTGAAGCAGGACTGTGGCATCGTCGTGTTGTTATAGGGAAGTCGAGGCGGCCGGCCGGGCCGGACTCCGGAGGAGCCGAACTGCTAGCCGTTTGGCCAGTCGGGAGGAGAGGGACCCTAAGGGTCCCCCGTGAGCTAGACCGGCTCCCCTGGAGCCAGTTAGGTTTCCCACCCGAATGTCTAAGATATTCTGGTGTTCTAGGGGGCGTGTCTCTCCCCCTAGACATGGCTAGGCATACCCGTGAGTTGTTGGGCCGCAAACCAGCTATGCTGTCGGGCTGGGCCGCTCCATCCAGACTAGGTTGGGCTGGGTCAGTCCGACTGGGTTGGACCGGACCTGGACCCGCTATGGCCAGTTTACATCTTTTCACCCCCATCATGGGTATGGGTGTACGATCGATGAACTGTTTGTGGCAATGAAAATCATAGAGCGAGATCGTTCCTTTAGCCTACCCCACTTGGGGTTTGGACATAATTGGTGTATGGTCGAGTTGGTTTTTAGTTAAAAACCAACCGGGTCCCTGGAACAGTAACGCCAATAACTCACAGACCGGGCGTCCGATTGACGCACCGTCTGTCACGTTGGAACCCTTACGACATGGTGGTTCTTTGGGTTAAAACTTTTTGGAGATTAGTGGTGGTAGAGGTACGACCGATAACTCGAGGGTAGTTTCTACGGAGCTCAAGTTCAGTGGCTGTGAGGAATCCAGAGGCTGATAGTGAGGCAGAGGTTGGAGACAGATCATAGAGAGGTCAGCCCTCAGTGATCTTATGTGGGTCAGCGCATACAGATCCTGTGTGGGTCAGATCCTATGTGGGTCAGTGATCAGCGATCCTGTGTGGGTCAGCGCATACCGATCATGTGTGGGTCAGATCATGTGTGGGTCAGATCCTGTGTGGGTTATTACGAGTGTTAGTTCCTATCGTTTCTATGTGGGTGAGACTCTGTATGGTCCGAAGTAGTGCTTCTTGACAGAATAAGATGATTGTGCTTCACGACTAATCATATGTACATCTATATTTCACTAAAATCATTGTTTGAGGTGATTCAATGTCTTTTGTGTTTTCCTAATGACTGAGATACGTTACTAAATAACTTAGATATATGTAAGGGCATATACCTAAGTAAGGGTTATCTGTTGACTCCGTACTTTTTGGTTATGCATGTTGGATTTGTTGAGGACATGAGGGTCTTATGGTCCCTAATGATTATTATTATACTCAACCCAGCACAGGCTATGCCTGCACCTCGTTGTGTTGGTTTCCGACGACCGACAGTAATGATCGGGGCTGAGAGTAGCAGAACTAGATAGTAGCCAGAGGTGGACCACTCAACAAGTCGTACACGGAGCAGACGAACAGACTTGAGGTGCTGAGGAGGCCATCTGTACCCACCCTTCAGGTGGGAATTCTGGTGGAAAACCCAGTAGTTGATTCACTTCATTTCTTCAGTTGTACTATCTTTTCAGCTATATTGTACTTTACCGTTGGGCTTGTATTTCTCGCCCCTTTACATTCATCACAATCTTTTGTATACAGTTTTACATAGTGTTTTACTTCCAGTTGTGTACATTTTTTATATTGATTAAATTTTAAAAGGAAATGCCTTCCCTGTTTAGGGGTTTACGCCTTTTAGTGCTAGTTTGCAGCCCCTAGACTATGGAAGGAGGGTTTGGGGTAGTCACAATATGGGCCCCAAGGGACAGGTCATGAAAATTGGGAAATCTAATGCTGATTTAATGAGAAGAAGTTATAAAATGATTCAAATATATTGAAATAACAATAAACACTAGATCCCAAATTCTAGTGTTTTAAATACATGGAGTATGTAAATTATGGTATCTCACACCCAATTAGAAGTTAACCGATGATGATCTATGAAAATAGACACCTAGACTTAGAAATAATGAGAAATTTCATGAGATCACTACTTATGATGAGGTGTAAAATAAAGATGTTGTGAAAGGTATAATTATCATCTACTATAAAACTATAAATATCTTATTGTATTATATATATACCCACTATTTTATGTATAAATACTTTTCTATTGGAATCACAATACCACCAACAAAATTAGATGTTTATTTATTAAAAAGAATCCCTAGTGGAATTATGATCACTCCTATGTCTATGATTTTTATCTAATTCCATTTAATAGGAATTTGTTTCCTACAAATCTTGTTATTCGTCCTCTACATGAATTCAATGTTTTCACAGAAATGGATTTTCTTTATTTACATATATATCACATCTAATATTATGGAAGGGATATTTGGATTTATATTTCAAACAAACATTTGATCTTCTATCAATTTGATGAAAAAATTAACTTACAATGGAAATTACATCCTATTATGTGTTATAATTCCTATTTAAATGGTTGTCTTATTTAATATAGTTAGGGATAAACTCAATATAAAGGATATTAATATTGTGTGGGTGTTTATTAATGTCTTAATAGAATATTTTCCTATTACTACAACTAATAGTGATCTTGAGTTTTCAATAGAATGGATACATCATGATAAATATATTTCAGGTAATCCATATAAAAACCCCTAACTAAGTTATATGAATTGAAGAATAAAATCCAAGAGAATATGGTAAAGGGATTTATTTTTCCAAGTGAGTCACCATATGGTGAACCTTTTATATTAGTTATAAAAAATGATGGATCAATGAGACCATTCATTTATTATCATAAACACAACAAGATCACTATCAAGAACATGTATCATGTATCCCACTTTTATTACTTATATGATATATTGAACGAAGCTCAATACCCATCCAATATTTATCTCCGTTATGGATAAAATTAACTAAGTATTAGTAAGGAGTATATAACCTATATAGCCATTCTTATGAGGTATATTAATTATTAATTTATAGTAAATTTGGGTCTAACTAATTACCACCCTATATTCAGGGATTTTATGAATAGATTCCTTAGATATTACCTTAATTGGTTTGTGGTGGTCTTTATTGATGATATTAAA
The DNA here is from genome assembly GCA_963277665.1 of Viscum album. Classification (NCBI taxonomy): domain Eukaryota; kingdom Viridiplantae; phylum Streptophyta; class Magnoliopsida; order Santalales; family Viscaceae; genus Viscum; species Viscum album. The sequence continues at coordinate 838,384,780 of OY728123.1, forward strand.
TTATATTAAAGGTGAAAGTAAGAGCCTAAATATCACTTTAGGATTGTGTTGAAGACCCTGAGGAAGGAGACAATTTTTTAAAAAAATTATCTTGTCTAAATTTTACCTTCAGTAAGCTTCATTTTTTGGTTATATAATCTCATGTAGGGGTGCATCAGTAGAACATTACAAGATAGATGGTATTGAACATTGGACCCGACTAACCACAATGTCTATGATCCATAGTTTTCTTAGTTTGGCTAATTTTTTTTTCTATTTGTAGAGAATGTTTCACTGATATATATTCTAATAACCAAGTTAACTCAGATGGGATCCATGTTACATTAGATAGATAAATGCGAGGAATGTTTTTAATGAACATTAGAGCATGAAATTCATCCCAAAAGTTATAAAACAACCCTAGATTAAAGAAGGATTTTAAATTTATAGTGATGCATCAATGATGTTTCTGTGATGAATCCTAATGTATATTAATATGGTTATAGCTTATGTGTCATGAAAAATTGATGCTCTATAATAAAAATTACCCAACTTCGGATTTGGATCTAGAGGCAATATTTATTCATTAAATATAGAGCCATTATATCTAAGTAAAAAGGGGGGACATATATACTTATAAAAAATTCATAATGTTTAGATTCACATAGATGAGTTGAATATTCTCTAGAGACTATATTGGGAGACAATTAAATGTAATGGCTAGTCCACATTGGGAATGAATATAAGGTGGAAGAATCTATATGTTTTAAAGATAATCTTATATTATATATAAGGAGGGTATAAAAAGATTAAATATTTTTGTAAATTCAAATTATTGATGTTGAAATATTTACCGAAGGGTAATATTTTTATGATTCTAAAATTTTTGTTTAACAATATATCCATGGGATGATTAAAGTGGCCCTTAATAAAGTTATATAGTTAAAAAAATAGTGAGAAATTTTTCTGACATAAAAAAATATTATAATGGAATAATAACATAAATTAACCATGTATGGGACCCTTTGGTACCAAATTTGTTGAAGAAGATTATGGATGAATGTAATATTTATCAATTCTTTATTCATTCATGATATATGTTGATGCATAATAATTTGATAAAGTATATCTTTTGGGATGGAATGAAGAGATATATTGTACAATAATTTTGACTATTATTGGAATCCTAAATAGTTAATTATTAGAGACTTCAGTCTAATTCAATGTTACAACCATTACCTATACGAAACAAAAATGGGATAACATCATCATGGATTTTGTGACAAGAATCCCAAAAATATCAAAAGTCATAATCTCATAGGGGTTATTGTTTATCATCTAACGAAGTCATCACACTTCATCAATATCATAAAATATTTATATCTTGATCAATTTATTCAATTATACATTATGGAAATGGTAAAATTATATTTTGCACCACTATTAGTTTTATCTGATCAAGATACAAGGATTACCTAAGAATTTATAGAAGTCTTCAGTAGGCATGGGATAAAGTGTTATGTTTTTTCACTTCATACCACACATATAATGATGGTCAGTCTAACGAGACCACTAAAAATGTTGAATTCATATTGAGATCATTATCTATGGATTTTAAATGTTTTTGTGATTAAAATATTCCTTTTGTGGAATTTTCTTACAATCATGGCTTCCACTTAATCATTTAGTTGGCTGCTTATGAAGACCTTAATTGTAGGAAGTGAAAAACTATAATGTGATGGGATTCAGTTTGATAAAAAATATTTTGGGACTTTATATATCTTTGAAAATGGAAGATAAGGTCAGATCCATTCAACAACCCATAAGAGCAGCTCAGAGTAAATAAAATATTCCTGCTAGCTATCATCATAATGACTAAGTGTTTTAAGATGTTCACAAGGTATTCTAATGAATATATCCCAATAAAAGGTTTATAATATTTAGAAAGATGGAAAATAAAATAATAATTTTCATCTTTCAATTTAATATTCTAGATCATATTAGAAAATTAACTTATGGATTGAAAGTGGTATCGATTATCTCTTAAGTTCATGATGTGTTAAATTTATCTTTCTCGAGGAAGTACATACATGATCCATCAAATATAATGAATATTGAGGTCACAAAATTGGAGAAAGATCTTTAATATGATGTGTAACTTCTAGGGATTTTGTATTGTTGATATAATGTTCTATAAAATAAGACCACTCACTTATTAAACATTTATTTTGTTAAACAAGAAATTTGAGGAAGCTATGTGAGAACCTGAAGACGTTATGATGGAGTGGTATACATATATTTTTATATCACAGTGATAAATATTGATGGAGAAATTAATTTTTAGGGGGTATAATATAACACATCTTGTTTTTTTTGAAATATTTTTCATTAAATATTATTAATTATTCGATATCTTACGTTATATGCAACATTTCGTCTAAACAAACTATGATATAATATTAAAATATTACTAACTAAAATGACAGTTATCTTTAATCCATTGGATTGGTGGGTATGAGTATGAATAACAAAATAATGAAGAATTTATGGTTATATATATATAAATCTAATTCATTGGTTCTGAATTGTTAATAAATTAAAATAAAAATCACATGAAAGAAAACAAAATATCTCTTTAAAAAATAATTTTTGTTCACATAATGATTTTTTATACTAATAAATAAAATTAATAACTACATTAGAATAAATATATTTAAGTTTAAATGTTTTTAAATTTATAATTTATTTAAAAACTCAAAAAAATCTAAGAATTTGATAAGAATGAATAAAAGTTTATGCCAAAAAATGTATTTATTTAAGAATAATGTTTTTTTAATATTTTTTGAAAATAATTTAAAATTAATTAATTCCATTTATAGGTACTAAATTAGAAAAAAATGAATAGTATATTTATAATTAGGTGGTTGAAAATAGTTAAATATTCCCCTTTTATATTTGGTGAATATGAAAAGTTATCATTATAAAATTCCTCACATCGGAAAAGTGTAAATATAGATAATATAGATCCAAAATTACTGATAATCTCATAAATATTCTCCAAAATTATTATTTTATTTTTAAAATTAGACCATTACCATAGTACGATATAAATTGAGTTGGTTAATGGACACATTTCCATGAAAATGACTTATATATTATCTTTATTAATTATTGTTTAAAAATGACACTCTCTTTTTTAATATCCTTTATGTGTCCACATAGTGTAAAAATTATGTTATGAATGACCATAAATTATTTTATCGTAATAAAATTATTTTCATTATATAATCAAATTTTTAATTTTTAGTTATTATACAATGTCCATAATTCCATATGAATCACTGACGCAATATGTCTCCATTCAATACGAAAAGATAATAAATTATATTAAATGTATTAAAATTTATGTAATTTAATTTATTTAATGTTACCAATGAAATTTATAGATTTATATGACATATTAGGGTAGTTTTGAATAATATTATACTCTAATTATCCTTTTTTTATATGAATTTAAAATTATATTAAATGAAAAGTCTCAAAATTGAGAGTAGTGATACTTTATCAAAATAATATCTTATTAATATATTTAAAAATATTAAAAATATTATCATAAGACAAGGAAAATATAGTTTGGTTAAAAGTGTCATTAATTTTACAATTATGTGTTGGATGTTTCTTCTTATAAGTAAAAAATTACACCCTTTAATATTTAAAACAATTTAACCATAATTTAAATTAATATTTTTTAATTAAGGGTTAATCTAGAAAATAATGTGTGAAATAACCTATAATATATCTAATTTTTTGTGGTTATTATATACCTATAAAACCTTATATACAAATAAATTTCTCTTTGAAGGAATCTGGCTAGAGAATGTTTTTATTATATTTTAATATTTTGAAAATTTAAAAGGTTTCCCACACCTCTATTATAAATGGAACCACCTCCCTCAATTATTTACACAAATTTTAAACTTATACTTCATCCAAACTCTAAAAATTACACATCCCATATTCCCTAGACACATCAAATTATTTATTTATTCCCAAAATACTAATACAAGATCCCTTTAAATGATATCTAATGTAATTGTACCAAAGAATAGGTAATCTCCCTTATAGATCAATTTTATTTATACTCTACTTTTCATCCTATATATATATGAAATTTATCAAAAAATAATAAATAAAATATCTTAAATATTATTAATTATTATTATTTTTATTAAAAAAACTTTATACACCCAATTTCCCATCAAATGAGAATTGAATGTACCACTCATGTGTATGTACTTCTTGCTGTCAGCACGTAGAAATACGATTCATTATTCGTCACCATATTTTATTGATGGGTATTATGATGTAATTATTATTTAAATATGAAAATAGTGGAATTATTTTAATTATTTAATATTATTATTATATAAATCTACTTACTATCCAATACTTGATGAAATAATAGTGTCTTCTGTGCTTACGTGTGGACTACCACCTCCACCAAGTGATGTGATTAATTATTCATTTATATTTTAAATATTTGTTATTTATGATTAATTTTCAAATTATATTAAATATATTTCGTAATGATTATACTGTAATGGTTATTCAATATATATGTTTCTTTTGTTCAATCCATTGTAAAATGAAAACATTGTTCATGTGTACTTATGACCAACTATTTCCCAGAATAGTGTAATTCATTTTTTAGTCTATAAAATTTATTGATTAATATAAATATGAACATAATGAATAAATATATATCTATATATATATGATATTTATATTGTTATAAATATATTTATGATGATTTATCCAATATAAATGTTATATTACAAGAGTACTGAACTGATATACTCATAATTAACAAAACTGCCCACACTTGAAAACAAAAAATTTAATAAATAATTATTGATACAAGGGTGTGTCCAAATGTAATGAATGGATTATATATGATATTATATCTATTAAAATGTATTTTTATAGAAGTTTAGTAAATATAAAATTACTAAATAACATGTTAGTGTGTTTTTGAATCAATGTGAACATGAGGTAAGGGTTTATTTCAGAATCTCATTAGTATTCAAGATTCTTAAAATTTATTTTTCCAGTGGGGAATATTTTTCTTACTGATATTTTTTTATAAAAATGGTTTAATAATTTTTTTAACATACTCATAGGAAGTTTTAAAGTCATTTTTACACATGTGTTACTTTTAATAAAATAGTATGAAGGGAATATTTCCTTTCTTTTTCCGAATGAGGTACTTTGTGAAGATTTTAAGGAAAACTTGGAATGAATTTTTAATAAATTTTATGTGATGAAATAATTTTCCCACATTCATGAATAAAATGTTCAATAAAATGTTCATTATATTTTTATGTAATTCCATTCTAATAAAATATTACAATTAAAATTTTGTAGATGTTTAAAAAAATTCTAAATGGAAATGTTTTTATCCTAAAGAATTATTCCATGTGATCTTTTAAAATAATTTTACATATATGATTTGTTTATTTTATGTTAATTATGATACACTTGGGATATTATCCAAGGATACCATCTTTATCCTTTCTTTCGATGGTTTATGTTTATTATTAAAATATGAAATGTTTAAGAAACCTATTTCATTCCATGGGAAACATTATGTTGAAATGTTTATGAAACCCCTTTATATTATTTGGATTATGATAATAATGAAATGTATTTTAAAAATATTTATTTTCATGGTTTTTGATACTAGGAATCCTTAATGAATTTTGTAACACATATGTATGATTTTTCTTCAGTGATTGGTGTGATCAAAATCTCCATCGAATGCGTTGGGAAATAATTGATATCTCCGGTGATAAAAAGGACTTGTATATAGTGTGATCATAGTTCCGAAAGGTACTCTATCTAATAAGATGGTATTGGGAGTGAAACATGAGTACTACATTGGTTTAAATGGTGATCCAATTCAACTATGATGGCCTTCAAAATATGCCTTTACTGTTAAGGGAATGATATTCAATGCATAGGTGTATAAAAAAACTCTACATCTTATACCTATATACTGATCATATAGTTTATGTTCTTTGATTCATTTGGAATTAATGCCTTGTGATCTAAAAATATTTATTCTATAACTTAATATTATGACATTTTATATGTAGGGTATGGTTTCCAAGAGTTATCATCATGTTATTATACTCATAGACTCATGTTATTCTTATGTGATAATTGATATCTCCTTTTTTATACCCTTACTAAGAATATGATCTCACCAGTTTCATATGTTTACATTCCCCAACTTACGAATAAACATATGAAGTAAGATATGCCTAATAAGGGTGATAGTAATAAATAAATAATTGTGGGATGATGTATATATTTTCTGAACTTTTGGTTTATGTTTCCATGTTTCCAAAGATGCTAGACATAAATGATTCTGGTTGGGATCAATATGTAATGTATTAAATATTAATATATCAAGATAATCTATCTATATATGAAATGTAGGTGTCCCTATAAGCATCATTCATTTAGATTATTGTATAATTATGAGACCACCTATTAAAAATATGTTATGAGCATTTAAAAATATCACACCACTTGTTTTAAATTAGTTTACTATTAATCTTATACCATCATTTATAAACTCTTGTGATCATAATTTATATAAAATAATGTACCATAAGATTTAAAATGTGTGAATTAAAGTTTGTATGTCTATTAATACAAATTTTTTATTTTTCTTAAACAATTTATAAATCTAAATTTATTTTATAGTTATATGTTTTTAAGAACTATTTTTTCACATCTTTAATATTTTTTTGTTCGATATTTATATTTTGTTTTTAATTTTATTTATTTTTTATAACTAATATTATATCATTTTTAAATGATGAGATGTGATTTTATATCTTTTATATGAATTATATATATTATTCCCATATATTTGTTATATAAATAGAAAAATTGAAAATTAGTTCAATGTAATTTAAAATCATTTATTATTTACTAATTTTTTTTTGAAATTTATTTATTTATATTATTAAATTTTTTCAATATCTTCTTAATATATTAATTAAATTTTTAATTTGATTTTTGTTTTTTATACACTAATACAGAAGGTTTTATAATGTTTATATTCATAGTCATTCTTCTCATGTATTTCCTGGAATTATTTAACCATGTTTTAGGAAATTATTTTGAATGATTTATTTAATATATTTGAATCATTTTATTATTTTCAAATAATATATTAAAATTAAAATGAATTCATTTACTTTTTAATTGTAAGTTATTTATCACTTCGATATTTTTCGGTTAACTGTGTTTTAATTATTTTTAATTATATTAATACTTTGTTCTATTATATATCAGAAATATTTTTATATTTAATGGACACAATGTTTTCAAGGAAGGACATAATTATGGTAACAATATCAGCCTTCAATATGGATTGAAATAATGTATTCTCACTCAGACAAAAATAGATCGATCATGATCTCAACTATTTACAAAATATATTGATAAACTAACAAGGGAGGGATACATATTTATTGACATCACTCACATTCCAAATATGGAAATTATATTTTATAATATTACTTAAATACACTATATATATCATTCAAAAGGTCATTTATCAACAATTTTATCATAAATAATATTTCTACTTCTAATTAGGTATAATTTTTTTCATATCTTTTATGTCTATGTAGATGTCTATAATTAAAAATATTCCCACATAGTCAATACTACATAAAAAAGAGGAACCTATTGTTATTATAACTGGACCAAAAGAAGAACACTAATGTTGGGGTTGATCCTCATAAAGGCAAAGTATGGGATTCAACCCATTGTAAAATTATTTTCTTAGATTTCACATATGGTAAATGTATATCTCTCTTTCAAAGTGGGTTCCATAATCTTTTTGTTGGGGTGTGGAGAGTATAATAGGATAATTAGTCTAAACCACTATAAAATTTTTTGGTGTTCTATATCATTTTACATTCGACTGCATTATATCTCTAGATTATTTATAAAGAATGTTCACCCCACCACTAGACCTCATTTCTTCACATTATTTATTATAACACATCATTTAAAATTATAATATTTATTAGGATATTTTTTATATGTTACAAATTTCCCAAATAATAATAAATCTGTATAAAATGTGAATCTAATTAATGACTAATTATCCATGTCATTGTATTTCTCGATATAAGTGATTGGTATCATAAAGGGTGAGCCTTTTTGGGAATATTTAGTTTTTCTCTATTATTATTTTATTGATACTGTTATTTAATATCACATATATTCTATTTTAGAACATTTTTGACTTTATTTATATTAATTTTGTTTATTTAACTTAACTTGTATCCTAGAATGTAAAATAAATCAGGAAATATCATTTTTAGTGTGGAAAGTTATGAGAATAAATATGTTAATCTAGTGAGACCACATCATTTTAATAGAAGATATTACTTATATTATAAAGATTTAATAAGGATATTTTTAAGAAATATTGGTTTTCAATTTTATACTATAATTTCATGAACTTATTAAATACATAAGGTTGAAAATAAATATATAACTGGAAATTATTCAGCAAAATTTCTCTTAAATTAAAAAGTATTGAATTATCTTTAGATCACTTTTAGTGTTACTGCTTCAGTCTTATATATTCTTGAAAAAATATATCAGATATTTAAAGGGCCTTATATTATTCATCTAGGAACTGAATAAATAAATAAGAATATGGTTGGCATTGACGTTATTGAATTTCATGAATCTAGAATATTTTATCATGATTTTTTAAATGTGATGATCAAATTATTAAAAAATATTTTCAAAAACAAAGTCTCAATTAGTTAAAATATGAGCAATAATTTAATGATAAAAAGGATACTTAGACCCTTAACAAAGAAGTGTAATTCAATGAATATTTCCATTAAAGAAAGAAATTATTTCTCTGAATGCTCTGTAGATGAGATTATTGGATATAAATTAAATTATGTAATTAATTTATAAAATAATGAGATCAATTCATTAGAAAAATGGGAGTTTATTTTTAATCTTTATGTCCTAATTCCAACACATCAAGTAATTCCTCATATTCTACTACATCAATGAAGAATAATTATTTAAATCATGTTTCAAAATGAATATAAGTTTAATAATGGAAAATAATTCATGTATAAATTATGTAGGTAATATAAAATTCTATATGAATCGTTTTGAAATAAATGGAATAAAAGGAAAATTTATTATGAAACCTGGCCATAACAAATATGAAAATCCAAATTTGAAGAAATAAGGGGGAGATATGAAATATAAGATAAAAGTGAATTTTTTTTATCATGATGGTGGTTGTTACCCAGAATAATATGACTACTGTCAAGATTCTAAAAATGAGAGGGAAATGGGTAATCTTTCATTCATGGGAAAATATCCTCACGTTACATATCCCTTTGAAGATATGTTAATGCCTGATAACTAATGTTTAAAGTCTGATTCTGGAATTGTTGTTAATAGTTCTAATTAAGATAGTGATTCTCAGTATTATTATAGTTTTTATTGTGATAAATATATTTTTAAATAATTAATTTAATTTTGAGATTAATTTTAAGAGAAAATTGAAATGTTTTTAAAGTAAGAAATGTTAACTGTGGATCAAAAGAGGGTTTATAAAGAAAATATGTTTTTTTAAATAAAGAGTTCTTAAATTATAAATTTGAGTTTCATAATGAAAAGGAAAAAATGATGATTATGGAGAATAATAAATCTAAAAATAAAAATGAAAATGAATGTTTGATAAAATTTTCATCATCAACATGAGATATGTCTGTGATAGTTATGAGATTTTTTAAAAGGTGAATATTAGTATGAAAAAGGATGTTTTTAATTTTAATTCTATTCTATCTACCTTTTTTGGTCAAATATAAACATGTTTAGATGGTAATTATGATAAGACCAAATAGATATAATAATTTTGTTGGTTATAATCATCATATTTCTATGATGTAAAATAATTCTTTTGTTATGATTTTAATACAGATGGTTTCAATATTAAATATTTCAAATGAATATTTTAGGGTAATTATGATGATATATTTTCCCCAGCCCCCCTTAGTGACTCCGATTAACTGGAGTTTCTATTTGTAAAAATTTATCTTTTAATTTTCCTTAGAATAAATGATTTAAAAATTATTGGGAACCTAAAAAATCAGGTTTCTATCCCAATTGAACCCAAAATTTCATGGGTATGAAAAAGTTTTTGGGTTTTATTCTTATATGACTCATATACATGTACACAAATGTTTAATCAAGTTGTGAAAATTATAAAAAGATTTGTTTATTTATTGGAACAATAATTGTTCAATGCCTGAAATGTTGAATTTTTTATATGCTCTAATTATTTTATATTGGCATAGAAACTATTTTTAAGTGAAGAATAATTTCAGGGGGATCACTTATTATGTCTAATATTTTATTCTTTTAATGGGATCCCTTCAAAATAATTATAATTATATTTTTTTTGAATGTTCATAATGATTTTATCCTTGATTATTCATTGGGGTATTTTATGATTTTAAATTGACATCTTTATTCTTATAGCAAATTATTTATTTATTTTTTATCTTATTAAAATAAAAATATAAATAACTATTTAATATGCTAATATCTATTTGAAATTTTTTTATTTTATATATTTTTTCACATGAAAAATGGGGAAAATTTTAGTTTATGAATTTTTTGTTCAGTTTTATAATTACAAATGTGGAGATTATTATTATTGTATATGGGTTTTTTTGTTTTATATGATTAATGATAATGGGTATATAAATATGATTGAATTTGTTTAATTTAGATTCCCTTATTTTTTTTAATTACTCATGTGATTTATGATATATTATTTAATTTTATTTGAAGATCACATGTTCTAATGATAGAACAAGTATTTTTTTTTACAAATCAAGTTAAGTGTTTCAATTGTTATTAACATGTTCATACATTTGTCACATATCATATATCATGTTTATTTATTTACAATGTATACACTTTTATTATATTTTTTTTTATGATTTATATTATTTCAAATTTAATTTGTTTTATTATTATATTTAAAATAAATATATATAATTTTGTTTACATATTTTCAATATATATCATTATATATACTTATAAATAAATATTCAGTTTAAACCATAATCATTATGGAAGTTATTCCCAATCAATGATAGTGTTCTTATATTGGTTGCGCATATGGAGTTCTTGTCCTCATGATCTCATCTTGAGGAAGAGGCTCATCTCAAACAACACACAACATAATATTATCAAAAATTTATCGGAATTGAAGAAAAATTAATTCATCTTATTCAACTTGATATGGTAATGGAACCACAATTCATCTCCTACAGCCTCGATGATAGAAATATATTTCGATTACACATGACACTATTAGTAGAAGTGCATTGACATTTCTCTAGTTCTAGAAAGTTTCTATATAATAGTAATATAGGATCCTATATTTCAGTGTTAGAAAAAAAATGTTTTAATAGTAACATTATCAGTTACCACACAAACATTTAGTGGAAGCCTAACACCTTCTTACATTAGCTATATTCTACTACTAATAATTAAAACTCTACTGTCTCCTATTAAAAATATTCCACCACCACTTTAAAATATCCCACCATAAGTCTAATATAGTTTGTTGAAAAATTCTTGCGACTCTCAGTTATAAATGCTCTAAAAAATCTATTATATATTTTTTACTTTAAGATAAGAAAAATGTGACTATTAGTTTTAATAATCCAAGAAAATAAGGATCATTCATTTTCTTTCACCACTCATAAATCTAAATTTATTTTATAAAAATATTTTATTATGGTCTATTTTTTATTTTTTTCTTTTTTATATACTACATATTTATAATTGTTTTAATTTTATTATAATTTTTTTAATTATAAATCATTTATAATTCATGTTATGTGTTTTAACATTCTTTAAAAGGGTTTTGTATATTATTTTAAGTTATAACTTTTTTGTGGAAACATATATCATTTTTTCTATATAAATTAAATGTATTCATTATTTATTAAATTTTTGTACTAATTATTTCATTTTTATTAATTTATTATTATTTAATGTTTTGAATGTGTTTAAATAATATTAATTTCAGGGTGAATGTGTTATATATTTTTTGAATTTATAATGAATTTTTTAAATATTTTTATTCATTATAATTCTATTAATATTTTCTAATGTATTATTTTACCATGTTTTATGAAATTATTGTTAATAGTTTATTTAATCTATTTGACTTAGTAAAATTTTATCACATGATATATATATAAAAATGATATAATTCCATTAGTTTTTCTAGAAAATGTTTATGTCAAAGTGATGTTTGGTTGATAAAATCATTATTAGTTATAATGGTTGTAACAGTTTATTTGAGATTTCCGTTCAATTTTTTTACTATGTAGGAGAGTCAATTGTTTCATAGAATGATATGACTATGATGTAGATACACACCTTCAATATAAAGTGAATAAAATCATTTATAGTCATATAATAATGATGTGATATTTTCCTTAATCTTTACATTTTTATATTGAAGATATATTAAAATAGGAATAATTCTTCTTTGAAATTATTCTCCTTGAAGAGATGTACTATACCATTGCCGAAAAACCCTGATTATAGTATCCAAATCATTCAAAAGAATTTACATAAACTATTTTATCAACAAAAATCTATCTAATTTAATCTATCTGTAATATTTTTTTTATTTTATAACGAAGTTGATTTAAAAAATTAAATAATTTCTCAGATATTTTATACTAATTATAAAATTCATTTCTCTATTTACTATTACCTAACCAAAAATAAGAACACTTATATTGGGCATTATCCTCACAATGTCATAGGATGGGATTTACCCCGAGGTAAATTAATGAGTTTATATTTATCCAAGTTTTAGTGTTCTTATCTCTTTGTTAGTTTTTTCACACTCTATTTGCTGGGGTGAGAAGAGTATAATATGTAAATTAGACTAAACCACTCTAAAATGCCAATATGTTTTCTATCATTTTACATTATATTTCAGTATCACTCTAAAATGTTTATATGTTTTATTCACCCCTATAGACATCAATCCATCAGCTTTTATGACCTAACAGTAGGACTGGTTCTCTTGAATAATGATAAAGTGACAACATTTATTTCCCAATAATTAATAGATAAAGTGAAAAATAACTTGACTCATGATTTAGAAATAGATATGATATGTTTGGAATTGAAAATAGAGTTGGATTATCTATATGGTAAAATGTGATATATATATATATATACTAATTATAATACAATAATGTGGATATTCCCATAGAAAGTGTTTAATTTACACAAATGATATGGTTAGAATTAGTTAAAATCATGAATATTCAATATATTACCTCCCTTGGATGGTGAACAAGGCGGCTCATGCACTGAGTTGGAAGGGATATCCTAATTCATCTATAATTAGGATTAAATGTGATATAATTATTATAGATTTATAATGGATGGATATTGAAATCACAAGGAAAGGGGAATGATCCTATCTATATAAGTTTAATGTTCAACCGTCAATTCATATGATGATTAAAGTGGTATATGAGTAAGATATAGAGATATAAAAAATGTATAAATGTTTTTGGAGTTCAACCATGACCATGATGAAATGATCAAATTTAAGAAACAAGTATGTTTCCTATGTATATAAAAATTGAATCAGGAACAGTTTGACAAAGGACATAGCTCATAATTACCTATTAAATCTTAGGGCATGAATATTTATAGAGATATTAAAGAGTTTTTTGTGGGAAAACATGAAGAGGAATACTATAGAGAATTTATTTTTATTCTTGAAATGTTAGAATGTGCTAAATTAAAATTGGAATTCTATGATGATTTTATAACCATTCCCCATACTAGAATATAAATCGAGAAACATCACCATGTATTTGATTATATGGCTACCCAATAAATCTAATGTACATAATGGTATTGTTATTCAACATAAAAAGAAAACACTTAATATTACTATTAGGGAATATTTCTATCTTGATCAATTTACTAAGATATACAAAGGAGAATTGGAATGGTTTCTAGGAGTACCATACGTATTGTCTCTAATAAATATCTACGTTTCACTATGAAGTTCTTGAAAATAGTTACTATGAATTAAATAAAGAGTTTTAATTTATCATTTCATATCACTATCCAATTGGGTATTAGTTATAGATGACCATTTAATCCCAAGATGTTATGCTATGGTTTTTTGGATGTATTTCAAATGTGGTTGGGGTCAAAAAATTATTATGGTTGAATTTACATACAAAAATATATTTCAATAAATAATTAAGATGTATATTTAAAAATACTATTAAGGTATAATAGAAATAAAACAAACATTATGTGATGATATTAGAGAAGAAAATTTATTGTTACTTTATAAAGATTATGATATAATTGAAAATGTTAGTTCTATTCAACAACACACCAGAACAACTTAGAGTTGATAAACAATATCTGCTGAGAATCATCGATGAGATCTTGTGTTCAAATTTGGTGATAAGACATTACATTGAATATATATGTGGAATAAGGTTATAAAATTTGAAAAACAGAAATCATGAGACCTAGACATTTTGGTCCATTTTTTATTCTTGGTAATATTTGGATGGTTTAATATTTCTTGGTGCCTCTACAATACCTCTCCCAAGTTCATGATATGTTTCATACATCTATTATGGGTAAGTATATACAAGATACTTTTAATATAATGAACACATAGGTTATACCAATGGATCATTTTCAATCAAATGAGGAATGAACTATGGAAATTTGGGATTAAAGTGATAATGTGTTTTACAATATGAGCACCAACCTAGTAAATATTTGGTAGAAAACCCCTATGTTAGAGGAAGATACATGGGAACATAAGTATGTGAGGATTTAGTTTCACACTCTATAGTTTGTATCAGAGTAAAATAATTTCTAGGGAGAAATTATTATAAGTTAGAATAATATTACACTATAAATTTCATGAATACACAGTTCTCTTTAAATAAATTCTATGTGTTTGATAAATTTCATTAGAAAAAACACCTAGCATAGATGAAAAAAAATATAATCAAAAAATATAATTATTAATTATTTCTATTATTATAGATATTTTGGATAGTGGAATATGAATTTGACACAATGAATTTTTAGAGTTATGAATAAATGTTTACTTAACAAATGATTACTGATTACTTCTAATGAAAACAATTATAAAATTTTAATTAATAGAATAAAATCATATAAGATTTTATTTCAATAATTTAATTTTATACAGATATGTATATTTTTTCTAACTAAATAAAATTTATCACTAAGAATTGATTATGAAATATATTTTTAATTTATATAAATAATGGATTAATCTCTTATAAATTTATTATTAACCAATGAGAAATGAAGATAAATGAATTTAAAGGTAAAAAACAGATATTTTGTAGTTTATTTATTTATTTTGGACAATGTAGTTTTATCAAAATAAATTAAATTACTAACTATATATTAACTTTGTTAGTGAAGGTTTTAGAAAATATATTTAATCAAACATATTAACATTTACCTAATGTTTGTTTTAGGTATGAAATGAGAATAGAATAATTTTTATACATATAAATAAAATCAATAGAAAAATAATTTTTAATGGATTTTTAAATGGAAATCATAATAAATTTATACCAGTTCAAGTGATTAGATAATAATTAATCTTTGGTAATATGTTTAACTTTATTTTTATCATGAATAAATATTTACATTGATAAAAATCATGGGATCGTGGAAAGTGATTAAAGTGTTAAAAGAGGGGTTAATCTAAGGGATAATGTTTAAAATTACATAAAACACATTCATAAATCTCATTAGTTGATATATTTTTAACCATAAAAATATTATATTCAATTTAATGAAATACAGGAGCGCCATTAAATTTGAAATACATATATTTTATAACAATGTTTTGTTTATTTACATGTTTTCTATATACCTCACTTATAAAATACATCCTTATATTCTCACTAATACAAAACACATGAACACTTTATTTTTTTCAAAAACTAAAAAATTACCTTCCAAAAATTCTTCCCCATTTCTTATATATACTATAATTAGAAAAATACTATCTAAATAAGGATGAAGGTGTAATCAAAAGGAAGATACATGAATAATAGTTAATTGTATTTACTATTCAATTTCATGTTTCATTCTTCCAAAACATCCTATAAATAATCTCTAAACATATAAAAATGATGAAATAAATATAGTTTCTATAATTAAATTTTATAATTTTAATGAAAAAGAATTTATCTACATTATCTATCTTTAATTAAAAATAAAAAATCTTCTCATGCGTACGTACGAAATACTATCCCCAGGAATCGATATATTTCATTTTTGTTCACCAAATATAATGAATTGTTATACAGATTAATTTAATGATTATATATGATTATATATTGAATTTTTATTATTTATTTTATAAGAGTATATATTTTATCTCCCACCTATCCTTTGCAAAATGATTTCATTCTTCATGCATACTGTGGAAAACCACATTTATTATGTGACATGATTCATTTATCATTATAGATAAATATGGATGGTATTAAGGATATATACAAAAAAATTATTTTATATTTATGATTTTATTATAATTCTATCATTATATATTATTATTCACCTTTCTATAATTCCATTCATTGGAAAATAAAAACATCACTACAGTTTACGAAATACCATCTCCACGAAGTGACACAAATAAATTTTCATCATAGTTTGGTTCAAATGATTATATAACTATATAAAGTAATAAAATATTATAATTATTAAATTATTAATATTTTATAGATAATTAATTCATGACAAGGTTTAAAGGACTGGAATAATTGAACTGGAATACACATGGTAAATGGAATAGTGAACACCCACATGTTGAATTTAATGATGATTTGTTAACAAAGGGGATATTAGAAATAAAATATGAAAGATATATTATAATTTATGTAGGATTAATATTATAATATAAATTTTAAATAAATATAAATTTATTATACATGAGATTAAAATAATTTAGGAAAAATTCATGACATAGATAAAGGTTAGCGTTACAATATCCTTTCCTTTCATGAATTATTATATTAAATTTACTATGAGGGAAATTATATGATAACAATATTTTTTAAAAAATATATTTTATTATAATATACTAAATTATTGTATTTTATTTTATTTCTTTATTTCTCCACTATTTTGTACTTTAAAAGGTCGGGGAAGAATTTTTATGAAACGAAAAAAACATTTTATCATTTCAGTCTGTAACATTTATCTTAAATATACATGTTCATAAAATTGTTTTATGAATGTTTTCATATCAAAAAATTGTATTAAAAAGTTAATTTTAACTAACTTTTAATCTAATGAGTAATTAGTAAAATGAAATTTTTTCTATGGTTTTTAATGCGACTCCCCTTTGCCTTTTTAAAAAAGTGTGAATATTTTTCTATTTTAATGTATACAAAATGAATGAATTTTATTAATATCATATATTTCCTACCTGATAAAAATTATTTTAATGTATTAAAATGTTTTATTAGTAAAATATTATTTATATGTTTCAGGATTTTTTTTATAAAATTTTTCAAAAATTAAAAGATATTTTATTATAATTTTAAAATAAATTTTAAATAGTTGTATAAAATATATTTTTCATCTATGTCAGTATCATTTTATGATTTTTTTTCTTCATTGGGGATATCAAATTATGATACCATGTAATGTAATTCTCTGTATATTTTATAATGATGTTGTTTTAGGTATGATTTCATAAACCCCATTTCATTCCATTTAAATCATGCTATGATGAAATGATGAATTATTTTATGATCATTTAGAAAAATTATGTATGTTTTTCATTATATTATGGTTGGGAAGATAATTGTATAGAAAATTATATCATTAGTTAAAGATTTGTGTTTTATGAGATAACATGAACAAAAAATGGGAGTGAACCTAGTGTAGTATGTGACTATACCCACTATGGTTCTCTTGGATGTGATCCATGACAATGATAATGATTCGAACACAGAGTGAACCCACTCCACAATGGAACGTTACATGCTATAAAAGTATTAAAAGTCATATATAACTAAGGTAATTAGTTTATATTTTTATCTATATTCCAAAAATGATATATAATTCTTATGATATGATATTTTGGACTAGTATTAATAATTTATGATTACACACATCTACGAGTCATATATTTTGTTATGAAAAAACATTATTACTTGCCTCTCGATTTATGGGCAAAGAAATGTTGAGTTCATTTTTCTAAGGTATGATTTGTTATTACACCCTTATTCCTATATTAAGATCTCTTTTGACTCTCAATTGATTTATCCCTTATTTTACCTTATAGATAATCTAATATCACCCTTTCTTATATTTATTTTCCCCCCAGATCATAATGAAATTTTCTAATTAGGAAAATGTATTTTAATGGAAATATGAATGAATAAAGTTGTTATATATTTAAAATATATTTCATGAATTAATTTTATTATTTACCTAGTATTTTATGAAACTAAACAATTGGGTTTATTGAGCATATATAATTCTAACATATAATAAATATTAATATAAAATGATGTATTATTAATATATGAAATACTAGAGATACCACAATATTTTGTAGGAAAAACAATATAACTATTTAGGCACCACATTAATGGATTTTGGTTACATTAAAAATATTTGAATTATATTTACTTGATAATATGACTTTTAATCTTATAATATATTAATTTTATAATAATCAATTAAAAATTCAACATATTTTGTTTCAACCATATAAAAAATATAGAGTATAAATAGAATAAAAAATAAAATAAAATAAAACATATGGCATGATAAAAAATAATAAAGAACATGTATAATTATTATAATTATCTCCACAAAATCATTTCAATGAGGAAATATGTTTATTAAATCATTTATTCTAAATGAAATTATTATTTCTTTTTTTGTCTCATTCTACTATATGCCACTACTAACAGATGCACTGCAATAATGTAAAATATATGAGGGGTGACCTACCTAACAAACTATTAATTTTTATTCTATTAAACTAAGAGATAAATTATTAATAATTTATAGGGATTTCAATAAACTAGGATAAAGGGAGAGATAGATATTTCTTTTAATATTAAAAATTAAATAAGAATGAAATGAAAAAAGGATACCATATGTTGAATTACTATTATAATAAACCAATAATATACTTTGAAGAGTTTGAACCAACTATGATCATGAATCCAAAAATAAAGAATAACTAGTAGGGGGATAATGTTCATATATGTAAGTAAGTATGGTTAGATAATTAAAATCATGGATGAATGAGTTAATAATCGTAATATTTTAGTATGCAAATTACAATTTTACTCTTTGTAGAAAAATATATCTAGTACTTACTTGTTAATTGATTATAAGGTACCTTTTGTGGGTATAATGACAACTAGTTTTCTACTAGGTAGTAGTTGAGAGGACATCATGTAGTTGTTATCTAGGTCACATGCTTATTTATTCCACTAATGATACCATTAGGTGTTATATACTTTTCCACAATGTATTTAGGACACTTATTTATTAAATATAAATTAAATTTCCTCCCACAATAATTCTTTAAAAATATTCACGTCACATTAATATTGAAAACATATTAATTTTGAAGAAAAACAGCCAAAATATAAAATAATTTCATCAATATAATAAATTGGGTGACAACAAATTCTTTATTATATTGTGTATCATCCAAAAGAAACATAATCAGGCTAATTTTTAAAATAATATTAACAAATAAATATATCTTAAGCCACTAATTAATAAGTCTCATCATATTTTTGAAAATGATTCTAACACATCCAAACCAATTGAATATTCTTACAAAAAAACCACCCCCTTTTATACATTGTTTACATATTTATCTATATATAAATCATAATTATCTAATTTTATATTACCAAATTACTAGAAAAATATTAGGTGTGAATCATATTAATTGAGATACATGGAATACATTATTCATAATATTAAATTTAATAGGTATCCCATCTGAAAATTAATGATTAAACTGTAAAATTTAAATTATGAAATAGAATAAAAAGATATTTTTCCTTTCCTCTCCATATTCCAATAAGTTAAAAATGGGGATTTCTAGAGAAAAACTTGATCAAGAACCTAGATTCCCAAAGTCTTTTCCCTTGATAATGATATGATTTTAATAACATTTATTATTTGTTGTAATTTTTTTGGCACATGGTCATTTTATATGCTACTAAGGTAAAAATGGACGAATTTTAAATATATATCTATAATTTCAGATAATGGTCAAATTCAACATGGGGTACATAAATAATAATAATCTACATTGATCATTAATCAATATTATCATAAAAACACTCTATGAGTGGTAAATAATATTTTATCAAGCCACCAAAGTTAATGATATATCTCCAAATCATATCATTAAAAATATGATTTATTTTCTTTCATATTCCTTGGTCTAATAGAGTTTATTTGAATAATATTTTACTATAGTTCTGGTATATCATTGCAATATATTTTAAAATATATATGCAATCATTGTATGATAATTATAAATTATTCTTTCTTATACACAATAATATTTAACTACATTATTATTTTATAATTTTGTTTACTCATAAAAAAAGTATATTTCTTTATAGAAAATAAGTGATCCTATTCTAATCTTTTATAATTACCCAAATTGATCAAGGACACATAGGGATCTTGGTATGTAGGTCACAAAATCATTTGTCTATAATATTCTATTTACATATTAGGGAATGGAGTGGTCCTAACTCATTTATAGCTTACTAGTTTTCTACTTTCACCTATTAGTATATAAGTAATCTACAAAAAAAAATATAATTCTATCTCATTTAATACAAAAAATAGAATTCTCTATGAATATCATGATATTAATTTTATTAAATTGGGTGAATAACAAATGTTGAAAAATTATATTCCCTTATGGAATCCTCATTAAAACATAGGATAAATCATTTTTCATCCAAGAACATAATTAAAATAGTTTTTTTATAAAACTATACTTCATGGATATCCCAATTTTAAATCATTTAAAAAATATTGTTAAAATAATGATGAGAGAAATTGGAATCCTTAACTCACTCCACAATTGATGATATAATATGAATATATAATAAACATGTCATACTTTAATCCTCATTGGAATTCATGTGAATCCTTCAATTATATACATTAAACTCCATTCCTCCTACCATAACAAGTTCTTCTATGTTTGAGATTTTATAAATAGAATAATTATAACTACCATACTATTATGTGGTGAATATAAAAAATCTTATAATCAAAGGATTATTTATTTTGATCCCATTTTAATTCCATATTATTCTATCCCATTATCAAAATATATAATTTATGATTTTCATTGGTATATACCACAAAATAATCCCTAAAAGGGATATGCCACCTGTAGAATTATATAATTCACTACAATTACTGATTATATATAATGGGTTGAATAGTATTCTCAATGAGGATGTTATTTCCTAGAATGATAGGTTACCACATGATTATATAGAAAAATAATTCTAGTAAGAAACACTAAATAGAAATGAAAATATACCTCAACAATTCTATATTGAACTTTGAAAATAATGAATAGATTATTTGTAGAACTCTTTATCAATTAGTGTAACTAATTGAAATAATAATTTGATGAAAAAATAATTCCCATATCATCTTTAATTTTTAGGTTTAAATGATATCATGTAAAATTAATGAATAAATCAATAGTTTCATCATGAATGTAAAAGAAAAATCCTAACCCCTATGTAATTCCTGGGTTTATTCTAATATATTAATTATATACTATTTAAGGATGCAATGAAATTTCAACTTATAATACTAAATTAACTTGTTATCAATTATAATGAATCCATAATGAGAAAATGGAAGGACAAATATAATTTTAATGCTCTATTAATGTATATAATATGACATGGTGATTCCTTCATTGATCATTACAATATATCATGAATATGATAATAACAATTAACTAACACCGAAAAAATTATAATAAAGATAACATTTCAGATTCAATATGGATATGAAATGTATTGATACATTCATTAATATAAAATCCATGTAAAAATACACTATTAGTCCATATCAGCTTTAAAAATACACCATGAGAGATTCTTATATTCTTAATTAGAGAAAATGGTTACCCAAATGCAGATCAATCACTAAAAAATTCCAATTACAGCTTAAATAAATTTTATATTTTATGAAATATATTGTGATTATAGATTTATTTTGGTTCAATTTCATATTGTAGATATATATTCATACATTATCAACAACATTATAGGTGAAAATAAATGATATACTCCACGATGAAATTATGGGTAAAATTAATATCTTTTTCTTAAGATCCTCTAGAAAGTTTACAATTATATTAGGTTGGTAGTGTCTATATAATAATTTTTAACAGAAATTTGTTATTTTCATTGAATTATATTTATAAATAAATTAAAATTCCATTTATATGTTATTCCTAAAATATCCTTATACAAAACATCATGGAAGAGGTATAACAAAGTGGAATACATCATATTTTCCTATAAGTGAAATAGTTTAAACAATAAACTAGTAATTGGAAGAGTTATTGATGCAAACAACCCTTGATCAGACCTATTGTGTCCTTCATCAAAATTCTACCCTCAAAAAATTCTATACGAAATAAAAACTAGAGAGGTGAAAAATACCTTCTTTTGATATCTATTGATTTATGATCCAAACATGATTAACTATTCTGTAAAAAATAATATCAATTGACTTTATTTAGAAGGTAAATAAAAATATTATATTTCTATAAAATTTCACTATAATAGAATAAAGTTCATACTTCTTATACTGATGTAAATGCTTACACCAAATAAAATCAATATTTCCTATATACGATAATAATTATACATTAAATTCTATAAAAAATAGTAATTACATAGGAATAATTAAATTTTGATCCCTATATCAAATAAAAAACATAACAAATTGAATGATACTAAAATAGTAACTCTAAAATTTAAAGGGATTTTTTCATCACCATATGTAGACAAGTTATCTACATTGACACTGACAATGACCTCAAGAAAAACCTTTGACAGAAATTTTGATACAGATTACTTTTCCACTAACTACCAAATTTATAAAGCTCATATAATTCCATGAAAATATATATATGAAATTATAAACCCGCAAAATCAATTTTTAGTACATAAATTTAATATATTATTATTGGGATGAAAATAGATTATATTTCACATTTTTTATGTATTTGGGAGATGTTTGACTTGGTGTAAGGTCCAAAAACCATGCATCGTGATTGTAATAAAGAATAATTTTGAGTTAGTTAATAATTAATGGTTTGATACACTATCAATGGCCAATTCTCTTTGGCCATTCATTAGTTAAAAACCTCTCATCCTCTTTTATTTCTAGACATCTCAGTACTAGTTGTAACGAATCATTGGATTAATATAATGATATTATTAGGTATGTTTATTGATAAATATTTTATGATATTTTTATAAATTATTTAATAAATTTTTTCCTTCAAGTGAAACATTATATATGTTGTGGATTATTTTATAATAATTTCTATTTCATGTTTTTAAAATTTCTAACTGTTAATCGACATGAGTGTTTTTAAAATGAGATGTTATTATAATTATTAATTGGTGGTGGTTTAAATTAGTTTATATTTATCATCTTATTATCATGAATTAAATATCATATTATTATTATTGTTATTATTGTTTTTACTACTGTTTTTGTTATTAACATCTCCTTGGATAATGGATCTGAGTGGCTATCTAACATCCATTTGATCTGGGGTTAAAACTCCAATAGTTTTTTTTATCATTCCTGTTGATTTGGGTAGGAACATGTGTTGTGAATCACATAGGGTAGTAGGATGATAGGATGACACTACACATAAATATGAAATGGTTGAATTAGGATGAAAATAGAGTGAAACTTGGCTTGTCTCATGGATAGTTAGAAATGTTGTAAAAATGAAGTATGTCCTAAGGGAATTTTTCATGGTGAAAATAATGTTAATGTATTTTGGATTGGATTATTTGGGAGTGAGGAGGTTCTCTTACACGTACACTGTTAATTAAGAGTAGAGATACACTTATGTAATTTATTGTATGGTTTACCCTCCATTATTATTTTATTCTATCCCCACTCCCTATTATGATCAACCCCACATATATTTCTTTATAATCATCATAAAATAGTTGTGTATCACATGGTAAAGGATAAATGAATGAAAAATTTTATGTTTTACCTATAATTTCAAATGTGTATTCCACAGGCTGTTCAGACTCTATTTAGATATTATTCATTCTAATATTAGTCACCAATTAGTATTCACATATTCTTATCTTTGGCATAATAGGTGGTTTTGTGTTATAATTTTAATATTTTTCCCCAAAATTATTTAGGCTTTGGGTGATGGTAGCCAGTTTAAAGATTTTAGTAAATGATTATAAACTCCAAGATGCATAAAATTTTATTTACATAAATTTATTTGGTAAAACCATTGATGCTCGAGTGTTATAAATTTATATTATATTTTAAAATTCATATTTACATTATTTATGGTTTATTATTGAAATAATTTTATATTTTAATTTTAAAAACAATACTACTCAAGGTTGGTTTATAAGATATATATGGGTTGTAATGTACAAATTTTTAAACACCAATATTGATTGAAAAATGGTAAATGAATGTTTTAATGATATAAATAGAACATATATTATTTATCTGAAATATTTATGAATTTAAAACAATGATATCATTATTTTAGCTTTTCTTTTCACTATAAAGGACTATTTATCTTGAATAAATTTGGGTTTATAACTTTTTACTAGTTATTATTTCTCATGACATTATATTATTATTTTTACGAATTTTTTACATGAAATGTTGTTTTTTTGGGATTTGGGATATTATAATGAGATTTTTTATATATGAAATACGAGATATTTAATTATTGATTGATTTATTTATATTTATTATTTTTTTATTTCATAATGAGGCTTTAAGGATCTATTTTGTATAATTGTTTTGGCTGTTCTTGAAAATCATTATTTACCACTGAATAACAATGTTAGTTATGATAAATAGAAAAATTATGGATACCCAGTAATATTATTTTACTGGAAAATGATGGTGAAATACATTTTGTTTTTGTTTATCATGACATGTTACTAGTTTTTCTAACTACATGTAGTATTGAAACCATATTTATAACACAACCAGATGAAATTATTAAGTTAAATTTTATCACTCTATGAAGAATTTATTTTCATTTATTTTCTAGTTACGTATTTATTTGCTGATTCTAAAAAAATATATAAATTTAAAATTACCTAAATAATTTACATAATGTTATGATTTATAGTAACTTCTAATTGGATATAACATCCTCATTTATATATCTTATTTTACCATATAAGCATATAAACTACTATAATTATTTATTTTCAAAATAGAATAATTTTTTTTACTAAAATAATATGTATTAAATTATTGTATATAGACTACTATAATTTATTATATATCAATTTTTAATCTTTATTGTTTTGTATGAATGATACATGTGGCCCATATTG
Source organism: Viscum album (assembly GCA_963277665.1). Taxonomy (NCBI): domain Eukaryota; kingdom Viridiplantae; phylum Streptophyta; class Magnoliopsida; order Santalales; family Viscaceae; genus Viscum; species Viscum album. Next base: position 838,410,606 of record OY728123.1, read on the forward strand.
TATAATTTTATGATTTAGAATGTTCTTTATATTTATGGGGTACCGATTTAGTTATGATGGATATATATTATAGACAATATATTATAATACATGAGCACAATTTTCCTTTTCCAATATAAAATATATTGAACATGATATAACAGAGTCTGTGAATGTTAATTACCATTTCTCTATATATTTTTTATCTTGAAAAATAAATATATAGAACTTAGTACCAATATATATGAAATTTATTTTTTACAAATGAAAAATGGGGATAAATGTGTCATGGTAATACTCATTGGTACCATCAAACTAGAGATCATATATAGTAAGAAATATTAGGATAAAATCCACCATAACTGGCATGACATGTTCCTACAAAAACATTACATCTCAGTTCCCTTTTCACTGACTAAATGACCACTACCATTTTTTTAAAAATATTAAAACCACTAGACCTTGAAATTAAATTATAAATTATTTCAACTAAATGATCATTGATTATAATTTTAGAAAATGTAAAAATATATAAAAAACATAATAGTATGTAAGATCTATTTAATTAATATTCTAACAACACAGAATGAATTCATTATATCCACTCAATTATGGTGAAAAATATATATCAGATCATCAAATTTTAGAGCATAATCCATTATAGTTATCAATAAAATATTTTTTTTCTATTAATTAACAAGGCATAATCCACCAGAGAGTGTATTAGAATAATTTCTAAAAACATATGATCTGTAATCATTTAAATGTGAAACCTTAGTTATTTTTCTATATATATAATTAAATACTTGAAGAATTGGTTTTCCCTTTTATGAAAAACAGGATATTATCATACCCTTTAAAAATAAGGGGTTAAATTGAACCTAAATATATGATGATTAGTATTGATGTAATAATTCATATAATATAGAAATACACCGCCCCTAATAGTTGGGTATAATTAAACTATAAATCCCACATTAATTTTATAGTTGTGGCCACCATTGATGGAATTTATTTCCTTATATGTTTTTATATCTATGTATGTACCTATATGACCTTTAGAATAATGGTAGGCATAATAGGGGTATATACCTCACAATCCTCATCCTACGTTAAATCAAATCTTCATCGATTTGGAATATTCTATATTTATGTATAGAATTATATTATATTCTACATCTACTAAAGAGAAATTATACTAAAATAATGTCCATTTAATAATAGTCATGATAATCCCCATCCCATTATAAAAAAATTTCCATTTAAAAAAATAATAGAGAGCTCAATTAATACATAAATTCTTTCAAAAATATTCCTCATGAATAATTCAATGAATGAATAAATAAAATTTCTAATAAAAATTTATTTATTTGTGAGAAAAATATCTGAATGATTTATATTAATCCAATAATCACTGCTAAATATGTAGGAAAAAACTATTTATTTATATTACTGTTTAAAATAAAATAAAGTATTAATTTATTCTAAAATATAATTTATCAATAATAAACAATATTATAGAATATTTCAATCATACTATGTCCCACCTATAATTGATTATTGTAGTATCTAAGACTCCAAGGATTAAATATTATTAACAAAAATTTAATTAATGTGAAAATCAAACTACACATGGAAGGATAATATTAATTAATAATTATGTTAAGAAAATATATTTATATCTTACATCAAGAGCCTCAATAGACCGATATCCTATCTTTTCAAATACCCAACTACAATTGAAATATACCCACCACCACAAAAAACTAACCACTGTCGGAAATAGGGATGTCAAATATCACTAGGTGTGATTACTCATTCTATAGAGGATATCGGATAGTTGAGGGGGTATAAGGTGTTAAGATGAGGTAAGTATAACCTCATATAAGATTAGTGTAGTGGAATGTTGTAGGGACCATATCCCATATACACTCATCCACAAACACTAAATCACAACCATACCGCAAGATCACGATACATAAATCCCTAAAGGCATCCCAAGAGATGTTCTCAAGTAGCTGTTACATTTTTTAATGGTTCAATATGTATTTAATAGAGGTGATTATGATTCTTGGAAGATTAACTAATCCTAATACATATAGGAATGCATTACATGTTTTTGGAGAAATCGAAATTCCAAAATTATAATTAGTATTTATTGATAAGTCCATGGAGTTATTTCAAGAAGAATATTTGATGAATAATACAACACAAAATTTTATTATTGGTTTTGGAGATTATTTGCGAAACGTCCATAAAATATTAATAATTTTTAATAAAGAATTAATTGATAATATATTATGGTAGAAATTGGATTTATGTGAATATTTTTCTGTAATTCCTTTAGTAATTTTTTTGTAAAAAAGTGTCCATGCCTATGGAATGTAGGAGGCCAACTCAATCACACAATTGTGATCTATGATTAAACACATGGGGTCCATCCTATACAGATAGAGCATGTATGTAGGGAGCTTCATAATGGAGGTGTAACACCGATTCATAGGTAGACAAAATGTGCATCGTATGAACAAGACTAGAGGGGAAACATTGTGTATGGAGCCACAAAAACAATGCTAGATGAATCCCAGATTGAACCTAGAAACCCCAAATGTTATGATTTGGATGTGTTTATTTACATTAAACCAATGTCAGATTTATAAAAATATATACGAGACTCTTGAAATGAAAAAATATTCATCCTTAATTAAGAGATATATAAATTAGATGGGAAATTCAATCAAGATGCCATATATAATTTGATTCAGTAACATTTTATCTTCCACTATCACCATTGTGATGGTTTTACACACATAGAATCTAAATCCAAGAGATGTAAATATCCTATGAGTTATGATGAGGATAGATCTTCTATTCATTGTAGAATTGAGTAAAACTTATAACATCTATTAATTTCAAGAAATCGATACATGGATCTTCCATAAAAACAAATCCTTAATTAATCTATGAGTTTGAGTATTTATCACGAGTGTATATGGAGCCTCCATTTTCAAGTAGACCCAATGATGGATGAACAACCCAAACCTTCGATGAGAATAAGGGATGTTGATGGACCATTTATATGAGGATAATATCTTATGAATTTGAGGATATTTTGTGAATATCTTCCATTAAAATTGATTTTATATGAGGATATATCATCTATCGGGATATTTCTTGAGATTACGTTATAAAGGATCACTTTTTTGAAATAAGTCCATCAACTGTGACTAATTATTAATTCATAAATCATTTTTGTAAATGGATTTCAACTTCAATCTATAAATTCATTGATTTATGTGTGTAGATAATAAATTGAACTATGATAAAGCTGAACATTTGTGCTCTAAAGATTTTTTATTTTAGAATTAGTAAGATTGATATTTTAATGCATGAATAATGTTAATAAATAATAGAGGATCACTACCTCTCATTAAAAAGAGGAGCACACTGATCATTCTTTTACTATAATTTACGTCACGTGATATAATGTGAAAAATAAGTCTAAATGTTATGTGTCTCTTTTAATCGATTATAAAGATATTTTAGGGAGATTATTCTCTTAAAATCACTGTCTTTTTTATCACTTCTATTTCTCTACCATGTTTATAAATTCCATGTCTATATATTCTCCATATAACCCTTTGAATTCTTTAGCCATGATATATACCTATTCTTCTTCATCCAGTCAACCAAACTACCATTGGTTATTATAGAATATACAACCAACATGATTTCATCAAATTATTAGGACAAATGAGTTTTTATTCTCACGTGTTATATTATTCCTTAAATCCTTCTCACATGGATGTAAGTCTCAAGGACCTTTAACTTAACATCAAAAGACTCAAATATTGTGAATGAATCCTATATAAATAATCCATATTTTTATAGAAATTCCCATGATGTAACATGGTACATTCTTATAGAGTAAATCTATAAGGACCGTGTCTTATCATATATAGATATTAAGTCATTTTTATTAATATTTAACACATTATGTAAACACATGAATGAGGAATATAATATTTTTGTGGCATTTGAAATTTGAAAAATAAAAAATGTTAAATATGTAAACTAAATTATCTCCCAATATGTTTTATAACCATCAACCCTATTAGAAATATTATTGGTAATAAAATTATTTATAACTGGGAGAATGGAAACATAAGAAAGGGTGAGCTCAGATGCATAGTAAGGGTGAACAAAGGAGATACATAATAATAACATGGACATAAGTGAAAGGGAACATGATAATAACATTTTTAAATCATACATTGTATATGAAATATAATCATATTTATTCATGGAATATAGTATGTAAATTGATAAGATTTGAATCATAAGGGAATCAATAAACAATATCCATGAGAGTATGACATTAAAATATGGAAATTATTTTTGGAATACACGTAATCATCGAAACTTATTCCCATATTAGTGAAGTATTACATCCATGGAAAACATATTATAATGGGTTCACAGTCTAAAACATCATAGTATTCATTGTTTATTCCCAATACCATCATATTGGACAAAGTTCCTTAATGATTTTGGTTCACTCCCTATTCCATTCCCATATATCACATGATATATAAATCATAACCTAATGCATTTGATGGATATATAGGTCCTACCAATCTCATATAGAAAACCATATTTATGTGTGCCAAAATATCATAAAAATTTCACCATATCACAACCTATGAAATGAAAAGGGTTTCATAGACATTTCCTCATATAATGTCTTATAGAAAATATATAGGTTTCATAATCATTTTATCATTTCATCATAGTATAACTCATGAAAAAACAAGAAGGATTAATAATAATGTTATCATTGTATAACCCATATAATAAAAATCTTTTTTTATAAACATCATTCCTTAATACAAATGAATATTTTTTAGAATGTGTAAGAATTGTATCATTGGATAATGTCACTTTTAATTCATAGGTAGCATCAATTCATATCATCATATATAGAATATTATTTTGAACTATCATTTAAAACATTTCATGAGGAATACATAATTTAATCTATTATTTTTATTAAAATAGAAAAAAATTTGAAAATATTATTCATTTCAAATTAACATAAAATCATATAGAGGAAGATTCAAAGATAATAATGGTCATGATGATGAGAATTGTTTTTCATGTCGTATATGTTAAGAAACACATTCCATTAAATTTTTGGAAAAATCCAATCAAAAATTATTTGTAAAATGAAGTGAGGATCCATTCAAACACATTTTTGTATAAATTAAAACAAACAAAAAATTAATTTTAAAAAAAATATGAAAATAATAAAACATTTTTTGAAATTTATTTTAGAATAAATGGTTCAGGAAGGGTACACATTTCCAAATAAAGAGATAAATATAGTCATATTTTCTTAAAAACATTTGATAAATTTTTTTAAGTGCCAAAGAGCAGGAAAATGGTTCTATTATTGGAAAATATCATGAATTAAAATATGAGAAGAAAATTAATGATTTTATAAAGATATATATCATAATAGTTGATCATTGGAAACATTATCCTAAATAATCTTGTTAAATGATGATATTGTGACATAAAATCATTACCACATTAGAAACATTAAATCATGATAAACATGAATTAATATCATAAAATGGAACATAAAATATACTTAAGATAAAAATATTTATTATATTACCTGTAAAAGGGGATGTATATTAACTACATTAATGAATATAGTTTCATAATAAAACATTCGTCTCAAAGATGTAAAATTAGGGGAAATTCCTAACTCTAAGTCTAGACATCTGTAGTACATGTTCAAACCTCATGTATAAGAAATATAATTTTATTATAAATATATTATAGAACTATATATATATATATTAAAATATAAAATATAATAATGATGTTTTATTCCATTTTTATTAACTATTCATAGTTATTGTCATATTTCATGTAATATCTACTTTGTTTTTCATGTATGTTTAAATTTTTTATTTTTAGTGCTAATATAGTGATCATATTTTCATCATATATAGAATTTTTACCCCAATATTAATATCATATATATCAGTATATATGTATTTAGAGTAACCCATAAAATATAGTGATTGATAATTAAATACACCGTTCAATGAGATGGTAGGAAATACATCAGAATGCATATTGCTTAAATTTTAATATAAAATTGTAATAAATAATGGAAAATGATTTATTATTATTATATAATCCTTTTTATGTAAAAAAATTCACATATTTTAACTTAAAAAATCCTTTTTATCTTCCATTTAAATCGGGAATGAATCACATTGCTTCACGAGGTATTAGTCCACCATATACACGAGTTACATTGTCGTATTCCCAAAAAATAAAAAATAACAAGGTTTTGTGAGATATTATAATTAAATAATAAATATAATATAATAAATATAATATATAATTAATAATTAAAATAATATTTCTATCCTTGATCGGTGTTAATGGAATAAGAATGACATCTGTTCGCGAGGTGGTTGTCTGTCATATACAAGAATGATGATTTAGTATCCCCTTTGACGGAAGTTGAGATTGTTATAGGCCATGAATATAAAGTAAGAAAATATTTTTATATTTAATATAGTGATGTTATTATATCATAACAGTATAATTATAATTGAATTAGGTGGTGGAATAAATAAAAATTATTCGGAATGTAATTTTTATTAAAAATGGTTCTAATATATTGATGTTATTCTAGATCACAACAAATATTGTTAGTATAAAATTTATGTTTACTCTTTTATTCATTGATGTGTTACTGAATGGTCCAAACATTCTCTCCTACTTTATCAGCTATATCGGGTCCCAATAACATTCTTCTTCCAGCTACATTCCATCATGCCATATCTATATATTTAATTCAATAGAGGGTTTTATAAGGAACCATATTATTGATTTAGTTAAATTATTATTCTATGAAAACTAATCTAGAGGAATTGTTTGATGCTAATCACCATTAAAATCAAAATAACAATATCTCAATATATCATCAAGCGTTTATATTTTCCATTCAGACTAACCACCTATTTGGGGATGAAACACAATTATGAAACCAAACTCAATATCATGATCTCATTGATGAAATTTCCAAAACATTAAGATAACAATTGTATCCTAATCAGACACAGTGGAATGTGGAACTCCCTGCAACCATACAACTTCTTTATTATATATCCTAACAAGCTGATCCTAAGAGTAATATTTTATGATAGTGATAAACGTTCTTGACATAATATGGAGATCAACTACATTCCATTTAGAATTATTCTCTTTAGATGATTTATGCATTCTAACAACAAAATCCATGGGGATGATTTACCCTTTGTATTATGGTATAAGTAATTGTCGAATATCCCCTTAGATATTGGTCTATTATCCTTAACCATATAGAATACCTAGAACCCAGATAGAAACACTAAAATAACTATCTCCATCCTATCCCACTAGAAAAACTATTTCAAATATCTATATATCATTATCCTTAAAAGATAAAAAGATAATGAAACACTATGAGCTTCTTCTAATAATTACTTCTCCAAATTTGGTATTGAAAGAATGTATATGCAATTCCTAAACATTATAATTATTTTATAATTTTGTTTAAAATAATGAAAAAGTTTATCCATCTTCTACAGCTATACATCTTCCTTCCACACCACTTTAATATTCACATGCATATATGGTTGCATATTTAATTTATAAATATATAATTTTCCCATTATATCTATAATTATAGATCCATCCTTTGAAAATCTATAAATATTTTATATTTTCTAATCATCATCATGGATAGGGTAGTATGATCTATTTGACCCCAAAAATAGGATACAATGTTCTCTCTCTATGGGAGGTAATGTATTGATATGTTATAATCATTGTTCATCTTTAAAAATTTAATTTGTTGTATATTCAACTCCTTTTATGTGAAATTTACATCAATATTGTTTTCTATATATATATATCATTATTTTATACATAAATACAATAACTTTATATCTTTAATGTATAAACAACATATTCTAACTCCAAATCACGTGTTAGGTAATATTTTTCAGGAATAATCAATTTTCATGAGGCATAAGAAACAAACAAATCATTATTCATAAAAAAGTATCCTATTCTATTCTATGATATTACACTAATAACTACTAGCCTTTCTTCACTATAGGTTAATGTGAGTATATGTGAACTGAGTAAACTTCTCTTTAGTTCCTTGAAATATTCCTCACATTCATCTATCCAGAGTAACTTATCACCCTTCCGAGTTAACGTTTCATATGGATTAGATAATCATGATAAATTATCCTCAAATACATAATATCCATAAAAACAATTAAAATACATATTTTAGTCACCATGGTTGGTTTGGGACATTATTCAATAGCCTATATCATTGATGGATCTACTTATATACTCTCTCCTAAGACTATATGACCCAAAAATGGATCCTTTTAAAACAAAAAATAACACTTAATTTTTTTCATATAGTTTCTCTTTCAATAGGGTCCTTATTACTATTTTCAATTTGACTTCTTTCTCTTCGTGAATCATTAAAAAGGAAAAAATATCATCTATAAATACAAACACAAACTGGTCAATTTAATCTCTGAACACTCTATTCATTAAATCCAATAAAATATCAGGGGACTTGTTAAAATATAATGTAATAAAAATTCATTCATAGTATCCATACATTATATATAATACTGTATTCAGTATATCCACCATCTTGAATATTAGTTTATGATATCCATAATGATGTTCATTCATTAAAATGTATCGGTCTCAACATAATATTTTATACAAGTAATCAATATAGGTGATATGATAAATTTTATGAATTTTGATAATGTTTATATCCCTATAGTAACTAAAAGGTCACATTAATCCATATTTAATTTTAACACAATGAATAGGTTCACCTCAAGGCGACACACATAGATGATTTAATCCCATGTCAATGAATTCATGGAGTTTCTTCTTCAATTACAATATTTCAATCATAGAAATTTGATAGGGATTCATTGAAATTGATTTCTAACTAGGTATGAGTTCTATTGATAAACACCCCTTCGGAATGGGAATTATGACCCATATAATGGATGTGATATCAATCACAAGTTATTAATTATCATCACTTTGATATATTATCATATGTTAGTTTGGAATATCAAATGTAATTTTCCTTCTTAAAAAATGATGTATGATTTATATTAAGAAATCTCATCCATGCCTATGATTAAATGGAATTCAACTAGAGGAAAAATTATAGGATATTTATAAAGCACATTCCCATGAATCTCAAGTAGAGTGGAATTATATATATGTTGTGTAATCCTTATAATATTATGGATATTCAATGATAAGTCTATATCTAATCATTGGGAGGAATCTTGATACCCTTATAAAATATTTTATTCATAAAATAATTGGAATATACACAGTCAAATGTGAATTTTTTATTTCTAGATTCGGTGGTATGTATACCATTCACAACATCGTTATCACACACCTCTTCAAAAAATAGTGACCACATGATATTTAATAATTTTTATTAGATTAATAGGTTGCTGACTTCAATCATCATTATTATCATTCTAATTTGGGAATTGGTTTGAATCATTCCCCAAATACTTTCATTTCGAACATTGGAGAGTGGGTGGGGGATTCTATATATTTTTCTGTCTATTAACATCTTTAACTAAATTCTTCCCATCCCTTCCAAAAGTCAACTTCCTGAGGAGATTCTGTTCCATAATTAAAACATCTAATAGTCCATTAATAAAATTTTCTACATGATTCCTCCAAAATGTTTTCCATAAAGTAGTGACCATATTCTTATCTCTATGGTTTGTATATTTTTATTTGAACACCATTTTACTTTTCCTTTCAAAACCTTGATATTGATAAGTAACTATAACCAAAATTTAAAACATGACAGAACATTGAACAATATATTCAGAGCCACTAAAGTCTCTCATGAATAAAACCCTTTTGTTAATTGGTTTTAATCAATTAAATAATCAATAATTATTAATTTCATGTTGGATGATTATACTAGAAGTGTACCTTGGATATATTGTAAAATATTCATCATAGGTACCCATGGATTCATCATCCATTTTTTTAAGATTAAGGAACTCTGTCTCCACATTTATAAAGAGAATACAAGGAATGTACATATCAAAACATATGTTCTTGAAATCATCCCAATCTATGTATTCAATTTAATCATGTGCCTTAATATTAATGATATAATTATACCACTGATCATGTTAACTATCCAAAAGGTTAGGAACCAAAATAAATTATTCATGTTATAAAATATGGAGAACATAAAATATATTTTCAGTGGCAATGATACATTTCTTATAAAGTAGTGGATCAGAATACCCATTGAATGAAGGTGGATGATTCTCTATGATCGACACAAAAAAATGTTCTTCACACCTTTTTTGTTTTTATGTCTATAATAATTCCCAGCTTGAGAATGTTGTGTTAGCATATAAATGATATTTGGAGTAATTTCTCCCACAATGTTTGGATACTCATGAGAATAATCATTGCATATCCCATAACACTCAAGATAAAAAAAATCATTATATTTCATACAATTGAATATAAAAAATCATAGTGTTAGAAACAATAATCATATTGGGGAACAAAATAATCTTGAGAAATAAATTATAGGATGTATAAACCATGTAAAATTATTTATTAATATATGATACCATAGGCTTATCCAAGTTTATTAATAGTTATATTATATTTAAATCCATCTTGATAGTTCATAAAATGTTTGCTAATTTCCAAACCATATACCCTGGAAGTGTCAATCCTAGTCATTAATTAGGCCAATATTATATACTAGGTGATGATCAAGTCCTGGTTGGTGAGACATTTTTTAATTTTTTACATACATGTAGATTTTTTCAAAAGACACTTCTATTTGTAGTATCTATATACGAAAGAAATTTCTTGGAAAACACTTTCTCTTTCCTTTTCCAAAATTCTAGTATATTTTTTATACATTGACTCATCCTTATAGCTATCCATATACATGAAATTAGGGATCTGAATAAATGTTTTCACCATATTTTCTAAAGGATAACTGAACCAATCCTTTAATACCAATTATAGTGACCCAAAATTACCATACATATACATAATTTTTTATTAAAATTGCATAAATTAAAAAAATATACATGCCAAAGGACCATAATGGTTTTGTGCCAGTGGAAACATAGAAACAGAAATAAAACTATTACAAAGGTAGACTACATTATTTTCAACTATTTTGTTTATAACTATCACCCTTATTGTGCAAATCATTTATAATACATTTCTCCATAATCGGGGAATGGAAATATATAAAAGGGTGATATAGGTTGATAGTAAGGTTAAACAAGAGGATATGTAGGTATAACAAAATTATAAGGTTATTATAATATGAGAATAAAATTTTGAATCTATACCCTATATATCAAATAACATAATCTAGAGTCATGGAATAATTATGTGATGTTTAGATGACATGATTCATAATGGAATCTATGAACATTATCCATGAGAGAGAAATAATGTCCTAATACAAAGGTTTTTTTTATACACATAATCATGTCATAATAATTTCTATATTAGTCAAGTATTACAAAAAAGGATAACATATAGGAGTGGGTTTACTCCCAAAACTAACATAGTGTAGTATGTCCACACATAATACCTTCATAGAAGACAACTCACCATCCCAAATTGGGTATAATCGTCATAATAATCTTCTATATCCCATGATATATAAATCATTTCCCAATACATTGTTAGGATATATAGGCCCCACCAAAGTCATAAAAAAAAATTGTGCTAAAAAATATCATAAATCATTCATCATATCATAACCCTTGAAAAAAGGGTGTCGTAAAAATTTAATCGTGTCATAATCTATAGAAAAGATAAATATTTCATAATCATTTCAATATTTCATTATAACATGACCTGTAGAAGAAGAATCAAGTTTCATTATACTTTTATCATTGTATAACTTGTGGAAGGGAAAGGAGTTTCATAAACATCAAGGCATTATAAACATAAACCGTCCAAAGAAAGAATAATAGTGGTATTATTGTATAATATCCCTGGTATGAAATACATAACATAAATATATGTCCTATTATATGGAAAATAGTTTCAAATGACAATTTAAAACTTTTATTGTGGAAAATGTCATTTTCAAATTGAAAAAAACCTTTTAATTCATTACAAATTTATAAAATATTTTTATTTGAATATAAAATTGAAAAAAAAATGATTCTTCAAATAAAATAATTTCCAAGATGATGGGATGTTCCCATTATGCTATACAAATTATATTAAAGATTGATTTAAAATTTTTGGTAAAAGATAAACAATAATTATTTGGAAGATAAGGTGAATATACCAAAAAATTTCTTTTCGTAATGTAATACATGGGAAATTATTTCATTTAAAAAATTTAAGAAAAAACATTAAATCATTTTTAGAAAACATGTTTCTTGAAGAAAATGGATTTCTGACCTAAGAGAGAAATAATGTCGGATTCTTGAAATTTTTTATCAATTATTTTAATTAAGAGAGTGTACCAAACTGGTACTATTACATGAAAATTAAATGAATAACCATAGGATAATATAAGTTCTGAGTTTTTTTAGATGTTTATCATTTGATTTTATCATTGGAAAAATATTCATAAACAATCCTAATAAATGAGGAGATTCTATCATAAAATACTTACCACATTGGAAATTTTGATTCGTAAGACCACTGAAGGATGAAAAAAAATTGATTTTGAAATTTTATGAGGATAAAAATATTCACGAAATTTTGAGTCAAATGAGTTTTATATACAATATGTTAAAAATATTGGTGTATAACATAACATACATCTCAAAGAAGGAAAATTAAGATATAAATCCCTTACGTTATGTATCAAGATCCATCATAGATGTTCAAGCATCCTTTATAGTAAATATTCATTTATTATAAATCTATTAAAGACACATATAGATATCATACTATATTTAAATTACTTATGATATTTAATAAACTTTTTATTGATAAATCATAGCTAATGTATAGATTTGGTATATAACTACTTTGTTTTTCATTTATGATTTTATTTCTAATTTTTGGTACACATACATTGGTAATGGATTAATAATCTCCAGATTTTTAACCATTATATAAAGATGATATACATTCCTTATATATATAGAGGGAGAGTAATCCATTAAATTTAGTGATATAAAATGAATTACACCATTCATATAGATGGAAGACCATACGTACGCTTGAAGGTTGTTTCCATTTTCAGTTTTTTTGAAAATGAAAAAATATGATATAATATTATTATAGGATAATTTTTATATAATTGAAAGAAAATATTCTAGTTAAAACCACCCTTATTATATGAAATGTAACGATTGAATGAATCAAATCACTTTGTGTGGTGGTACTCCATTATACAAATTAGCTACGCTATCACATTCCTACAAAATAGATATCAGGAAGGTATGTTTGATATAATAATTCAAAAATAATTCCAAAATAATATATATAATATATGATAAATAAATATATAATTATTTAAATCCTTATGATGTTTTAATGAAAAACCAAATTACATTGGTTGGTGAGGTTATAGTCATCCATACACACGAAGGTTAATTTTATCACCCATTTTACGGATATGAAGATGGTTGTATATAATGAACATTAAATAAAAGAATGTACGTATATGAATATATTGATTTTATAATATCATAATTTTATAATAATAATTAATAGAAGAAGATGATGAAATAATAAAAATTATCTCATTCATGAACATTACCTCTTATTCGGGCATCCTTCTGTTTTCAGAAAATCATTCCAAGAGTGGATTAATATCTAAACTATGGATTCTAGGAAGATATTATAGAATTTTAAAATTTATTTACTAATTTTTTCTATTATAAAATTTATATAGTTGTGTGAATAAAATAGGATAGGTGGTGTCCCTTTATTGGTGAGGTGAGTGGCATTCATATTATATTTTCAAAAGAAAAGTTTTACCTACGTTTTTCACAGTCCAAAAGTGTTCAAAATGGATAAATTGTGAACCTTAGACATGATAAAATCTAAATATATATATTAAATAGATTCTTGAAAATTTTATGGATCATTTTAAACGTTTTCATTTTATATTTACCCCTAATAAATACATCTTTACCTTAATCATGAAAAATAATTGTTACTATTATTACTATTAATTTTCATAGAAAATTAATTTGGCCTTATTCGATAATTTAATTTAACTTGATTATAAATGATTCATCCCTATTTATAAATTCCATTCCAAATAGTATAAAATTTTTATTTAAAATTTATCCATCATTCATGAAGATATAATTGGGTTTGAAAGAGAAAATGTTCAAAAGTTTATAATTTGTTATAAAAAATCAAAATGAAAATGATTAAATGGAACTAAATTAGATAAATCTACGTATAATAGAACAAATTTTATTTAAAAACTAATTTGAAATATTTTTTTATGATTATTAATAATATAAATTAATATATAGTTTTCCATTGAAATTCATTATTTTTCAATATTTGTCATAAAATGAATCTTTTCTGAAAAATCTCAAAAAATTAAACTACGACAATTTTTTCATGTTGATATGAAAAATGAATTTATTTTATGAAATTAATTATCTATAATTTTGAAAAAAAAATTCTAAAGAATAAATAAATATTTTTTTCGTGAAAATAAAATTTTCAAATATTATAATTATTTTAACTAAATTTTATATTTTTTAAAAAATATGGTTAAATTATTTAATAACATTATAAGTAACCTTTATAATTTAGTTATTAAAATTATTATTCCACAAAACTAAGTTATTATTCACCAAAAAATCATCTTTTCTACTAAATAATCGATAAATTCTCAAAAAGAGTTTTCCCCAACAATATCCCCCTTTGGAATCATTTATAAATCAATAAAAACCAGTTGTCTTGTAGGAAGATTTTTTTTTCAAAATATCAATACTATGATGACCTAAATGTATTTTTCCTACCTTAACAGATTTAATTATTGATTCATCAATCACAAAATCCATGCTTACACAGGACATGTAACAATTTTAGAAACATAATATATAATGTAATTTGAGAAATAACACATCATTTCACTTTATACCTCAAATATTTCTCAATATACAAATATATAATACAAAACTCCCCCATATGGTTATCCCCATATGTTGGGAGAGTTTCGCTATTATTTAGAATAATATACTTTAAAATGTGTAATTTCACTCCATTTTTCAATGAACACAAATAGAATTTCATTGATGGTTCACAAAATGGTGTTATCAAACACATGAAATTAAATTTTGACCAAGTCACAACATGATCAAATAGAAACTTCCAATATAGTGTTGGTATACCATTACAACGTCCATATAAAGATATTTATTTTGTTGGACTCCACTACCTAATCTATTATATTAAAAATCCATGTAGGGTAAATCTTTTATCTGGATATATGATACAAGTTTTTGTTTGGGAACATAATCTAAAATCACGATCTATTATTCCACTTTCTCTTTCAAGAAATAGTACTTAATCTCAATGTTAATCATCCCTGAGTGTTGAATGAAATTTTTTATAATTTTTATCACACAATATTTTTCACACAATATCGATATATAATGTACCATATCAATACCAACATCTTCCAGTTATTATTGTATCCATATCAACATAATGAACAATCGTGTCACTGCATAATATTCCAACACTAATGTGATTAGTGAAATATATTATTTATTTTTTACATTTCAATTAAATTTAAGATCATAATAAATAGAATACACCTCTCTATGTATATTATCTATCATCTATTAAAAATTATCATTTACAATACATATATCCCAAGAATTTATTTTTTGAATTTCTATAAAAATAAGACAAACAATCCCCCATTTAATTGATATATAACAGAATAGTCACAACCTCAATGAAAATATCTATTTTAAAACTCTAACAAGGAGTATATTGACATGTAAAAAACACATTGTCTTACTTATTGGCTTACAAGAAATGAAAACTAATGGTAACATGTCTACAAAGAGTAATATCTAATACTTCACCATCTCCGTCAATAGATAATTTTATATATGTCTCTTCAGAAGTATCCATTGGTTAAGAATCCTTATTATGAAATACTTTTAACACTTCCTTAGCATATTTATATTGGATGATAAATTCCCCATCCATTATTTGAATCACCTATAGACCAAGGAATAATGGTAAATTGAGAATTAAATTCTCCTAGAATTCACACCTTATTAGTTATGAAAATGAATTTTATTGAGTGTCATATAATTATACAAATATTTTTTTTCAATATATATAATAACTACTATCAGTAAACCACGTCACTCCTTGATGTAGATGTTATGATCATCCCCTCCTCTATGATAACTGATATTTTATGATACTGGCCATTATTTTTGTACTAGGATCTTAGTGCTAATTGTAGATTAGATAGACCTTTCTTCAAACAATACACAATCCACTTCATTTAAAGTGTGAGAAACTTATATGGTTAACCAATATTGGATTCCTCTTCAAGGAAACCATTAAAAAACATTGATTTTACAAATATATAATGTAATATAAAAACAATTTCAGGATAATAGATAATATAATAGCTATAGTTTCATGTCAATACCATAGAGAAAATATTTCATAAAAATGAATTCCAATAATCTGGGAAAATACATTTGATAGAAGATGTCAATTATTATTTATCATCATTCCATAATAATTATGTTTGTCATGGAAACTGCATTGGATATAATAATATTTTTATTTTTCATCATTATGAAAATTTCTCAGGACTTGTTTTTATCAATCTGGTCAAGATCATCTTCAATATCATTGTCCTAATAATCATTAGTGGTAACATCATCAAATTATTTGGTTCCAACGGACATTTAAATGATTGTTTCTATATATTTATACATCAACTTTGAAAAAGGGCATTCCATTCATCAATAATATTCTTATATTTGATTTTATCTCCATTGAATTTTATACTTGAACATATTGTTCCTAATGTCTTTCCTTCGTCATTAGAGTTATCTTCAATGTTTAATTCATTCCTTTGAAATCCCCATATGTTGGATAATTTTTTATCACATTCCTCCTAAAAAATGATAATATTTATTTGTAAATTCCAATCATTCACAAAATAAATCTTCTCGTATTTTATGAAATTCATGTCATTTTCATTCATAGTTAGAACATTAATTTAAACCATTTTAACCAGCCATATATTATAATATATATATATATATATATATATGAATTTATCTTGAATGAATACCCTAAATGTTACCTTTTTTCCCACTTTTTCGAATTATATTTTTTTATTTTCATAATAAATCACTTATATACAAAACTCTATTTTTTACTGTGGGACTTTTTCTATACCTAATTTCATATAGAGTATTGTATTAATTTTTTCATAAATTCCCTATTTTTGATATATATGGCTATTATATATTCTTTTTTACAATAATTATCTAGCATGGACAATTAATGAGAATATTAATCCCAATGTTTTTTTATGAATATATTTCTCCTCTCAAAAATTATATTTTGTTAAGTAATTATCATGAATGGAACTTAGAGAAAATACCATGTCTTATAGATATTCTTCTACTTGGGAATTGGTAAATTCGATAATATTTTTAGTGTGGAATACATTAATTTTTACACAAAGCTTCCTTTTAGCTGCCCTCTACTATTATGTGATAAACTTTTACACCTTAGTTTTGTGGGAAATCACCATAAACCATGAAATCCAAATAACATCATAAAAAACACAAAATACCTTTTCTGATCAAAATATATTAGAGTTTTCGGGTTGAAAATATCCACATGGACATGTTCTGATAATATTAATGATTTTTCTATCTTCAATATTTAGGTGTTCAGGATATTTTCCCCCTTTTGAAAACAATCAAATTTTTGTGTATTATAAGATTTTATATTGGGAAAACTATACACACAATCATTATTTAACATTTATTCAAGTCATTTTTGGATAAAATGTTCAAGCCTCTTGTGACAATACACATTTTCATTTTACTTGGAAAACAAACACCAATTTAATTCACTAATAAGATAAATATTTTCTTTTTTATATCATCCTTGTCGAATAATTTAAAAATATTTTTATTTTAAAGAGTACCCAAATTTTCTTAATTCCATAGTATGTCATGAGTCGCACAACTATCCCACACTTTGAAGGTTGTGGGACAGTCAATTAACTAGAGGATCATATAATTATATGAAATCTTCTCCATCAACTTTGGCCTTTTGAACGTCTATAATTTTGTGTCCCTCATCATTTACAAATCGAATCACTACACATATTTCCTATTTTCAATTATTGATTTAATTATTATTTATAGTTTTCAACAAATTACACCCATTTTAAAAAACCTATAAACAATTTAACTCAATTGTCCTTAGGAAATTTCAAAAATATTTTCTTTCCTATAACATTTTCCTTATAAATGTCAATTGGGTAACTTATATTGATGATTATAAGAATAGTTTCTACCTTAGATAATCAATTTCCACTTTATATTGAAAATTTAAGAATCTATTTTCATTTTGAATGTTTTTTTTCAGAGTTCTTAACTACTATTTTTATTTTTTTATGGGTTAAATTAATCACTTCATGTTGATATCTTAAATAATAAAAGGAATTATTTGTGTCGAAAAACATCACCCTAATAAAAATAAACTCTAAATGACTAAAATAATAATGACACACAACATACCTATTTTTTCTATTTTTTCTCTCTACAATGCATTTTTTCAATATAAGATTCATATTATATGTTTCCAAATTTTACACATTAATAAAACCTAATTCCTGGAGATATATTTACATCCTTCACCAATTGTTTAATAAATTTTCATGATTCCTCCATATCCACTTTCATATGGAGAGATTATGATCGTAATCTAGCATAATCCATGACTATATTATTTTTTATATAAAATTCTATTATAACATTGATTTTTAAAAAAATTCTGCAATTTTCTGAATGAGAATACACACTTCATTATTTATTCCATTGAATTTTTTTTCTTTAAAAGGAATTAATTATTTTAGGTACATGATACCATATAGGGTGTAAGAAGTCATTCATGGTAGTCACACATTCACCACTAAAACATGAATTCTAATTCAAGATCATCATCTCTTTTATCCCATTATTTCATTTTATATTTTAACCTTTCGTTGATTGTAGTATATTATTTGACAATTAGAATGATATTACCTTCACATATTGAATTTATAAAAAAATAAAATTTATATTTATCTTACCCTATGTTTGGTTTTAAATTTTAATAATATTTTTTCTCCAAATATGATTTAATATCAAGAAAAAATAACTATTCCATCATTATATTATACCAAAAATTGTCACATATATCAAGGGATTCCTTACGCTCTACCAAAGGTTTGAATCCTCCCATAATATCACTATTATATATATCAGTATCCCCATCTTCTATCATATTAATCACAACTTTTAAAACAGCTTCACTAATTTTATTGAAATTCTCAACCTCCTCTACTTCCTATTTGTATGATCTCTTATCTTTATGGTATAAAAAGTTATTTCTTTTGAAAAACAATTCTATGGATTAGTGTTGTTTTTCACCAATAAATGGTTTCATTATATAATCTTTATCATCATCAACATGAATTTATTTTCAAACATTTTTTAGAGTGATGATCTACCATACCACATCAGAAGCAATCTTGTAGATGATATCCAATAAAATTTCCTATTTCGCCTTTTATGATTAAAGGAAAATAAAGGTATCACACTGTTTAACTCATCTTCATCTAGATGTTCCTTAATCAAATGTTTCAATATTTATTTTAATTCATCATCCTACTATTTTTACATCATCCTTGTTTCAATTTCATCCTTTATAATTTCATATGAGATATGTGTAATATGAATTCTATCTATAAATACTTATTTTGGATGCTTTTCATCAAGAATGTGTACCTTCACATTGAAACATAGAGGTATTACCTTTAAGATTCATTTCATAATTTTTCCAAATTTAGTTTTTTACAAAGGCCTCACATATTTTATATAGTATAAATTAGATGATCCATAAATATATCAGGATTTTTAGATTGGGTCATCCAGAAGTATTCACATGTATTCCAAAGAACTTGAGATAATGTAATTTTAACATTGGTATAACCTTTATAAATATTCAAGAGTATTTTCCATATGGAATTATAAGATTTGTAAGGAATTAACTTAATATAGATAGGGGTTTCCAAATTACTAAATAATTTATTTCTTTCCTTCTCATCCACATTAAATTCTTTATGCGATCTTTTTGATAAATCAACAATTTTAATGTTTATAAAAATATCATGAATGGATACCATGTAAATACCTATACCCAACTACATCATGCAGTATTTCATCTTATTATTCAATAATGATAAATTATTTCAATAGTAAATTTTTATTACTTTTTTATTAACAACAATTACTATTGAAATTAATCTATGTGACATAAAAAAACAACCTTTAACCATTATTAGACACAAATTATAGGTCCTTTATCGAGGAGAATACCCTAGGGTGTAATCTATTTATTGATTATTTAAATCATAAAATCCATGATCTTCATATTGTTCTCATTTTATTCATAGTATTTCATATTTTCTGTTAAATAATATCTATTAATGATGAAATAAAAAAATAACACACTAGATTTTACATATTTAATTCTTATCAGACTAGTCTTAGGATAATGGAATGGAGATGTAATAATTGGGTGAATAAAATATAATGTACTGTTTCCATTTGATTTAGATAGTAGAGTGGTAACTTAATCACAATTAAATATCTATTAAAAAATTGATAGAGTCTCACTAAATCTATTCATAAATAGTTACTCTTTTCTCCTTCTATAGTACCCCCGGTTTCTGGTATGTAAACCTTACTTAATGCTTTTAATGGTTACAAAGTTAAGGGTGATGAATGAGAGAGTCAGGAGAACATGGAATAATGTTTTGAGGAAAAGGGGAAGTCTCACATGCGGTGCATGATTTGTCTAACTGTGCGGCAAAACCACGCATAGAGGGTATGTCGAGGCAGTGGCTAATGCACTGTTAGCGCATGGTTTGTCAAACCATGTGAACTAACTATGCATGCACTTAAATGAGATCCTACAAAAATGGGATCTCACATGTTTTTGCCTCTAAATGGCTTTTTTTACTCCTAAGCATCCATAACTTAGGATAACTATCCCTTTAAGGTAAGAGAACCTCTCCCAATCATTTTAGATGTGATTCGAAGGGTTTCCATAGCTAATCAAACCTAGATTCTTGAGGCATGTGACCGTTTGTCATCGTTCGTGATCAGTTTCTTAGATCTACTTGTCCTTTTCTCTTGGATTCTTTTATCTACACCTGTTATGGGTAGATCTAAGTGCATGGATGCCAAATATGATGATATTTGGTCTTGGTCTTGCTAGGAAAAGAGATCCAAGGTGGGTTCTTTAAGAATCACCCCATTTTTCTTGTGCGTTCTTCGTTAGTTGTGGTTTTCATCAAAACCATCGAGGTATGAGGATTCTTTCTTGATTCCATAAAGTAGAATTGATTAGTATGCTTTCAAATTGAATGTGTGGTGTTTAATTGATTGTGATTTGGTTGTTGATCATATTTTAGAAACCTTCATGAGTGATGGTTGTGATATCTGGAAAATTGGGGATTTTGAATGAGTGCTTTGTTTCTTAATTTTAAAATATAGATTTTAAAATGGGGTTTTTCTGGAATTGTGACATGTTGTTTGTATTAGTTGTTTTCTATAAAATGGAATATTTTATTGAAGTGAAATAGATTTTTTGAAATTGTTTTTTTCTTTGGTTTTCTAAAAAAATGTAATGTTTTATTAAAATTGTTTGAATTGGTTGAACACAATTGGTTTTTGACATGATGGTTGTGTGTGTTCATGAGTATGTGGGATGGATAAGGGTTAGGGGTCTCCCCCATCATTAATGGGAAGGATAAGGGTTAGGGATCAACCTCATCAAAAGGTTCATGTGGGACAGATAAGGGTTAGGGATCACCCACATTATTAACGGGATGGATAAGGGTTAGGGCTCTCCCCCATCAATTGGTTCACTAAGAGAGACTTAATGAAAGTATGCCTCACCACTCGCGAGTATATGGAGATCCAGGTAATGTGCAGGGTTGTTTGTATTGATGTATGAAATGAATTAGGTATGCCAAAGGAATATTGAGAAATGATTCTAAAGCTTGTTTAGTTTCTTTTCTAAAAAAATAACTTATTAGAAAATTTTGTTTTAATTGCACTTGTATGATTTTGGTTATAAGTGGTTTTTGAAACATGTTTATATTTGGTTATAAACTATTTTGGTAAATTGTGTTATATAATCTATTTTATATAAATTTGAATAACATTTCTATTCAAGTGGAATGAGTAGGGAAGTCATTGGGGGAAAAGCTTCGGAGTTTTATACTCACCCCTGCTTTGTCACTTTGGTGATTTTGCAGATTTCGTATTTTGAGACACAGGTAAAGGTAAGGAATCTCATTCCTAGTGGTTCGTGGGGATTATTTGGAGATTTGGTGGTTCTTGAAGCTTGTTGAGCATGGAGTCTTGTGGTCTTTTGAGAGTCTTGTATCATTTATCCACTGTGTACTTTGATAATCGGTTATTCTTCCGCTGTAGCATACATTGATATGGTTTTGAGACACATTAAGATGTTGGGTTGTCTTTCATTCAATCATGAATCATATAGTGAAAGTTTGGTAATGGGTTGTAGGTTTATTGGTTTATTTCTGAAAGGTTAAATCTTCCCCCACTAATATTTCAAACCCTTCGTCATTTATTTACATCCTTTTGTGTGTTGGGGATGTCGCTTAAAGACAAGTAACCCTCACCGCCTCCTCAAGCCAATGAGGTAGGGGTGGGGTGTTACAGGTGGTATCAGTTTTTTCGGTCCTTAGCTTTCAAGTGAAAGCAGTTGTACAATCCTTGATGTTGATCATTTTTCATGGTGTTAACATTCATTCTTGGCCTATTCCTTGAGTCGGGATGGTATCATGGTGTAGGATTGTCGAAATATGGAATGTATTTTATAAAAGGATGTAGTTATCCCTTTTATACTAGACTTCATGTTACGAGGGAGTCCGGTAAATACGTGTTTGGAGACACTTCTTGGATTTTGAAATCTCTTTGTGATGGCATAGCCAATGAGACGAGCATGGCATGAATTATAGAGGAATGACTTCCCACATGGAGGGCATACATTATTTCGAGAAAAAATCATTTTTGAAAAATATGGAATTGGTTTTCAATTTAATTATTTTGAAAAAGTGAATGATTATCGTATTTTGAAAATGGTTTAATTTTCAAAATCATGTGAAGTGGTTTCAAAAATAGTTGAACATGGGAATAAGGATGTTTAGGAAAACAATGTTGTGATAGTTGATGTGATAGAATTGGAAATACTAAGCCATCAGTTTCTAGAGAGTGAGATTGATGGAGTTTGTTATTGGATTAGAAAATGGCACCCGGTAGGCATCTTCAAAATCAAACCGAAGAAGCTGTGGAGAATTTGGTTTCACCTGAACCATGGGTGAGCCAAGAGATGGTTCGGAGTATTGTCCAGGCTTTTCATGCTGTGGATACAGGGAACCGGAGGAATGAACCAGAGCATGTGGATCATACCATCAAGTTCATGAAGTAGAATACAACGAATATTCAAGGTGATGATGAACCTGAGAAGGTTGAGATGTGGCTATGTAGGATGAATCATATCTTCGATTTCATCAGCACACCCTTAGAGCTCAATTTCAATTTGGCGATGCACAAGATCGAGGATATTTCACATCAGTGGTGGGATTTAGCAGCGCAGGCTAAATTTGATGAAGGCCATACATGAGAGGATTTATAAGAATTGTTGAACAAACAATTCTATCCTCATACATTCAAAATCCAGAAAATGATGGACTTTTTCAGTCTGAAACAGGATAGCCTCTATATCACAGAGTGTGCGGATAATTTCATTAATTTAGTGCATTTTACACCAGAAGTTGCGGAAATTGTGTCTTTTAAGGAACGCATCTTCAAATCGTGTCTAAGGAAGGATATTCAATCGATGATTATGGTGCTCTGTATTACGGATTATACCGAGATGGTGAACAAAGAAACTATTTCTGAACGTGATATTTCAGGATTGATAGGTGAGGAATGATGATACCAATAGGAAATGGTGGGAACTCAGCCACTAAGAACAAGAGGGAAAGGGACAACTATTTCCACGGTGCAAGTGGAAATTAGAACCAGACAGTTGGATCAGAAAACCTTCATCCATGGCCCCCAAGGAAAGCAGGTTGTTCTCAATGTGGTTTGCTTGACAACATAAAGAGAGATTGTACAACACAACCTAGAGCATGTCATAAATGTAACAAGATGGTACATCATCAGCGCTATTGTCATTTTTCTCCAAGGTCAGGTGCTCGAGACACTTCTCAACTGTTTCAAGTAACATATGCTTCGACTGGATGAGGACAGAAGAATCAGTATCCTCCACAGAGCAGAGCTATCCATGGTGATTCTAGAAATACCGTGACTCCTTAACCAGTGAAACTTCAGCAAGGAAACAAGGAGAACAATATATTGAAGAAGCCATTGTATGGAGGTGAGAAGATGATTATCGATGACCAGGATGGACCGTCTATTGTGAGAGGTATGATTATTTTGAATTCTACTTTATTTCATGTGTTGTTTGATACTGGTGCATCACATTTCTTCATTACTTCTTGTGATTTTGACTTTCTTTGTTTAAAACTGTAAATGATTCATTTTGTTATGAAATTGCAAACTCTTCTTGGTGAAAGAGAATATATAGCCTTTGTGGGTAGATGATGTGATTTAAATTTTGATGGAGATGAGTTAAAATGGGACTTCTTGATATTTGATATGGATGTCTATGACGTAATCCTGGGTATGGATTGGCTGACAATGTTCAAGGATCAAATTGACTGTTATAGGAGAACAATTAGTTTCATGACCAAGGACGACATCAAGTATCTCTATAGAGGAGAGAGGACTGTAAAGAAGGGTGAAAAGAGATTGTTAGCACCAGTGGAATGGGCAATATCTTACCAATTCATAGCGTTGACTTTGGGATTAATGGAAAAGGTCGTGGAAAATCATTTTCCAGCTGCTGTGGATCAATTTCTAGACGTCATTCCCAAGAACCTCTCAGGGTTACCACCTCCAAGGGATGTGAATTTTACGATTGATCTCTTTCCAGGGACCAATCCTATTTCCCTTCCATCTTATAGGATGGCACCAACATAGTTACTAGAATTTAATGTGTAGTTAGAGGAGCTGGAATGCAAGGGTTTCATTTGACCAAGTATGTCTCCATGGGAAGTACCAGTTTTGTTCATGAAGAAGGAAGATGGAACTCTTCGATTGTGTGTTGATTATCGTAAGCTTAAAAAAGTTAAGATAAATAATATATATTCACTTCCATGCTTTGATGATCTATTCGATCAATTATGGTGAGATCAATGGTTCTCTTTGTTTGACTTGCGATCTGGATATCACCAATTGAGATTTCGGAAAGAGGATATTCCAAAGTTAGCTTTCATAAGTTGATATAGCCACTCTGAATATGTAGTAATGCATTTAGGTCTAACAAATGCACCAGTGGTCTTAATGGAATTGATGAATTGGATATTTCAATAATATATGGAATCTTTTGTTTTGGTGTTTTTGGATGACATTTTGGTCTATTCAAAGACAAGGTCTGATCATGAGGTGCACCAGAAAATAGTGTTACAAATCTTGAGAGATCATCATTTGTATGCCAAATTATCATAGTGTGATTTTTGGATATTGGAAGTATGTTTCCTTGGCCATGTAATTTCTGAGAAAGGAATTTATGTTGATCCTGAAAAGATTGAAGCAGTTATCTCTTAGATACCACCAAAGATTGTGTTCGAGATAAGATGTTTTCTTGGTCTATATAGTTATTAGCGATGCTTTGTGCATGATTTATCATGACTTGCTTCACCAATTATAGTTCTGACAAAAAATAATGCTCGCTTCCAATGGATAGAAGAATTTCAGAATTCTTTCCATGAAATGAATGTTCGTCTTACATCAGCACCTATCATGAACTTTCCAGAATCAGGATAGGGGTATGTCGTGTATTTTGATGCTTCAAAATCAGGGTTGGGTTGTGTTCTCAAGCAAAGAGAACATGTGGTTTCATATATTTCAAGGCAGTTGAGGGTGCATGAGAAGAATTACCCTACACATGATTTGGAGTTAGCTACAGTCATCCATGCTTGGAAAACATGGAGACATTATCTCTTTAGTTATAAATTTACTATGTCTATGGAACACAAAATCTTGAAACACATTTTATCACAGTGAGATTTGAATTTTTGGAAAAGAAGGTAGATGGAGTATCTCCAAATGTTTTAATTTGAGTTGATATACACACCAGGGAAATGAAATTTGGTGGAGGATGCATTGAGTAAAAATTCATATGCTCAGTTGGAAAAAGAAGCATCAGATGATTGGAAGTTGATGTTGGTCTTAGCTGACATGCATGTGTAATATTAAGATAGAGGCGATGTTACAGTTTAATTTTCATCTACGCTTGTTCCTGATTTAGTAAAAATGATCAAAGAAGCACAAATATCTGATGAAGAATGTGTAGTTGTAAGTTCAAAACATAATGGTTGGGAGACCACTGATGGATTGAGACTTAATGGGGGTTCAGTTGTGTTTCAGAGATCAGATGTTTGTACCTATGGTTTTTCTGGAAAAACTCCTTCATGCTTTTCACTATTCAAGATGGGATATAAATCCAGGTACACAGAATATGTATAAGGCATTGAAGGTGTGGTTTTGTTAGAGCGGCATGAAAAGGAAGGTGGCCGAGTTCATCTCGCGGGGCTTAACATGTTGGCAGGTTAAAGAAGAGCATAAGTGACCAGCTAGAATGTTTTAATATTTTCCTATCCCAATGTTAAAATTGGATCAAATAACAATGTATTTTGTTACAGGTCTTCCAAGAATGGTCTGGAAACACGATGCCATTAGGGTGATAGTGGATCATCTAACCACGTCGGCCCATTTAATCCTTATTCGTGATACTTATACGGTGTAGGATCTTTCAAAATTCTATATATGAGAAATGGTAAAGAGGAATGGTGTAATAGTGTCTATAGTCTCAAATATAGATCTGAGGTTCACATATCATTTCTGGAAATCATTACAGCAATCCATGGGAACTAAGTTGACTATGAGCACCACGTATCATCCTCAAACAGATGGGAAATCTGAGAAGACAGAAAAAACATTGAAATACATGATGCAAGCTTGTGTAATGGATTTTGGTGGCTCATGGGAGGATAATATAACCTTAGTGGAGTTCTTATAAAATAATAGCTATCATGTGTTGATACACATGGCTCTGGTTGAAGCATTTTATAGGTGTACTTTTCGTTCTCCATTATGCTGGGTGGACATGGGTGAAACATCATTAGTCAGGCCAAGAATTG
Source organism: Viscum album (assembly GCA_963277665.1). Lineage (NCBI taxonomy): Eukaryota > Viridiplantae > Streptophyta > Magnoliopsida > Santalales > Viscaceae > Viscum > Viscum album. The sequence goes on from OY728123.1 coordinate 838,438,318, forward strand.
TCCATGAAACAGCATAGAAGATCTAGTTGATTAGAAATAGGATGGAGACAGCTCATAGTCATCTAAAATATTATACAGATCACCGTCAAAGACCGTGTCATTCATTGTGGGTGATCATGTCTTCTTGAGGATCTCTCAAATGCTTGGGAATCTTCATTTTAGGAATCAGGGTAAGTTATTTCCTAGATACATTGGCACTTTTTAGATAATAGAATGGGTTGTAGAGGTGTTATATCAGTTGGCATTACCACTACAGTTTAGTTCAGTGCATAATTGTTCCATGTATCCCACTTTAAAAAGTATCATTCTGATCATGACCATGTGATCAGATGGGATCACGTTGAACTAGAATCGGATGAATAACTAGTACATATTCTAGTGCAGATCATGGATAGACAATAAAATGTATTGTGTGGGAAAAGCATTGGCCTAGTGCGGGTTTTACGGAAACATGGTCAGATTTAGGAAGAGACATAGGAAGGTGATAAGGAAATGAAAGAGCAGTGGCCAGAACTATTTTTGGCCAGCAAGGGTTTTCTATATCCCAAGGATGAAAAGATCAATGGTGGGGATAATGTAGTACTCCCTTTTTTTGGCATGTATCCCTTACTTAATGCTTTTAATGGTTATAAAGTTAAGGGTGATGAATGAGGGAGTCGGGAGAACATGGAATGAAGTTTTGAGGCAAGGGGGAAGTAACACGGGTGGTGAATGGTTTTTCTAACAGAGTGGCCAAACCATACGTAGAGGGTATACCGAGGAAGTGTCTAATGCAAGGTCATCACACAGTTTGTCAATCTGTGCGAAATAACCATTCAAGCACTTAAATGAGATCCTAAAAAAGTAGATCACACACATTTTTCCTCTAAATGGATTTTTTTCCGTCCAAAGAAGCCATAACTTAGGATCACTCTCCCTTGAAGGTAGGAGGACCACTTCCAAGCATTTTGAAGGTGATCCAAAGTCTTTCCTTGTAAAATCAAAGTCGTATTCTTGACATATGTGATGATTTTTCATTGTTCTTGATAGATTTATTAGATCTACTTCCATATTTCTCTTGGTTTCTTAAATATACACCTTTTATGGGTATATCTAAGTGTATGGATACCAAATATGATGATATTTGGTCTTGGTATTTCTAGGGATAGAGATCTAAGGTGGGTTTTTGAAGAATCAACCTTGTTTTCTTGGGCGTTCTTTGTTCGTGGTGGTTTTCATAAAAACCTTCGAGGTAGGAGGCTTCTTTCTTGATTCCACATAGTAGAACTGATTGGAATGCTTTCGAATTTAATGTGTGGTGTTGAATTGATTTTTATTTGGTTGTTGAACACTTGTTGGAAACCATCTTGATTGATGGTTGTGAAATCTATAAAATTGGTGATTTTTAATGAGTGTTTCGTTCTTAATTTTAAATTAGAGATTTTAAAATGGTATTTTTTGGAATTGTGACACATGGATTGGATTATATTCTTTCAATAGAAGGTAATGTTATATTGAAGTGAAATTACTGTTTTGAAATTTATTTATTCTTTGGTTTTCAGAAAAAGTACAATTTTATTGAAATGGTTGAATTGGATAAACACACTTGGTTTTTGACATGATGGTTGTGTGTGTTCATGGGCATGTGGGCTGAATATGGGATAGGGGTCTCCCCCATCATTAATAGTATGGATAAGGGTTAGGTATCTCCCCCATAAATGGGTGAATTTGGGATGGATAAGGGTTATGGGTCTCCCCCATCATTAATGGGATGGATAAGTGTTAGGGCTCTCCCCCATCAATTAGTTCACTAAAGGTGACTTAGTGAAAGGATGACTCACCACTCACGAGTATAGGGAGATCCAGGTTATATGCATGGTTGGTTGTGTGGATGTATGAAATGAATTGGGTATGTCAAACGAATGTTAAGAAATGGTTTTAAATATTGTTTAGTTATTTTTTAGAAAAATAACTGGTTGGAAAAATTGGTTTCATTTGCACTTGTACAATTTTGGTTATAAATGGTTTTGGAAATTTGTTTATATTTGGTTGTATAATGTTTTGGTAAATGGATTTATATAAAATAATTTATATAAATGTGACTAACTTTTATATCAGAGTGGCAGGAGTAAGGAAGTCATTAGGGTAAAACCTAATGAGTTTTATACTCAACCTTGCTTTGGCACTTTGGTGCTTTTGCATATTTCATATTCCGATACACATGTAAAGTTAAGGAATCTCATTGCTAGTGGTTCATAGTGATTCTTGGGAGATGTGGTGGTGCTTGAAGCTTGTGGACCATGGAGTCTTGTGGTATTTTGAGAGTCTTGTATCATTTATCCGCTGTGTACTTTGATACACAGTTATTCTTCCGCTTTTTTATACATTGATATGGTTTTGAGATACATGAAGATGTTGGGTTGTCTTTAATTCATTCATGCATCATATAGTGACTGTTTGGTTATGTTTTGTTGGTTTATTAGTTTATTTCTTAAAGGGTAAATCATCCCCCACTTTTATTTGAAACCCATCGGCATTTATTACCAACCTTTGGCATCATCGGGATGACACTTAAGGCTAAGTAACCCTCACCGCCTCCTCAAGCCAGTGATGTATGGGTAGGGTATTACACCTTCATGGACCAAATTATTCATCACAGGAAGCGATGTGTGAAAATACACATAGAAATAGTGTGTCTCTTCTTAAAATTATAATGATGTTATAGAAAGATCATTCTCCATGTATTTATTCTTTATTGATCACTACCAATATTATATAATGAGTAGAAATTTTCCACATATAGCCTCTCCCAACAACAAAGTGAATTATTTAACATATTTGTCTCCCATATACGATGTGTCAAGTCTACCAAATATCCATGTTCACATATAAAAAATAAAACCAACTATATTTGATATATTATTTAGGATCAATCATTTAAACCTCTATCTTCTTTGTACCATTAAATATTTCCTTACCATTTTAATGTGATGATAAAGGATTAGTAAATTCAAAATAATGTCCTCAAATAATAATGATGACCCCACTATAAAAATTATTTAGTTTTACTGATACTTTATGGATGGGTTTTATTACCATATTCAATGATGTATCTCCCTCAATTATTCTAATAATCTATAAGGGAATGTTTTACTTTTTCATAGAAGGAAAGATTAATAAATTTTTTAATAATGACATAATTTGTTTTGGTGTTGATTCTTATAGTAGACTAAATTAAAAGAAATAAAATCAATATCAAATCCTCACATGATCTACATAAGATCTCATTAACATTCATTGGTCAACTACAATTCTTATAGAATAAGAATATTTTATACTACATGGAATCCTTCAAGATTTGAGATATCCAAATTATCTTTCTATAATGAATTCAAATCCTCTATAAAATTAGGGATAACAATGACATGGTAGTCAATTATTTTATATAACTAAAACATTCCATCTTCTCTGTGGGGAATGATCAAATTTTTTTTAATGAAAAAGTAATTTAAATTTAGTGTCTAAAATGAAATCTTTGATGTGGTCCATGATATTAGTGTACATTCTGAAATAAAAAAAATCCAATAACATACTTTCCTCAATAAATAATGTTTTTATAAGACATAATTCCTCTTAAAATCACATTCGATTATTAAAAGATTCAGTGCTCACATGGAGCCTCAAATTCTAGCACCCATGTGAGAGGTTGAACATGCGGGACCCCGGAGCTATATAATTCATTTATATGTACCCATACCTTATTTTATTGTTGAAAGCGTGATTTATTTTTATTACACATAATAAAATACATGATACCTCATCTCATCCATTGGGAAGTTATGTGGATAATTCATATATTCTATAGAGACAACTCTTACGGAACTTATTCTATGACGCATCCTTTGGACAATGGTATGGCCATTCCTTCAAATAAAATACCATACAGTTTCCTATGAGACTATGAAATAGATCACCTCCATTAGTAATATTTCTCCTCTAATAGATTCCATGTTATAAGGATTAATTTTAATCAAAAATGATCCTCCAAGAATCACCTAGACATCACATGCTACTTCAACTTATCAACAAACACAATCAACACAGACATTACACGGGGAATTTTTATAATAGTGATAAATAATATATTTATTCAAAATTTAAATCACCAATATATCATTAAACAAATGTCTCACATGTCACATATAAATATTAATTTATTTTAGGGGGGCTGTTCATGGAAAAATTACCTTATTCAATTATTTATCATCATTTAAAAAGGTCTTGACTACTCTCTCCCTAGCACACCCAAGTCCAAATTTTCACCACCCATCCAGAAAAGTATCATTCTCATACCACTCTTATAATTGGATTAATTGTATTAATTTATAAATATTATTAAATTATAATTTAAATATTTATAAATTCAAAAAATATAACAAAGAAACATCAACTCATTAAAACCATTAGTAATGAGGTGTTGTATACTCCATACATGAAACCGAGTTGAAGACACACAAAAAACCATGACTTACATTCACAGTTGACTATTTAGATTTATCTAATTATAAAAAACACCTAAAAATTTATCTATGTATGCACCATAATTGAAATGGAAATAAACAAAGTGTGATCATTATTTACGGTTATCCCCTTGACACACTAAGAAATGCACATCTTTTCTAGATTGATCTAAATTTCTTCAGGGGAGTCTTCTATGAAATCATAATCTAAAACAAACAAATTTAGTAGGGAAATAGGAATATATTAATGGGTGATGTATATTATAAAACTAACCATATATCATTAATGAGTGACTAAGAAATCACCCCAAAACATGGGGGATTCATGGGGAATGATGGAGAGAATGAACTATCTTGTTCGTCATGCATTGGTGAAAGAGAATGGTGAGAGGGGTGGTTAAAATAAAAAGGTAAAAATAATATATTCTCACCTTTTTTAAAAATAATATCTAGTCACACATTTATCACATTATCATTCAAATTATGATCCAACCATGATCTTTTTCACTATCTTGGTCTACACCCCCTTTGAGGGATTGGTAAATAGTTTTCCAAATAGTGCACAAACCACAGTACTCGCTTTGAACCCCAGATACACCCATACATGGTTTTCCTTGATAGTTTCAGAATCCATGGTCCAAGCATATATATCCCCTTAATATATGAATTATACATTTTCCATGGTTTTTTAAAACCATGTAAAAACTATGCAACAAACTCAAAAGAAAAACCTACTCTAATGGATTACTTGTATGGTACCGTGAGGTAAATGCACAACTGGGTAAACCCCATTTCAAAATTTTATTCTTCTATGTGAAGAACATGAGATTCACCCAAGAACCAGAATCACCTCTTTGGCCTCATTACATATATGAAAAAATCTATTTGAGATAATCTAACTATAAAAATGTTGATTTTAATATTGAATATAAAAATGAATACTTCTCCAGAGTACAAAATTAATATTAACATTGAATTTAAAAACTCCTAATGTCCAATGTATTTAATTCCTTAAATCTAAATTTTTAGTAAAATATAATGCTTTTATTTCGATTCAATGTTTATACTAAATAACTATATCAAATCTAACAGGATTTCCAGTCATTTTTGGCACACATAAAGAGTAGAGAACAATTTTAATAAACATTGAAGTTATTTTTCCTTTATTGGATATAATATGTGTTATTTTTGGGTTACTCCAAAAATACATCATTTGCCATCCATTTTCATACATTATAAATCAAACATATGTAAAATATATGTTACATGTAATACCTTTGTATCATTTTTATGAAATAATCTGTATGTGTTGAATTAAATAAAAAGAATAGTGAAATCATATACAATAAAATATTAAACACAACTATTACACATCCCATATGTATATAGCCTGAAATGAAAAAAATTATACATTATTATAGTATGTTGGGATCACATAAATGTAATGTAAAAACCATAATTGAACGATAATTTAATTCTTTTCCTGATTTCCTTTTCCATCATATTCTCGAAAAGGTCTCCTTTGACCAATATATCTATGTCCCAGGAAACATCATGTTCAAGGGCCTCCTGTTTAGTTTTATTAAGAAAAATAATGTCTAAAAATATCCTTAGGTAACACATGTTGGGAGTGTATACATTATAAAAAAAATGTTCTCACCACCTACCCCTTATGTATCTACCATAAGACCAGCTGCTCATAGTATAAGTACAATTGAATTAATCAAGTTTTAATTTCTTCTATAAATAGAATAAATCAAAATATATTGATTTATCGTGGTTTTATATTTAAATTTGTTTAATAAGTTATAAGGGAATCCAATCAAAACTTATTTTAGCATAAAGATGAACAAAAAATTAAAAATTAATCATTAAATTATCTAAAATGAAATATTTATATCCATACTATACTCTATATATAGAGGGACAAAATAATAGTGAATGTGGACTACACCATCCCTCATGGGTAAATTATCTTATATAAATGATGGAAATATATAACATTCCATAAGTACAATCATATATATCATTATATCCACCATCATTATTGACTAGAGCTGCATAAGTGAAATTTATAAAAAATCATCTTATCATATAGATAATTAGAATATGGAGGAAAAAATGAATATCTATAATAAAAAAATTCAAAGAGATATATCAATTGAGAATGTGATTAATGAGGCTTTCTATATGCATTATTCACACACAATTCCACTAATTTTAATATAAATAATGGTAAAAATACTTATATGTTAAATTTTTTTTGATGACCTTATAGTTCTAAGATATTGATACACCCAACTCTAGGATTAAATGGGTAAGAATTTATAAATAACAAATATATGTTGATATCATTCATTAGTATTTTAATTCATTATAGGTTTTGTATGTTGATGAAGTAATGAATACCCTCAACCATTTCCCTATTTTTCACCTATTTAGAGAATTGGATTTGGAATATGTATGGTTAAATGGACATTTCCAATATGATAACAAGAATTTATTTCAATTTTCATATATGATTTCCTTCAACAAGTTCATGATAACAACCATGTATCTTTTTTGATACTAATTACCAAAATATATTTCCCATGTATAAAATCATAATTCTAACTTAATGGTAAATATCAATTGAAATCCACTATAGGGTGACATAAGTTTCATATTTATAAAGGATATATTATGCATCCATTTTCTTACCTAAAATTATCATTCCTTCCCCTTTACAAAGAATATTTTCTATATAATTATAAATAATGTTTTTAGTAGGGAAAGTTTTTTGAAAATTTGTGTATCTTAAACTCATCCTACAATCTACAATGTTAACAAATATCATCATGTGCTTGTTAAGAACAGATGGTATAAACATATAAGGGAAATTAAAAATGGAATATAATTATTGAAACCATTATTATTAATCTGAAATACTTGAATAATTATATGTTGAGGTATTCCAATTTAAAGAGAATTATTTGTATCCAGTGACCTATATGTTTGGAGGAAATTATACATTAGTTTAAATGGGGTTTAACTTCTATTTCTCCAAAACATAAAAATATACCCTCATGTACATTATTTGGAAATCAAAAATAGATATTTAAATAATTTTATACAATATATTGTAGTTCCCTAACCTTATATTGCTCAAGTCACAATTATCATTCTAATAATGATGTTTTAGGATTTCTATCTTGGTATTCCATATATTAATTCTCTATCTCATCTAGATTATAATATTGACATATATCATAGTTACTCATACCTCATTTATTTTGGTGGTCTAAGGGTCTATTGATGTGAGTAAAGAAAATGGTATTGAGGTGAAGATTCCAACACTTGTTTCTATACCTTCTACAGATAATTTTAATAACACCAAAAGTAAGATGGACTATATTGAAATAAATGAATCACCTCTAAAGTGAGGAATAATACAATAAAAATTTAAATACTAAGATATAATTTAAATAATGTGAATCTTATACACTAAGTAATAACACATTGTTTAGTACAAATAATGATGTCTCTACCGTGTATGGTCACATTTATTCCCACTCAATTAATAAAACACTTGAGTAAATTGATAACCATTTTTTTTATTATTCTATAGTTAATTATATATTAATTAATCAACTTAAAAATTATGTATAATCATATTCACACAATTTTATCATTTTAAATAGATTTTATCATTTTAGTTTAATAGCCATAATATGGCGCTTTCATTCCTATGATAAATGTTTGTTTTTGAATGAAATACAATATTAATTTAGAAAATATTAATTTATATATTTAATAACCATTATCAAGGGATTTTGGTGAATAATTAGAAAATATTTGAGGTATTTTAAATCTACATACCACTTTAACTTTTAAATAAAAAACATAGATAATGATAAAATAAATGATCAATAGCATGTGTTCCAATATTCCATAAAAAAATGTTATATATTGAATTCCAAATCAATTAAAAGTAGTTGTAATACAAAAAAATGTTTAAATTGTATCATTGGAAGTAATATATCCACCAAATAAAATCCAATTTGAACTATGTTTGGGAAAATATTTTTTAGAAGAAATGATCATTTCTCAAGTTTTACTCTATCCCATTTTTATTTAGAAAAATATCCTATATTAATATATTATGGAATAGTTTGTAATATATAAATTACTAGTAAATCCTTATTCTAAAATACTAAAGAATGAAAGATTCCATCACACAATGGATTTTATAAACAATGTTGAATTGAGTATATTTTTTATTTTGTGAACTATCAAATAAATAATAAAAACTTATGTATGAAAATAGGGTACCCTACAAAGAATTATCACTAGAATGATCCAGAAAATTAGATTGTGATAATAGATCAAATTTGATGGAACAAAATAGTTGTAGTAAAGGATGAATTTTAAGAGATAATTTGGATGTGCTTTATAGGGATTGTGAATGGAAATCCCAAAGGATAAAATTAAAAGGCTATTATTTATTTAAAGAAATATATTTATAAAAATAAATAATTAAAAAAAGAACCCATGGGGTATCAATTTATATTTCTCAAACTTCATTGTTTCAATTTGGTACCCTTTGATAGGATTCTAGATGCCCATTTGCTTTATTGTAAGCTTCGATAATACATGCAAAATACCAAATCAATCCCCCTTCTATGAAAATCGTATAGAGACCTATGCTAATAATACATAAAAAATATATTCATGTCGTGTCTTAGATCGTATATATCACAAAAAAAAGACAAAAAACATATGTGAAAAAGGATTAGTATCCTGGATACTAGATACATATTCATCTTATTTTGAAACACTTTTTAACATTTCCATGAAATACTCCACCACTAATCCCATTTCTAAAAATATGATATGATATAATCATCTTGATGACATGGGTAATTGATGCACATTAATGGGGTGACCTACAAGTCTTATTAAGGGAAGAATTATTGACATATTATCAAGGGTCAGATTATAAGAATAAAAGAATACCAGATCAGGGAAAGAATATGTTTTTAAAATAACATATAAAAGATAATATTTTTCCATAATACATAATTTATGGACATGAAATCTAAAATGAAAAACATGTAGCATAAAAATAGTGTAAAAAATTGGAATATAATAAAAAATATACAAGATGATTAATCATTATTATATGGATTTTAAATGTAATATTATAGTGATAACTAGAATAACAATGACCTCTGAAAAATAGTCTTAAAGATATTATTTCATTGTGAATTTTTTTCCCTGATTTAGGTTTTGAATAAATAATATACCAATGTTTTTATGGGAACATGGAAAATGTTCATGCTTCATATTGAGAATAAAAAATGGACAATAATTTATGTTTTAGAAAAATAAAATTTACACTCTTAGAATCATTGTCTCATGAAATAAAAATTCATTAAAAATAAATTGGAGGGTTTTATAATACCCCATATATCCTCATCCTTACATATGTGTGCCATAAGTTATCATTACATAATCATATAATAGAAAATAATGGTTAAGAAAAATGGGATTCCGAACACTTTAAGATGGTATCCCAAAAATTGACCCTAAGAATATAAACAATTGGTGGCAAAAATCTAATCACCTCAAAAGTGTATTCCATAAGAAAAATTATAATTTGATTAAGTAAAAATTATATCCACTGAAATAAATCATTTTGAAATAAATAGGAAAATGGTGGTGAAATATTAAAAGTGTTTTTTAAAAAATAATTCACCTTTGGAATAAAATAAGAAGTTATAGACACTTTGAATGGTTATTTATTAAAGAGTGAAGTGAAAAATGTTAAGAAAATTATTATGTTTTTTAAATAAATTACCCTAATATCATATCTTTAAAAAATTATTTCAAAAATTTTAACTTAAGACACAACAAAAAATTTACTTTTGAAAAGAATTTTTAATATTATATATTTAAATAGAAATAAATTTTATCAAATAGAATAGGAAGTGGAAGAAAAAATATTTTATTTCAAAATGATGTAATTCGTTTTGAAAAAATTGGAATACTATTTTCCAAAAAACAACATCATAAAATAGTAACAAAAAATCAATTTTTACAATAATAGAATATAAATTTTAAGGCTAACTAAGAAGAAAGATTTGTATTTCCATGTGTAATAGATAAAATATGTGCAAATGGAACATTTATAAAATGGAGAGAAACTATTATTATGGAGGATGGATTATTATTCTTCAAATCGATGAATTCTCATGCAACAATAGAATTAATCAACAAGGATTATTTGAATCAAAATATATCTCCCAATTTATAAATAAGGTATACCATTAGAAATTAAATTTTATGCTCAAGTAGAATCATTAAAACTCAAGAAATATATTATGTTACAAAAAACCATTACATTTTGGAGAAGTATCAATCATAATCTACAACATGGAAGATAATGAATGGAAGTGAAGATTACATGGACAATAATAATTTGTGATATTATAATTTTAAGGTGAAATATTTACAACATTCAAATTAATATTTGTGTATAATATAAAATATTTCATAAATGAAGGGTGATTGAGAAAGAAACTATTATCTTTATTTGTTATTAGTTCAATATACAATAACCAATAGTGAAAAATAAACTGTTAATAATATATGATATAAATTTATTCATATACATTAACATTTAAGAATCATCATTACTGATAATTTATTATAAATATATTAGTAAGTTATAACATCTTTTTACCATCAGGTGTTAGATACATTAATAAATAAACACCAATTTTATAATTTTGATATTGGTACCCATTATTTGATTTATTATTTATAATTACAAGGTAATATAAGATAAAATAATTGATTCTTATAATGATCTATAATGTTATAACCCTATTATATGAGTGTTTTTCATTATTCGTGAAGATGAAATTTTTTATGTATTAGTTTCAGTTAATTTATCGATATTGGTGGATTAAATAAGAATAATTTATAATTTTTATTTTATACATCAAGAAAAATATACATGATTATTTTTTTTTCAATATATCATATATAATAATAAATTATTATTTATAACATTCCATTATGGTTGTAGTGAAAAAATGAAATATACCGTTTGGTTGTGGTAGTAGTCTTCACATAAAAATAGATGATGATTTCAGTTACCATAGCATAGAAGAAAGGAGTAATATGGTTTATTATTTTCAAAACCTATAACATGTTATAGATAACATAAATATATAATAAGTCCCGTATTAGTTAAAGACTTTTAATGTGGGAAATAAAAAGAAACATTATTTTTCACGGAGGCGGTAGTCCATAAAAATACGCGATTTGAATTTTTTTATTATCTTATGGGTAAAGAGAGTTGTGATTAATAATTTTTCCATGAATATAAAAAATATGGTATACTATAAATATTAAATTAAACATATTATTTTGGGAGAAATAAACTTTTAATGGAATGATAAAAGGAAATATGTTATGGAAAACTCAGAATATATGTTGAAAACCTTTGGAATATATTGGATTATTCGTTGGAATGAAAAATCATTGGATAATATATTCATATAATAATATTGTTAGATTAATATATTAATATATGGTTATTAAGGTGGGATTTGTTTCTTTTGAAAACAAATTTTTTACAGTAGTATTGCAGTTTTGGTTAGAGGACCCTTTTGTACGTGGTAAGAATAACATTTTTATAAATATTTAATGTTAATATAAGTGAGAAAATGTTAAACATGTCATGTAAATCCAAAAAATATATAGTTATTGAGTATATTGTGAGATATGTTCTATAATCACCCAACCACACAAATAAAAACTTATTTTTAACACGTTTAAATCCTTTCACTTCTTGAATTATTACTTTTTCCATTTACGATATTATCATGATAACTATTTTTTACATAATGAAACTTAATCATTATGCCAAATAATAAATTGGTCCATTTCACATCATTATTCTATATTTTAAATCCATTTTTTGGGGAAAAATTTCCAAAAAAATTTAAAAATTAATTTTAATATAATAAATTTATATTTAGTTGAAACATTTTCAGGAATTTTTTTTTGATATATAAAATATCAATAATATGTTTTTCAAAAATAATAAAAAATTTAAAATTTTAATATAAATTATAATATAACTTTTTTATGAAAAATGATTGATAAATTTTAATTTTATAATTATATAATAATTATGGAATATAATTTTCAGTCTTAGTAAGAAAAAATTATTTTAATTTTCATATAAAAATCATTTTTTTATTGATACATTAGAAAAATATTAAAGTATAATATTTTTCTACTAAATTATTTTTTAATTTTTTCAGTTTATCATTATAAAATATATAAATTTATATCTTAAAAGATATATTAAATCATAGAAAAAATGTATTTGTTTGAGATTATATTTTTAAATTTCATGTTTTTTTATTAAAATTTAATTTAATAATCTATTAAATCTATAATTAATACTATATTTTATTCACTTCATAATTAAAATATTTTATATAATTTTTTCATTAATAAAAATTTCAGTTCTTAAATAGATAAATTTGTTAACACAATAATGAATTCGTTAAGGTTTTATAAAATTAACTTTATAAAAATATCCATATTAATACATTTCATATTTTAGTTATAACTATTCATATTATTAATTTTACATCCATTTTTTAATAGTTTGAATATATCAAATTTTTTAGTTTGTTTTTTGTGTGTAGAGAAATCAAATGAACACCTTGTTCATTTAAGGAAAATTTACAATGAAATTGTGAATTATTATATCCTCCCCCATTAAATTAATTTCTTCATCACAATCTTAATTATCACATACCAATATATATTTTATAAGTTTGTCGTTATGATTTTCCTAACATGGGGTATTATTTCAAAATATTATTCAACCAGTGTAACATGGGTAAGTCTATAAAACTCATAATTTCCTTCATATGATATATATAAGAATTTTTTTTTCTTGATAACCATTTGATCTAAACATCCCACATGATTATTTTTTATGAGTATTATAGTAGAATTAATTTTTTAAGAGATATCATAGTAATATTTTCCATTTCAAGATTATTATAGGTACGTGTAAAATGTTATTTCCTTATTATACAATATAAAATTTATTCTATGTAGAGAGAACAAATAAATTATGAAAATCACAATAAATTTATGTATATGATGTATTATAGTGTTTTCTTGAATAATAATCCAAAAAAACATTAAAAATATTCATATTCCATGAATACAATAGGGAAACCACAAAAATATTTTTACTTTTTATGTCTAATAGACGGTGAAGACAAGCATAACAGAAGAAATCCAAAAATCTGGAGGGATTAATATATAGACCTAACACTAAATAATTGTTTTGATATACGTCATTCGTATTGATGAAATACATTATTCAATACTCCCATAGTTTCAGAGGTTATTGGTTTTATAATATATTCATAAACTCAGGGGATATAGAATTATTTGATGTAATGACAAAACACCATACATTTTATGATTTAGAGGGTCAGTAGTGCATTTTGTGTAAAATTTATTCTTCTATTTAGTTTTCCAAACTCTTTTTATACTTAGGTAAAGAATTAAATTTTTTTCAAGTCGTACTACACATGAAACACATCCCTATTACATGGAGGTAATTACATAGATGTCTCCTCCCACATTATTTACATTAATGTAGTTGGATTTTATTTCCTCCTAGAAAATTATTATTATAGATTCCATGATAATAATTTATACATTTTCTTTTTCCAGATTAATAAGAGTCCCTAATTTCCATTTCAATATTCAGTACACATACAACAATCACCTAGTATTTTCTAAAGAAACTTATTGATTATTATATTTGAATAGTTCATTTAAACCCTTTAATGAAATGATCAATTTTACCAACATGTTAAGAGACAAAACTATATGCATACCTTTTTCTCCTCTAGAAGTTTTAATCATCTGTTTTGAAGGATTCATCTTGAATTTTATAAATGTAATAAATATATCTCTATATTTTTTTAAGGATTAGAAGGGAAATGATTTCTGAAGGACACTTTATGGAATTCATCCAATCACATTTAGAATTTCATTTGGATGAACTTTAAATTATCCAACACAAATATTATAACCTTGATTTCTCCTTTATTTTTACTATTAATTTAAATATAATAATGTTTAGTGACATATGTTAGTAAATTAAAATAGGTAATAATATTAACATAGAATTTATAATTCATAAATGATTTGCATTCCCAAACATACGAACCTCTTAGATTTAATATACCTTCTCCATGGTAATATTATTATTTTTTAATAAAAAATAACAATTTTAAAATCAGTAATTATGGAACATAATGTGGATGTCAAATAACTGAAGCATATTCTCTTAGTGTTTTGAACCATATGTTTAGTCTTAGACCCACTCATTGTGTATTAGGGTAATGGCCAATTCAAGGAACAACCAATCCTTTTAATGGTGATTAACCCTACGTTCCTAGGTTCCACAACTATGTCCACATTTTACTATCTAGATAGTGATATTATTTCCTGAAAACAACATAATATCTTATTTTACTAAAAAACATGATTTTCTCCTATAATCATTCATATTCATAATGTATCCACTCATTTTTTTCCTAAATAATCCCCAAAATAACTAAATTCTCATTTATGGGATTCATAGAAGACATGGAAACACTAACACATCATGGTTTATTTGACAAAATCATCTGCACTTGAGTAAATGATTTTTATAATAATTAGGAAATCACTTTAGAACCATGGAAAAGTAATACATGTTAAGAAATTTGACCACATGTAATTTTTTATTTTGGAGGTGTATTTTAATTATATAGTTAACACAAGGAGGAAAACATGAGTAGGTTTTTCAAAAGAATTTTAAAATGTGTGAAACAAAATTTTATTTCAAAAAACATGTCATGTGGGTTTTAGATATTCTATGATTTAATGTGGATGTGTTTTGGGATTTTGAGGAATAAAGTCTATAAAAACATGAAATATGGATTGATCTTTTACCAATAGAATAAAATAATGTTTTTTTGAAAACATCTTGTTTTTAGAGGATAATTAAATTTTGTGTAAATTACCAAATATATCAATATTCTCCTTCAATAATTACCCTTTACAAATATAGAAATAATATTTTTAAATGCATTATATTTTTTAAAATATAGAACCTTTGTTTTTTTAATATTTTTATTAGGTGAATATATTAAATATCATATAATTGTTTATTGGAATGTTTAATCTATTGTTAGGATGGATTTATGACTAATTTTTTATATTTATTTAATGATTTTATTTTAATGTGTAGGTCATTAGTATTATTTAATATGGATATTTATTTTTTTATTTTGAGGATTACATTACTGAACATTATATAAAAAATTATATGGTTCTCATTGATCTTCATTCATCAAACTCTCTTATTATCTATATGTTCATGTATTTTTTTTGTGATTTTTCTCTTATAGGTCTATATCATAACATTTTTTTTAGTTATTGTTTTGAATCGGTTTCGAAACGCCCAATGGTTCTATATCCAATGATGTGTGGACCTACTTTCCAAAGGCAGGCGTTCGCAGGACGATTTGGCCAACGACACTTAAGAACTCACTTTGGTCAAGAGGATGGGAAGTCGTGCTCATCGCACCCTTTTGGGGGAAATTATTGCCTCTTCTGGGACTCTATTATAGATTTAAGACGTATTCATATATTCGAGAATCTTAGGTTTATACCCAAGCATAGTATCCATGGATTACTCCAGATTGGAAATGGTCAGTTCAACGAAGGGGTTCAGGATCATTTAGGCCTAAGGTTTACCATCCCCCATTAGATTAATTACTCCAAAGAATTTTGACTTCTTGAAACGGTGCTAATTTAAAGCCTCATGAATGGGCACTCTTGAGTTTATTATCATCCAGGGGAGACAGATAATGACTCGAGCGTCTGGATCGAACCCGTGATATAGGTATCCTTCGTATCCTTATGAGAGGAATCAAAATCCATGTAGTTTGGTTTGGTATGGGGATTACGCTCCAGGCTCCCCAGGTATGGTTCGGTGAACAGACATGAAGATATTTGGATAAACCAGTTTTTGGGATTGAACCTCAGGGAGGCTTCCTACGTACCCTACCTAGGAGACAGGGAGTAAAGTCCACGTTGTTCGAATGGGAGTGTCGGGGGAACCGACATGAATGTGGACCCGAGGGTCCGATGGTGATCGGACCTGAACCTCTTGGAGGTTTCCTACGTATCCAGTGTGGTGGGGAATCAATGTCCACGTAGATCGAATAATCTTGCAGCTTACACTCTAAGGAGGCCCATGGTTTGAATTAGAGATTACACTCTAAGGAGGCCCATGGTGTTAATTGGGGCTTACACTCTGAGGAGGTCCATGGTGTGAATTGGGGCTTACACTATAAGGAGGCCCATGGCGTGAATTGGGGCTTACACTCTGAGGAGGCCCATGATGTGAATTGGGTCACACACTCTGAGAAGTCCCATATGAGGGTGTCATGGTCGATGAATACTCTAAGCCTACGTGATTCAAGCTCGCTGTGAGAAACAAGAGGCAGTAGGGACCAGACGATCACGCCGCGAAAGGTGCGTCCGTGGGAAGTGGAGTGGGGCTTACACATAAAGGCGGCCCAAAAAGTCAGGGCTTACTCCGATATGGATGACCATGTGTTGCTATGGAGTGGAAATGGTTTTTGGGGCTTACTCTAGGAAGTTTCCCGTAATGTCATTCTTATGTCTGGCCATGAGGGCATCCCAACTCAATGGTGGGTTGAGGCATTTACGTTTGCACTGGTGCATGAGCGGGATAACACCAAGTGCGTTGGAATCAATATGAACAAATAGAGATGAAAAGTTTGAATTACAAGCCCAAAATTTGGAACACAATGAGGTTGGCATGGTGATAGAGGATAATTGTTGACCATGTTCAAAACACAGCATACATATCACGTTAGCCTGAAATGGGGAGAAACAAATGAGGGTTGACTTTTGACTTTGTTTGAAACAGAGGACCTGACTCAAAGTGCTGTCAAAATTCTTCCGAGGAGTTGGCCCAGGAAGGTAGGTGAGCCGATGCGGCATAGGACTAGGCAATTAGGGGGTCCCTTTAGACATAGAAGAGTATGAAGATCCGAATGAAGGACACGCAAAGCGTGTGGTGGAGTGATGAAATGTTTGAATGGATTCCAGCACTCTTGAAATTATACCACTGTAAGCATGGCATGAGGCATCTTATTCTTGGAGCATAAGGCATCTCTTGCATGGAGTAAGAGGCATCCAATTATTGAATGATAGGGAATGCTACAGTTTATAGTCATGTAGAGAGGACTGTTTCCATATAGTTTAATGTCACATGGATAGGATGAGGTCCATATAGTTTAATTGTCATGTGTTCTAGATGAAGGCCATATAGTTTAATGTCATGTGGTTAGGACGAGGGTCATATAGTTTAACGTCATGTGGTCAGGACGACTAGGTAGGAGATACCTAGAAATAGTTGGTGTGGGACTTACGCTAGGGCATCACTTTCTGGATGAACCTAGCAAAAGGAGCGAGGAAATGGGGTTATAGGAGAGTCATAAAGAGTAGTTTGACTCATGGAATTTATAGGACGAATGTTGGGGAGACACAAGGGTGCAATGTAAAATACTGTTGACCCAGCCCTAAAAGTTCATGGTGAGACTCTCTATTTATCATGTGTGTCACTGACAGTAGCGAAGGGACCAGCTCGGAGGGCCGGGACCAAACCCCAGCACTGAACCCGAGTGGGGGAGCGGGGGCTGCGCCCCTGTAGTATGGGACAACAAGTGCATGGGGTTTTCTACATTGGGCGGGCCGCGTAGGAGCTAGCTATGAGGGACTGGCTGTGGTGGAGCTGGCCGCATAGGATATGGATGCATGTGGATCACAGTTTGGTTGTCCGCGGATGGTGTCCGCGGAGGAGATGGCCACGAGGGAGTGGGCTGTGAAGGAGCAGGACATGAAGGAGGCTGTCTACAAAAGAGGTTGTCTACAAAGGAGGTTGTCTGTGAAGGAGGTTGTCCATGAAGGCTGCTGTCCGTGAAGGCGGTTTTCTGCGAAGGATGGTCGCATAAGAGATGGTCGTGAAGGGCGTCTGCAGAGGGGCTGGAGCCCGTCATACTCCGTGCCCATGGAGGGGTTCCCGCCTCCATTTTGCGAATGACAGTAGTCCGCAGAGGAGATGGTTGTCCGCGAAGGAGATGGCCGCATGTGGTTCATGGTTTGGTTTCTCCTCTATGTGGAAGAGTGCATACGCGAACGATATGGGGTCCGCAGATGGTCGCAGAACATTACCAATGGGAGCGATTTCTCTAGCATCTCCCCACGGGTTTTCACTCTTCCTCCCCCTCTTTTTTCTCCTTTATCCCCTCGACGATTATTTATAGAGTCATGAATAGGATGGCCACACACCACTCTTTGTAGAAGCCCGTGAAGGGATCCCCACCAGCGAATGACTCAGTCAACCAATATTTGAGGAGTCATGGCATGCAGGGTTACTTCGCGGTTGGCACCCCACTTCGCCTCTGTTCCACGAACTTAATGCTGGGAGCGATTTCTCCTCTCACTCTTGTCTCCTCTCTTTTTTGATTGTGCCTGGATGACCGGCTCGTTGATGACCGTGAGGCCGATATTGTCGGCAACACTGGCTGCTATAGTTGAGCTCGAAGTATCCCATGGGCTCGATTGATAGTCTTCCGATTCATCAAGTTATAAAATTTTTGCCCCTTCTTGCTGGTGACTTCCTAACACCCCTCTCCCTTTTTGGATTCGGGGGTAGAAATATATGTCACATGTGTTGTGGGTGGTCACAGCTCGACCTGCCCGGATTCTACCATCCTTTGCAAGAGGTCCTTGAAAACAAAGCCTTCCCGAATATTATGCCCAAACATTTGATGGTAGGGACAGTAATATGGCCTGTCATCAAGGCCGACTTTTTCGGGTTTTCTTGGCTCTAGGAGGCAGAGCAAGTTGCAATTCATGGCGGCGATAAAGTATCCGCAGACTTGGTCTTCTTGGAACGAGTATACATTAGGCCTTCGTTCCACAAATTGGTTCCGCTTCGCCCCTTTCTGATCATCCCGCCTAGGCGGAGGCAGCCACTGATATGCAGGGGGCCCTTGACGATTCAGTGGTGGCCTGAGCGGTGGAGCAGGCATAGGGGCTGGCATGAGCGTGATAGAGGACGCTTCAGCTCTAACTGCTCCCTTTGTGGGAGCGTGTGAGGTTATTCAGGACTTCAAATTGGTCCGCTGCAGGGAGTCCTCAATTCTCTGGGAAATGGACGAGTTACGGTGGAAGCCAGTGGTGCACTCCACTGGTATGAGCGGTGTTCGCATCTCATCTCAAATATTATCAATGCATATGGCGAGAAACTCATCTTGAGGCATTGGAACATTCAGAGAGTAGGTCAGACCTTTCCATCTATCGATGAAATCTGAGACTGTCTCCTTCTCTCTCCGCTTGCAGTTTATGAGGTTGCTAACCGTTGTTTTAGGCAACGTTGAGCTGAAGTGGAATAGGAACTGCTGTCGAAGGTATTCCCACATTTTTATTGTCTGGGATGGCAGGCTCGTATACCAGACGAAGGAAGATCCTTACAAGGTCCTTATGAAGCACTTGAGTTTCACTGCTTCTTGATGTTCTGAAGTTCCCATCATAGGGTCGCAATATGATGTGTAGTGCATCAAGTTCTATTCCGGATCTCCTGATCCATTGAATATAGGAAATACAGGGCTCCCAAAATTTGGTGGAGGTGGTGTGTTGCTCACCCAATATGGGTAGGGATTCTGCTCTAGCTGTATCGGAGCGCGTCGAACTTCCATTGCTTCCAATTGAGCTATTAGTGCCTCGATGGTGTTGGTGAGACCCTGGTTTAAATCTTGTTGGGCCCAATCCTGGGTAGTTGTAGCCTGAGGCATTGCTTGAGGATCCATCTCGGTTGGTGCTAGGGGTGCATGTGTCATTTGTGACACCTTCGGAGGGTTTAGACATTCTCTCTCTAGTTGCTCCCTGAGTGGAGGGAAGTCTTGGTATTCATCCGGATCCACATTTAGTTAGTTGGATGGGTCGGGCGCCTTGTTGGGTGGCAGCCCTGACCATGCTTCTTTGGTGGGGAAAACCTTGGTCATTGAGGTGAACTTACTAGGAGTACATGATGGGGCTCCCCTTGAGATGCGCTTTCAATAAGGTGGTTTCTCTAGAGTAGCTCAGCGTTAAGCCACCTCAATTCTTTCATTTCCTCTTCCTGTCGAGCGAATCACTCTTTGAGCATAAGTGGGTCGTTTTTATCGAGAGATGGGGGCGGGTAAAGGGTAATAATTCCTTTGTTCTTATCCATATTGGGAGCTCTAAGGGTGAGAATAGGAAGGTTAGATAAATGGGAATCCATGTTTAGAATGACCCTCTGGTTCCGGGTGTGCACAGCTAGTAGTTCATTGTAGGTTGCAGCCTGACTGGAACCATCATTTCCCGATCCATCTGGATTTGCATCCTCATCGGAACTACCCATGGGGTTAGCCTCTATGGCGTTGATGGATGCATATCGCGGGGCGGAGAAGATTTCATCTTCCATATAGGAATAGGATCTCCTGTGTCTTTTACTGGTCTTACCACTTCTGTCCCGGGATTGCCTTCGGGTTCCTTGACTAAGGGTGTCACGGAGAGTTCTTTGATGTTCCCTTACGGTACACCTCACTATTGGAGGGGATGACGATTCTAACGATGGGATAGGGAAAGAACCTCTTCTTCTGATTGTCCTCCCTAGTCGAGAGAATATGGATTCTTGTGGGGGAGGTTATTGTTGAGGTGGTAAAAATTCCCCCAGCCCCGAGGGTTGGGGTTGGCTTCGTTCCTTTGAGGTTGTGTCTCTTCCAGTTTATAATGTTCCTACACTGGAATTTGTTGTTAAAAATTTCCCCAGCCCTACAGGCTGGGGTTGACCCTGGATTGCGGAAGTGGCTGCTGCTATCACTACCTTCCTGATCTTGTGTGCTCTCATTCGGGGGTGAACTGGGTTTGGTGCTGATTTCCTCGGTGAATCAATCCTTTATAAGGAGGTTGAAAATTACTGATGATTGGCCTCTCTTAGGCGAGAGGCCTTTTGTATGCTCTCGGTGGCCTAATTCATGAGTTCTTGAATGGCTTGTTCCCGTCGGTCCTGACACTTCTAGGACTTACTCAAGGCCTAACTCTGTTGGGTGTGTTGCCTTTCGCGAACTAGGAGACCACTCGATTTTCGTCTTGATGTGATGATGTTGTAGGACACCATGCTGAACGGGTTCTTCTGGGTGGGGAGCGGAGTAAAATGCAGAGCTCCATGTTCCCCCCATCCTCTGAAATGGACTCTTGTCGGAGCGTCATCTATGAGGTGGCACAACTGGTGCAGAACATGGAGGCAGGCTATCTCAACATTTCCTTTACGCCTCTCGGGTGTCTATTTCCATGCCAAAGGAAGAGCTTCCAGGTCAATATGATGCAGGAGGTCTCCTATTGTCTTGACATGGTCTACATACCCATCGTAGGGTAGGAATCTTGATTTCAGCTGATGGAGGGTTGTCCATATATTGTAGCAGATGCCATGAACACCATCTTCCAAAAACTATCTTGTTATGTTTAATTGAGAGGTGGACATGGGCCAAAACATAACTGTTATATCATCCCTAGCCAGTTGTTTCCTTAGGTGAAACATGTCGGCATATTCCTCTACTAGTGATTCCTCTACCCGGTTAGTCCAACTGAGATGCTCACTGATATTATGGTCGGAGGCCGTGGTAGGTGTTGAATTGTCACGTGGGCGATTACGAGGTGGTTTAGAAGATGAACATCGCCTCGAACCGTCTCTTGATTGAATAAGGGTGTTGTTAGTGATTGACTGGGAATCTGACATGCTTGATCCCGTCCTTCTAGGTGCCTCGGCATATGAGGGCTTTTCTTGTGATTGATTCGGTAGAGGGAGGACTTTCCTGTCGATATGATATGTCATCATGGGGAGGGCCTTCACAATGATGGTCGTAATGGAGAGGACTACCATTACTGCTTGATGCCTCACTACATAGATGAATTTTGGAGTGTATACCTTGGGGAGGACCTCCAAGGCATGTCACAGCAAGGGGAGGACCTTCTGGGTGCGTGGAGTTGCAGCGGCGAAGGCCTTCACAACAACTACCATCATGGTGAGGATGACCATCATAGTTTGATGTTCTATTTTCATCCTAGGGAGGACCTTAAAGCCACACTGCGACAAGGGGAGGACCTTCTTGTTGCTTTGGGACACTACGGGGAGGACCTTCTCAATGGCGGTCGTGGTGGCGTGGACTACCATCACAGCTGCTGCAATGATGAGGACTACCATTACAGCTACCGTATGGAGAATATCTCTGGGGTACACCCTAGGGAGGGCCTTCAGAATGTACCGCAAAGAGGGGAGGGCCTTCTCATTTCTTGACATCTCTATGGGGAGTACCTCCATTATCAGGGTGGCGAGGACTACCACCGTGATCTGATGCCCAGCTGTACAGAGTGTCATTGCAACGTAACCTCTATGGAGGACCATTAGGGAAGTCTACGACAAGGGTAGGGCCTTCTTTTCATGATGAGATGTCACTGCTGGGAGGGCCTCCATAGTTTTGACTATGATAGCGAGGACTACCATCATAATCTGTGGTCCCGATGCATGGAGAGTATTTGAAGCATATACCCCGGGGAGGACCTTCAGGGTGGACCACAACAAATGGAGGGCCTTCTTACTGCTCGATCTTCTGGTCACGTGGAGGGTTTCTTTGACTCGCATCAAAAGGGTAGATCTCGTGATCGATCTTTATATTCCCGTGGGGGAGGCCCCCATGGGTGCTCTGGGTAGGACCTTCAGAGCTGCTGGTAGCGAGATTGCGGGGAGGACCTTTGCAACCACTACTGCCGCTCCCATAATATGATAATGGGATAACAGGGTTCTGAACCTTTTATATGCTCTTAGTGGCATTAGGAACTCTAGCTTCCAGCAGAATGGAGTCATGAACCTGGTCTTTATTTTCCAGCTGCCTTCGGCGCGTTCGGGGCACTTTTTTGCGGGCAGCGGGGACCGTCTGCTATTGAAAACAGCCTTAACCTTTGGGTCCCTGTCTAATTGGGTCTTGTGATGTTTCCGGGATACGACGACAAACATCATGACTTTTTGATTGGATATACGCCTGCTCTAGAGAATCCACCGTGATGGAAGGGTGTCCCCCAATTGGAACGAGTGAAGATGCTCGATCTGGTTTCCCTTGCGTCACGGAATATGGCCGGAGACCCTCCTGGGCTGAAGCAGGGATGCAGATTTCCTCCGAGGTGGATATCTCGTCTCTTAGATGAGTCGCCTCAATTGGGGAGATGTGCTCATGGGCCCGAGTCCTTGATGTTTCCGTTGATGCAATTACATTCTGGAAATTCACCAATATATGATCTGGGATCGATACCTACTCCTCCATCATTGACAGGATATGAAGAGAGACATCTTTGGCTGGAACGTGTATGAAGGCTCATTATAGTATTAGAGTAGGAATATCCTGCTCTGGTCCTTCGGTGGTCAGTGGGTACTAACAATTCTCTTGTGTCGGGGAAGGTGAACGAATCTGCCCCTGGGCCGAGATATGCTGGTTTAACTCTCTGTTTTCCGCCACATCGGGATGGCGGACTTTACTTGCATCTACAGGGAGATGGCTCTGCATATATCAGTTTCCCCCCGTATCAAGTTGGTGGCCTTTTTTGGCAGGGAGACGTGCCCGCCTATTAATTGCTGCCACATCTCGATGGCGGACTTTGCTGATCGCTACCACATCAGGATGGTAAGCGTCAGAAGCATCTGCTAGGAGTTGTTCATACAGGTGCTGGGTTGCCACCACGTCTGGTTGGTGTGCTTCATGACCCTGGGCAGGGAGAGGTGCCTACTAGGTAGGCTCCGTCCTACGTGAGCGGCGGGCTTGAAGGAGCCCGGCGGGGATGCACACCTGCTCGTATAGTGCCGCCATGTCTGGATGGCAGGCTTTGGAGGAAAAAACAGGTGTATGTGCCTGTTCGTGGTACATATCCGTGACTGGGTAGCAAAGCTCATCCTCAGGGAAAAGGGTGATGACCGGTCCATGGTTGTACGTTTCCCGCCCTCGATGAGCGGGCCGAGGGGATTGAGCTCAGGGAGCATGGGCCTGGATCCTTGGGGCGATATCCTCCTTAGCATGAGGATGTTGAGTCGCGGCATGACCGCGATGACGTCTTCCAGCTGGGGACTTGGAGCGGAACCTCCTTTCAGCAGGGATGATTTCCTTAGCGTCGACCTCATCCGCCTCCCTAAGATAAGGGAGGTACGTGTTGTCCCGTTCCGGGGATAGACTCCCAAAACGGTTGGAGACAGCAACATGGGACGTCTGGATTTTCCTTCGTGGCCGCTGCTGGGTGGGCGACTGGAGGGTCTTGGTAGATTGGAGGGCGTGCATGGCTGCCTCCGCCGTCGGGAGAGTACCATTCACGTGGTACTCTCGAATAAACACATCACAGACCCAATGTTGAAGATGCTGGGTAGGTGACGAGGTACTCTGTTGGTAAGGATGTCTGGTCATTTCTTTGTTGGAAGAACACACCTGTGAGTTCCTTCAGGATGCCATTGTATTGAAGGGAGTTCTGTGTAGTACCTGTAATTTTTTTTAACAAATACAAATATAAAACCCATCAAAGAAGCATCTCAGGATCCCATGCATAATTAATGACCTTTCTTGGCCCTCCTTGGGAGTATAAAGGGGGTACATAGTGTGATTAGGTTAAATCCGTCATTCTTGGTAAAAGTTTAACGTCGGGTTCACCATTTTTTGTTTTGGATCGGTTTCAAAACGCCCAATGGTTCTATATCCGATGATGCGTGGAACTGCTTTCCGAAGGTAGGCGTTTGCTGAGAGATTTGGCCAGCGACACTTAAGAACTCACATTGGTCGAGAGGATGGGAGGTCGGGCTCATCACACTCTTTTTGGGGAAATTATTGCTTGTTCTGGGACACTCTTATAGATTTAAGATGTATTCATATGTTCACGAATCTTTGGTTTATACCCAATCATTGTATCCACTGATTACTCTGGTTGGCAATGGTCAGCTGAACGTAGGGGTTAGGAATCATTTCGACCAAAGGTTCACAATCCCTCATTGGATTAATGACTCCGAAGAATTTGGACTCATTGAAACGGTGTTGTTTTAAAGCCTCATGACTAGGCACTCTTGAGTTTGTTGTCATCCAGGGGGAAAAGATAATGACTTAGGCATCTAGATCGAACCCGTGATACAGGAATCATTCGTATACTCCTGAGAGGAATCAGAATCCACGTAGTTCAGTTTGGTATGGGGCTTACGCTACAGGATGCCCAGGGTTAGTGCGGTGAACTGACATGAAGGTAGTTGGATCAACCAGTTGTTGGGATTGAACCTCAGGGAGGCTTCCTACGTACCCTACCTAGGATACAGGGATCAAATTCCAAATTGTTCAAATGAGAGTGTCAGGTAACTGACGTGAATGTGGACCTGGGGGTCCGATGGTGATTGGGCCTGAACCTCTTAGAGGCTTCCTACGTATCCCTGTGGTGGGGAATCAAAGTCCACGCAGTTAGAATTATCTTGGAGCTTACACTCTAAGGAGGCCCATGGTGTGAATTGGGGCTTACACACTGAGGAGGCCCATGGTGTGAATTGGGGGTTACACTCTGAGGAGGACCATGGCGGGAATTGGGGGTTACACTTTGAGGAGGCCCATGGTGTGAATTGGGGCTTACACTCTGAGGAGGCCCATGGCGTAAATTAGGGATTACACTCTCAGGAGGCCCATGGCGTGAATTGGGGCTTACAATTTGTAGAGACTCGAATCTTGACGTACATGGACATTACATTACTTTTGTGGAATACTTAATACATAACAAAAATAGACACACAAGGACCGTAATAGTTTAGTGTCTTTGGAAACTCGTAATATAAACAACTAATCATGTTAAAAGATCTTCAACATCTCCCATAACGATCTTCCCCTTTTTGTTTCCTTACCTAAAACCTTTCTTTATTTCCTGGGGAAAATGAAATATAAAAAGGGTGAGCTCAAATGATCAATAAGGGAAAACATAGAGAACATAAATCAATCCATAAACATTTGAAAGCAAAAACTTGAACATGAAATCTAAAGATTAAAACCTTGAGCAAAGACATAAATCTTGGAAGTACGTAAGGCATATATCATATAGGAACATCAATCACGATAAAATAGCATGGGAATAAAACATGTAATTGTGGAAACCATTCAGCACATGTTATGAATTCCATAGTAGCCAAGACATTGCTGCCAAGACCATCTTAGTGGACAAAGTCCCATTCTGAATCGAGTTCACTCCTCATTTCAGTCCCGTAACACTGAACCGGTTCAACATACCATTCCATCCATGTCTACCTCATGAGATATAAATCCTTATCCAATGAATTGGAGGGAGATATAGGTCCCAACCATCTCATAATTAAATCATTCTTACTGGTGCCACAAAATAAAAATACATCATTCACAATAACCCAACGAATAAAATGGGTTTCATAAACATCGTCTCGTCATCACATAATCCATATAAAATAAATGGATATAATTTTATAATAAGAAAAGTGAAACCATGTAAATCATAGAGACATGATACTTGAAACATACACATATGAAATAATGTCATCTTGGATGAAAAATGGTTTTGATAAAACAGTTGAAATGAATTCTTGAGGAAAATATCCTTTTTTCTTCAAAATCAATTTCTTTTCACAAAACGTAATGCAATTTTAAAAGAAAGAGATTTTGTTGAAAATAGTCATGAAATATTTTGGAGGAAGTTTCATGAAAATAAGGCTTTATAAAACCGTAAAAATCCTTTCATGCCGTATATGTTAAAAAACATTCTTCTCGTACTTTTGCCGAAAAATCCAAAAAAGTGCCTCCTAAAAGAAAGATTCCTTCCATACGATGTGGTAAAAGTAGAAACGGGTAAAAATGAATTTAAACATACATCGAAGAAAATTAAAAATTTTATAAAATCATTTTGATATCATATGGACATGGATAATAAACATAACCCCAGTAAATACTTACAAATAAACAATCTCGGATAAGAATGAGATTGGAAAAAATTATCCCTTACCTTATGTCCGATATGCTTTGTATGTATCCGAACCTCCTGTATAATGATTTAAATAATGTCATTGAGTTATTACAGAATCATATTCATTGTTATGATATCATATATGGTTCCCTTATGACTTTATATTACCTGTTCTTTTGTAAATTCCATGTTAAAGAGTGTTTTGGGTAAAATCGTTTCATTTGTCGTCCGTGTTTTGACTTGTAATTATTCATATGATTACTTAGATCATGATTACTTAATTATAGAATATAAAATATGATTTATATATAATATATATTCAGAATATACATATATATAATAGATCGATAAATGGAAAGAAATACACCGTTCATGGAGACGGTAGGTCATACGTACGCATGAACGCTGTTTTCGTTTCCTTATTGAGTTGAATGTAATTAAGTAGATGCCATAAATATATATATATATACATAATTACAGTATCTTTATAATTTAATATGTTTCATTATTATTGCTTATATATACTTTATAATCATTCTTAAATGGTTAACATGGAGAATGAATCTCATCGCGTCGTGGAGACGGTAGTCCGTACGTACGCACGAGCGATGATATCATTTCAATAATTATTGAATTGAATTAGACTGGATGATACAATATATCAGAATCAGTATGATGCTATAATAACTATGTATAGTTATTATTTACACCATTATACCCATCGATGTAAGGTGTTGGTGGAAAAACAGATTACACCACAGCGTGGAGATGGTATTTTGTACGTACGCACGCGTGGTGATTTTGTTTTCCGTAGGATGGATAGAAGGTGAAATGAGGTTTTTTCATATTTATAATCAAATATTAGTATATTAGTGATACTGATGTTATTACTTTATAATTAAACAACTAAATAAGAAGATGATGAAGAAGAAAGAAGCTTGAAAGAATCGGTAGAAGAAATTACCTCTTCCTCGATACGCCTCTTTGGAACCTCCTCTTAGGGCACTATGATTGGTCTTTGAAGTATAACAGGACCTCTAGGATGTTTCTAGGGAAGTGTATAAGATAAATTGGCAGGGTTTTCCCGAGCTTGAAGGCTCAAAGTGGTGTGAGGAAGAGAGAGAGGAAGTTCCCTTTTATAAGGGAGGAGAGAGGCACCTTTGGAAATCTTAAAAATATTAATTTATAATAAATCTAACCCCACTTAAAAACCTCAAAAAATGACTCATCTTAGAATACTAGATTATATAGGGTTGTAATCTCATCAACCAATAAAATTTAGACATGTTAGGAAATTATTTTAAACATTATCAACTTGATTTATCCTTACTTAATCAATTTAATTTTATTTGTGGTAATAATATTCTAAATTTTAAATTATAACAAATAAATACTTATTTGTTGTGAATTGTCAATAAGTAGATAATTTATTACATTTTAGACAATATAAATATAAATTTGTAATTTTTATATATTGTTGTAATTTTTAAACAATTTTATAATATGTTATTTTTATAAAATAACAATAGTGTCAATTTTGACAATATTCACTTATATGAATTTAAATAATATATATACAGAAGATATGTTCGAAATAAAAGCTTTAATAGATTAATAAATGGTCATATGTGTCTATAAAATTAGTGGATAACATTAAATAGTTCATATAATATTTATTTTATTATTTTTAAAACAATTTATTTGGTTTATCTCTTAATAAAATAATTACTACAACATTTTTGTATAATTAATTAATATACATATTTGTTGCATAAAAATTAAATGTAAAATCCTATGATTAAGATAAATATATTAACGTTTACAATACTACTTTGACCAGAATTTATCATCCTAAAATCACAATATTTAAATTGTTATATTTATTAAATTATGAAGGTGAAAACTTTGGCATCATTTAAAATAAAATAGTATAAGTGTCATAATCGCTTTTATAAGGCTCCAAATAGTCAAATATTCGACCATTGGATGATTATGGTTTAACTTTACATGAAAAATAAGCTTTGTTCAGGGTTTTGTGACTTTTATGGTTACTATTAGTTTAATAAAAATTATATTCTTGATTTTTCACTAGATAAACAATTTCTGCATCACTATTGTGTCACAATTAATGCTATTTATTTAATCCCTAAAAATTATAAATAAATTCATATGATATAGATAATTTCATTATATTTCATGAGACTATTCATGTTCCAAGTTTCATGAAGTTTATCACTAAATTAAAATTAATATACTTATAAGATTTAAGAGAGTGAGATGTTGTCATTTTCTTTGGTTTTAATAATAATTAAATTATTTTCATGGAAAAAAGTCCATTAAATGATTCTAATCTGATACTTAGATGATATGGGTCTAAGTTTAGTCATCCAATAGGATTTTGTCAGCTGTTAGGTTAATTTTATAATCTTATATTTACCCTTAATTACCCGATTTACCTTTAACTATGGTAAATAAAATTTACCGTAGTTACTATTCATAAAGCCCAAAAATAAAAAGTAGCTTATTAACATAATTTGGACCCACTGATTCAAAATTTGGAATCCATTTTTCCAAATTCAATACAAAAAAGTTTCAGAAATTAAATTAAAATTAATCCCGTTGTCGAAAGAAAACGGGTTTTTGTTTAAAACATTGCAAAAGATTGAATTGATTTAACCTACGAATTCAAGGTAAAATCAATGCTAATGACACAAATTATATTAAATGGTAAAAATATATTCTATTTATACTATAAAACCATTCAATATTATAATTTAACCACATAAATTATTATGATGAAAAAAGTTGTTTTTAATTAAAATATAGCGTGTTTTTACTATTCATTAAAATATGAAAGTTATCAGAATAATATGAAAATTTTATCCAAGGTAAAATTTTATATCCTTATTCCAAAGAATAATTTTATTTTGTATAATTGAACTTATAAACATGTCAAATTCTATATTTAATGTGGGTGTGCCATCAAAAGGCGTCAAAACTGCATTTTTTGAAAAATACTAATTTTACCCGAAAAAATTATTTTGTTCACATAAAATGTTTTAGAAAATTTATAAGATGAATAATAATGTTATAAAAATCAAAATTTGGTTAATACTCTTCATAACGGCTAGTTCGTGATAATATTATAACCATATATCATTGTTTAGTGAAACCCGATATTGCGTACAACACACGCTATCGAGGAAGGTTGTGATTGTGTGTAATGAAAGCCAAGTTAGGGTTGCGTGTAGTGAAAGACTCCTTTGTTGTTGTGTATAACAAAATCCAACCATATTTCATTTATACATTGAATATATATATATACACTCAATGTTGCGTAGAATAACTTCTATCAAATAAACGTAAAATTGTGTATAACATGATCCAAGAATTGTGTTGCGTATACTGCAAGCTAATACAGTGTTGCATATAGCACAAGATAATCTTGGTGTAGCATAAAAAACATGACATCAAATAAATTAAAAATAATACTTATCATAAAAATATCAGGGTGTTACATTCTACCCCCCTTAAAATGAATTTCACCCTCGAAATTCGTCGGGGTTATAAATGGTTTGTTACTTGATAATTTCATTCATTGAAACCCACATCGTATAAAGGAATGCTAAAACTTAATTTAAAAAAGTGAAGTATGAAACATAACGGTTGCCCAAATTAACTAATCACTAGTTTTCCACATAGAAGATCATAGGTGAAAACATAGATATGGAGGAGAAATATAATGATCTTGTTCGGATGGAGAGTGGTAGAGAACATGGCTATGAAAAAGCCAACAATAACAAAGCCATAGATTTGTGATGATCTAAGGTACCATCTGATTCATCAGATATAAGAGCACTAGGACAACATTTTTGGTTTTCAATATCATTTCCCTAAAGTTGAAATTTTGAATTAGAAGAAATACTTGCTTGATTTTGGTACAATCTCACTGTTGTTCGTGCTTTGAACAATTTCAACTTCATATCTTAAATAAATGATGTTGAAATTTTTATTCGTGAAGTGCTAATAGATCATGTGACAGACTGATGGGTCATTCCATCTGTTTCAAACAAAAGGTTAACAAAAGTTATCAAATATACATAAGTCCATCTATGGTGAGGTTAATCATATTCGATTCCAAAAATGAACTTATACTTCATATATCATACCTTTTAATAAAATAAAACTAATTTCTACTAACCAGGGGCTTCTTGTAGGCTAGTGGGATGCGATAGAGGTCAGTCGCACTTCAGTTGTGGGTTCGATTCCCACAGCATTGTCCGACGCGATGGGATGTCTCCCGTCCTGCAGGTTGTCCTTTTTCTAAAAATACATTACTATAACATCCCATCAATAATATCAAAAAAAGTTATAGCCTTAAAAAATACTAAATTATATCCATCATAATCCATTTCAAATATTTAGGGTTATCCTAAATACTTATGTCCAAGCTTATAGTATAAAAAAACAATTACTAGAAATGTCATTTACCGAGCATGTGAATTCCTTCATTTGTCCCCGATATATCTTGTTGATCACATTCCAATAATGTGAATACCTTAATCATGTATTCTCTTGAAACATGAATTACCATAGAACCTTAGAGAAAAAATGAATTCTGTCAAAAGTTAACTCTTTCCACATTCAAAAATTCCAAATAAAATCTATATACTCAAATAATGATATCACTTTGTCCTTTTATCAGCAATGAGCTGATGAATACAATCAAACATCTCATTATCTTCTTATCCCTTCATTACGTGCATATCATCTACTTTCCAAAAATATCTGAATAACCTTTCATGGTTACCGGTACCATTCAACATATACTTTCAAATACTTTAGGAAAAACAATATTGTAACAATCCTTAGATGATTCTTTATTCCATATTACCATTAACTATACAACATAACTCTTGAGAAACATACAATCATTCCACTACCTTCTTAAACAACTGACTGAGCTTCAACACTTCTTCCATCTCATATATCATTTGTAGTCTCCTCATCATCATCCACATAAATACTACCCATATGACCATGCTGATTCTCTTCATTAGATTTTACCTTAGGGCATTTGTTTGCATAATTCATGTACATTACACATTTAAAACATCTAATCATAGTTGATGTCGTAGAAATACCATTATCCTTGTCCATAGTGTTAACTGAACCTTTTCTTTTGCACTTACTAGATTTGTGTCCTTCTTTTCCACACCCAAAGCATCTTCCAGGTCCTTTGAAACAATCTCCCTGATGCCTCTTCCCACATGATTTACATGAGGTAAATTGAACTTTCTTTCCTCTATGATCATCATGAAACTCCATCTTTCTCTTATTATCTGAGTCGGGATACTTACCAAAGTTGAGATTATTGATCATATTATGAGATTTCTGATTAGGCATAATAACGATGTTTGGACTTCCAAATCCCGTTTCATTTGGTTGCTCATGGAGAATAACATTCCATTGTCCATAATATCCTCCATTATCTTGAATCTTCCTGTTTCCGTCCATTTTCTAAAACCCAAAAAGAATATTCTGAGATGAAAAAATCATGCTAGGGAAATCAACTTAGTAAAGGGGGATTACCCTCAATATCTAACATCTTAGGTTAAATTCTAAGATCGTTACCGTAGTTCTAGGACTATATCCTATACGTATACTTATCCTTAGGCACATACCTAAACATACCATAGAAATATCTTTAGGGATCTCACTAACGTTTTCACATCCTAGTTTCCAAAGGTTGACTAAACCTTTCCTCTGATACCAACTGTAGATACCCAAAGCTTGATGTACATGGACATTACATTACTTTTTCGAAATACTTAATACATAACAAAAACAGACACACAAGGACTATAATAGTTTAGTGTCTTTGGAAACTCGGAATATAAACAACTAATCATGTTGAAAGATCTTCAACATCTCCCATAACAATCTTCCCCTTTTTGTTTCCTTACCTAAAACCTTTCTTTATTTCCTGGGGAAAATAAAACATAAAAAGGGTGAGCTCAAATGCTCAGTAAGGGCAAACATAGAGAACATAAAACAATCCATAAACATTTGAAAGAAAAAACATGAACATGAAATATAAACATTAAAACCTTGAAAAAAGACATAAATCTTGGAAGTACGTAAGGCATATATCATAAAGGAACATCAATCACGATAAAATAGCATGGGAATAAAACATGTGATTGTGGAAACCATTCAGCACATGTTATGATTTCCATAGTAGCCAGAGCATTGCTTCCAAGACCATCTTAGTGGACAAAGTCCCTTTCTGAATCGAGTTCACTCCTCGTTTCAGTCCTGTAACACTGAACTAGTTCAACTTACCATTCCAGACATGTTTATCTCATGAGATATAAATCTTTATCCAATGCATTGGAGGGAGATATAGGTCCCACCCATCTCATAATTAAATCATTCTTACTGGCGCCACAAAATAAAAATACATCATTCATAATAACCCAACGTATAAAATGGGTTTCAAAAACATCATATCGTCATCACATAATCCATATAAAAGAAATGGATATAATTGCATAATAAGAAATTTGAAACAATGTAAATCATAGAGGCATGATACTTGAAACATACACATATGAAATAATGTCATCTTAGATGAAAAATGGTTTTGATAAAACACTTGAAATGAATTCTTGAGGAAAATATCCTTTCTTATTCAAAATCAATTTCTTTTCACAAAATGTCATGCAATTTTAAAAGAAAGAGATTTTGTTGAAAATAGTCATGAAATATTTTGTAGGAAGTTTCATGAAAATAAGGCTTTATAAAACCGTAAAAATCCTTTCATGCCGTATATGTTAAAAAAACATTCATCTCGTACTTTTGCTGAAGACGCCAAAAAACTGGCTCCTAAAAGAAAGATTCCTTCCATACGATGTGGTAAAAGTAGAAAAGGGTAAAAATGAATTTAAACAAACAAGGAAGAAAATTAAAAATTTTATAAAAACATTTTGAGATCATATGGACATGGATAATAAACATAACCCCAGTAAATACTTACAAATAAACAATCTCGGATAAGAATGAGATTGGAAAAAATTATCCCTTACCTTATGTCCGATATGCTTCATATGTATCCGAACCTCCTGTATAATGATTTAAATAATTTCATTGAGTTATTACAGAATCATATTCATTGTTATTATATCATATATGGTTCCCTTATGACTTTATATTACCCGTTCTTTTGTAAATTCCATGTTAAAGAGTGTTTTGGGTAAAATCGTTTCATTTGTCGTTCGTGTTTTGACTTGTAATTATTCATATGATTACTTAGATCATGATTACATAATTCTAGAATATAAAATATGATTTATATATAATATATATTCAGAATATACATATATATAATAGATTTATAAATGGAAAGAAATACACCGTTCATGGAGACGGTAGGCCGTACGTACGCATGAACGTTGTTTTCGTTTCCTTATTGAGTTGAATGGAATTAAGTAGATGACATACACACACACACACATATATATATATATAATTCCAATAGATTTATAATGTAATATATTTAATTATTATTTCTTATATATACTTTATAATCATTCTTAAATGGTTAACATGGAGAATGAATCTCATCGCGTCGTGGAGACGGTAGTCCGTACGTACGCACAGGCGATGATATCGTTTCAATAATTATTGAATTGAGTTGGAATGGATGATACAATATATCAGAATCAGTATGATGTTATAATAACTATGTGTAGTTATTCTTTACACCATTATACCCATCCATGTAAGGTGTTGGTGGAAAAACAGATTACACCACAGCGTGGAGATGGTATTCCATACGTACGCACGCGCGGTGATTTTGTTTTCCGTAGGATGGATAGAAGGTGAAATGGGGTTTTTTCATATTTATAATAAAATATTAGTATATTAGTGATACTTATGTTATTAATTTATAATTAAACAACTAAAGAATAAGAATTTTAAGAAGAAATAAGCTTGAAAGAATCGGTAGAAGAAATTACCTCTTCTTCGATACGCCTCTTTGGAACCTCCTCTTAGGGCACTAAGATTGGTCTTTGAAGTAGAACAGAACCTCTAGTATGTTTCTAGGGAAGTGTAGAAGATAAATTGGCAGGGTTTTTCTGAGCTTGAAGGCTCAATGTGGTGTGAGGAAGAGAGGGAGGAGGTTCCCTTTTATAAGGGAGGAGATGGGCACCTTTGGAAATCTTAAAAATAATAATTTATAATAAATCTAACCCCACTTAAAAACCTCAAAAAATGACTCAAATTAGAATAATAGATTATATAGGGTTTTAATCTCATCAACCAATAAAATTTATACATGTTAGGAAATTATTATAGACATTATCAACTTGATTTATCCTTACTTCATCAATTTAATTATATCTGTGGTAATAATATTCTAAATTTTAAATTATAAAAAATAATAACTTATTTGTTGTGAATTTTCCATAAGTGGATAATTTATTACATTTTAGACCATATAAATATAAATTTGTAATTTTTATATATTTTTGTAATTTTTAAACAATTTTATAATATGTTATTTTTATTAAATAACAATAGTGTCAATTTTGACAATATTCACTTATATGAATTTAAATAATATATATACAGAAGATATGTTCGAAATAAAAGCTTTAATAGATTAATAAAAGGTCATATGTATCTAGAAAATTAGTGGAGAACATTAAATAGTTCATATAATATTTATTTTATTATTTTTAAAACCATTTATTTGGTTTATCTCTTAATAAAATAATTACTACAACATTTTTGTATAATTAATTAATATACTTATTTGTTGCATAAAAATTAAAAGTAAAATCCTATGATTAAGATAAATCTATTAAATTTTACAATACTACTTTTACAAGAATTTATCATCCTAAAATCACAATATTTAAATTGTTATATTTATTAAATTTTGAAGGTGACAACTTTGGCATCATTTAAAATAAAATAATATAAGTTTCATAATCGCTTTTATAAGGCTTTTAATAGTCAAATATTCTACCATTGGATGATTATGGTTTAAATTTACATGAAAAATACGCTTTGGTCAGGGTTTTGTGCCTTTTATGGTTAATATTAGTTTAATAAAAACTATATTCTTGATTTTTCACTAGATAATCAATTTCTGCATCACTATTATGTCACAATTAATGCTAATTATTTAATCCCTAAAAATTATAAATAAATTAATATGATGTAGATAATTTCATTATATTTCATGAGACTATTCATGTTCAAAGTTTCATGAAGTTTATCACTAAATTAAAATTAATATACCTATAAGATTTAAGAGAGTGAGATGTTGTCACTTTCTTTGGTTTTAATAATAATTAAATTATTTTCATGGAAAAAAGTCCATTAAATGATTCTAATCTGATACTTAGGTGATATGGGTCGACTTTTAGTTATCCAATAGGATTTTTTCAGGTGTTAGGTTAATTTTATAATCTTATATTTACCCTTAATTACCCGATTTACCTTTAACTATGGTAAATAAAATTTACCGTAGTTACTATTCATAAAGCCCAAAAATAAAAATTAGCTTATTAACATAATTTAGACCCACTGATTAAAAATATGGAATCCATTTTTCCAAATTCAATACAAAAAAGTTGCAGAAATTAAATTAAAATTAATCCCGTTGTGGAAAGAAAAACAGGTTTTTGTTTAAAACATTGCAAACGATTGAATTGATTTAACCAACGAATTCAAGGTAAAATCAATGCTAATGACATAAATTATATTAAATGGTAAAAATATATTCTATTTATACTCTAAAACCATTCAATATTATAATTTAACCACATAAATTATTATGATGAAAAAATTTGTTTTTAATTAAAATATAGCGTGTTTTTACTATTCATTAAAATATGAAAGTTATCAGAATAATATGAAAATTTTATCCAAGGTAAAATTTTATATCCTTATTCCAAAGAATAATTTTATTTTGTAAAATTGAACTTATAAACATGTCAAATTCTAGATTTAATGTGGGTGCGCATCAAAAGGCGGCAAAACTGGATTTTTTGAAAAATATTAATTTTACCCGAAAAAATCATCTTGTTCACATAAAATGTTTTAGAAAATTTATAAGATGAATAATAATGTTATAAAATTCAAAATGTGGTTAATACTATTCATAACGGCTAGTTTGTGATAATATTATAACCACATTTCATTGTTTAGTGAAACCCGGTATTGCGTACAACACACGCTATCGAGGAAGGTCGCGATTGTGTGTAATGAAAGCCAAGTCAGGGTTGCATGTAGTGAAAGACTCCTTTGTTGTTGCATATAACAAAATACAACCATATTTCATTTATACATTGAATATTTATATATATATATACACTCAATGTTGCGTAGAATAACTTCTATCAAATGAACTTAAAATTGTGTATAACACGATCCAAGAATTGTGTTGCGTATACTGCAAGCTAATACGGTGTTTCATATAGTACAAGATAATCTTGGTGTAGCATAAAACACATGACATCGAATAAATTAAAAATAATACTTACCATAAAAATCTCAGGGTGTTACATTCTACACCCCTTAAAATGAATTTCACCCTCGAAATTCGTCGGGGTTATAAATGGTTTGTTACTTGAGAATTTCTTTCATTGAAACCCACATCGTAAAAAGGAATGCTAATACTTAATTTTAAAAAGTGAAGTATGAAACATAACGGTTGCAAAAATTAACTCATCACTAGTTTTCCACATAGAAGATCATAGGTGAAAACATAGATATGGAGGAGAAATCTAATGATCTTGTTCTGATGGAGAGTGGTAGAGAACATGGCTATAAAAAATCCAACAATCCCAAACCCATATATTTGTGATGATCTAAGGTGCCATCTGATTCATCGGATATAAGAGCACTAGGAAAACATTTTTGGTTTTCAATATCATTTCCCTAAAGTTGAAAATTTTGAATTAGAAGAAATACTTGCTTGATTTTGGTACAATCCCACTGTTGTTCGTGCTTTGAACAATTTCCACTTCATCTCTTAAATAAATGATGGTGAATTTGTTATTCGTGAAGTGCTAATAGATCATGTGACAGAATGATGGGTCATTCCATCTGTTTCAAACAAAAGGTTAACGAAAGTTATCAAATATACATAAGTCCATCTATGGTGAGGTTAATAATATTCGATTCCAAAAATGAACTTATACTTCATATATCATACCTCTTAATAAAATAAAACTAGTTTCTACTAACCAGGGCCTTCCTGTAGGCTAGTGGTAGGCGATAGATGTCAGTCGCACTTCGGTTGTGGGTTCGATTCCCACAGCATTGTCCAACGCGATGGGATGTCGCCCATCCTGCAGGTTGTCATTTTTCTAAAACTACATTACTATAACATCCCATCAATAATATCGAAAAAAGTTATAGCCTTAAAAAATACTAAATTATATCCATCATAATCCATTTCAAATATTTAGGGTTATCCTAAATACTTATGTCCAAGCTTATAGTATAAAAAACAATTACTAGAAATGTCATTTACCGAGCATGTGAATTCCTTCATTTGTCCCCGATATATCTTGTTGATCACAATCCAATAATGTGAATACCTTAATCATGTATTCTCTTGAAACATGAATTACCATAGAACCTTAGAGAAAAAATGAATTTTGTCAAAAGTTAACTCTTTCCACAATCAAAAATCCCAAATAAAATCTACATACTCAAATAATGATATCACTTTGTCCTTTTATCAGCCATGAGCTCATGAATACAATCAAACATCTCATTATCTTCTTATCCCTTCATTACGTGCATATCATCTACTTTCCAAAAATATCTGAATAACCTTTCATGGTTACCGGTACCATTCAACATATACATTCAAATAATTTAGGAAAAACAATAGTGTAACAATCATTAGATGATTCTTTATTCCATAGTACCATTAACTATACAACATAACTCTTGAGAAACATACAATCATTCCACTACCTTCTTAAACAACTGACTGAGCTTCAACACTTCTTTCATCTCATATATCATTTTTAGTCTCCTCATCATCATCCAAATAAATACTACCCATATGACCATGCTGATTCTCTTCATTAGATTTTCCCTTAGGGCATTGGTTTGCATAATTCATGTACATTCCACATTTAAAACATCTAATCATTGTTGATGTCGTAGAAATACCATTATCCTTGTCCATAGTGTTAACTGAACCTTTTCTTTTGCACTTACTGGCTTTGTGTCCTTCTTTTCCACACCCAAATAATCTTTCAGGTCCTTTGAAACAATCTCCCTGATGCCTCTTCCCACATGATTTACATGAGGTAAATTGAACTTTCTTTCCTCTATGATCATCATGAAACTCCATCTTTCT
Source organism: Viscum album (assembly GCA_963277665.1). NCBI lineage: Eukaryota > Viridiplantae > Streptophyta > Magnoliopsida > Santalales > Viscaceae > Viscum > Viscum album. The sequence continues at coordinate 838,478,404 of OY728123.1, forward strand.
CTTATTATCTGAGTCTGGATACTTACCAAAGTTGAGATCATTGATCATATTATGAGATTTTTGATTAGGCATAATAACAATGTATGGACTTCCAAATCCCGATTCATTTGGTTGCTCATGGAGAATATCATTCCATTGTCCATCATATCCTCCATTATCTTGAATCTTCATGTTTCCATCCATTTTCTAAAACCCAAAAATAATATTCTGAGATGCAAAAATCATGCTAGGGAAAACAACATAGTAAAGGGGGAGTACCCTCAATATCTGACATCTTAGGTTAAATTCTATGATCGTTACCGTAGTTCTAGGACTATATCCTATACGTATACTTATCCTTAGGCACATACCTAAACATACCTTAGAAATATCTTTAGGGATCTCACTAACGTTTTCACATCCTAGTTTCCAAAGGTTGACTAAACCTTTCCTCTGATACCAACTGTAGAGACCCGAAGCTTGATGTACATGGACATTACATTACTTTTGCGGAATACTTAATACATAACAAAAACAGACACACAAGGACCGTAATAGTTTAGTGTCTTTGGAAACTCGGAATATAAACAACTAATCATGTTGAAAGATCTTCAACATCTCCCATAACAATCTACGCCTTTTTGTTTCCGTACCTAAAACCTTTCTTTATTTCCTGGGTAAAATAAAACATAAAAAGGGTGAGCTCAAATTCTCAGTAAGGGAAAACATAGAGAACATAAAACAATCTATAAACATTTGAAAGCAAAAACTTGAACATGAAATCTAAACATTAAAACCTTGAAAAAAGACATAAATCTTGGAAGTACGTAAGGCATATATCATAAAGGAACATCAATCATGATAAAATAGCATGGGAATAAAACATGTAATTGTGTCAACCATTCATCGCATGTTATGATTTCCATAGTAGCCAAGGCATTGCTTCCAAGACCATCTTAGTGGACAAAGTCCCTTTCTGAATCGAGTTCACTCCTCGTTTCAGTCCTGTAACACTGAACCGGTTCAACTTACCATTCTAGCCATGTTTATCTCATGAGATATAAATCTTTATCCAATTCATTGGAGGGAGATATAGGTCCCACCCATATCATAATTAAATCATTCTTACTGGTGCCACAAAATAAAAATACATCATTCATAATAACCCAACGTATAAAATGGGTTTAAAAAACATCATCTCGTCATCATATAATCCATATAAACGAAATGGATATAATTTCATAATAAGAAATGTGAAACAATGTAAATAATAGAGGCATGATACTTGAAACATACACATATGAAATAATGTCATCTTAGATGAAAAATGGTTTTGATAAAACACTTGAAATGAATTCTTGAGGAAAATATCCTTTCTTATTCAAAATCAATTTCTTTTCACAAAACATCATGCAATTTTAAAAGAAATAGATTTTGTTGAAAATAGTCATGAAATATTTTGGAGGAAGTTTCATGAAAATAAGGGTTTTTAAAACCGTAAAAATCTTTTCATGCCGTATATGTTAAAAAAACATTCATCTCGTACTTTTTCCGAAGATGCCAAAAAACTCCCTCCTAAAAAAATGATTCCTTCCATACGATGTGGTAAAAGTAGAAAAGGGTAAAAATGAATTTAAACATACATGGATGAAAATTAAACATTTTATAAAAACATTGTGAGATCATATGGACATGGATAATAAACATAACCCAGTAAATACTTACAAATAAACAATCTCGGATAAGAATGAGATTGGAAAAAATTATCCCTTACCTTATGTCCGATATGCTTCATATGTATCCGAACCTCCTGTATAATGATTTAAATAATTTCATTGAGTTATTTCAGAATCATATTCATTGTTATGATATCATATATGGTTCCCTTATGACATTATATTACCCGTTCTTTTGTAAATTCCTTGTTAAAGAGTGTTTTGGGTAAAATCGTTTCATTTGTCGTCCGTGTTTTGACTTGTAATTATTCATATGATTACTTAGATCATGATTACTTAATTCTAGAATATAAAATATGATTTATATATAATATATATTCAGAATATACATATATATAATAGATCGATAAATGGAATGAAATACATCGTTCATGGAGACGGTAGGCCGTACGTATGCATGAACGTTGTTTTCGTTTCCTTATTGAGTTGAATGGAATTAAGTAGATGACACACACATATATATATATATATATATACATAATTCCAGTAGCTTTATAATGTAATATATTTCATTATTATTGCTTATATATACTTTATAATCATTCTTAAATGGTTAACATGGAGAACGAATCTCATCGCGTCGTGGAGACAGTAGTCCGTACGTACGCACGAGCGATGATATCGTTTCAATAATTATTGAATTGAGTTGGACTGGACAATACAATATATCAGAATCAGTATGATGTTATAATAACTATGTATAGTTATTATTTACACCATTATACCCATCCATGTAAGGTGTTGGTGGAAAAACAGATTACACCACAGCGTGGAGATGGTATTCCGTACGTACGCACGCGCGGTGATTTTGTTTTCCGCAGGATGGATAGAATGTGAAATGGGGGTTTTTCATATTTATAATAAAATATTAGTATATTAGTGATACTTATGTTATTACTTTATAATGAAACAACTAAATAATAATAATTTGAAGAAGAAAGAAGCTTGAAAGAATCAGTAGAAGAAATTACCTCTTCTTCGATACGCCTCTTTGGAACCTCCTCTTAGGGAACTAAGATTGGTCTTTGAAGTATACCAGAACCTCTAGGATGTTTCTAGGGAAGTGTAGAAGATAAATTTTCAGGGTTTGTCCGAGCATGAAGGCTCAATGTGGTGTGAGGAAGAGAGGGAGGAGGTGCCCTTTTATAATGGAGGAGAGGGGCACCTTTGAAAATCTTAAAAATAATAATTTATAATAAATCTAACCCCACTTAAAAACCTCAAAAAATGACTCATATTAGAATACTAGATTATATAGGGTTTTAATCTCATCAACCAATAAAATTTATACATGTTAGGAAATTATTATAGACATTATCAACTTGATTTATCCTTACTTAGTCAATTTAATTTTATTTGTGGTAATAGTATTCTAAATTTTAAATTATAACAAATAATTACTTATTTGTTGTGAATTGTCCATAAGTGGATAATTTATAACATTTTAGACCATATAAATATAAATTTATAATTTGTATATATTTTTGTGATTTGTAAACAATTTTATAATATGTTATTTTTATAAAATAACAATAGTGTCAATTTTGACAATATTCATTTATATGAATTTAAATAATATATATACAGAAGATATGTTCGAAATAAAAGTTTTAATAGATTCATAAAAGGTCATATGTATCTAGAAAATTAGTGGAGCACATTAAATAGTTCATATAATATTTATTTTATTATTTTTAAAACCATTTATTTGTTTTATCTCTTAATAACATAATTACTACAACATTTTTGTATAATTAATTAATTTACTGATTTGTTGCATAAAAACTAAAAGTAAAATCCTATGATGAATATAAATCTATTAAATTTTACAATAATACTTTTACTCGAATTTTTCATCCTAAAATCACAATATTTAAATTGTTAAATTTATTAAATTATGAAGGTGACAACTTTGGTATCATTTAAAAAAAATAATATAAGTGTCATAATCACTTTTAAAAGGCTCCAAATAGTCAAATATTCGAACATTGGATGATTATGGTTTAACATTACATGACCAATAAGCTTTGGTCAGGGTTTTGTGCCTTTTATGGTTACTATTAGTTTAATAAAAACTATATTCTTGATTTTCCACTAGATAAACAATTTCTGCATCACTATTGTGTCACAATTAAGGCTAATTATTTAATCCCTAAAAATTATAAATAAATTCATATGATGTAGATACATTCATTATCTTTCATGAGAAAATTCATGTTTGAAGTTTCATGAAGTTTATCACTAAATTAAAATTAATATACTTATAAGATTTAAGAGAGTGAGATGTTGTAACTTTCTTTGGTTTTAATAATAATTAAATTATTTTCATGGAAAAAAGTCCAGTAAATGATTCTAATCTGACCCTTAGGTGATATGGGTCGAATTTTAGTCATCCAATAGGATTTTGGCAGGTGTTAGGTTAATTTTATAATCTTATATTTATCCTTAATTACCCGATTTACCTTTAACTACGGTAAATAAAATTTACCGTAGTTACTATTCATAAAGCCCAAAAATAAAAAGTAGCTTATTAACATAATTTGGATACACTGATTCCAAAAATGGAATCCATTTTTACAAATTAAATACAAAAAAGTTGCAGAAATTAAATTAAAAATAACCCCCTTGTCGAAAGAAAACAGGTTTTTGTTTAAAACATTGCAAAAGATTGAATTGATTTAACCTACGAATTCAAGGTAATATCAATGCTAATGACATACATTATATTTAATGGTAAAAATATATTCTATTTATACTTTAAAACCATTCAATATTATAATTTAACCACATAAATTATTATGATGAAAACAGTTGTTTTTAATTAAATTATAGCGTGTTTTTACTATTAATTAAAATATGAAAGTTATCAGAATAATATGAAAATTTTATCCAAGGTAAAATTTTATATCCTTATTCCAAAGAATAATTTTATTTTGTAAAATTGAACTTATAAACATGTCAAAAAATAGATTTAATGTGGGTGCGCCATCAAAAGGCGGCAAAACTGCATTTTTTGAAAAATACTTATTTTACCTGAAAAATTTATTTTGTTCACATAAAATGTTTTAGAATATTTATAAGATGAATAATAACGTTATAAAATTCAAAATGTGGTTAATACTATTCATAATGGCTAGTTCGTGATAATATTATAACCATATATCATTGTTTAGTGAAACCGTGTATTGCGTACAACACACGCTATCGAGGAAGGTCGCGATTGTGTGTAATGAAAGTGTAACGACCCGAAATTTTGATGAAATCTTGTTTCCTAATTTTATGTGTTATTTTATTTTTATACTCAAAAAAAATGTTTCATTTGATTACATGATTATAATTAAAATGAGACTGATGGGTTCTGACTGTTATATGACCATTGGTCAATATGACCGCTGGAGACTAAACGTTTTGATTATTGTCTCTAAATACAAGTAATCTTGGTTAATTAATATAAAGAGAAGATTCAATGGCCTCACCCAGTAGTCTTGAACCAATCGAAACCCATCTAACAGAACTTGGGAAGGAGGTAGCACCACTGGTCTTTTCTCTGGACCAAACCCAAGCTGAACTACATCGTGTGAAGCTAGAACGGGATCGCCTTCGCGAGAAGTTCAAACTGATAGAAATTACTACTCCTGCGATGTTGGCCGAGCCTCCCTCAGATTCTCTCACCTTAGAACACCTTACACTTAGGTCCTATGCTGGTGTGATAAGGGGCTATGTAAGGAGACCGTAACTTCTTTGTGTAATCCTTTGTTTTAAATAAAAATTGGGATTTCTTCTTATGATGAAGTTTATGAATTTTCAAATGACCGGATAAATATAGTATGCATATTTTTGATGAATTTTAGTAAATGGATATTTTAAAAATGTTTATATAAACCTTAAATAATTAAATATGTGTAATTATTTTCGAAAAATGGTCTTCTACAATTATGTTCAGTATGAAATTTAGAGTCTAATAAGATCAACTTAATTTTTGATGAATAATAAATTATGAATAGTGATTTTATGATTATGATTAGTAATGTTTCCAAATGGATTAGTAATCTCACTTAAAGAAGGTATTAATATATTCTAGGCACCCTGATTAAGTAATGTGATTCAATAAAATGGTTAAATAACGGTTTCATAAATTATTATTGAAGTATTAGTTTTTTCGAGTGAATAGTTTTTTTAATTAAAAATTAAATTAAAAAAATTTTAAAAAATTATTTTTATAAAATGGATTTCATTTTTGAACTTAGAGCACCAATATTATGTTATGGTTATTTTTGGGGGTTTTTCTGAAAAAATGAATTTTTGGTGAATAGTGTATTTATTTAAAAAATAAATAAAAAAATTTAGAAAATTATTTTTATAAAATGGAGTTCATTTTTAAAATCAGAGCATTGATATTTGGTTAAGGTGAAATTTTGGGATCTTTCTGAGAAAGTTGAATTTTCAGTGAATAGTAAAAATACAGTTTTAGGGTTTCAGTATGTTTAATGACATCATAACTGTGTCATGATGATATCATGATATATTTTAAGGGATGGTCGAAAAAAGGTGATGAATTATTGTATGGGGGGCCCCATGTGGCCTAACTTCATGGGAAATATATTGGGAGAGCACATGGTTTTGAGAAAACCACTTTTGAGGTGTCCCTTGGCCATTAATGCCTTGTCCCCTCACTTTCCCTAAAAATACCAAGCCATCCTCTCATCCATTTCGACTCCCCACCCTCCCTAAAGAATTTATGGTCTCATTACCTCCCAAGGAGTCCTCCCAAGGTTCCCTCAAGCCCTCAAGGTCCCAACCTTTGAGTTTTAAGAGTTACGTTTTAAGGTAATGGATCCGACCTCTCTCTTTCTTTTCAAGTAATCTCTTTTATGTCATTCCTTTAATGCTACATGTTCTTATGTTGGAGGATGTTCTTTTATACACCTCCTAATACCCTTTTAATTTTCATATAATGAGATATCCCCTCTTACTCTCATTATTTCGTTTTATGATGTTTTAAGTGGCGCCGTTAGGCTGCCGAAATTTTGGTAACAGATTCTTTCTCCCTTCTAATTTTTCAAGATATATTTTCATGTAAAGTATTTCAAGTTCCTTTTTATTATGTTGGGGTATGATCTATAAATTTATCATACTGATCTTTTATGATCATATGATGAGAGACCCAATTTTATCTCTTCAATTCAGTATTTTGAAGTTTAAGTGGCGTCGTTAGGCTGCTGAATTATTAAGTGGTCCTTGCACCTTTCTCCCTTTTCAATGTTCTAATTCCATGTAAAGTCTTGCAAGTTCCTTTTTATTATGTTGAGGTATGATCTCTATATCTATCATACTGATCTTTTATGTTCATATGATGAGAGACCCTATTTGATCTCATCAATTCATTTTTGGTTGACGTTTATGTAATGTCGTTAGGCTGCCGAATTTTCATAAGAGAAATCTTATTTTTATCTTCCTTTCATTTTCTTCATTTCATATGGTATATTTTAAAATTTCATTAACATGTTCTTAAATACCATATCTTATGTCCCCCTACTGTTTTATGGATAATTTATGAGTGGGTGACCCATGTCCCCTCTCTTTTAAATGTTTTCTAAAACATTGTAACATAGCCGTTATGCTGCAGAATTTTCGTCTCAAAATGCCTCTCTCTTTATCTCAAAATTATTTTATATTATTAAGTGAATACTCAAATCTCTTATTTCTACAAGGGTATTCACATATATATCAAAATGTTCTATTTTAAATTCTGGGATTTACATACATGAAACCCTCTCTCCCCTTCCGTGGGTTTAAAGTGACGTAAAGATCATGTCTTTAAAGCAGTTTTTAAAACGTTATGATTATGAAATGAAACCCATTTATTTTATGCTATATGGGTTATTTATGAGATTTTAGATGATGATATATGTGTCTCACATGATGATAAAGACAAATTTAAGGGTGCGCCCTGATAGCGCTCTAATGCATTGGGTAATGATGTAACCACTAGAGATTACAATTTTCACGATATCTTGGTGAATAACCTTGGTAATTTTCAAATGACACCTTGGGGATGGACCATGGTGATATGTTCATGATTGTCTATATTAAATGTTGTAGCCACATATTCAAGTTATGAAAATTGTTATTTTTATTATGATATGCCTCATGATTTCATTCTCATACCTTAAAGTTCTTTTCATGACTTTATTGATGTATCTCAAGTTCATATGTAAAATGTTTCGCTTGTTTCCCTTACTGGGCCTTCTGCTCACCCTTTCTTTTAATGTATGTACCCAGGTTATGAGATGCAGTAATGAACCTAGGATGAACTTATGGAGAAGCCTTTAAAGTGTTTAAGAAGAATGTTTTATGTTGTTTTCATGTATTATGTTCTTGGTTTCCAAGACACTAAACCTTAAAGATCCTCAGTTTTGTGTAATGTAATGAAAGTTTATGTTATAAAAATGCGGGATGATATTGTTGGTATAAAAGGATGGTTTAGTTATTTGTGGAAACTAGGATATGAAAAATTTATGAAGAAGCCTATAGAAAAGCTTTTATATAGGAAATCTTCCTGGTATTTTGGTGAGTATTGAGTAATGGGTTGCTAAGAAAATACATCTCTGTCTTGATACGAGCAGTTTGAGGTGGCTCTGGCAGAGATGTACATAGGGGTAAAAGACGAAAACACCGGTTTGAGCTAGACTCAAACGGGAACTGGTATATGACAACTGGACTTGCTGCACTCTTGGATACAACACTCCCGGGGGATATGCCTTGGTAAATTCAGAAGCTTAGTTTGAACCATTGTTAAAGGAACAAAGATAAAATAAAATAAAGATTCACATAAGAATATATGATCATGGATAACCTAGATGGGAACCTAGGGGATCACAAGTTAGGGTATACTTTTCTTCTACATGTTATCCTTATATGATTTATGTTTCTTTTCATGATTATTGGCTAAGTATTTAAGCCCCTAATTATAGATTCTTTTCTTTGTTAATGGCGGGAAATGGAAGAACATGTCCCAACAACCAATGTGATAGGAAATGCTACGATTGTCGTATTAATATGACAAAGATGATTAGGGTATTAATAGATGATTATTATTTTGGAAGATCTTTACTATTTTGGGGACCCTATATGATCGAGGTAAATATATTACTACGGTATTTTCATTGAGGAGTAAGGTTGACTTATATTTTGAAGAATCGATGAATTTAAGGTGAACTTATGGTAATATAGGTTACTTATGGAAATTATTAACCTATCTTGGGGAAAATATGTTTAGGTTATCTACTTTTGTTATAAGATGTTATGTTTGGTTGATGTTTTTTGGAGATGAACAATGAAGTTTATTTTGGAAGACTATGTTATCAAATCATTCTTGTATTTGGGTTTCAATCTTCCTTTGGTTTATTTTGAGGAATTTTAAGGACCGTTATTTATGGAATGGTCTATGATGAACTTTGGGTAGTACCATAGAACATTGAAGATTAAAAAGTAGTTTCCATTCCAATGGGATTATTTCTTTTTGAAGAGTTGTTTTACCTTACCCTTTCTGTTTTTGGGATAATGTTTAAAGATAGAAGAAATAGATAGTTAATCTTTTGTGGATTATGCGATTCTCTAGAAGATGATTCTTGTGTTTTGATGAGACCAAGTTGTTTTGAATGCTCATAGTTTGGAGAAAAGATTAGTTTTCGGTAGAAACTTATTAAAAGATGAAACTCTACATGAAGATAGGTATATTTTTTTATATTTTTGTTTTATGTTGTAAATGAATTCCTCAAAATTATGAAAAGGAACGTAAAACAAAAATGTTGTTGGTTTACGTTTCCTACTAGGTAATCAAAGACCGTTTACACACATCATAAGTTTGAGATTTTATTATGGTTAACTTTCTCCTAATAATATTTTCTATCACTCTCCCTCAGAACTTGACCCCTTGTTTTCTCCTCTATATCCATGTTTTCCTACATGGAATGCTAGTGTGGGTTAACTCGGGTGACCTTTGTACTTCCCTTTATTTCTTTTAAAGTAATAGTTTTACTGACTCCTTTTCCGATGTGGTACATTCAATGAAATTTCAAAACCCAATTTTTAAAAATTGTGAGGACGCAATTTCTTAAGGGGGGAAGATTTTAACGACCTGAAATTTTGAATAAATCTTGTTTCCTAATTTTATGTGTTATTTTATTTTTATACTCAACAAAAATGTTTCATTTGATTACATGATTATAATTAAAATGAGACCGATGGGTTCTGACTGTTATATGACCATTGGTCAATATGACCGCTGGAAACTAAATGTTTTGATTATTGTCTCTAAATACAAGTAATCTTGGTTAATTAATATAGAAAGAAGATTCGATGGCCTCACCCAGTAGTCTTGGACCGATCGAAGCCCATCTAACAGAACTTGGGAAGGAGGTAGCACCACTGGGATTTGCTCTGGATCAAACCCAAGCTGAACTTCATCGTGTGAAGCTAGAACGGGATCGCCTTCATGAGAAGTTCAAAATGATAGAAATTACTACTCATGCGATGTTCGCCGAGCCTCCCTCAGATTCTCTCACCTTAGCACACCTTACACTTATGTCCTATGCTAGTGTGATAAGGGGATATGTAAGGAGACCGTAACTGCCTTCTGTAATCCTTTGTTGTAAATAAAAATTGGGATTTCTTCTTATGATGATGTTTATGAATTTTCAAATGACCGGATAAGTATAGTATGCATATTTTTGATGAATTTTAGAAAATGGATATTTTAAAAATGTTTATGTAAACCTTATATAATTAAAAATGTGTAATGATTTTTGAAAAATTATCTTCTACAATTATGTTCAGTACGAAATTTAGAGTCTAATAAGATCAACTTAATTTTTGATTAATAGTAAATTATGAATAGTGATTTTATTATTAGGATTAGTAATGTGTCCAAATGGATTAGTAATCTCACTTAAAGAAAGTATTAATATAATCTAGGCACCCTGATTAAGTAATGTGATTCAATAAAATGGTTAAATAACGGTTTCATAAATTATTATTCAAGTATTAGTTTTTTCGAGTGAATAATGTTTTTTAATTAAAAATTAAATTAAAAAAAATTGAAAAAATTATTTTTATAAAATGGATTTCATTTTTGAATTCAGAGCACCAATATTATGTTATGGTAATTTTTGGGGTTTTTTCTGAAAAAATGAATTTTCGGTGAATAGTGTATTTATTTAAAAAATAAATTAAAAATATTTAGAAAATTATTTTTATAAAATGGAGTTCATTTTTGAAATCAGAGCATTGATATTTGGTTAAGGTGAAATTTTGGGATCTCTCTGAGAAAGTTGAATTTTCAGTGAATAGTAAAAATACATTTTAGGGTTTCTGTATGTTTAATGACATCATAACTGTGTCATGATGATATCATGAGATATTTTAAGGGCTGGTCGACCAAAGGGGATGAACTATTGTATGGTGGGACCCATGTGGCCTATCTTCATGGGAAATATCTTGGGAGAGCACATGGTTTTGAGAAAACCACTTTTGAGGTGTCCCTTGGCCATTAATGCCTTGTCCCCTCACTTTCCCTATAAATACCAAGCCTTCCTCTCATCCATTTCGACTCCCCACCCTCCCCCAACTAAGTTATGGTCTCATTACCACCCAAAGAGTCCTCCCAAGGTGCCCTCAAGCCCTCAAGGTCCCAACCTTTGAGTTTTAAGAGTTACGTTTTAAGGTAAGGGATCCGACCACTCTCTTTATTTTCAAGTAATCTCTTTTATGTCATTCCTTTAATGATCCATGTTATTATGTTGGAGGATGTTCTTATATACTCCTCTTACTTCCCTTTTCATGTTCATATAATTATAGATCCCCTCTTACTCTCATTATTTTGTTTTATAATGTTTTAAGTGGCGTCGTTAGGCTGCCGAAATTTTTGTAACAGATTCTTTCTCCCTTCTCATTTTTCAAGATATATTTTCATGTAAAGTATTTCATGTTCCTTTTTATTATGTTGGGGTATGATCTCTAAATTTATCATACTGATATTTTATTATCATATGATGAGATACCCCGTTTGATCTCTTCAATTAAGTATTTTGAAGTTTAAGTGGCGTCGTTAGGCTGCTGAATTTTTAAGTAGTCCTTGCACCTTTCTCCCTTTTCAAAGTTCTAATTCCATGTCAAGTCTTGCAAGTTCCATTTTATTATGTTGGGGTATGATATCTATATCTATCATACTTATCTTTTATGTTCATATTATGAGATACCATATTTGATCTCATCAATTCATTTTTGGTTGAAGTTTATGTAACGCCGTTAGGCTGCCGAATTTTCATAAGAGAAATCTTATTTTTGTCTTCCTTTCATGTTCTTCATTTCATATGGTATATTTTCAAATTTCATTACCATGTTCTTAAATCCCATATATTCTGTCTCCATACTATTTTATGGATCATTTATGAGTGGGTGACCCATGTCCCCTCTCTTTTAAATGTTTTCTAAAACCTTGTAACATAGCCGTTATGCTGCAGAATGTTCGTCTCAAAATGCCTCTCTCTTTATCTCAAAATTATTTTATATTATTAAGTTAATACTCAAAGCTCTTATTTCTACAGGGGTATTCACATATATATCAAAATTTTCTATTTTAAATTCTGGGATTTACATACATGAAACCCTCTCTCCCCTTCCGTGGGTTTAAATTGATGTAAAGATCATGTCTTTAAAGCAGTTTTTAAAACGTTATGATTATGAAATGAAACCCATTTATTTTATGCTATATGGGTTATTTATGAGATGTTAGATGATGATATATGTGGCTCACATGATGATAAAGACAAATTTAAGGGTGCGCCCTGATAGCGCTCCAATGCATTGGGTAATGATGTAACCACTAGAGATTACAATTTTCATGATATCTTGGTGAATGACCTTGGTAATTTTCAAATGACACCTTGGGGATGGACCTTGGTGATGTGTTCATTATTTTATATATTAAATGCTATAGCCACATCTTCATGTTATGAAAAATGTTATTTTTATTATGATATTCCTCATGATTTCATTCTCATGCCTTAAAGTTCTTTTCATGACTTTATTGATGTATCTCAAGTTCATATGTAAAATGTTTCGCTTGTTTCCCTTACTGGGCCTTCTGCTCACCCTTTCTTTTGATGTATGTCCCTAGGTTATGAGATGTAGTAATGAACCTATGATGAACTTAAGTAAAATCCTTTAAAGTGTTTAAGAAGAATGTTTTATGTTGTTTTCATGTATTATGTTCCTGGTTTCCAAGACACTAAACCTTAAAGATCATCAATTTTGTTTAATGTAATGAAAGTTTATGTTATAAAAAGGTGGGATGATATATTTGGTATCAAAGGATGGTTTAGTTGTTTGTGGAAATTAGGATATGAAAACTTTAGGAAGAATCCTATAGAAAAGCTTTTATATAGGAAATCTTCCTGGTATTTTGGTGAGTATTGAGTAATGGGATGCCAAGAAAATACATCCCTGTCTGGATACGAGCAGGTAGAGGTGGCTCTGGCACAGATGTACATAGGGGTAAAACCTGAAAACACCGCTTTGAGCTAGACTCAAACGGGAACTTGTACACGACAACGGGTCTTGCTTCACTCTTGGTTACGACACTCCCGGGTGATATGATTTGGTAAATTCATAAGCTTAGTATGAACCATTGTTAAAGGAACAAAGATAAAATAAAATAAAGAGTCACATAAGAATATATGATCATGGATAACCTATATGGGAACCTAGGGGATCATAAGTTAGGGTATACTTTTCTTCTACAAGTTATCCTTATATTCTTTAAGTTTCTTTTCATGATTATTGGATAAGTATTTAAGCCCCTAATTATAGTTTCTTTTCTTAGTTAATGGCGGGAAATGGAAGAACATGTCCCAACAACCAATGTGATAGGAAATGCTATGATTTCCGTATTAATATGACAAAGATGATTAGGGGATTAAAAGATGATTATTATTGTGGAAGACGTTCACTATTTTGGGGACCCTATATGATCGAGGTAAATAGATTACTACGGTATTTTCATTGAGGAGTAACGTTGACTTATATTTTGAAGAATCGATGGATTTAAGGTGATCTTATGGTAATATAGGTTACTTATGGAAATGATTAACCTATCTTGGGGAAAATATGTTTAGGTTATCTACTTTTGTTATAAGATGTTATGATTGGTTGATGTTGTTTGGAGATGAACCATGAAGTTTAATTTGGAAGACTATGTTATCAAATCATTCTTGTATTTGGGGTTCAATCTTAGTTTGGTTTATTTTGATGAATTTTAAGGATCGTTATTTATGGAATGGTCTATGATGAACTTTGGTAGTACCATAGAACATTGAAGATTTAAAAGTAGTTTCCATTCCTATGGGATTATTTGTTTTTGAAGAGTTGTTTTACCTTACCCTTTCTGTTTTTGGGATAATTTTTAAAGATAGAAGAAATAGATAGTTAATCTTTTTTGGATGATGTGATTCTCTAGAAGATGATTCTTGTGTTTTGATGAGACCAAGTAGTTTTTAATGCTCATAGTTTGGAGAAAAGATTAGTTTTGGGTAGAAACTTATTAAAGGATAAAACTCTACATGAAGATAGGTATATTTTCTTATATTTTTGTTTTATGTTGTAAATGAATTCCTCAAAATTAAGAAAAGGAACGTAAAACAAAAACGTTGTTGGTTTACATTTCCTACTAGGTAATCAAAGACCGTTTACACACATCATAAGTTTGGGATTTTATTATGGTTAACTTTCTCCTAATCATGTTCTCTATCACTCTCCCTCAGAACATGACCCTTTGTTTTCTCCTCCATGTCCATGTTTTCCTATATGGAATCCTAGTGTGGGTTAACTCGGGTAACCTTTGTACTTCCCTTTCTTTCTTTTAAAGTAATAGTTTTACTGACTCCTTTTCCAATGTGGTACATTCAATGAAATTTCAAAACCCAATTTTTAAAAATTGCGAGGACGCAACTTCTTAAGGGGGAAGATTGTAACGACCCAAAATTTTTAATAAATATTATTTTCTAATTTTATGTGTTATTTTATTTTTATACTCAACAAAAATGATTCATTTGATTACCTGATTATAATTAAAATGAGACTGATGGGTTCTGACTGTTATATGGCCATTGGTCAATATGACCGCTGGAAACTAAACGTTTTGATTATTGTCTCTAAATACAAGTAATCTTGGGTAATTAATATAGAAAGAAGATTCGATGGCCTCACCCAGTAGTCTTGGACCGATCGAAGCCCATCTAACAGAACTTGGGAAGGAGGTAGCACCACTGGGCTTTGCTCTGGACCAAACCCAAGATGAACTTCATCGTGTGAAGCTAGAATAGGATCACCTTCACGAGAAGTTCAAACTGATAGAAATTACCACTCGTGCGATGTTGGCCGAGCCTCCCTCGGATTCTCTCACCTTAGCACACTTTACACTTAGGTCCTATGCTGGTGTGATAAGGGGCTATGTAAGGAGACCGTAACTGTCTTGTGTAATCCTTTATTTTAAATAAAAATTGGCATTTCTTCTTATGATGAAGTTTATGAATTTTCAAATGACCGGATAAATATAGTATGCATATTTTTGATGAATTTTAGAAAATGGATATTTTAAAAATGTTTTTGTAAACCTTAAATAATTAAAAATGTATAATGATTTTTAAAAAATGGTCTTCTTCAATTATGTTCAGTATGAAATTTAGAGTCTAATAAGATCAACTTAATTTTTGATGAATAGTAAATTATGAATAGTGATTTTATGATTAGGATTAGTAATGTGTCCAAACGTATTAGTAATCCCACTTAAACAAAGTATTAATATAATCTAGGCACCCGGATTAAGTAATGTGATTCAATAAAATGGTTAAATAACGGTTTCATAAATTATTATTCAAGTATTAGTTGTTTCGAGTGAATAGTGTTTTTTAATTAAAAATTTAATTAAAAATATTTAAAAAAATTATTTTTATAAAATGGATTTCATTTTTGAACTCAGAGCACCAATATTATGTTATGGTAATTTTTGGGGTTTTTTTTGAAAAAATGAATTTTCGGTGAATAGTGTGTTTATTTAAAAAATAAATTAAAAATATTTAGAAAATTATTTTTATAAAATGGAGTTCATTTTTGAAATCAGAGCATTTATATTTGGTTAGGGTGAAATTTTGGGATCTTTCTGAGAAAGTTTAATTTTCAGTTAATAGTAAAGATACAGTTTTTGGGTTTCGGTATGTTTAATGACATCATAATTGTGTCATGATGATATCATGAGATATTTTAAGGCATGGTCGACCATAGGTGATGAATTATTGTATGGGGGGCCCCATGTGGCCTAACATCATGGTAAATATCTTCGGAGAGCACATGGTTTTGAGAAAACCACTTTTGAGGTGTCCCTTGGCCATTAATGCCTTGTCCCCTCACTTTCCCTATAAATACCAAGCCATCCTCTCATCCATTTCGACTCCCCACCCTCCCCAACTAAGTTCTGGTCTCAATACCTCCCAAGGAGTCCTCCCAAGCTGCCCTCAAGCCCTCAAGGTCCCAACCATTTTGTTTTAAGAGTTACGTTTTAAGGTAAGGGATCCGACCTCTCTCTTTCTTTTCAAGTAATGTCTTTTATGTCATTCCTTTAATGCTCCATGTTCTTATGTTGGAGGATGTTATTTTATACTCCTCCTACTGCCCTTTTAATGTTCATATAATGAGAGATCCCCTCTTACTCTCATTATTTTGTTTTATAAAGTTTTAAGTGGCGCCGTTAGGCTGCCGAAATTTTTGTAAAGGATTCTTTCTCCCTTCTCATTTTTCAAGATATATTTTCATGTAAAGTATTTCAAGTTCCTTTTTATTATGTTGGGGTATGATCTCTAAATTTATCATACTGATGTTTTATGATAATATGATGAGAGACTCCATTTTATCTCTTCAATTCAGTATTTTGAAGTTTAAGTGGCGTCGTTAGGCTGCTGAATTTTTAAGTGGTCCTTGCACATTTCTCTCTTTTCAAAGTTCTAATTCCATGTCATGTTTTGCAAGTTCCTTTTTATTATGTTGGGGTATGATCTCTATATCTGTCATACTGATATTTTATGTTCATATGATGAGAGACCCTATTTGATCTCATCAATTCATTTTTGGTTGAAGTTTATGTAACGCCTTTAGGCTACCGAATTTTCATAAGAGAAATCTTATTTTTGTCTTCCTTTCATGTTCTTCATTTCATATGGTATATTTTCAAATTTCATTACCATGTTCTTAAATCCCAAATATTTTGTCCCCATACTATTTTATGGATCATTTATTAGTGGGTGACACATGTCCCCTCTCTTTTAAGAGTTTTCTAAAACCTTGTAACATAGCCGTTATGCTGCGGAATTTTTGTCTCAAAATGCCTCTCTCTTTATCTCAAAAATATTTTATATTATTAAGTGAATACTCAAAGCTCTTATTTCTACAGGGGTATTCACATATATATCAAAATGTTCTATTTTAAATTCTGGGATTTACATACATGAAACCCTCTCTCCACTTCTGTGGGTTTAAAGTGACGTAAAGATCATGTCTTAAAAGCAGTTTTTTAAACATTATGATTATGAAATGAAACCCATTTATTTTATGCTATATGGGTTATTTATGAGATGTTAGATGATGATATATGTGTCTCACATGATTATAATGACAAATTTAAGGGTGCGCCCTGATAGCGCTCCAATGTATTGGGTAATGATGTAACCACTAGAGATTACAATTTTCACGATATCTTGGTGAATAACCTTGGTAATTTTCAAATGACACCTTGGGGATGGACCTTGGTGATATGTTCATGATTTTCTATATTAAATGTTTTAGCCACATCTTCAAGTTATGAAAAATGTTATTTTTATTATGATATGCCTCATGATTTCATTCTCATGCCTTAAAGTTCTTTTCATGACTTTATTGATGTATCTCAAGTTCATATGTAAAATGTTTGGCTTGTTTCCCTTACTGGGCCTTCTGCTCACCCTTTCTTTTGATTTATGTCCCCAGGTTATGAGATGCAATAATGCACCTAGGATTACGTTAAGGAGAAGCCTTTCAAGTGTTTAAGAAGAATGTTTTATGTTGTTTTCATGTATTATGTTCTTGGTTTCCAAGACACTAAACCTTAAAGATCCTCAGTTTTGTGTAATGTAATGAATGTTTATGTTATGAAAATGCGGGATGCTATAGAAAGCCAAGTCAGGGTTGCATGTAGTGAAATAATCCTTCGTTGTTGCGTATAACAAAATCCAACCATATTTCATTTATACATTGAATATATATATATATATATATACACACACTCAATGTTGCGTAGAATAACTTCTATAAAATGATCTTGAAATTGAGTATAACAAGATCTAAGAATTGTGTTGCATATACTGCAAGCTAATATAGTGTTGCATATAGCACAAGATAATCTTGGTGTAGCATAAAACACATGCCATCAAATAAATTAAAAATAATACTTATAATAAAAATCTCAGGGTGTTACATTCTACCCCCCTTAAAATGAATTCCACCCTCGAAATTCGTCGGGGTTATAAATGGTTTGTTACTTGAGACTTTCATTCATTGAAACCCACATCGTAAAAAGAAATGCTAAAACATAATTTTAAAAAGTGAAGTATGAAACATAATGGTTCCCCAAATTAACTCATCACTAGTTTTCCACATAAAAGATCATAGGTGAAAATATGGATATGGAGGAGAAATCTAACGATCTTGTTCTGATGAAGAGTGGTAGAGAACATGGCTATGAAAAAGCCAACAATCACAAAGCCATCGATTTGTGATGATCTAAGGTACCATCTAATTCATCATATATAAGAGCACTAGGACAAAATTTTTGGTTTTCAATATCATTTCCCTAAAGTTGAAAATTTTGAATTAGAAGAAATACTTGCTTGATTTTCGTACAATCTCACTGTTGTTCGTGATTTGAACAATTTCCACTTCATCACTTAAAGAAATGATGTTGAATTTGTTATTCGTGAAGTTCTAACAGATCATGTGACAGAATGATGGGTCATTCCATCTGTTTCAAAAAAAAGGTTAGCAAAAGTTATCAAATATACATAAGTCCATCTATGGTGAGGTTAATCATATGCAATTCCAAAAATGAACTTATACTTCATATATCATACCTCTTAATAAAATAAAACTATTTTCTACTAACCAGAGACTTCCTGTAGGCTAGTGGTAAGCGATAAAGGTTAGTCTCACTTCGGTTGTGGGTTCGATTCCCACAACATTGTCCGACGCGATAGGATGTCGCCCGTCCTGCAGGTTGTCCTTTTTCTAAAACTACATTACTATAACATCCCATCAATAATATCGAAAAAAGTTATAGCCTTAAAAAATACTAAATTATATCCATCCTAATCCATTTCAAATCTTTAGGGTTATCCAAAATACTTCTGTCCAAGCTTATAGTATAAAAAAAATCAATTACTAGAAATGTCATTTACCGAGCATGTGAATTCCTTCATTTGTCCCTGATATATCTTGTTGATCACATTCCAATAATGTGAATACCTTAATCATGTATTCTCTTGAAACATGAATTACCATAGAACCTTAGAGAAAAAATGAATTCTATCAAAAGTTAACTCTTTAAAAATTCAAAAATCCCAAATAAAATCTATATACTCAAATCATGATATCACTTTGTCCTTTTATCAGCCATGAGCTCATAAATACAATCAAACATCTCATTATCATCTTATCCCTTCATTATATGCATATCATCTACTTTCCAAAAATATCTGAATAACCTTTCATGGTTACCGGTACCATTCAACATATACTTTCAAATAAATTTGGAAAAAAATAGTGTAACCATCCTTAGATGGTTCTTTATTCCATAGTACCGTTAACTATACAACATAAATCTTGAGAAACGTACAATCATTCCACTACCTTCTTAAACAACCGACTGAGCTTCAACACTTCTTTCATCTCATATATCATTTGTAGTCTCCTCATCATCATCCACATAAATACTACCCATATGACCCTACTGATTCTCTTCATGAGATTTTCCCTTAGGGCATTGGTTTGCATAATTCTTGTACATTCCACATTTAAAACATCTAATCATTGTTGATGTCATAGAAATACCATTATCCTTGTCCATAGTGTTAACTGAACCTTTTCTTTTGCACTTACTGGCTTTGTGTCCTTCTTTTCCACACCCAAAGCATCTTCCAGTTCCTTTGAAACAATCTCCCTAATACCTCTTCCCACATGATTTACATGAGGTAAATTGAATTTTCTTCCCTCTATGATCATCATGAAACTCCATCTTTCTCTTATTATCTGAGTCAGAAAACTTACCAATGTTGAGATTATTGATCATATTATGAGATTTCTGATTAGGCATAATGACGATGTTTGGACTTCCAAATCCCGTTTCATTTGGTTTCTCATGGAGAATATCATTCCATTGTCCATTATGTCCTCCATTATCAGGAATCTTCCTGTTTGCATCCATTTTGTAAAACCCAAAAAGAATAGTGTGAGATGGAAAAATCATGCTAGGGAAAAAAACATAGTAAAGGGGGAGTACCCTCAATATCTAACATCTTAGGTTAAATTCTAAGATTGTTACCATAGTTCTAGGACTATATCCTATATGTATACTTATCCTTAGGAACATCCCTAAACATACCATAGAAATATCTTTAGGGATCTTACTAACGTTTTCACATCCTATTTTCAAAAGGTTGACTAAACCTTTCCCCTGATACCAACTGTAGAGACCCGAAGCTTGATGTACATGGACAATACATTACTTTTTCGGAATACTTAATACATAACAAAAACAAACACACAAGGACCGTAATAGTTTAGTGTCTTTGGAAACTCGGAATATAAACAACTAATCATGTTGAAATATCTTCAACATCTCTCACAACGATCTTCCCCTTTTTGATTCATTACCTAAAACCTTTCATTATTTCCTGGGGAAAATAAAACATAAAAAGGGTGAGCTCAAAAGCTCAGTAAGGGCAAACATAGAGAACATAAAACAAACCATAAATATTTGAAAGGAAAAACATGAACATGAAATCTAAACATCCAAACCGTGCGAAAAGATATAAATCATGGAAGTACGTAAGGCATATATCATAAAGGAACATCAATCACGATAAAATAGCATGGGAATAAAACATGTAATTGTGGCAACCATTCATCACATGTTATGATTTCCATAGTAGCCAAGGCATTGCTTCCAAGACCATCTTAGTGGACAAAGTCCCCTTCTGAATCAAGTTCACTCCTCGTTTCAGTCCTGTAACACCGAACCGGTTCAACTTACCATTCCATCCATGTCTATCTCATGAGATATAAATCTTTACCCAATGCATTAGAGGGATATATAGGTCCCACCCATCTCATAATGAAATCATTCTTACTGGTGCCACAAAATAATAATACATCATTCATAATAACCATACGAATAAAATGGGTTTCATAAACATCATCTCATCATCACATAATCCATATAAAACAAACGGATATCATATCATAATAAGAAAAGTGAAAACATGTAAATCATAGAGACATGATACTTGAAACATACACATAAACAATAATTCCATCTTAGATGAAAAATGGTTTTGATAAAACACTTGAAATGAATTCTTGAGGAAAATATCCTTTCTTCTTCAAAATCAATTTCTTTTCACAAAACGTCATGCAATTTTAAAATAAAGACATTTTGTTGAAAATATTCATGAAATATCTTGGAGGAAGTTTCATGAAAATAAGGCTTCAAAAAACCGTAAAAATCCTTTCATGCCGTATATGTTAAAAAAACATTCTTCTCGTACATTTGCCAAAAAAGCCAAAAAAAGTACCTCTTAAAAGAAAGATTCCTTCCATACGATGTGGTAAATGTAGAAAAGGGTAAAAATGACTGTAAACATACATGGAATAAAATTAAACATTTTATGAAAACATTTTGAGATCATATGGACATGGATAATAAACATAACCCCAGTAAATGGTTACAAATAAACAATCTCGTATAAGAATGAGATTGGAAAAAATTATCCCTTACCTTATGTCTGATATGCTTAGTATGTATCCAAACCTCTTGTATAATGATTTAAATAATGTCATTGACTTATTAATGAATCATATTCATTGTTATGATATCATTTATGGTTCCCTTATGACTTTATATTACCCGTTCTTTTGTAAATTCCATGTTAAAGAGTGTTTTGGATAAAATCGTTTCATTTGTCGTCCGTGTTTTGACTTGTAATTATTCATATGATTACATAGATCATGATTACTTAAATCCAGAATATAAAACATGATTTATATATAATATATATTCAAAATATACATATATAAAATAGATCGATAAATGGAAAGAAATACACCGTTCATGGAGACGGTAGGCTATACGTACGCATTAACACTGTTTTCATTTACTTATTGAGTTGAATGGAATTAAGTAGATGACATAAATATACATATATATATATATACATAATTTCAGTAGATTTATAATGTCATATATTTCATTATTATTTCTTATATATACTTTATAATCATTCTTAAATAGTTAACATGGAGAATGAATCTCATCGCGTCGTGGAGACGGTAGTCCATACGTACGCACGAGCGATGATATCGTTTCAATAATTATTGAATTGAATTGGACTGGATGATACAATATATCAGAATCAGTATTATATTATAATAACTATGTATAGTTATTCTTTACACCATTATACCCATCCATGTAAGTTGTTGGTGGAAAAACAGATTACACCACAGCGTGGAGATGGTATTCCGTACGTACGTACGCACGGTGATTTTGTTTTCTGTAGGATGGATAGAAGGTGGAATGGGGTTTTATCATATTTATAATAAAATATTAGTATATTAGTGATACTGATGTTATTACTTTAAAATGAAACAACTAAAGAAGAAGAAGTTGAAGATGAAGGAAGCTTGAAAGAATTGGTAGAAGAAATTACCACTTCTTCGATACGCCTCTTTGGAACCTCCTCTTAGGGAACTAAGATTGGTCTTTGAAGTAGACAAGGACCTATAGGATGTTTCTAGGGAAGTGGAGAAGATAAATTGGAAGGTTTTGTTCGATCTTGAAGGCTCAAAGTGGTGTGAGGAAGAGAGGGAGGAGGTTCCCTTTTATGAGGGAGGAGAGGGGCACCTTTGGAAATTTTAAAAATATTAATTTATAATAAATCTAACCCCACTTAAAAACCTAAAAAAATGACTCATATTAGAATACTAGATTATATATTGTTGTAATATCATCAACCAATAAAATTTAGACGTGTTAGGAAATTATTTTAAACATTATCAGCTTGATTTATCCTTACTTAATCAATTTAATTTTATTTGTGGTAATAAAATTCTAAATTTTAAATTATAAAAAATAATAACTTATTTGTTGTGAATTGTCCATAAGTGGATAATTTAAAACATTTTAGACCATATAAATATAAATTTATAATTTTTATATATTTTTGTTATTTTTAAACAATTTTATAATATGTTATTTTTATTAAATAACAATAGTGTCAATTTTGACAATATTCATTTATATGAATTTAAATAATATATATACAGAAGATATGTTTGAAATAAAAGCTTCAATAGATTCATAAAAGGTCATATGTATCTAGAAAATTAGTGTAGCACATTAAATAGTTCATATAATATTTATTTTATTATTTTTAAAACCATTTATTTGGTTTATCTCTTAATAAAATAATTACTACAACATTTTTGTATAATTAATTAATATACTTATTTGTTGCATAAAAATTACAAATAAAATCCTATGATTAAGATAAATCTATTAAATTTTAGAATAATACTTTTACTCGAATTTATCATCTTAAAATCACAATATTTAAATTGTTATATTTATTCAATTATGAAGGTGACATCTTTGGCATCATTTAAAATAAAATAATATAAGGGTCATAATCACTTTTATAAGGCTCCAAATGATCAACTATTCGACAAATGGATGGTTATGGTTTAAAATTACATGACCAATATGTTTTGGTCAGTGTTTTGTTCATTTAAGGATTACTATTAGTTTAATAAAATCTATATTCTTGATTTTTCACTAGATAATCAATTTCTGCATCACTATTGTGTCACAATTAATGCTAATTATTTAATCCCTAAAAATTATAAATAAATTCATATGATGTAGATACTTTCATTAGATTTCTTTAGACTATTCATGTTTTAAGTTTAATGAAGTGTATCACTAAATTAAAATTAATATACTTATAAGATTTAAGAGAGTGAGATGTTGTCACTTACTTTGGTTTTTATAATAATTAAATTATTTTCATGGACAAAAGTCCATTAAATGATTCTAATCCGACCCTTAGGTGATATGGGTCGACGTTTAGTCATCCAATAGGATTTTGGCAGGTGTTAGGTTAATTTTATAATCTTATATTTACCCTTAATTACCCGATTTACCTTTAACTATGTTAAGTAAAATTTACCGCAGTTACTATTCATAAAGCCCAAAAATAAAAAGTAGCTTATTAACATAATTTGGACCCACTGATTCCAAATATGGAATCCATTTTTCCAAATTCAAGACAAAAAAGTTGCATAAATTAAAATAAAATTAATCCTGTTGTCGAAAGAAAACGGGTATTTGGTTAAAACATTGCAAAAGATTGAATTGATTTAACCTACGAATTCAAGGTAAAATCAATGATAATGACATAAATTATATTAAATGGTAAAAATATATTCTATTTATTCTTTAAAACCATTCAATAATATAATTTAACCACATAAATTATTATGATGAAAAAAGTTGTTTTTAATTAAAATATAGCGTGTTTTTACTATTCATGAAAATATGAAAGTTATCAGAATAATATGAAAATTTTATCCAAGGTAAAATTTTATATCCTTATTCCAAAGAATAATTTTATTTTGTAAAATTTAACTTATAAACATGTCAAAAACTAGATTTGAAGTGGGTGTGCCATCAAAAGGTGGCAAAACTGCATTTTTTTAAAAAAACTTATTTTACCCGAAAAAAATTATTTTGTTCACATAAAATGTTTTAGAAAATTTATAAGATGAATAATAATGTTTTAAAATTCAAAATGAGGTTAATACTATTCGTAACGGCTAGTTCGTGATAATATGATAACCATGTATCATTGTTTAGTGAAACCCGGTATTGCGTATAACACACACTATCGAGGAAGGTCGTGATTGCTTGTAAGGAAATCCATGTCAGGGTTGCATGTAGTGCAAGACTCCTTTGTTGTTGCATATAACAAAATCCAACCATATTTCATTTATACATTGAATATATATATATATATATACACTCAATGTTGCGTAGAATAACTTCTATCAAACGAACTTGAAATTGTGTATAATACGATCCAAGAATTGTGTTGCATATACTGCAAGCTAATACGGTGTTGCATATAGCACAAGATAATCTTGGTGTAGCATAAAACACATGACATCAAATAAATTAAAAAGAATACTTATCATAAAAATATCAGGGTGTTACATTCTACCCCCCTTAAAATAATTTCACCCTCGAAATTTGTCGGGGTTATAAATGGTTTGTTACTTGAGAATTTATTTCATAGAAACCCACATCGTAAAAAGGAATTATAAAACTTAATTTTAAAAAGTGAATTATGAAACATAATGGTTACCCAAATTAACTCATCACTAGTTTCCCACATAGAAGATCATAGGTGAAAATATGGATCTGGAGGAGAAATCTAACGATCTTGTTCTGATGGATAGTGGTAGAGAACATGGCTATGAAAAAGCCAATAGTCAAATAACCATAGATCTGTGATGATCTAAGGTACAATCTGATTCATCGGATATAAGAGCACTAGGACAACATTTTTGGTTTTCAATATCATTTCCTTAAAGTTGAAAATTTTGAATTAGAAGAAATACTTGCTTGATTTTGGTACAATCTCACTGTTGTTCGTGCTTTGAACAATTTCCACTTCATCACTTAAAGAAATGAAGTTGAATTTGTTATTTGTGAAGTGCTAATAGATCATGTGATAGAATGATGGTTCATTCCATCTGTTTCAAACAAAAGGTTAGAAAAAGTTATCAAATATACATAAGTGCATCTATGGTGAGGTTAATCATATTCGATTCCAAAAATGAACTTATACCTCATATATCATACCTCTTAATAAAATAAAACTAGTTTCTACTAACCAGGGACTTCCTGTAGGCTAGTGGTAGGCGATAAAGGTCAGTTGCACTTCGGTTGTGGGTTAGATTCCCATAGCATTGTCCGACGCGATGGGCTGTCGCCCGTCATGCAGGTTGTCCTTTTTCTAAAACTACATTACTATAACATCCCATCAATAATATCGAAAAAAGTTATAGCCTTAATAAATACTAACTTATATCCATCATAATCCATTTCAAATCTTTAGGGTTATCCAAAATACTTCTGTCCATGATAATAGTATAAAGAAAACAATTACTAGAAATGTAATTTACCGAGCATGTGAATTCCTTCCTTTTTCCCCGATTTATCTTGTTGTTCACATTCTAATCATGTGAATACCTTAATCATGTATTCTTTTGAAAAATGAATTACCATAGAACCTTAGAGAAAACCTAAATTCTGTCAAAAGTTAACTCTTTCCACATTCAAAAATCCTAAATAAAATCTATATACTAAAATCATGATATCACATTGTCCTTTTATCAGCCATGAGCTCATGAACATAATCAAACATCTCATTATCTTCTTATCCCTTCATTATGTTCATATCATCTACTTTCCAAAAATATCTGAATAACTTTTCATGGTTACCGGTACCATTCAACATATACTTTCAAATACTTTTGAAAAAAATAGTGTAACAATCCTTAAGTGATTCTTTATTCCATGGTACCATTAACTATACAACATAACTCTTGAAAAAAATTCAATCATTCCACTGCCTTCTTAAAAAACTGACTGAGCTTCAACACTTCTTTCATCTCAAATATCATTTATAGTCTCCTCATCAAATCCACATAAATACTACCCATATGACCCTGCTGATTCTCTTCATGAGATTTTCCCTTAGGGAATTGGTTTGCATAATGCCCGTACATTCCACATTTAAAACATCTAATCATTGTTGATGTCCTAGAAATACCATTATCCTTGTCCATAGTGTTAACTGAACCTTTTCCTTTGCACTTACTGGCTTTGTGTCCTTCTTTTCCACACCCAAAGCATCTTCCAGTTCCTTTGAATCAATCTCCCCGATACCTCTTCCCACATGATTTACATGAGGTAAATTTAACTTTCTTTCCTCTATGATCATCATGAAACTCCATCTTTCTCTTATTATTTGAGTCGGGAAACTTACCAAAGTTGAGATTATTGATCATATTATGAGATTTATGATTAGTCATAATAACGATGTTTGGACTTCCAAATCCCGTTTCATTTGGTTTCTCATGAATAATATCATTCCATTTTCCATCATATCCTCCACTATCATGAATCTTCCTGTTTCCATCCATTTTCTAAAACCCAAAAAGAATAGTGTGAGATGAAAAAATCATGCTAGGGAAAATAACATAGTAAAGGGGGAGTGATTTTAATATCTAACATCTTAGGTTAAATTCTAAGATCGTTACCATAGTTCTAGGACTATATCCTATACGTATACATATCCTTAAGGACATCCCTAAACATACCTTAGAAATATATTTAGGGATCTCACTAATGTTTTCACATCCTAGTTTCCAGAGGTTGACTAAACCTTTCCTATGATACCAACTGTAGAGACCCGAAGCTTAACGCACATGGACATTACATTACTTTTTCGGAATACTTAATATATAACAAAAACAGACACATAAGGACCGTAATAGTTTAGTGTCTTTGGAAACTCAGAATATAAACAACTAATCATGTTGAAAGATCTTCAACATCTTCTATAACGATCTTCCCCTTTTTGTTTCCTTACCTAAAACCTTTCTTTATTTCCTGGGGAAAATAAAACATAAAAAAGGTGAGCTCAAATGCTCAGTAAGGGAAAACATAGATAACATAAAACAATCCATAAACATTTGAAAGAAAAAACTTGAACATGAAATCTAAACATTAAAACCTTGAGAAAAGACATAAATCATGGAAGTACGTAAGGCATATATCAAAAAGGAACATCAATCACAATAAAATAGCATGGGAATAAAACATGTAATTTTGGCAACCATTCAGCACATGTTATGATTTCCATAGTAGCCAAGACATTGCTGCCAAGACCATCTTAGTGGAAAAAGTCCCTTTCTGAATCGAGTTCACTCCTAGTTTCAGTCCTATAACACTGAACTGGTTCAACTTACCGTTCCAGCCATGTCTATATCATGAGATATAAATCCTTACCCAATGAATTGGAGGGAGATATAGGTCCCACCCATATTATAATGAAATCATTATTACTGGTTCCACACAATAAAAATACATCATTCATAATAACCCAACGAATAAAATGGGTTTCATAAACATCATCTCATCATCACATAATCCATATAAAAGAAATGGATATCATTTCATAATAAGAAAAGTGAAACCATGTAAATCATAGAGACATGATACTTGAAACATACACATATGAAATAATGTCATCTTAGATGAAAAATGGTTTTGATAAAACACAAGAAATGAATTCTTGAGGAAAATATATTTTCTTCTTCAAAATCATTTTCTTTTTACAGAACGTCATGCAATTTTAAAAGAAAGAGATTTTTTGGGAAATAGTCATGAAATATTTTGGAGGAAGCTTCAAGAAAATAAAGCTTTATAAAACCGTAAAAATCCTTTCATGCCGTATAGGTTAAAAAAATTCTTCTCCTACTTCTGCCGAAAAAGCCAAAAAAGTACCTCCTATAAGAAAGATTCCTTCCATACGATGTGGTAAAAGTAAAAAAGGGTAAAAATTACTTTAAACATACATGGAAGAAAAGTATACATTTTATGAAAACATTTTGAGATCATATGGATATGGTTAATAAACATAACCCTAGTAAATACTTACAAATAAACAATCTCGG
Organism: Viscum album; assembly: GCA_963277665.1. Taxonomy (NCBI): domain Eukaryota; kingdom Viridiplantae; phylum Streptophyta; class Magnoliopsida; order Santalales; family Viscaceae; genus Viscum; species Viscum album. The sequence goes on from OY728123.1 coordinate 838,507,278, forward strand.
ATAAGAATGAGATTGGAAAAAATTGTCCCTTATCTTATGTCCTATATGCTTCGTATGTATCTGAACCTCCTGTATAATAATTTAAATAATGTCATTGGCTTATTAAATAATCACATTAATTGTTATGATATCATATATGGTTACCTTATGACTTTATATTACCCGTTATTTTGTAAATTCCATGTTGAAGAGTGTTTTGGGTAAAATCGTTTAATTTGTCGTTCGTGTTTTGACTTGTAATTATTCATATGATTACTTAGATCATGATTACTTAATTCAAGAATATAAAACATGATTTATATATAATATATATTCAGAATATACATATATATAATAGATCGATAAATGGAAAGAAATACACCGTTCATGGAGATGGTAGGTCGTACATACACATGAACGTTGTTTTCGTTTCCTTATTGAGTTGAATGGAATTATGTAGATGACATATATATATATATACATAATTAAATTATCTTTATAATTTCATATATTTCATTATTATTTCTTATATATACTTTATAATCATTCTTAAATGGTTAACATGGAGAATGAATCTCATCGCGTCGTGGAGACGGTAGTCCGTACGTACGCACAAGCGATGATATCGTTTCCATAATTATTGAAATGAATTGGAGTGGATGATACAATATATCAGAATCAGTATGATGTTATAATAACTATTTATAGTTATTCTTTACACCATTATACCCATCCATGTAAGGTGTTGGTGGAAAAACAGATTACACCACGGCGTGGAGACGGTATTCCGTAAGTACGCACACGCGGTGATTTTGTTTTCCGTAGGATGGATAGAAGATGAAATGGGGTTGTTTTATATTTATAATAACATATTATTATATTATTGATACTGATGTTATTACTTTATAATGAAAAAACTAAAGAAGAAGAAGTTTAATAAGAAAGAATCTTGAAAGAATCGGTAGAAGAAATTACCACTTCTTCGATACGCCTCTTTGAAACATCCTCTTAGGAAACTAATACTGGTCTTTGATGTAGACCAGGACCTCTAGTATGTTTCTAGGGAAGTGGAAAAGATAAATATTCAGGGTTTGGCCGAGATTGAAGGCTCAAAGTGGTGTGAGGAAGAGAGGGAGGAGGTGCCCATTTATAAGGGAGGAGAGGGGCACCTTTGAAAATCTTAAAAATATTAATTTATAATAAATCTAACCCCACTTAAAAAACTCCAAAAATGACTAATATTAGAGTAATAGATTATATAGGGTAGTAATCTCATCAACCAATTAAATTTATACATGTTAGGAAATTATTTTAAACATTATCAACTTGATTTATCCTTAATCAATTTTATTTTAGTTGTGGTAATAACATTCTAAATTTTAAATAATAACAAATTATTAATTATTTGTTGTTAATTGTTCATAAGTGGATACTTTAGAACATTTTAGACAATATAAATATAAATTTATAATTTTTACATATTTTTTTTGATTTTTAAACAATTTTATAATATGTTATTTTTATAAAATAACAATAGTGTCAATTTTGACAATATTCATTTATATGAATTTAAATAAAATATATACAGAATATATGTTCTAAATAAAAGCTTTAATGGATTTATAAAATGTCATATGTACCTATAAAATTATTGGAGAACATTAAATAGTTTATATAATATTTATTTTATTATTTTTAAAACCATTTATTTGGTTTATCTCTTAATAAAATAATTACTACAACATTTTTGTATAATTAATTAATATAATTATTTTTTGCATAAAAATTAAAAAGAAAATCCTATGATTAAGATAAATATATTACCTTTTACAATAATACATTTACTTGAATTTATCATCTTAAAATCACAATATTTAAATTGTTATATTTATTAAATTATTAAGGTGACAACTTTGGTATCATTTAAAATAATATAATATAAGTGTCATAGTCACTTTTATAAGGCTCCAAATGGTCAAATATTCGACCATTGTATGATTATAGTTTACATTTACATGACCAATAAGTTTTAGTCAGGGTTTTGTGCCTTTTAAGGTCACTATTAGTTTAATAAAAACTATATTCTTGATTTTCCACTAGATAAACAATTTCTGCATCACTATTGTGTCACAATTAATTCTAATTATATAATCCATAAAAATTATAAACAAATTTATATGATGTATATAATTTTATTATATTTCTGGAGACTATTCATTTTTGAAGTTTCATGAAGTTTATCACTAAATTTAAATTAATATACTTATAAGATTTAAGAGAGTGACATGTTGTCACTTTCTTTTGTTTTAAGAATAATTAAATTATTTTCATGGACAAAGGCCCATTAAATTATTCTAATCCAACACTTAGGTGATATGGGTAAACATTTAGTCATTCAATAGGATTTTTTTCAGGTTTTAGGTTAATTTTATAATCTAATATTTACCCTTAATTATCTGATTTACCTTTAACTACGGTAAATAAAATTTACTGTAGTTACTATTTATAAAGCCCAAAAATAAAAAGTAGCTTATTAACATAATTTGGACCCACTGATTCCAAATATGGAATCCATTTTTCCAAATTCAATACACAAAAGTTACAGAAATTAAGTTAAAATTAATCCCGTAGTCGAAACAAAACGGGTTTTTGTTTAAAACATTGCAAAAGATTGAATTGGTTTAACCTACGAAATCAAGGTAAAATCAGTGAAAATGACATAAATTATATTAAATGTTAAAAATATATTCTATTTATACTTTAAAACCATTCAATATTATAATTTAACCACATAAATTATTATGATGAAAAATGTTGTTTTGAATTAAAATATAGCGTGTTTTTACTGTTCATTAAAATATGAAAGTTATCAGAATAATATGAAAATTTTATCCAATGTAAAATTTTATATCCTTATTCCAAAGAATAATTTTATTTTGTAAAATTGAACTTATAAAAATTTCAAAAACTATATTTAAAGTGGGTGCGCCATCTTAAGGCGGCAAAACTGCATTTTTAAAAAAATACTTATTTTACCCGAAAAATTTATTTTGTTCACATAAAATGTTTTATAAAATTTATAATATGAATAATAATGTTATAAAATTCAAAATGTGGTTAATACTATTCATAACGGCTAGTTCGTGATAATATTATAACCATATATCATTGTTTAGTGAAACCCGATATTGCATACAACACACGCGATCAAGGAAGGTTGTGATTGCGTGTAATGAAAGCCAAGTTAGGGTTGCATGTAGTGCAAGACTCTTTTGTTGTTGTGTATAACAAAATCCAACCATATTTCAATTATACATTGAATATATATATATATATATACACTCAATGTTGCGTATAATAACTTCTATCAAATGAACTTGAAATTGTGTATAACACGATCCAAGAATTGTGTTGTGTATAATGCAAGCTAATACGGTGTTGCGTATAACACAAGATAATCTTGGTGGTGCATAAAACACATGACATAAAATAAATTAAAAATAATACTTATCATAAAAATCTCAGGGTGTTACCCACTTTGAGGAGGCCCATAAGAGGGTGTCATGGTGGATGCCCACTCTAAACCCACGTGAGTCATGCTCGGTGTGAGAAAAATAGGCAGCAGGGACCAAACTATCATGCCATGAAAGGTGCGTCCATGGGAAGTGGAGTGTGGCTTACACATAGTGGCTGCCCAAAATTTCGGGGCTTACTCCGAGATGGATGCCCATGTGCCACTATGGAGCGGCAATGGTGGGTGGGGCTTACGCTAGGAAGCTACCCGTAATGTCTTCCTCATGTCTGGCCATGAGGGAATCCCAACTCAAGGTGGATTGAGGCATTTACCTATCCGCTGGTGCATGAGAGGGATAACACCAAGGGTGTTGGAATCAATCCGAACAAATGGAGATGAAAAGTGTGAATTACATACCTGACATTCGGAACACAATGAGGGTGGCATGGTGATGGAGGATAACTGTTGACCATGTTCAAAACACAGCATCTATATCACGTTAGCCTGAAATGGGGACAAAAAAATGAGGGTCGACTATTGACCGTGTTTGAAACATAGGACCTGACTCAAATTGTTGTCAAAATTCTTCTGGGGCATTGGACCAGGACGGTAGGTGAGCCGATGTGGCATGGGACTAGGTCATTAGGGGGTCCCTTCAGAAATGGAAGAGTATGAAGATCAGAATGAAGGACACACAAAGCGTGAGCTGGAGTGATGAAATGTTTGAATGGATTCCAGCACTCTTGAAATTATGGAACTGTAAACATGGCATGAGGCATCTTATGCTTGGAGTATAAGGCATCTCTTTCATGGAGCAAGAGGCATCCAATTATTGAATGATAGAGAATGCTAAAGTTTATAGTCTTGTAGAGAGGACTGTTTCCATATAGTTTAATGTCACATGGATAGGATGAGGGCTATACAGTTTAATCGTCATGTGTTCTGGAAAAGGGCCATATAGTTTAACGTCATGTGGTTAGAATGAGGTCCATACAATTTAACGTCATGTGGTCAGGACGACTAGGTAGGAGATTCCTAGCAATGGTTGATGTGGGACTTATACAAGGGCGGCCCTTTCTAGATAAGCCTAGAAAAGGGAGCTAGGAAATGGGGTTATAGGAGAGTCATGAAGAGTAGCTCGACTCATGGAATTTATAGGACGGATGTTGGGGCGGTGCAAGGGTGAAATGTAAAATACTGTTGACCCAGCCTGAAAAGTTTGCGGTGTGACTCTCCATTTTTAATGGGGGTCAGTGATGGTAGCGAAGGGACCGGCCCAGAGGGCTGGGATCGCACCTTGGAACTGAGTTTGAATGGAGGTGCGGGGGTTGCGGCCCCGTGGTATGGACCAATGAGTCCATGGGGTTTTCCGCATGGGGCGGCCTGCGTAGGAGCTGGCCGTGAGGGATTGGCTGCAGAGGAGCTGTCCACATAGTAGACGGCTGCATGTGGTTCGCGATTTGTTTGTCTGCAAAGTGTGTCAGCGGAAGAGCTGGCCACGACGGAGCGGGCCGCGAAAGATCAGGCCGCGAAGGAGGCTGTCCGCAAAAGAGCTTGTCCACAAAGGAGGCTGTCTGCGAAGGAGGCTGTCCGTGAAAGAGACTATCCATGAAGGAGGCTGTCCGCGAAGGAAGCTGTCCTCGAAGGATGGTCGCAGAGGATATGGCCACGAAGGGCATCTACAGAGGGGCTGGAACCCATCATACTTCACGCCCACAGAGGGTTTCCCACCTCCGTTTTGTGAATGACACTGGTCCGCAGAGGAGATGGTCATCTGCGAAGGGGATGGCCGCATGTGGTTCGTGGTTTGCTTTCTACACTATGCAGAAGTGTGCATTCGTGGATGATATGGGATATGTGGATGGTTGTACAACTTTACCACTGGGAGAGATTTCTCTAGCGTCTCCCCACTGGTTTTTTCCCATCATCCCTATATTTTTTCTCCTTTATCCCCTCGGTGATTATTTATAGAGTCGCGAATAGGATGGGCACACGACACTCTTTGTGGAAGCCCATGAAGGGATCCCCACCCACAGACATCTTGGTCAACCGATATTTGAGGAGTCACGGCATGCGAGGTTGATTCGTGGTCGGCACCCCAATCTACCTGTGTTCCACGAACTACAACATGTGCGGTGTGGGCTAGTCGGCGCGCTTCACCGCTGGGGCGGTTTGTGTCGGTGGATCGGTCTGGCGTCCGTCCTGCTTCGCGCCCGGGGAGGCGCTCTGCCCCCAGTTCGCGAACGACAACATCTACAGGAGGGCGGTTCACCGAACCGGCCACGTACTGTTGCTGGGAGCTAGCATACAGACTAGTTCTGTCCTTTTCCATGTTTTGGGGTAATTGGAATTTCCCATGGTGGAATTTTCAGGACCCTATTGTTATGATGATGGGGTACTTGATCGATAGGTATACATTGTAATAACCCCAGATATTAATAAATTTTTTTCAAATTAATTTAATCTTTTATATATTTCCTTAAAAGTTGAATATATATTCTATTATATGAAATCACCATGTTTTTTGTGTTGTATATTACGCCTTTTAATCTTTGTCTACACAAAACATTGTCTTATCTTGAGTTAAACCCAACACTGAGATTATATGTAAAAAAACATTTAATTAATGAAAATATTTATTAAATAAAATTATAATATTTTAATTATAATTGTGTTAATAAACATGATTAACTAAACATAGAAAATATGAATTCATTGGGGTCTATTTAACTAGAGATGAAGATAAAACCCTATAAAAATGGATTTGTTATCTAAAAGTATTTTTGTTGCCATAAAGAATTTTTATCTTAATATAATATATTAGCCACAATCATTGAAATATACTTAATAAATTTAAATTCTTTAATTTTTTGGAATTCATCCAATATGTTTTTAGGCATAAAACAAGAACAAATCCATTTTAATCATATGGAGTTGTATTTTTTTAACGGGTAGTTTTACAACCTTTTAATGGAAAACTTGTTTTAAATCTAAACATTGATAGTTTAACAAATATAATTTGAAAAAAAATATTATTTGGAAATATAAATTATTTATATTCATCATTGTAATTTATTTATAATTTTTAGTAAATAAAAAATTACATAAATATGTATAAAAAATATAATAGTGTAATTATTTAAATATTGTAAAAAGAAAATAAATGATATTAAAAATGTCTACACAAACATAATTTGAATTAAGTAAGGAATTTTGATATTTTTATAGGTGAATATAAAATAAAATGGGTGTATTAAATTTTTATTTTGAAGATATCTTGATGTTTATATTTTCACACAGTCAATGGAATGATTCATGTAAAAATTGACAGTAATGAGATTTTATGAAAATAATATTTTTGAATTTTTTTTAAAAATAAATAAAATCATAAAAAAAACGTAAAAGTTATTATGATAAGTTTTAAAATGTAATAAATTGACTATTTATTGAAAATCTAATTAATATATGTGAAAATTAAAATGTTTAAATATTAAATAATTTGCTACTGTAGTTAATAGTAAATTGTGCTACCTAAAGTTTAATCAAAATTCTAAGGGATAAAATAATACCAAAACATGTATAAAATATTTTGGATGATATTGTAAAAACATTATATCATATTATATTTTAATAAATATCCTTTTTTAGGTATTCTGTTTGAGATTAAAATTATTACAAGTTAATATTTCTTTAAATTCCAATATCCCCCTCACCTCAATTATTAAATGGAACCTTATCCCACACTTATTAACATCACCTTGAGACTTATAGATCGACCCAAATCCATAAAATGATCTTCGAAAAATCTATATACATTTTATATACCTTATGGCCATTTCAAAATACCCACTCTATAGTCCTTTAGAGGAGATCAAAATGCGATGTTTCGAAGAAGAGGTAATAACCCTAACCGATCAATCCATTTTTATACTACTTTATACCTCCTATAAATATATGATGTACTAAGTAAAATTATAACTTAATCATAATAAATATGCTGAAATTTTATTTTTATTATGAACACAACACTATACAACCCCTTTACAGTCAAACAAGAAATGAATGTATTACTCATGTGTACCTATGGATCACTGTTCTGTGTAGCGATACAATTAATATTTTATCACCATATTTTATGAGTGAGAATAATGATGGGATTAGTGGTTATATATTAAATTTATTTCATAATTAATTTTTTTTAATGATAATATATTATCATCTTTTCTTTACCACCAAATATTTTTGGAAATCATAACATCCCTCATGAGTTCGTATGGCTTATCATCTCCACGACGTGTTGCGAGTTATTTTTCATATATATTTCACATGGATGGTAATAAGGATGAATTTCATGAATATATATTATATATATATATATAATATATTTATTTAATGATAATATATTGTATGCCTTTCTTACTTTTAATATGATGAGAAAATGAAAACAACATTCATCAGTACTTACAACCTACCGTCTACATGAAGAGAATATTATATTTTTAATAAATAAATTTTATAAATAACCATGAATAGATATATATTTAACATATATATATTAAATTTATATCATGAGTAACAATCTGGAGATGAGGAAATTATGAACTATGTAAGTGGTTCAAGGATAAAAATTCAAAACATGAATAAAAAAATGTGTTTACCCAAAACATAACATTAACAAGGAATTATGAATAAGTGAGTAAAATAATGTCAAAAGTAAATAATATATTGTATTATATATATTTATATGGTTCTATTGTAGATTATTGATAAAATTATATTTATCAAACTGGTTTTTTGAATGTATACGATGACAATCATGACCGAATGTATGAGATTTTTGGATAACTTTTATTTCAGTGGGATAAATGCCTTATACACATATTTTTTCTTTTGTGTGCTTTATATAAAACCCATGAATGAATTTTATCCGTAATATTATGAATACCATTGTAATTTTATATATATATAATTTTCATTCTTTGATAGGGAAAATTATTCTACTGATTATAATGTGGTATGGTTTCATTTCACAATAACATTATTATTCTCTATTTTTTTCAATGATAGTATCTAATGGGAAATTTTTATCTTAAATTTCCAGGTATCGAGTTTTTTTCCAAGAATAGTTTTTAATAATTTTCTAAAACTGTTTAATTTTAATTTTTCCCCAGTGCTAATTGTTACTAAATGGTTTGAAAGGATTCCTTTTGAAAATTTCTAATGATGTACTTTGTGACTCTTCCAAAAAAATATGAAAGGAATGTTTTTTAACTTATATTAAATTAACCCATTTTTACACATTCATGAAACCATAATTACCTGTATAATTATTTAAAATATTGCAATGACATTTTTAAAGATACTTATTTCTTAAAAAATTGTGCCACATTTTAAGTGAAGAAACCATTTTAATAGAAGAATGGATATTTTTAAAAAAAATTATTTTTAGGTGATCTCTCAATATTTTTTTCATATATATGATAACATTAACTTATGATATATATATTTAATGGGGAATATTTGTCAAGTATACTCTCCTTAATATTCATATTTTTGTTTTATGATTATGTTGTAGTGATATTTACTAATCTCTTTTCTTTTTCATAGGTTATGTTTTAAATGAGGAATGATTTATGTTAATGTGGTACACATATATATGGTTTCAATTATGTGATGTGTTGGAATTATATATCTATACAGTTAATTAGGTAAAACATTATATCTCATGATAGAGATAATACCAGAATGGGAAGTGATCAAAGATCAGTAATACACGACCTCAACATGAGTAAAATTAGTTCAGTAATAAAAAGATGGAATGGGGAGTAAACCTAATTTAGTAAAGGAAATTGTCCCGTATGATGGTCAAGGAAATAATCCTTGACTAATACAAAAATTATTTTCTATGTTTATTTGTATTCTATAATTCCATGTTATGATGTCATGAAATATTTTCTATCATTCTTTATGAAATTATATGATTTATTCCATGATAAGATTTTATAATGTTTGATACAAAGGACATGATTTTTTAATGTTTTGTTAATGTACATATTCCTTTTGATTATGTTATGATTTATATATTCCATTATTTCTGTTACTAAGAAGCTAATCTGAACCTTTTCATATGTTTCATTTCACTAACTTATAAAGAGTGGTTTTAGATAAGGATACTAAATGGGATGATCTTTTCTAAAAACACTGAGGATATTTCAACATACTATATGTTTGTGTTCATTGTTTCAAATGTAACTAAACAAATATAGTATTCAGGTGTATGTTTTTTTAATGTATGAAATATTTTTCAAAATTGATGTAATGTATACTCAATATAAGCATGGTTCATAGTAGTTGGTATCCGAGAAATGCTTTATTAAACCTTTGGAAACTAGAATGAAAAAAATTTGTTGAGATCCCTAGGAATCTTTCTAAGGGTATGTATAAAGAGATCCCTAGATATATGATTAAGTTGTCATATATTCAAGAAAATTTAAATTTTAAGACATCTATAAAAAAATTATTCAATGATATGCGGTTTTAAAATATAATAATTGTTTCTCACAATATTCTTTATGGTTTTATTAAATTGTGGTAACAAGAAGGATTTGTGATAACATTGATTGTGAATAAAAAATTTATGTTGATATGTCAAAAGGGATGGTAAATTTAGTGAAGGAAATTAAAATAATTATTAGTAGTATCTTCTAGAACATGATTTACAAACTATAATTTAATAAACTCTCAAACTCATCTAGAAAGGGAAAGAAATTTTTTGAAGAGAATTATAGTAATGGATACCATAGGGGAAATAATATTCTGTTTCCACTGTTTAAAAAATGTGGAAAAAACACCCTAATAAATTTTGTTGAATAATATAAATATATTTTGACTGTGGAAAAGAAGTTAATAAAGAAACTAATTTCAAAGGGAAAATTAAAGTTTAGTTAATGAAATAGATGGGAATATTAGCCTCTATAAGGTACAATCAATTGAAGATTGTATAAAATGTGGAATGAATGGGAATTATTAAAATCATTTTCATAAGTGGAATGCTCATGAATTTAATCATCATGGTCATATAAGTAATGGTTTTATGGTTAATGATGATGAGACAACTGGTGAAATGTGAAAGGAAAGAGGTATTAAGTAGTAGGATGAAGTAGTCTTGTTAATGGATTAAGTATTATGGGAAATAATCATAGTTTTTATATATTTGGATTGAATAATTATGTTATATGAATTGTGAAATATATAAATATTTCTCAGTTTATGTTTTTTCACAAATGATTAATGATAATATGTTGACTGTATCTGATTCACTAGACAAATTATTTAATATGAATGTTAAATTAAGTGGAAATAAATTATTTATGGAAATATTACCATTAATATGTTCCTAATGTTAAGCTAATGATGATCGATATAAGTAAATTGGATGGTACGGAATACCATATAATTGATTAATGATTTTTTTTCAAAACTGATTATTCTATTTCCAGTGAATTTTATTTTATTTAGGATTTAAGAAATATATACAATTATTATGGCAACAATGAAGAATTAGAATTTTCAATAAGGATTTATGGTAATTTAGGCTATTACCTTTTTCAAGAGAGTACATGATAACAGTATTTACATGTTTTATATATGACATTAAAGAGTTACTTTATGATATATTAGGGTTCAGTTTTAAGTGGATTTTTAGGAATTTAGTAACATTATTTTTAATGTTATTTAATTTCCTACTTTGTATTCATTACATGGTTAACCATTTATGAAATTTTTTACATTAAACATCCAATGAATTTTTAGTGATTCAAGTATTATCTCACCATATAGAGATTTGTGTATATTTGAAAAAATTGTATTAAATATATTATTATGATAAAGATAAATATAATGAAAAATCATTCTTTTTATGTTTCTCATGATATCCTAATTCATTATGAATAAAAATTTCACCTTAATTAATTTGGAAAATATATGAATTGGAAATTGATCAAGGGTGCTGAAATCAAGTACATACATCTTCTCATGAAAATTATACAAAGATTAGGAAAAGGGTATTGAAATAAAATTTTATCCCACTATCAACATTTTTTAGGATATAAATGACATATTTTAATCCCCTTTGGGTAATGTATTTGTGATCATTCACTTTCTCTTAACCATGTTCTACATCACTCTCCATCAGAAGTTTATAGTTAGAATTCTCCTAATTGTCAATTTTTTCACATTTCACCTATGTTCTATTATATAATAACATATTTATGAGGTAATTTGGGTGACTGTTATGTTTTCTAAATCAATTATTAATTTTATTTTTAGTAGTAATTATTCTGATATTGGAAGTTTCAAGTATTAAACGGTCGATAACCCATATGAATTTAAAAGGAAAAAATCATTTTCAGGAGGGTAGAAAGTAACAACTGAAGAATTTTTGGATTTTTTTGAATTAATATAATCATTTATATTTTAAATGAAAAAATTAATATATCATGTTTTATTAAAAATAACCATGTCATTATTTCATTTCACGCTACACCATGTTATGTTTGCTCTACAGTCAACACCATCTTTGCTTTCCTTACACGCAAATATGATTTTCTACAAAACAACATTTTATTTTTGAAATGACATATGAAATATAAAAATATAATTGGAATTAGAATGGTGGGTATAAATTATATTAATTAAATTATTAAAATATTAATTCTTTGTTGACTGATTAATTAGTAATTGAGATAAAAACCCATAAAAATTTAATATGTGTGTTTTTTTAAACAATTTTCATTTCCATTGAGAATTTTTATCTTAATAATTTAAAATAATGACTATTTTTGAATTATATTATATAAATTTATATGTTGAAATGTTTTTTAATTCATCCAATATATTTTATGGTAATAAAACCAGAACAAACCAATTTTAATCACACAGTGTTGTATTTTTTCTAAAAGGTAGTTTATCTACATTTTGATGGAAGAATTGTTTTAAAACATAAATTTAGAACATTGATAAATATTATTTGAATAAATAAACTTATTTTTTGAAAGTGGGTTGTCTGGATTATCATAGGGTGAATTTTTGTGGTTTTCTAAATTGTTTCATCTTTTGATTAATAGTGAAAATTCTAATTTTATTGAAAACTATATTTTCACTTAAAGTATTTAACAGATTAAATTTATATTCAGATTAGTTATAAATTTTAATTAGTTTATTATAATTTATAATTCTATATTTATAGTTTTTGAAAAGTATTTTATACCATACATTTTTTTAAAAACATGTTATTTTTTGAAGGTTTTTTTTTTGAGTTTTTGCATGGCATTTTACCAATATTATTTTATATTATATTTGGAACTATTCAATTTTTAATTTTGAAAAATGGATGAAAAATTTATGTACATAAGTAAAAAAAATTAGTGAATATTTCCCTTTTTTTAATAATTTGAATACATTTCATTTCGGAGGTATTTGAGTAGAGATTGAATATATTATAAATTACAATTTTCTGAAATTCCAAAAGATCCCCTCAAAAAAATTATAAAATAGAAGATCCTACCATGCTTATTCACATCACATTGATCCTTATATATCTAAAAACTATACAAAATTATATTCACTTATTATTTTGACACATTCAATAGTTTCTAGTCCTCTAAAAAATTCCAACTCTAAAGTCCTTTATAGGAGATCTAAAATAGACGTTTCAAAGAGGAGGTAATTTCTCTAATCCATCGCTATATTATTCTACTATTATATACCTCTTATAAATCTATGATATAAATAAAAAATAAAAAATTAGTCATACAAAATATTCTTAAATTTTATTATGATTAATGTCACACCATAATATATCTCCCTTTCCATCGAATGGGAAACTAAAGTATGTCTTGTGTGTACATACAACTTGTCGTCTCCATGTAGTGACACAAAGTATTTTCATTAAATATATTATATCATTTGAAGTATTGATGTTTTAAATGTTTATATATTATATTAAATACATAATTATAATTTTACAATAATAATATCATATCATCCTTTTAACCACCTAATATTTTAGGAAATGATAATGTCTCTTGTGCGTACATATGTCTTACTTTCCCCTTGTTGTGATGCGATTAGTTATTCATATATATTTCATATTTATGTTAATAAGAACGAAATTTATGAATACATATGATATTTAGGACATTAAGTTTTTTTGTTGAGAAAATATCTTGAACTTTTTTTCGATTAACATCATAAGGAAATGAACTCAACATTATTGCATCCGTACAACCTACCATATCCATGAATGATGAATTTTATTTTCTATAGATAAATTTTATGAATAAACTTGAATAAATAGATATAATAGTATGTTTATATAATTAATATCATTTTGTTTATGATGAAATCATGATCGATGTAAGAGGTATAATGATAATAATTCAAAACATGAACAAAAAACCTAACAATTATTCCCTAAAGCATAATCTTAACATATTATTATTAATAAGTGATTAATATAAAGTCATAATTATATAATATTGGCTCTTATAAATATGAAACTGTTTTTGAGGTAGATTTAAAATAAACATATATTTATTATACATGAGGTTTTAAGGCATATGAAAGAAATCAAGTCTTTTAGTAAGGGGTTTTGTCTCACATTTATTTCTATGGGACACATGCGTTATAAAATACATGTTTCTATTATGTGATGTATATAATTACCATGAATAAAATGTATTAGTATTTTTATGAATATTTTGTTATGTTAGTATCCATATATGTTTTTCCATAGCTCATGCAATTCTATTGAATATAATGTGGTGTGGGTTATTTTCCATATCTCATTATTATTCGGTATTGTATATATGTTAGTATCTGGTGATGAATATTTATCTTCCATTTACATGTTTCTTAAAAATTTTTCTGAAAATATTATTACTATACTAAAAAAAATTTATTTTTATTTTCAAGCGTTTGTGAATTTTTAATAAATTGTTTGAAATGAATCTTTTTTTTCTTTTTTCAAATGAGGTACACTATGAAATTTTTGGAAAAAGTACAAAAGGAGTGTTTTTTATCATATATGGAATGAATCATATCATGGAACCTTAAGGACTTGAATCATCCCTTAAAATCATACATGTCTATTATCACTGATGTGTTTTCATTTAAAAATTTTCTGTAATATTATGAAAAATAAAAAATTTCAAAGAATAAATGTTATTTTCCTCTTGAATTATTTTTATGTGTTATCTCAAGATTATTTTCAATCTATTATAAAATCATTTGATGTATCCTATATTTTAATGGGTTTATTTTTCAATTATATTATCCATATTATTCCTATTTTTGGATTTTGTTTATTATGGAATGATTATTTTGAAACCCTTTACTATTCTATGGGTTATGTTATGATACGAGGAAGGATTTATTTACTTGTCGGACAAATTTTTCTGATTTTAATTAATTTATGTATGAGACCAGTATATATATATATAATTAATTGGGTAAATATGTATATCTCTTGAGATATATAGAACTGGAACTAAATGTTCACTCAGTTTAGTAAAAAAAAGACTTAAATAAGAGTCAACTTGGATCAGTAAGATAGGGATTTAATTGGGAGTCAACCTAGATCAATAATGGATTTTCTCCACTATAGTGGTCTTGTAAATAATACATTACTAATATGGAAATAATTTTATGTTATTATGTGTTTACTAAAATTCATCCTTAGTCACTCATGGAATATGTGGTATGATTAGTTATGAACATCTATGATTTATTCCATGACATGATATCATAAACTTTGATATAATTGATATAATTTTTTATGTTTAGTTTAAGTACTTTTGCCTCATGATTATGTAATGATTTATATCACCCATGTTTACCCTTTCAAAGAATATGAGGTCACTATTTTCATATGTTTCATTTTCCTATTTTATAAAGAAAGGTGTTAGGTAAGGATACTAAAGGGGAAGATCTTTGTGAAAAACATTTAAAATCATCCATCAAACAAGTAGTTTATGTTCTATGTTTAAAAGGGAAATTAAATAATATGATCATTTGTAATGTGTCTTTGTAATGTATGAAATATTTCATAAAAATGATGTAATTTTATTTACATTAATATTTGGATTTTATATTCATTTTTTGAATTATTTATTTACTATTATACATATAATATTATTTTTTATTTGATAATTTTATATAAAAATGGTTTTTTATGTGAATATAAGGAATATATTTTGTATTCTGGATCAATTCATTTTGTGTTTATTCACATAGTTGAAACCAATTTGATATTGAATATGAACATGAATTTGATAAGAAAATATGGTATATTTAAATATTATATTCTAATTGATATGAATTGATATGGTATTATAATATAAGAATTAATATAATATTAAAAAGTTAGTGATTAAATTATAAATTAGGAGATGATATTGGATACTTGATTTCATTGATAATGTGGTAAATTGAAAATGAATTTAGTTAAGTGAATATATATTATTGTTCTGATAAAACATTGGTGAATCAGTTTTGGTTGTTTTAAGGCCTGTGATATGGAAGCCTTACTAAAAGAAATATTTAAAACAATTAAATATATAATTTTAATTATATAAAGTCTTAATATAATTAAATGCATATTTGTTATGATGGGAATGATAATATTTTGGTACTTGTGGTATTATACATAGATTTTTATCTACAACCAATATATTATTATAACTTTTGTCACTTTTTTGATGTTAATGTTTTATTTACAATTTATACTGAGTGAGAGACAATTTCGATTTCATAGTTGATTATGGGAGAAACCACATATCCATTTTTTATTAAATAACACTGAATAGATTACTCATGTCACTCATAATGTATGTAGTATTCATTGTTATGTTATATTACATAGTGTGTGATGTATTCTTCCTGTACCTTCACATAAAATATTTTTTATTCCCCAAGGATATTGAATTCCATAAGAGGTTGAGTCAATTGGAAGTGGGTTGAAAGGGACCTATGGATATGATTATTTGGATAATGAATCTAAATTCATACTATTTTTAATTTTTATCTGATATTAATTATAGTTAGATACAAAATATTAAAATTACCATAAAAAATTACGTATTTTTTACTTTTTATTTTCTAGAGGAATTGTTGTACATAATAAGTATTTTCATGATGTATTTTAGGGAGAATCCTAGTAATTAATTTTTAATACACATCCAAATATTTTACTTTTTTATATTTTTTGAGTTGAATAAAGGGGATATGTTGGTTTATTTTTCAGAGAGAAAAATGTGTTCAGAAAAATTCTACATTACTTCAATCACATTGTATTTTATATCATTTATGTTAGGGATATATTTGGATCATTTTTTAATGTCTTAATTTATTAATTTAAGATTGGTTTTATGATTCACAATTCAGTATGGGTTCAATATTGTATTGGTATGTTATAAACTTATTCATAATTATTTTTTTGTGTCATTATATCTAAATAGAAATGGATATTCCTCCCATAACCTGATTTAATACTGTTGGTTCTCATATCAACCCATTGAATTATTATGGTGATCTTCAATGGACATTCTTAATCTGGCCTCTAAATGAGGTGGAATATTAGAAAGGGCATGATATTAAATTAATATAGTGTAAAATGATTGATATATATTTTATTTGATAGAAAAACATCATTAATAATTAAATAATTAATATTATTAATATATAAATCATAATTAGTTTTCCTTATTTCTATTTTCATAGAATTATATCATCATAAGATGATATTATGGAATATTATAAGTGAAGTGATGGTTCTATATGGGTCATTAAAATTGAATATATGTAAATTCGTAGTCAAAGTGAAATTAAATTATTAATAAGAGGAATTAAAATTTTATTTTTTATGAGAATCTGGAACCTATAATTGGATTTGATATTTTTTCTAAAAATAATTTTTTGAAATCTGGTTAATAATGTGAATTATTAAATATGAAAATGAATTTACATGGCTTGGAATTATGACTCATTCAAATAAATCGACTTGGATTAAAAATATTTCAATTGTTTTTTAGTTGATTTATAAAAATGTGTTAGAGATTAAACATATGTTCCATAATAAAAAATTAACTTTTAAAATATAGTTCATACAAATATTATTATTTTTATTTTATATATAAAAATTATTATTGCAATTTCTTGGAACAATTAAATATGATGTGTTTTAGTTTTTATTCATGACACCCTCTTTTGTTTCTTAGTGTGATTACATCAATACCTACAAAATTTATTCTAGTTTCTCAGCTTAAATAGATAATTTCTTGGTAAAAAATTTGGAACTAGTACCTCCATAGTACCATTTACGATTGAAATGTTTCTAATATAGTGAGGGGAGTTTTTAAAAAATCTCATTCAATGACCATTCATATATATTTATAATTATTTTATAGAAGTAATTAAATATAGGAATCAATGTTTAATATGATTTTTTTATTTTTCTTTACTATCTTATAAAAACTATAATAACGGAAAAATTTTATATTTAGGAATTTACCATTTCAATTTTCTCTGACATAAAATTTAATCAAGAACTCAAGAAAAAATACTTAATCTAAATTATTTGAAATTACAGTTATAAAATGGAAATGTCGAGGTACTGGTTAAATTTAAATTAATATTTTTTATTTTTCTGAATTATTCAACATATGGTAGACAGAACTTGTATATATAATTTTACTGTTTATTTTTTAACAATAACATTCATTAATATTAACTTATGGTACATCATACTGTAAACATTTACTACATTATAAAAAATTAAACTCCCATGTATGTTTTGTTAAAAAATACATCATGTATATAAGACTCATGCTAGGTTCTCAGAGAAAGTATAGTGAAAAAATATAGTAGAAATTAATGATGTATGAGTCCCATATTATAATGCCCTACCCATTTTACTATGAATAGTAACCAGTTTGGGTTTCTATATGGATTCAAAAACACCTCCACATATGGTAGATGATACCAACATGTAGTGAGGTCTGAGTGTGTAACCATGGGGAAAATATTCCCACATACTTGAGTAAAAAATACAATTGAAAGTAACTAAACATGACACAAAATAATTATAAATAGAAAGTGGGTGAAAATAAATGTAAATAAAAAAATAATGAATAAAATGTAGTAAGGGTGTGAATAGACCTGACATACATAACCTAACATATGAATATGTGAGTTACATATAAAAACCTTATTAATGAAAATTAAAACAGTAGCTCCACCACATACTTAGACATACACAAAACCAAGATCTATGTACATATATGAGATATCTAGGTCGATCAATCCATGTCCTTTGCCTAACCTACGTCTAAAAACATGTGAACAGATTCTCAAGTACCTAAGTGAAATGGTATCTTGAGAATGGTATGATTACATGACTTATTATGGAACCACAAACATAGTCTCATACCTATTTAGTAAAATCATGGTATTTTTATGTGAACTACACAACTAAACATCAAAAATATTAACATTTATCTTCTAGAAATAATTTATTGAAAAATTTCAAACATAGGGATTTATTATTACTCAGGATTGACCATACTTGGGTTCAACAATACCAGAATATATCTGAGTAGGACACATCAAAATTATGGGAAAGAATTTTTATCCCTAAGGGAACTCGTACTCACATATAATAAAAATAATGTAGAATTCATGGTATCATATGAACATTCTATGCGTAAGAAATCATGTAGGTTCCTAGGTGTCTGAGGAAAACCCCTCAATCCATGAGTAATTAGTGGAACCCAAAAATGTATAAAATTACTTAACATAGTTATATGTTTAATTCTTTAGTATCAACATTTAGGAAATCAAGATATTGGAAACTAGAATAATTTCATACGGGGATAACCGTTTTTAAATGTAAAAGGAAAAATCTCTATATCAGAAATGATAACACAAGATCCATCAAACATTATCCTTGATATAAATTCCCTAGAATACTTAATAAATAAAAAATATATTATATCCTTCTATTTATATGATGTATCATTGGGTTCAATTAGGGTAATCATAATCAACCTTAGGGATTCATAAACTATAACAACCATGTTATTTATTACACAATTAAACACGATTTACTACATAAAATATTCACTTCATACAACATGGAAGATCAATATAAATAGTGTCTTTGGGGATTAGGAACATTAAATAACAACTTAAAACATGAAACAAAACATCTTTATTGAAAACTTACTTTACATGACCACTACATTCTCTCGTACTTAGCATTGCATGGGATAACCTGAGGACATAAATATAAAAGGGGTGAGAAATAAAGACCATTATGGAAATAAACATTGAATAAAATTTGGAACAAAATAAATTTTATTAAATAGGAATATCAATGGATAAAAAGAGAAACATGAACATAAAGTCACAATAATTCATAATAATCATAACATGGATATGTGGAAACAACACTTAACATGGAATTAGCTGAGCCAAAGCTCATTGCACATGAAGCATGAGTAAACCCTCATTGAACTTGAATCAAAAGTAAAACCATGTTTCACATGAATTATCATGAGTCAACACTCATTTCCCATGACTTATTATTATACTATACATTACTCAATGCATTGGAGTGCAATTAGGGAACACCCTTCTTAAACATTTCATTTCTAGCAAAAGTGTGCCACATGAATAATTAAACATCGATTCATTAAATATCATCATTTTTTATACGATAAAAGAGTGAATAATTCATACATCAAACTATTTAAAAAATATTTAAATGTTCATAAAGGTGAATACCCCTAATAGAGAAATGGGTATGGTATTCACTACATAATGAAAATGGCTTGGAAAATCGTAGTGTAATTTCGGCAGCGTAATAGCGTGACATAAGAACTCATAAAAATGGTTTTTGAGAGAGAAAGGGGTGTCTCATTATATTCAAATGAAATGGATAGTAATGGGGTCATATATATGCATTACCAGCAATTTTAATGGAATATAGATTCATTATATAATAGAATTACTTGAATGTAAATGAGGAGAGAGAAATTCATTACGGAATTTTGTCATGGTAATGGGTATACATGGAATGCATCTATGAGATAGAAAAGGGTCTCATATCCTTAAATAATAAATAGTAATGTGTTATGGAGGTTTGAAATCATACCTAGACATTTATAATTGAAAATAAAAGGGCATAACAACTTATGGAAAATTGGACTAAAATGAGAAAGGAAGAAATTCCTTACCTGGAAGTGTGATCCCAATGGCTTGAGAGAGGCATGAGAGAGGATTATATGGATCTTGAGGCAGCTTTGGAGGATTATAGAGAGATTAGTAAAGCATTTTGACAAAATAAAAAGGATTTTAGGGAAGAGGAAGTTGGAGCTTTGGTGTGTTTATATAGGGAGGGAGAGGGAATTCTTTATTATTTAGGTTTGGGACAACACACATTGAACTAATCAAAACCCCAAACCAACCCAGGGTGTTTTCCCATGGTTTTTTTCCAAATAGGAGTGGAAAACAATATTTGATAATTTCAATGGATGAACTTCTTAAAATAATAGGGTTGCTTATATGGAGGTGAGTCACACTCTCAAAGAACTGAATTTAAAAAGCTAAAATGTTTTATAAGTCTGGGAGGTTCTACTAATGCTTTGTAAAATAAATCAAAAAAACCTAAAATCACATTATTTTAATGTAAAAACATATATTAGACTAACATAATTTTTATAGTATTTTATTACATCACTATTGGGTCATTATTTTGTCAAAAAACATATTATATTTTTAAATGATATATAATTTTTACCCAAAAATTCGAATATCTCAGAAATTTCTGAAAAATTCACTATTGGATAATTTCGACATCCTGATTCCAAAAATAAGATTCACATTATCCAAATAATTTTCTAAATATTTGAATTTTCATTTTTAATATAAAAAATGGCATTTATCGAAAATTCGTGGGTTTTGACAAAAAAAGATTTCCAACCATCATTAAAATTAAAATTGTATTAATAAAATTATAAGCTCATTTATAATTAATAAAAATAATTTAATAATAACAATATTTTATTAAATTATTATTTAATTAAAAAATCAATTAATTTATCAAAATAGATTTCTTAGTTGAATATTAACTAAAAATACTATTTTCTCTTTAAAGAAATATTTACAGAGATAAAATAAAAAAATGAATGTATATTCCTTATTACATATAAAAATAATGCACATACTCATATTTTGAGGGTATTTTCACATAACCCCTTATAAAAAAGGCATATGATCAAAGGGTATGGTGTTCGATGGGGACATACTCATGGGGTGGCTCAGATAACATTAGTCGATTGGTAATCTCTATCAACTTACAGTTATCCCGTAGGCGGTTCTGCTCAAGATTATTTTATTCAATCTCGGATTGGGATTGATCAAGATATAATCCCAATGATACCACCTCCTTTCCGAGCTCTGACAAATGGGCTTCGTACAGGATAAATCTAATGTATGAGGCCATCACTTCCTTTGTCTGTGTAAATTGAACATTTTAAAGCCCTCTATTTATACTAATCAAGTTATCACTGTTAAATGGAAATATTAGCCACAATCTCAATTCATAACTATTTTTTAAAATCCAAAACATAAAACCAAATAAGTGCATACATTTTACATAACCATAAGAATATATTTAAATAGACCAAGAAGAATTTTCATTAATGAATGCTTGGGTCCTTACAATTTTCCCCATTTTGATATTTTTACTTCGATATTTCCTTTTCCCACACTAAAAAAGATGTGGGTAACATTTCATCATCACATCATCCAATTCCCACGTCACTTCTTCAAACTATTTATTTCACCACAACACCTTGACGCGGGGCATTGTCTTATTTCATAGAACTTTTTCACTACAATCTAAGATCTTCAATGGTTTCTCCTCATAAGAAAAATCTTAATCTAGTTGTACTACCTCTGAAGAATGTACATGTGATGGGTAAGGTATGTACTTCCTTAAGAGAGATACATGAAAGTAATCATGTACTTTGACCATGGTATGTGGAAGTGCTAGTTGATAGGACACAACCCCGACATGATCAAGAATCTTGATGGTGCCGATGTACCTAGGACATTACAGTCCCTTCCATCCAAACATCTTGACCTTCTTCCTTGGGGATATGCTTAAAAACACTATGTCTCCAACTTTAAACTCAAGGTCTCATCGATGGTTATCTGCATAACCCTTCTGTTGACTCTAGGATGCCTTGATATGCTTTTGAATGGTTTTCACTTTCTCCACCAATTCTTCGATTATTTTTCATCCTATCAGCTTATACTCAGCAACTTCATCCCAACATGCCAGCGTTCAGAACCTCTTCCAATTGAGGGATTTATAAGGTGCAATTTAGATGCTCAAGTGGGAACGATTATTATAAGGGAATTAAACGAGAGGAAGATGTTGATCCCACCTTTTTTTAAAGTCCATTGAACATGATATTAACATATCTTCCAGTGTCTGAATAGTTCTCCTAGATTGGCCATCAGTTTGAGGATTATAGGCCATACTAAAGTTCAGTATAGTATCCAGTGCATGTTTATGACTCTTCCAAAACATAGAGGTGAATATTGGATCTCGATCAAATACAATAGATAGTGGTACTCCATGTGGCCTTACCACTTCCTTGATGTATATTTATTCCAGTTGATCCAATGAGAAATCCTCCAAAATTGCAATGAAGTGTTCATAATTTGTAAGACATTCCACAACAACCCATATTGAATTTTTTCCATTGGATGTCTTTAGAAGTCTAGTGACAATGACCATGGTGATGTTCTCTCATTTCCATGCATGTATGGGAAATGGTTGCGTCATCACCTTAGACATATGCCTCTCTTCCTTCATTTTCTAACACACTAAGCATGTTGATGAATACTCAACAATCTCCTTCTTCACATTATCCCAACAATAATGCTCTCAGAGATCTCGATACATCTTTGTGTTTCTTGGGTGAATAGAGAAATTTGATCTATTTGCATTCTTCAAAAGTTCTGTCATTAGCTTCAGACATTATGGAACAGATGATATTTTCCGAAATCTAAAAATTCCTTCTTCATTATAATTGAACTCTGAGGATTTCCCTTTTCTAATAGCTTCCACTTTCTTCTGAATTCCCACATCCCCATTTTGAGCATCCTTTAACCATTCCAAAAGAGACATTTGTGCAATCATTTGTAAATGGATTTATAATGTTCCCTTCCTTATGATTCCCATGCCAATATTCATCAAATCTATGAAGATTGGATCCATTTTAATTCTTATCAATGATAGAATCGTTGTATTCTTTCTACTTAGAGAATACCCCACCCTGTTTGCATTCCCAGGGTGGTAATAGATTGAGCAGTCATTGTCTTTGATTAGCTCTAACCATATTTGTTGGGGAATATTCAACTATTTCTGTTGGAATATATACTTGAGGATTTTGTCGTCCGTGTATATTTTACACTTCTCCCCAAAGAGGTAATTCCGCCAAATTTTGAATGCAATTATTACCTCCAATAACTCCATATCACGTATAAGACTACCTTGAGGTATACACAATGACTTTGTCCATTTTACCTCAAATTACATCAAAGGGAGCCTTATAACATTTTCAAGAAGAACGTTCCCACAAACTTCAACGTATGATACAACACTTATAGATGTTTTTTCTTGAATTATTTAATATCATTTTTGTAGGGGGGACAATGTTCATAGAATACATTAAAGATATACTAATATGACATAAAGTGAAATACATTACGACAAACACTACATTGATGTAGTGGTTACATGTAATTCATTCATCATTATCCATATTAACATAAGACAAACCATTCTCCCTCGATCAAGGAGATTGTTGATGCTCATCATTCTTCTCAGCACTTGTAATAGAGCATCATCTTGGATAATGCCTGACTTCTCCACATTTATCACATAGAACCATGTAATATGACATAGATGAATATTTGTTTCCATCCATCAAATTATCCATTATTTCATGGAAATTGGATACTTTGTTCCCTTCCTTTCTATACTTCAAGCATATCCTAGCCCCTTTGTGGTATTTCCATTGGTTCATATTCCAGATTTGTTTCATGAAGTAAATTGGGTCCTCTTTTACCTATCCCCTTTATCAGATGGACATTAATGATATGTCATCTTCCTCTTCCTTGATGTCCGTGGTAATTAAAAAAATTACCAATTGTTAATTGTGAATTTTGATAGCTAGTTTGTAATAACCATGATATGTCCTACTTGAGCACCCATTTGATTGGGAATCTCACTATGACATTCATCATGTTGGCCTTCACATCGGTTGTTATCCATATTTCACATATTACCATCCATTGGTTGGAATAAAAGAAAAGTTAGGGGTAACACATAAAGGGTAATCCAATGAAAAAAACAGAACACTTGTAAATTACTTTTAATTCCTTAACTTATGAATCTATAAGTTTCAATCTATTTTATCCATGATCTACATTCTAACATGTATTTTTAGAGATAATTTATTTAAATTTCTCTAATAATAGTTTATAATAATCTTGTTAATTTTTCAAGGAATATCCCCTTGGAGTGTTGTAATGAAGAGTGAAACAAGGCCTGTTTTCGTTTACCAGAATACCCTGAGTCTAGCCCGAAACTCCTTGTTGGGTTTTTCACACCTAGGTACATCTTTTCCAGAGCCGCCTCTGCCCACTCAAATCCAGACAGGGATGTATTTTCTTGATAAACCAAATACTCAATACCCACCAAAACATAGGGATGTTTTTATTATACATAGTATTATCTATAAGTATTCCCTAGGGTTTTCTAATACTAATCCAAAAAAAAACTAAACTTATCCTCTGATACCAACTATAACAACCATATTCTTTATTACACACTTAATCATGATTTATTACATAAACTAATCACTTTATACTACATGGAATAATAAGAGGTCTAGATTATTTGGTGATTAGGAAAATTAAATAACCACTTATAACAAGAAACACAACATCCTTTTTGAAACCATCATTTACATGACCACTACATTCCCTCGTACTTAGAATTGCATGGGATAAGTTGAGGACATACATAAGAAAGTGGTGATATATAATGCCTAGTAAGAAAATAAACATGGAATAACATGAGGAATAAAATAAATGTTAATAAATAGGAATATCAATGGAGAACAAGAGGAACATGAACAAAAATGAATGATAAAGCAAGATAATCATAGCATGGAGATGTGGAAACAACACTAAACATGGAATTAGCATGAGCCAAGGCTCATTACACATAGAGCATGAGTAAACCCTAATTGCACTTGAAGAATGAGTAAACCCTCATTGCACGTGAATTACCATGAATCAACACTCATTACACATGATGTATCATGATACAATACTTTAACCAATGTATTGGAGCATTATTAGGGTGCACCCTTCTTAAACAATTCATTTCAAGCACAAGTGTTCCACATGGATCATAAATAATGGATTCATTTAATATCATCATTTATTCCACGATAAAGTGGTGTAGAATTAATTCATGAATATGTTTCAAAAATATGTAAATGTACATAAAGGTGAATACCCTTTATATAGAAATGGAAATGGTATTCACTACACAATGACTTTGTCTTGGAAAATCACGGTGCAATTTAGGCAGTGTAACAGCGTGACATAAGAACTCATAAAAATGGTTGATGAGAGAGAAATGGGTGTATCATACTATTTACATGGAATATAGAGTATGGGGGGTCATATAGACACATGAACCAACAATTTTAATGGAATTTAGATTCATGATACAAAAGAATTACTTGAATGCGAATGAGGAGAGTGAAATTATATAAGAAATTTTGTTACGGTAATGGGTGTACATGGAAGGAATAAAATGGAGACAAAGGGGACTATCATCATTAAAAAATAAAGAGTAATGTATAAGGGTGGTGAAAAATCATACCCCAACATTTATAATTGAAAATAAAATGGCATAATAACTTAAGGAAAATTGGACAAAAATGAGAAATGAAGAAATCCCTTACTTGGAAGTGTGATCCCAAAGGCTTGGGAGATGATTAAGAGTGGCTTCTTTAGAGCATGGGGTGCCTTGAGAGGATTCTAGAGAAAGGACAAAACTTGTTGGATGAACTACAAGGACTTTGAGTGAATAAGAAGTGGGAGCCTGAGTGGCATTATATAGGAAAGGAGAGGGAATTCTTTATTATTTAGGTTTGGGACACCACACACTAAACAAATCAAAAACACAAACCTACCCATGGTTTTCCCCCCAAATATTTCCAAAGGGTAGCGGAAACAATATTTTATAAGTCCAATGGGCTAACTTCTAATAATAATAGGGTTGCTTATGTGGATGTGAGTCACACTCTCAAGGAAATCAATTTAAAAATCTAAAATGTTTTATATGTCGTGGAGGGTCCACTAAGGGTTTTTAAAATAAATAAATAAAACCTAAAATCACAATATTTTAACGGAAAAAATATATTTGCCGAAAATTATGTTTATTTTATTTCATTACTTCACTATTGGGTCATTATGATGTCATAATACACATTATATATTAAAACGGTATTTATTGTTTATCAAAAAAATTCAACTATCTTTGAAAATTTTGAAAAATTAACCATTGTATAATTTCAACATCCTGATTCCAAAAATAATATTAATTTTATCCAAATAATTTTATAAATATGTGAATTTTTATTTTTAAAATATAAATCGACATTTATCGAAAATTCAGGTGTTTTGACAATAACATCTTTCAAACCTTCATAAAAAATACAATTGTATTCATAAAAATTATAAGATCACTAATAATTAATAAAAATAAATTTTATAATAATAAAATTTTATTAAAATTTTATTTATTTAAGAAATCTATTAATTTATAAATATATATTTCATAGTTTAATATTAACAAAAATTACTATTTGTGCTTTGAAAATTATTTAAGGAGTTAAAATAATAAAATGAATGTATATTCATTATTACATACAAAAATAATTCAGATAGTCATAGTGCTAGGGTATTATTATATAACCCCTTATAACACCCACATAAGACAAAAGTGTAAGGTGTGCGATGTTGACAGACACTTGGGGTGGCTAAGATAACATCACATGAGTGGTAATACCTATCAACTTCCACTTCTCCCAAAGTTGGTTCCGCTCAACCTTAACGTTTTAATGCTCGAAATGGGAATGGTGCAGAGTGAAGACCAATTATGCCACCTCTTTTCCAAGCTCCAATAAATGGGCTTAGTATAGGGAAATTCTACTGGATGAGGCCATCTCTACCATTGCCGGAGTTAATAGGATTTGTTAAACCCCTATATTTATAATATTCATGTGATCATTGTTAAATGGCTATATTAGAAACAGTCACAATTATTAATGGTATTTTAAAATTTAATTAATAAAACAAAATAATTTCATGCTTTTTACATAACCATAAGAAGACATTTATATAGACAGAGAAGAATATTCATTAATGAATGTTTGGCTCATTACATAAACATCCAATTCATAGGGGATATGTGGAAACCTAAAAACCATTGGAATCATCCAAATCAAAGTGAACTATGTATATTGGGTGATATAATCACTAAAAGGTGATGTTGAGATGCACTAGGAGACCTTTATTATTTTCTTGATGTGGGTATAAATCCAAGATACAATAGGAATTGTAGTAGTGGTAACATTAAATGTTTTCCCCACATCTCCTAATGAATCAATGCCTTTAAAAAAATTCATTATATTTAATAAATGGATTAAATTATAGTTAAAAAATTTCTTCAATAATAAAATAATGGATCCTAATATATAGGGAATAAACTTTTTGATTTAATTATGTTATAAATCCAGAAACATAAGTATACATATCCAAATGATTATATCATATACATATTATAATCCACCTAATATTGGATTCGGGAATAACTCACATCATATGAAATACAAATTCAATTTGGGTCTTATGTGTCCTTGGAATTTGATCATAAAATTACTTGAAGGTGAAACATCACATGACAATATTGTTTTATTTGTGATGAAAATGGGATAGAAAAATAAATTTAACTAGTAAAATGATTGATCTTATCTTGAATATAGAGGCTTGGTTAAATTATTGAACCCATCTAATAATGTTTTTGGTCCTAATAAACATGCAGGTTAATCAATTTTTTAAGGGTGTACCATTTTTTCACCACTAATTATTCCCAAAACCTCCACTACTGGTCTCATAACACGAGGCACCCATCTCAGGGTCCCATCCATGTCCTAGATCATAGTTACATAAAATATACTAGATGATTAATGACCCTAGGATGCACCCTATAATGAATCACTACCCTTATATCCATTATTAAACATAGTAGTTGGTCATCAAGTCTTAAAAAACCTCGAGTCCGACCATACTAGTTAAATAGAATTACCATAAAAAAGAAGGAAATATAATCAACTAAATCATGGTATAATAGGTCATAGTCAACCATTCCAGGCTTTAGGGATCCCTATTGAGTCTATATAAATTTAAGGGTATGGTATAGGATAAGTTCATGACCTATGGTGATATGGAGTTGATCCATTCCCTAGTGTACATAGGAGGTTGTTGGAATATTGATCTTAATATAGGTATAATCCCTTGGATTTATATTAAATAACATAATATATTTATTTTATCATTTTACTTAATTAAATTAAATAATATATTTATATAATGGTTCCTAAATATCTGTTGTAGACCCCCTGAACATCACACACCATATATGCAAAAGAAAATTTCTTAAATGGAAATCATGATATGCGACCAACCTCAAATACATCATTCCAAATTTCTCTCAAGGACCTGAAGCGGCTTCTAAGTCTTTTCCAATCCTATATAACATAATTGAAGACATATGATTCACTACCCACCATATGGAATTAACTATAATAACAATATAATTATTTTTTTAATCTCAATTAGTTATAAATAAATAATCTATTTTATTTAAATTGATATTATCCACATATTCTCTCCACTTGATCACATTGCAATAGAACCATGACCAATTATCCATCAACAACATGTGACATACCAAGGAATTAAAATTAGAAAAATTATATGACCAATAAAATCAAAACAAAAGAAATAATAATTCAGTTTTAGATTAAATGATTAAAAATCATCACATGTACATAACTCCATAATGGGGAATGATTCAGCATGAATATGGGTTCCCAAGATTCCATTTTCTTAGGAATAATAAAATCTCCATTACATGTTTCTTGATCCACCTTGATCTGGTAGAATTTTAAAAAAATCTATAATTTGGCAGATAATTTTTTTAAAAATAGGTGGACAAAAACAATGGGTAAGATCACATGTTGGGATTTTATTTGAATCACTAGAAAACACAAAAGAATAACATCTATTATAAGGGGGACCTAGGAGAGTTAGGGGTAATTAATCTTTTCTACGTGAGAGAGAATAGAGTGATAGAGGAGGATTTATTGATTATATAATCATGGTCAAATTGTAATCTCCCCCATAAAATCACACTATCTAATTGAAGGATCTATAAAGGGGCTATTGTAATAGTATTAAACAAGTGACTGGCCACTAAAACCACTGCAAAATTCCCCTAGCTCTTCCTAGGTATCTTATAAACCCCCAAGATGACTGTTGATCCTCCTCTACCTTTCTAAAACATATATCTTGAGGTGTTCCAAGAATCAATACATTGTTTAAAATTAAATTTCACAAATTGACTTAAAAAATTGATTCAAAACTAATATTTTTCCTAAATTTAAAAATATATTTTAGTCTCGGGATCGTACAACATCCCCACCTTATCAGTTTATATACTATAAATGTCCCCATGGGCATCATAAGTAACTTTCAAACCTATAACGGTCGTGAATTAAAACTAAAATTTTGTTACTAAAATTATTTAAAAGAAGAAGTTTTGTTAAATAGAATATTTTAAATTCTACATTGATATTAGAACTGAATTAAACACCATGAGTATTTATGATATATTTATTTTTATATAAACCGCATCCCTTTGATAACATAAAGAATAAGAAACCACTAGTCTAAATGAAATGAAATAGAGTAGAATATTATATCTTGGATATTGAAATTTTGTGAATTAATATTACTAAATAAATTATGAAAATTATGGTCATCATTGATTATAAATAAAAATAATAATTTACAAGTAAAAATATGTTTTATAAAAAAACTGACTTTTTCAAAAGATGGGTTTTCCACACTGTACGTACATAATTAAAAATTATTTTTTTACAAATGTTAAAAATATTATTTGATATAATTTAATTATTTTTTGAAATAATCTTACCAAAATTATCTTATATTGAATTTTGGTAATTTTTTTATTTGTTTCAATTTTTGGTAAATAGTTAAAAAAAATTATTTTTATTAAAAACATTGTTTACATTTAAATAATATTAATTGTTAAATCATATATTTAAATGGTTTTAAATTTTAATTATTTTCATTATATTAAAATTTATCAAATTTAGGTCAATAAAAATAATTTAATTCTAAATTTTGATATTAAAACCCCATATAGTTACAACACATTTCAACTTATTATACCGATTATTTGTCGAGACTATTTGTATAATTTAAAATTGGAATCTTCTTATTCTTTTTAGATAAATTTTTAAAATTAGTTTCCATTTATTGAGTTTGTATAATTTAAATTATCTAATATTTTTTACATTATTTTTGAACATTTAGAATGGAAAAAATAGTAAAAAATAATTACCGAGGTGAATGTAAAAATAGGATTACGAGGTGATAAATTATGAATATAATGGTTAAAATGACCTAATACATTTACAATTATAATTTTATAGACATATGTGGAAATTATAACTTAAAACGTTTTTTAATTACCCGTTTGAATATTTTTTATGATAAAAACATTGGTTTAAATGATTCATTTAAAACATTCCATGTGTTTAATCTCGCCTACTTATAAATGGACACCCTCTATCCTCCCATCTCCACACCTAAAAATAAAAGTTTATCCAACAATACCTTACTATATAAATTTATTACACCTATAACATTATATTTTAACCCTTGATTTTATCATAAATCCACCCTATGAAAAATTTTGGTCAAAACATAAGAAGATGTAACATTATTAATTGATTGTTTATATTTTACTTCTTCTTCCTCCTCATTAAAATTGTATTAAAGCTATGTTATAAAATTAAATCAGTGTCCTTCATAAACTATTATTTAATTATTTTTAGGTAATGACCTATATCTATCTACTCTTAAATCAAAAGGGAATCAAAACTATCGATCATGTGTATAGTGGTTTACTGCATTTCAAACTGATACAATTTATTTTTTCATCTCCGTCTATCAAGTTTTAATATAATGATTTATTTAACAAATTAATATGATATTTATGATACCATTATACATATGGAATTACAATATGTATTTTATCTTCTTACATTATATTCTAGTGAAATTATGATATTATCTCTTATGTGCACTATATATTATCTCCACACGAAGCAGGGTGATTTTTTTTCATAGGGGATTTAAATATAATTTAATAAAGTAAAATTTAATTAATAATTGTTATATATATATATGAAATAATATTAATTTTTTAAAATTAATATGTCACCAAATTCATTACCATTTTACTTGTTAATGGAATGATCTCGTCACTTGTACAAACGTACGATGTACCGTCACCACAAAGAAATGTGATTTAGTTTCCTTATCTTACAATAAAGAATGATTATAAAAATATATATAATGAGAAAATTTGATATTTATGACATTAATATTTTTTATTGGATATAATTATATAATATTGCATATAATTGGAGAATTTATAACAAAACATGCATGGTAAAATATAACAATTAATACGTAGAACGATGAAAATAAAAAACAATTATTATGAAAAAAGATTTAAATTTTTTTAAGGGGATAAAATATGATATTATAAATTAGAATATAGATTTTTATAAAATAATAACTTGATTTATTAAATAATACATGATTTTAAATTACGTTCATTCTAAGGTATTTGGTCTAAATTTATCTTCATTAAGGCATATTGTAAAGTTATGCACCAACTTAAATTTATATATTGTATACACTAAATTTTCTTTAATATAATGAACTCTTCATATTTAATGTTATTTTAATTTTCTAATTTAAATATTTCAACCAATGTTATTTTACATGAAAAATTCCAATTGGAGATTAATTTCATAACTCAATTTCATTTTATTTGTTATATTACGTATTAATTGGCATTTATATACATAGATTATTTGTGTAAAGAATTTTTAAAATATTACGTTTGATTTACAACTGTTTTATATGGTTTTAAATTTGATACACATAATTGATTAATTTATTAATTCCTACATCTACAATATGATCATTGTAAGGTATTTCATCTTAATTTTCATTTCATTGAGACATATTTGTTAATATGAAACTATTCACTTTTAAGTTGAGTATATAATACCCCTTTTATTTTTTCAACATGAATTATTATTTATTAATGATTATTAATGTTTTTTAATTATTTTTATAGTGGTTACAATTTAATGGTTACAAAAAAGGTAAAAAATATTTTACATTATCACATTATTTTTTTCATTATTTAATTTCTCATGAAATAGTTATTTTATTTTGATCCATTTTTATTGGAAACTAAATTTATATCAAATATCCAAATTGTTGTATAACGTATATGATTATTGTGTATAACATATATCATTTTTACATATGGTGTTTACATTAAATTATATTTGATTAACTGTTGAAATATTAAAAAATCTATATCCTTTAAAAATATAAATATATTTTGATAGTTTGTACTAAATTATTAAATTAATAGATTATTAGATATATGGGGTAAATATATACATGAAGTTATAGGTTAGTACCTGTTATTGATATAACAACAATGAATTGGTAGTCTCATGGGACAATTTTGTGGGAAATCCTTAGTTAAATGGTATTCTTGTGTATAACTACCAATTATTATTAAACTATCATGTGAAAGGGATTAAAAGTAGACGTATCAAGATGACTGAGATCATGACATACAATAATTATTAATTCCTTTAATTATGAATTTAGTTATAATTAAACATGATATTTACACAATGATATTATCTTCAAGTTCATTTTCACTCTCTGTTTATCGATTAATTGAAATTATTTTTTAGTTTTTTATTGTTCCATATATTTTATTATACATCTATTGGTAATAGTTAGGTAATTTAAATTTCATAAGTGTTCCATTATATACAAATCTATTTTGATTATCCCTTATCCACTCTAGATATTAATGTTACATAAATTGCATGTGTGTTTAATTATTGAGATTTCCATTTTGATTATGCCTTATCTAATCACATTAGTCAAGTTATTGTTTAAATTGAATATTTTTCTAGATATTTAAAATTACTTATTAACTATTCCATATTGATTATTAGTCATTTAAACATTTTTTATTCCACATTACATAACATATTCTAATAATTTTACCTCACCATTATTTTATTTCCTTTCCCAGGAATCTAGGAAGAATGCTATGAATTATATTAAAGGATATCCTAGAAAGAATATTGATATTAAACAAAATTTTAATGTAATTTTTGTATTCAAATGTAATATGGGAATACATTTTATTTCTATATTATGAATGCTACTAATCTATTTTTTTGAATTTGATGTTATCTTTTATATCTTATTCTAATGCAATAAAGTAAATGCTATATCTGAGATACTAGAGTCAGGGTTGCTAAATTTGGCATCAATGTAAGCTTAGTAGAAACTATGAGAACTAGAACTAGTAAGAAGTTTATTAAAGAACAGAACAATATGATATGAATTGATCCTAAGTGTAGAATAAAAACCTAATGTTTTTTTATGCTAGATATTATGCTGGTTATCTAGGAAATACATTTCTTTTCTAGATACTACATGTGGGTATCATTCCAAAAAAATGATCCTAGGGATAATTAATCTGAAAAAGGTCTATCAGGCATGACTAGATCATTACTTGTTACACAACAATGATTCCTAGTTCCCTCATAGTTTTACACCCATAGGGTATTCACTTTAGATAATCCACATTTTTATTTACAAACCATTATGAAGGGTTCTTGTAGATTATGAAAATGAATGACCTGGGTTACACCTAATATGTATTATATTAAATAGGATGTGTGATTATTTGTACATCATATAAATGAATATATGGTTTTCCAACTACGATTATTATTTCTCAAACTATAATATTTGGTTTTAGTCAATGTATTAAAGCTGAATTAATTATGTTGACATTGAATATGAAAGAAAAATCTTTGACTATGAGGAATTAAATGTGTTGATTACAAGAGGGTAATACTTCAGGATTGTGCCTAATAATTTATCCATATTTATTAGTAACAATATATAACATAATAAAAACATGGACTCAATAAATATTAAAATGATGGAGTTTTCTATGACCATGATTGATGGAGACCATGGAGGAAAAAATGATCAATTTCACTCATGTTACAAATTTTGAAATAGGAACCCCTAAATGTAAATAAATAGTATTGGAAAATATTTTATGCGTGGAAAATAATTGAATAAATTAATTAATTTCTAAGGAATAATTTAGAGTATACATGAAGGAAAAATGTTTCATTATAGAGATCCATCTATAATTTATTCTCTTAATTTTCTGAAACATGGTATTTATCAATGTCAATTCCTTATTTTAAAGGATAACTCTTCTTTCTAAGAAGGATATTTGTTGAAATAAAACTGGTGAAGTATTTACTAGTATTACAAAATTATATTGTATAATTATTTTATACAATGGTTTTTTCATTATCATAATCATGAAATATCTATGTATTATGTTAATTGTGGAAGAATACAAGTATTCATTAACAAAAGAGTTTTAGATACCATCATTGGTTTTTTAGTTTATTATTGAAAACTTGTTCAAAGTCGTATACACCACTTATTAGGATTTATGAGATGGATGTATAAAAATATTAAAGATATTTTTGGAAACAATTATGGAAATACAACCCATTGGTTTATTATAAGTTTTATCAAAATGTTATTTATGAAAGAATGACCTTACCTGTTGTGGGAATAATTTTAAAGGAATTAGTTACCTTTTGGGTTTATATTTTATTTAGGATGAGTTAATTATGGGAAATTTCATTTTTAGAACATTATAGGAATTATATTAATATAGTTTTAGAAAAATGACATCTAAAATATATGGTGAAAACCTTTAGTATCCAGAATTTCCATGGGGATTGAACCCACAACTAAAAGGGATAAGAGTTTGTCACCTACCACTATCTTGTGGGAGTTTTTGCTTAAAATTATTTATTTTTTATCTAAAAATATTCATGAAAAAATATTAGTGTTGAACCATTGGTGTTACTTTTTTATGATTAGAGATTAATGTATTATATTGGATAACTTGTGAAAAACATACTGGTTTTGGAAAATACTTAGGAGAAGGAGGAAAGAAACATAATAGATTTATGGACCCAACAATCCATTAAAAGGTAATTTTAGTTCTTAAAGAATAAAAATTATTTTGTATATTAATTGTATAGAATAAGATATGAAGTGGAAATTGATCAAGATACAAAAAAGATGAAACTTTTCTTATGGAATAGAATTATATTTTTCAATTATATTTCCAAATATTATTTGATAGTAATAGAATTAATTAGCTTTAGGAAAAGAATCTTGAAAAGTAAATGTTTTCCTTTTACCTTCATATCTGATGAATTGATGGTATTTTGACACTTCATATATTTATGGATTTATAGAATTTGAATTTCTGTGGATAATTTACATTCTTGGGATCAATTACATTTATCACCCTCCATCATTATTTTGGAATTACTCTTTAATTACATGTCTCTATCTTCACATTTAATTTTTTTCTCCTACATGGAATCCTTGTTATTTTTCATTCTGTATTACCATTATTATTTTTCATTCCCAATTTTAAGAGGATTTTATATTAACCATTTTAAAATGTGGGTTTTTGAGAAAGAGTTTTCAAATACCAATCCATTGATTTTTCAAGAGAATGTTCAAATTTCAATGATACAATTTATTAATGGTGGAATGAATATAACACATTTAGATTTTAAAAGAACAAATAAGGGTTAGATATCATATATCAAATGAAACAATAAGATTAGACGAGAATGTAATTCCCTAATACTTTATGATATATTTATTCATAAATAAATCAGATCACTTATATAACATGAAGATAAATCATCCTATAGTCTAAATTAATTGTAATACAGTATATAATTATAACATTTTTATTAAATTAGATGAAAAAAATAAGACTATCCAAATTCTGAAAATTATTTCTATTTATTGATTTGTAATATATAAAGAACCAACCCTATACATACCTCATAGATATTGTAAGTCCAAGCTTCCTGAACCCCAAGTGATCCTCCATACTTAATGGGATGGTGATAAGCACATAAAAGGTGTAACTAAAATGGAAACCCTTTTTTAAATATACTTTTACTCATAAACGAAACAATTTCAATGAAATATTTTAGAGGATTATATAGTAAAGACTATAACCTATAAAGATAAAATATACACATAACAAACTCAAGGGATTATAATAGAGTGAAACAAGATACAATCAAAGTTAAATGAGAAAAAACACACGACAAACTAGAAATCATGTCCAAATATGAAAATTACTAGAATAATGTAAATCTTACAGAGCTTGAATCAGGATCTATCATACTTTTTACTATACATGGATAATTCACCAGTTAATCCCTGTACTTTAAAATAATAGTTTTAAATATGTTCATCATCTATATAAGATAATAAAAAATGGGAAAAAACCATATTAGGGTGTGTATAAAAATACCAAAAAGGAATCTTCAAAATGTAAAGAGTACAGTAGAGAGATAAAACAATAGTTAACACAACCCAATTAAGAGGGATGAAAACCCAATAATAACAGTTATATTGTAACGCCCTAGTTCCAAAAGACACCTAGAGGAACCTCATACCTGGTTGGTCACTTGACATCAAGCACATTTCCCCAAATTCCAGAGGTTGCTGACTAGCAGTGAGGGCCTTGGGTGTGATAGTGGGGAAACTATGCCCTCCTTGGCAGAGTACACAGTGAAAGAAAAACAAAAGAATAATCAGAAGCAGTAAACATCCACATAAGAGTAAACAACAGAATACTGGAATAATAAAACAACTGGAGAACATACATAAATGATGCCTGATACATATTTCCAGGAAATCAGCCAAACAAGTCAAAATGCTGGAATACAAATAATACAATGCCAAAGTACAAAATAAAAGATAAACAACTCCTCAGCATCGCAATCATATGCTTGGTCTCATGCTCTCCAGCTCCACAGCAAGTCAAGTACCTGAAGTAGAAGGGCACTTGACCTTATCTATACCTGCAACAATATAATCATTTTGTGCCCAAAATCGTGACCCAAACAGGGTGTGAGACTAAATCCCTATAGGCAACCACCCGAAGATCTGTTCCTAACATTCAGTGAGTATATGGTTGGTAAAAGTATAGAAAACAGTAAACATGAAGGCACTAAGCAGTAAACAATCCATTGTTTCAAATCAAGTTACAATGAACAAACAGCTAAACCTCGAACAATTAACCCTCTAAGAAGTACTCATAGTCATCCACTAGGGTCCTACATAAAAAGAATACAAGAAAAACTCAAGAAAGTACACTCAGCCTAACCCCTCTAGTATAGTATATGAATATAACAAGACTCTCTAAGGACGTACTCACATTATATCCCCTTATAGTCAAAAGTAAAGAAAGACTCTTTGAGGAAGCCCACACAGTCCATTCCCCGTATAGTCTAGGGTAGTCTAGGACTCTCTGAGGAAGCTCACCTGGTCGATTACCCTTATATCCCCAAGGTCTAGGACTCTCTGAGGAAGCTCACTCGGTCAATTCCCCCTATAGCCTAGGTCGTACAATTCAAACAAAGACTCTCTAAGGAAGCCCACATGGTCAATCCTTTTATATTCTAAAGAAATCAAGGAATCTCTGAGGTGGCTCACTCGGTCAATTCCCATTATAGCCCCAAGTGGTTCTAGGATCTCTGAGGATGCTCATACAGTCAATCCCCCTTATAGCCTAAGTGATCAAAGTCTTTATGAGGATGCTCACCCGGTCAATTCCCCTTATAGGCTACTACACCATATCCACATGGCCCTGTGTAGGTAAACGAGCATTGTAGTGTAATATGGCCAAAGTAAACCTATAGAACTACATGCATAACAGTCTACAACATATCATGCATGTCAAAACACAAACTCTACATCCTAAAACAACAAGCATGGAAAATAGGTTTAGCAGCCAAAGGCTAAATAGGACTAAACGGTTGTAAACAGAACATGCATGGTAAAAACACATCCAAAGAATATAAACCAATCATATTCATATACAAATTACATCTACACAAGTATAAAAGCATAGAAGGAAAACAACATGGGTTAAACAGTAAACACGCAATACTTCATTCAATGTTATTGGTGGAATTTACACATAATATACAAAGAATTTCAACGGAAAGGCACAAACCACCTACCTTGGAATTATGAGATTGTTATATGTGATCCTCGAATCTTCAATCTCCTTAGAACATTGTAGATCTAAGAAAATATATAAAAAATTCTACCCATGATAACATGGAAAATAAGAGAAATCATAAAACCATGCTCTAGTAGAAGTGATAAATCACCGATGCGATTTTGATGCAACCGACAATGTTCGATTCGGAGGAAGGACGGCGGATCGGGGGCTCGTCGAAGATTCATGGCCATACCGGCTCTTTGGAAAAAAAAGAGACCTAAAAGGAAGGTTCTCTCTCTATCAGATGCGACCCTGATGTGTTTAATGAAAAAAACAAAACACATGTCATGTACTTTTGGAGTACACGTTGTGTAATTTATGTTTCCATAATCCGCATCAGGCGGCTTCCAAGTCATAACAAATGGCCATGTGCAAGGCCGCTACATGGTCACCACACGGCTACCCGTGGTAACCGAGTACACGATGTATACTCATAAAGTACACAACATGTACTTAAATTTTTTCCAAAAACTCCTCTTTTATCAAAAACTCAATAAAAATAGAAAAAATACCTGAAAAGAAGATCTAGGTTCTTACAAACTTCCCTCATTAAATAAATTCATCTCAGAATTTCACTAGCGTGGCATAGAAGATGAAACCCCGAACATCTTAAGCAACTGTGATTACACGACTGCCTCCCTCTCCCAAGTCTCATCCTGTAATCGCCCATGATACTATAAAAACCGTACCAGAGGAATAGAACATCCATAGAGAACCTTCGCACTGCGATCGACGATCCAGATAGTATGATCCTCAAAGGATGCATCTATTTAGAGCTCAACCTCCTCAGGTTGAAAGACATGAGACGAGTCTGAAAAGTAACGTCAACGCTGAGAAACGTGGAAGGCGTCGTGCATGGCTCAGTACCTCTGAGGGAACTGCAGCTGATATGAAACCAGCCCAACTCTCTCCAACACCTAAAATGGCCCAACGTACCTCAGTGAAATCTTACCATGTCTCCTGATCCTCTTGTGTCCCAAACTCAGTGTGACACACAGGAAAACCTGATCCACAACCTCAAACTCTAGAGGCCACACTCTTTGATTAGAATAAGACTTTTGTTGAGACTACGCAGTAGCCATCCTCTTTCAAATCAACTCTATCTACTCTATGGACTCCTTAACAAGATGAGGTCCTAACAAAGCTTCCTCCCCTACCTCTAGCCAACATAAGGATGAGCGGCATGAACTACCGTAAAAAGAATCATAAGGTTCCATCTCAATATTTTCTTGAAAAATATTGATATAGGAAAACTCTACAAGAGGTATAAGATTCTCCTAAGAACCTCCAAAATCCAGGATGCATGCACGAAGCATGTACTCAAGCACCTGAATCGTATGCTCGGAATGGCCATCAATCTGGGAATGATATGATTTACTCTAATGTACCTATGTAACCAAAGCCTTCTAAAGTCCCTTCCAAACCCGAGAGGTAAAATGAGTATCTCTTTCAGAAATAATGGAGTGTGGAACTCCATATAGACGTACAATATATCAGATGTATAACCATCCCAACTCATCAACAATGAAGGACTCCTTGATTGGAAAGAAGTGAGGGACCTTCATGAGTCTATCAATAACAACCCATACAACATCATTTCTTTGAGGCAACCTTGGAAAAATGGTCACTATGTATATTGCGACATCATTACACTTCCACTCGGGAATGAGTAACTGCTGTAAGAGCCCTGTTGGCCACTGATGCTCTGCCTACACCTGCTGACAAGTGGAAAACCTCATAACAAAACCAGAAATGTTATTCTTCATAACTGGCCACCAATACTGACAGTGTAGATCACGATACATCTTGGTGATGCCAGGATGAACTACTCAAACTGATGAGTGAAAATATCACATCATCTCCTCAGGTATATCTGCTGGTACCCATACGTTCCCTTGGAAATGCAAGATCTCATTCTCACCTAAGGTCCATCTAAGAATAGGGTCATTTCATGACACACACTCCCTTAGGACTGGGCCTTTATAAACAGGTAGTTTCCTCATTCAAACACGATCAATAACAGTATAGGTAAAAGCTTTGTAAGAAAGGAAAGTATGCATTTTTCTGTCGTGCACCTCCAAATGCATCTCAGAGAATAGAGCCATTAGGTGCCACTCACTACTGGCCTCCTGATCTTCCGGTATCTATGTCCTCCTGCTTAGCGCATCAGCAACTTCATTTCCCTTCCCATGCATATAGGCAAGCTCAAAGTCAAAGGATTATACGTACTCAACCCACCTGCGTTGTCTCAAATTATGATCATGCTGAGTAAAGATGTACTTTAGACTTTTGTGGTCGGTGAAAACCAAAAAATGATCTCCTAGAAGATAATTTCTGCAACAACGTAGGGCATGAACAATAGCTTCCAACTCCAGATTTTGCATCGGGTAATTCATCTCATGTGGTCGCAACTGCCAAGACCCGTATGCAATGACTCCTTCCCCTTGCAAAAATACAGCTCCCATCCCAATACCTGAAGCATCACAATACACAATATAGATCTTTCTAGGATCTATAATTACTAGTATCACTGCTGAAGTCAACCTCTCTTTCATGTTTTGAAAGGCTGACTCACAAGAATATGACTCGAAGAACTTCTCACCCTTCATTTTCAGAGCCGTTAGTGGTGAAGCTAAGCTTGATATATCCTATATAAAATGTATGTAATATCTAGCCAGACCTAGAAAACTCCGCACCTTACAGTCGTTATTCGGTTGCTCCGAGAAAACTAATACTCTCACCTTCTCTGGGTTTACTGATACTCTTACCTCTGAGATAATATGACCCAGGAAGTGAATCTGATCCATCTAAAAGTGGCACTTTGATACTTTAGCATATAATTGATACTCTCTCAGTGTACTCAAAATGATATCAATATGGGTTTCATGGTTGTGTCGAGAGTGAGATTACGCCAAGATATCTTCCACAAAGACCACGACGAAGGAATCCAAGTTTGGATGGAACACTCGGTTCATTAGTGCCATGAAAACTGTAGGCACGTTCGTGAGACCGAACGACATTATTATAACACCCTGATATTTTATGAGAAATATTTTTTTATGTCTTATGTTATATGAAACACAAAAAGAATCATTCACTACACTACACACTGGCTTGTCTTGTGTTGCACGCAAGAAAGACCTTCCTCACTAGCGTGTGTTGTACACAATACCCAGTTTCACTAAACAACGAAATATTGTTCTTATGAACTAGACATTATGAATAGTATCAACAGAATTTTTAATTTTATAACATTATCATTCATCTTACACATATTCTAGAACATGATATGAGAACAAAATAAATTTTTCTGGTAAAATAATAATTTTTAGAAAAATGCAGTTTTGCCTCCTTTTGATGGAGCACCCACATTAAATCTAGTTTTTGACCCATTTATGTGTTCAATTTGAAAAAATAAACTTATTAATTGCAATTAGTAAATAAAATTTTACTTTGGATAATTATTTAAAATTTTTCTATTAAATTTGATAGTTTTATGAATAGTAAAAATACGCAAAATTTTAATTAAAAAAAACTTTTTTCATCAATATAATTTATATGGTTAAATTATAATATTTAATGGTTTTAAATTATAAATAGAATATATTTTTAACATTTAGTATAATTTAATTCATTGTCATTAATTTTACATTGAATTCATAGGTAAAAACATTTCAAACTTTTGCAATGTTTTATCTTTTAGAACCCGTTTTCTCAACAGCTGGATTAATTGTAAATTCAATACTACAACTTCTGTGTTTTGAATTTACAAAAATGGATTCCATATTTGGAATCATTAGGTCCAAATTATGTTAATAGGATACATTTTATTTTTAGATATTATGAATAGTAACTACCATAAATTTTATTAACTACAGTTAAATATAAATCGGGTAATTAAGGGTAAAAATAAGATTATAAAATTACCCTAACATCTGCCAAAATTATATTGGATGAATAAAAGTTGACGCATATCACCTAAGGGTCGTACAAGATTTATTTCATGGACTTTTGAACTTGAAAATGATGTACTTATGATTAAAACCAAAGAAAGTGACAACATGTCACTCTCTTATATCTTATATGTGTGATAATTTTAATTTTGGGATAAAATTCATAAAAAATTAAGAATAAATAGTCTCTAGAAAGAAAATAAAATATATACATCATGCGAATTTATTTAGAATGTTTAGGGATTAAATAATTATCATTAATAATGACACAATAGTGATGTAGAAATTATTTTATTGATTGAAATATCAAATAAATTGTTTTAAAAATATTAAAATATATATCATATGAACTATTTAATGTGATCCACGAATTTTATAGATTAATATGACATTTTATGAATCTATTAAATATATTTTTTTCGAATATATCATCTGTGTGGATTTTATTTAAATTCAAATAAATGATTAGTGTCAAAATTGACATTATTGTTATTTTATAAAAATAACATATTATTAAATTTTTTAAAAATCAAAATCATATTTAAAAATTATAAATTGAATTTTATATGGTCTAAAATATCATAACATATCCAATTATGGACAATTAACAACACTTAACTAATTATTTATAAAAATTTAAAATTTAGAATATTATTACCACAAATAAAATTAAATATATTAAATAAGGATAAATCATGTTGATAAGGTTTAAAATAAATTACCAACATTTCTAAATTTTATTGGATGATGATATTAAAACCCTATCTCATCTCATCTTAGAATTTGAGTCATTTTGGA
The DNA here is from genome assembly GCA_963277665.1 of Viscum album. Taxonomy (NCBI): domain Eukaryota; kingdom Viridiplantae; phylum Streptophyta; class Magnoliopsida; order Santalales; family Viscaceae; genus Viscum; species Viscum album. The sequence continues at coordinate 838,551,325 of OY728123.1, forward strand.
ATTTTTTATGTGCGTTTTTCTTTTATAATAAATTAATATTTTAGAGGTTTCCAAAAGTGCCTCTCTCATCTCTTATAAAAGGGAACCTCCTCCCTCTCTTCTTCACAAAATTTTAAGCCTTTAAGATCGACCAATACCTATTCATTTCTCTTCTACACTTCTATAAAAATATAATAGAGGTTATGGACTTCTTCAAAGAACATCATTAGTTCCCTAAGAGGAGGTTTAAAAGAGGTGTGTCGAAGAAGAGGTCATATCGTTTACTAATTCATTCAAATTTACTTTTTCTTCTACATCCTCTTATTTAATTGCTTCATTATAAAGTAAAAAACATAAGTTTCTCTAATATACTTATATTTTATTAAAATATGAAACAACCCTATTTCACCTTCTATCCATCCTACGGAAAATGAAATCACCGTACATGTGTACATATGTAATACCGTCTCCACGCCACGGTGTAATCTGTTTTCCCCCACCACAATACATGGATGGTTATAATGGTGTAAATAATAACTAGATATGATTTATATAACATGGTACTAATTATTAGTTGTTCTATCATCCACATCAATACCATTCAATAATTTTGGGAATGATATCGTCGCTCATGTGTACGTACAGCTTACCGTCTCCACGGTGCGATGTGAATCGTTCTACATGATCTTCATTAAAAAATGATTATATAAAAAAATTTAATGAATACATATGCTATATATAATACTAATACCATTCTGTAAATGATTTATCTATAACCTAAATGGAGGAATAAGAATTTATTCGACAAAACACCTATAAGATCTTAAAGCAATGAACACCCGAATAAAAAGTAGCAATGAAATATTACTAATAAGAAGATTTGAATATGAACTTATTTGTTATCATAAAAATGAATATGATTATGGAATAAGTCAATGGAATTATCTAAATCATTATATAAAAGGTTCAGTTATGTACAAATCATATCAGACCTAAGGTAAGGGAAAATCTTTCAATCACATTTTTATCCGAGATTATTTATACTTCAGAATTCATTGGGTCATATTTATCATCCACATCCATGTTTCCTCAATATGTAATATTTTCTCTATCCTCCTACATTTTTTTAAATCAAATTTTACTTATTGGTGAATATTTAGTAAATGATATGAAAGGAATCATTTGTCATTTTCAGTACGAGATACTTATTGACTTTTTTGGAAAAAGTACGAGAAGAATTTTTTTAAAGTTATATGTTATGAATGGATTTTTATGATTTAAAAGAAAATTATTTCCATGATGATTCCTTTAAAAATTTTCAAGTTTATTTTCAATTAACTTCTTTTAGTTTAAAATTTTATGTCATTTTTAGAAAGGAAAATTGTTTTTGAAGAAGAAATGATATTTTCCTCAGGAATGGAGTTCAAGTGTTTTATCAAAATTATTTTCCATCTATTATAATATAGGGGTTAGTTTCTATCCCTATTATTACATTGATTTTATTATGTTATTATGGAATTATTTTTAAAAAGTAGTTTTATCTTATATGGATTATGTTATGATGACATGATGTTTAAGGATCCCATTTTTATTACATGGGTTTGCTATGATGTATGATTTATGATTTTGTGGCACACATAAGAATGGTTTCATTATGAGATTCGTTGGACATATATCTCACTAAAATGCATTGGGAAGTGATTTATATCTCATGAGATAGACATGGATGGAACAACAAGTTAATCTGGTTCAGTGATACAGGACTGGAATGAGGAGTGAACTTGGTTCAGTAATGGACTTTTTCTGATTGTTGGTCTTGGCAATGAGTCTTAACTAATATGAAATGATTATATATAATTATGTGTGTATGCCACAATGTTTAATGTTTTATGTTATAATTATTGGGATTAAATTTCACTAATATGATTTATCTCATGTCATGATATTATTATCTCTTTTGCAGGTTAAGATTTTCAAAATGTTATGTTATTATGAATATGATATGATTGATATTTCCTTTGTTTACCCTTAATGAGAATTTATGCTCACCATTTTTTATGTTTTCTTTTCCCCAGGTCAGGATGAATGTTATTAAGTAGAATATGCCAAAAGAGACTCTAGATATGATGAAATAAACGTGAGAAAATGTAGATGATTTATGAACCAGTTGATTTTGTTTCACAATTTCTAAAGACACTATATGTATACGGTCCTATCATGGTTTTGTTATATTTTTTAATAATTATGCTTCAATTCTGATGTAATAACAATGTATGTAATGTACGGGTCGTTATATTTACTATCAGAGGAAGTTATAGTTATCCTTTGGAAACTAGGATGTGAAAGAAATAGTAAAAACCCTAAGGATAAGTCTAACCATAGAACACAATATCAGTGTTTTAGAAATTTCCATGAATAACCTATGATAATACCTAATGTGTGAAATTTTATTACTAATTATGTGGTTTTTTATTGTAATTAGTATATTTCACACTATGCTACTTGTTTTTAGTCAATGGTAGGAACTCAAAGGAACCGTTTTAATGATGAATGTGATAGGAAATACAATGATTTTCTCCCCTGAGAAACCTAAGGTTATGGGAGTTGGAATGAAAAATCTTGTTTCCAGGATCACACAATTTTCTCAAGCTATGAATCATTCAGGCCATCCAAATGAACAAAGGAAGGATCAACATTTTGTTGAATCCTTCAGGGGTAAGTGTCCACCTTCATTCAATGGGTCTTTTGATCCATTAGTGGCTGAACAATGGATCAGTAACATTGAAAATATATTTTTAGTCATGAAATGGTATGAACATGATAAAGTAATTATAGCATTATATTGTTTGGAAGGTGATGCTAATCAAAGGTGGAATCTTGTCAAGAATACAAGGAAAAGGGATGAAATTGAGTCCATGGAATGGGATGAGTTCAAGAAATTATTTTTCAATAAGTAATTCCCTCGTATTCTTCAAAAAAATATGGAGAAAGAGTTTCTTGAACTGAAACAAAAAGATGATGAATATGTTTGTACCTACGAAGAAAATTTTACAAGTATTGCAAGGTATGCTTCTGGGATTATTATCCAACCTGAGAGTAAGATCGATCGATTATTTATTGGATTAAAACCTAGTCTCGGAAGGGAATTACCCATAAGGGACATCAATAGCTATGAGGAAATTTTTCGATGTTCTCTCATGGTTAAGATGGAGATTGAAGTCACCCATCAGTTATATGGGTTTGATAAGAAGAGGAAAATGGAATTCAAAGGAAAATCTAAAGACCACACTGAAAAGAAGATGAGTTTTACATTATGCTCAATGTGTGGAATAAAAAATGGAGGGAATTTCCTTAAAGGGACAAGTAAATGTTATAAGTGTGGAAAAGAAGGTCATTAGGAAATTTAATTCCACAGTGATGGGAAAAATATATATAGTGATGAGAACAAAGAAAAGGCTACATAGAATGATCCTCCTACACTTCAATGTTACAAGTGCATGGAAATGGGGAATTATATCAATCAATGGCCTAATCCAATGGTTTTTAATGATGATTGATGTTAAAAAACTATTAATCCCAAAGTAAAATGAATACCACATGAAATTTCTATCGGTTATGTGGAGTACAATAACGAAGTGGTGAAAAAAACACTTACCATACACTCTAAAGTAGAAAATATTTTATTTGATTCAGGATCCACCCACTCATTTATTTCTGAATAATTTTCTAAGGGTATAACCATATTACCTCAATAATTAGATATTGACTTAGATGTTACAACCCCTAATGTAATAACAATCACATCAAAAGTTTACAATTATTCTCCGATTGAAGTTTGTGGAAAAGTGCTTCCTATAAATCCTGTGATCATTACTATATTGGAATTTGATGTGATTCTAGGCATGGATTGGCTTTCTATATATGGATCTCTTATTAATTTCCAATGAAGGGAAGTCACATTTCATATTCTAGATCAATCTACGATCATATATCGATGCAAGGATGAATATATCGTTTCAGTGGAAATTTCTTCCATCTTATGGGTATTGATTACAATAAATGAAGGTTATTTATCTAATATGGTTGGAGAGAAACTCATGATTGAGAATGTACCCATTGTACAAAAGTTTGATGATGTCTTTAAAGAGGAATTTCCAGATCATCCTCCAAATCATGTTGTTGAGTTTTCAATAGAACACATACCGGGTGCTATGCCTTTTTCTAAGACACCATATGGAATGGCCCCAATTGAGTTGCATGAATTGAAGAAGAAACTCCAATAGAATCTTGATAAAGGATTAAAATTCCCTAATGTGCCACTTTGGGGAGCACCTGTTCTCTTTTTTAAGAAGAAATATGGATCAATGAAACATTACATTGATTTTCGAGAACATAACAAGATCACTATAAAGAACAAATATCATCTCCCATGCATTGATGACTTATTTGACATACTAAGTAGAGCTCAATGCTTTTCAATGATTGATCTTCGTTCAGGGTATCAACAATTAAGGGTCTAAAAGGAGGATAAACCAGATATGGATTTCCGTAAAAGGTATGTAAACTATTAATTTATAGTGATGCCATTTGGTCATATTAATGTGCCTGCTATCTTCATGGATCTAATGAATAGAGTCGTTAGAGAATATCATGATCAGTTTGTGGTAGTATTTATAGATGATATTATTATCTATTCAAAGAGAAAGGATGAAAATGAATATCAATTAATAATTGTATTGAGGACCCTAAGAAAGGAGAGGCTTTATGCCAAATTTACCAAGTGTGAATTATGGTTTAAAAAAGTTTCATTTTTGGGTCACATAATCTCAAGAGAGGGGATATTTGTGGATCCTGCATAAATATAGGTTATCGAAAGATGGTTGAGGCTGACAACAGTAACGGAGATCCAATGTTTTCTTGGTTCGACTGGATATTATCGATGTTTTGTGAATGATTTTTTCACGATTATCTAATGCACACACCAGGTTGACTCAAAAAGGAGTTATGTTCGTTTGGACGGAAGAGTGTGAAGAGAATTTTAAGGAGTTAAAAAAAAGGTTATCTAGTGCACCTCTGCTCACACTGCCTTATAGTGGAGAAAGGTTTCTGGTCTATAGTGATGCATACAAGAAGGTATTGGGGTTTCTTCTCATGAAAAATGATATGGTGATAGCTTATGCCTCACAATAGTTGAAAATACATGAGAAAAATTACCCAACTCATGATTTCGAGTTAGCTACGGTAATATTTGCATTAATGATTTTTGAGGCATTATCTTTATGGTGAAATGTGGGATGTTTATACAGATCATAAAAGTTTAAAGTATATTTTCACACAAAAGGAGCTGAATATGTGCCAAAGAAGAAGGTTGGAGCTGATTATGGATTAAGACTGCTCAATTCCTTACCACCCTGGGAATGAAAATAAGGTAGAAGATGCATTAAATAGGCAATACCATGCTAGCTTATCCATGATGAGGATCAAGAAAGATCCAATATTTATGGATTTACAAAGGATGGGTCTTGGAATTATAATGGAAGGGTAAAAATAATATCATTCTCAAATGAATGTTCAACCATCTATACATGTAAAGATTAAAGATGTCAAGAAAGAAGATGTAGAGTTACAAAATACTGTGGGAAATGTTCCTGAATTCGACATTGATTATGATTAAATAATAATGTTCATGAATCGGGTTTTTGTTCCTACCATATCATAATTAAAGAAGGAAATATTCGATAATGCTCATAGTTCTTCATTCTATATTCACCGTAGAATCACGAAGATGTATAGGGACCTGAAAGAGTACTTCTGGTGGGATGACATGAAATAAGATGTTTTTGAATATGTCTCTCGGTGTTTGGTTTGTTAGCATGTTAAAGCTAAGAGATAGAAGTCTAAGGAGATGTTACAACCATTACCCATTCTAGAATTGAAATGGGAAAACATCACTACAGACATTATCTTTGGACTTCCTAAAAAATCCAAAGACAATAATGCTATCTTGGTTATAGTTGATTGTCTTACGAAGTCGGCACACTTCATTGCTATTAGAGATGATTTATATCTTGATCAGTTTGCCATGATATATGTAAAGGAAGTGGTAAGATTGCATGGAGTACCACTTTCCATTATATATGATTAGGATATGAGGTTTACCTTGATGTTTTGGTGAAGTCATCAGCATACTCTAGAGAAAGAGTTGAGTCTCATCACTGCTTATCATCCCTAGACAGATGGTCAGTCTGAGAGGACAGTTCATACTCTAGAATACATATTGATAGCTTTCTCTATGGATATTAAAGGTGGTTGGGATCAACACCTACCTTTGGTGTAATTTTCTTATAATAATATCTTTCACTCCAGTATTCATATGGCTCCTTATGAAGCTATATATGGAAAATAATGCAGAACTCCAACTTGCTAGGATGAATTTGGGGAAGGAAAGATATTAGGAAATAATCTTGTTGATGAGATGGAAAAAATGTCAGATACATGTGTTCCATGTATCTCTCCTGAGAAGTACATACCGGATCCTTCACATGTACTCAGATCAGAAGTTGTACTGCTATAGAGACATCACTCCTATGAAGAACAACTGATAGAGATTCTGGACCATAGAGAAAAAGTTCTATGAAACAAGACCACTTGCATGGTTAATGTTTTATGGAGGAACCATCAATTAGAAGAAGCTACATGGGAGCTTGCGGATATGATGAGAGAGAGGTATCCTCATCTATTTGTTTCGAAATGAGGAATTTCGAGGGAAAAATTCATTTTAATGGTGTAGAATGTAACACCCTAATATTTTATGAGAAATATTTTTTATGTCTTATGTTATATGCAACACTAAAGGAATCTTTCACTACAAACAACACTAGCTTGGATTGTGTTGCACGCAAGAGCGACATTCCTTAATAGTGTGTGTTGTACACAATACTGAGTTTCACTAAACAACGATATATTGTTCTTATGAACTAGGCGTTATGAATAGTATTAACCACATTGTAAATTTTATAACATTATCATTCATCTTACACATATTCAAGAACATGGTATGCGAACAAAATAAATTTTTCGAGAAAAATATGTATTTTTCAAAAAATGTAACTTTGCCGCCTTTGGATAGAGCAACCACATTAAATCTTGTTTTTGACATGTTTATAAGTTCAATTTTAAAAAATAAACATAATCATTGCAATAAGTATATAGAAATTTACTTTGGATAACATTTTAATATTTTTCCGATAACATTCATATTTTGATGAATTGTAAAAATACACTAAATTATAATGAAAAAGAATTTTTTTAATCGATGTTATTTATAATCTTAAATTATAATATTTAATTTTTTAAAATTATAAATAGAATATATTTTTACCATTCAATATAAATTAAGTCATTTCGATTAATTTTACATTGAATTAATAGGTAAAAACATTTCAATCTTTTTTAATGTTTTAACTTTTAAAACCCATTTTCTCAATAGCCGGATTAATTTTAAAATAAATACTGAAAATTCTGTTTTTTGAATTAGGAAAAATTAATTCTAGGTTTAGAATCATCAGGTCCAAATTAAGTTAATTGGATAATTTTTATTTTTAGATATTATGAATAGTAACTACAGTAAATTTTATTTACTACAATTAAAGGTAAATTAGGTAATTAAGGGTAAAAATAAGATTATAAAATTACCCTAACAACTGAAAAATTATATTGGATGAATAGAATTCGACCCATATCACCTAAGGGTCATTATATATTCATTTCGTTGACTTTTTACTATGAAAATAATGTAATTATTATTAAAACCAAAGAAAGTGACAACATGTCACTCTCTTATATCTTATAATTGTAAAAATATTAATTTGGTGATAAACATCATAAAACATCAAACATAAATAGTAGCCAAGTAGACAATAAAATTTTCTACATCATGTGAATTTATTTATAATTTTTAAGGATTTAATAATTATCATTAATGATGACACAATAGTGATGTAGAAATTATTTTATTGATTCTAATATCCAGTAAACGGTATTAAAAACATTGAAATAAATATTATTTGAACTGTTTAATGTGCTCCAAGAATTGTATAGATAAATATGACATTTTATAAATCTATTAAATATTTTTTTTGAATATATCCTCTGTGTGGATTTTATTTAAATTCAAAGAAATGAATAGTGTCAAAATTTACACTACTGTTATTTTATAAAAATAACATATTATTAAATTGTTTAAAAGACAAAGAATTACATTAATACTATAAATTAAAATTTATATGGTCGAAAATGTCATAACGTATCTAATTATGGACAATTCAAAACACATAAGAAATTATTTATAACAATTTAGCATTTAGAATATAATTACCAGAAATAAAAGTAAATAGATTAAATATTGATAAATCAGGTTGATAAGGTTTAAAATAAATTCCCAGCATGTCTATATTTTATTGGCTGATGATATTACGACCCTATATCATATAATATTCTAATTTGAGTCATTTTGGAAGTTTTTATGTGGGGTTTAGGATTCTAATATCTTAATATTTTAGAGGTTTCCAAAAGTGCCCTCTCCTCTCTTATAAAAGGGAACCTCCTCCCTCCCCTCTTCACAACATTTTGATCCTTCGAGATCAGCCAAACCCTATCCATTTCTCTTATCTACTTCCCAAGAAACATACTAGAGGTCCTGGTCTTCTTCAAAGACCAACATTAGTGCCCTAAGAGGAGGATTAGAAGAGGCACATCGAAGAAGAGGTAATATACTTTACCGATTATTTCAAATTTATTTCTTCTTCTACATCCTCTTATTTAAATGTTTCATTATAATGTAATAAAAAAATTATCCCTCATATATTCATATGTTATTATAAATATTAAACAACCCTATTTCACCTTTTATCCATCCTACCAAAAATTAAATCACCGCACGTGCGTACGTACGGAATACCATCTGCACGTTGTGGTGTAATCTGTTTTCAACCACCACCTAACATGGATGGGTATAATGGTGTAAATAATAACTAGATATGATTAATATAACATGATTCTAATTCTGAGATATTCTATCATCCACTCCAACACCATTCAATAATTATGGGAACAATATTGTCACTCTTGTGTACGTACGGCTTACCGTCTCCACAGTGCGATGTGATTCGATCTACATGATCTTCATAAAACCATGATTATATAAAAGAATTGAATGAATAAATCTGATATATGTTATACTAAAACCATTCTTTAAATGATTTAGCTATAACCTAAAAAGAGGAATAAGAATTTATTCAACAAAACACACATAAGAACATAAAGCAATAAACCCCCGAATAAAAAGTAGCAATGAAATATTACTAATAAGAAGATAAGAATATGATAATATATGATATCATAAAAATGAATATTATTATGGAATAAGTAAATGACATTATCTAAATCATTATACAGGAGGTTTGGACATGTACAATGCATATCGGACCTAAGGTTAGAGAAAATCCCACAATCCCATTTTTATCTGAGATTATTTATACTTTAGAATTAACTGGGGAATATTTATCTCCACATCCATATTTCCTCAATATGTAATATTATTTCTATCCTCCTACATTATTTTAAATCAAATTTTACTTATTGATTAATTTTTAGTAAAAGATATGAAATGGATCATTTGTCATTTGTAGTACGAGATACTTATTGAATTTTTCGGGAAAAGTATGAGAAGAATGATTATTTTTTACTTATACGACATGAATGGATTTTTATGATTTCATAAAACATTATTTCCACAAAGATTACTTTACAAGTTTTCATGTTTATTTTCAATTAAATTCTTTTAGTTTAAAATTTTATGACATGTTGAGAAAAGAAAAATGTTTTTGAAGAGGAAAGGATATTTTCCTCAAGAATGGAGTTCAAGTGTTTTATCAATTTTTTTTCCATCTATGATAACACAGGGTTCTGTTTCTATAACTATTATTACATTTATTTGATTATGTTATTATGGAATTATTTTTATGTAGTCCTTTTATATTATATGGATTATGTTATGACAGAATGAAGTTTAAGAATCTATTTTTTATTACATGGGTTATGCTATGATATATGATTTATGATTTTGTGGAACACTAAATAATGGTTTAATTATGAGATGGGTGGGACCTATATCTCCCTCCAATGCATTAGGTTGAGATTTATATCTCATGAGATAGAAAATGCTGGAATGATAACTTAATCTGGTTCCGTGATAAATGACTAGAACGAGGAGTGAACTCAGTTCAGTAATGTAATTTTTCCACTATGTTGGTCTTTCCAATGGGTCTTCACTAATATGAAATGATTTTCTATGATTATGTGTGTATGACACAAAGTTTCATGTCTTATGTTTTTATTATTGGGATTAAATTTCACTATTATGATTTACCCCATGTCATGATATTATGATCTCTTTTTCAAGTTAAGATTTTCAAAATGATATGTTCTTATGAATATGATATGATTGATATTTCCTTTGTTTACCCTTACAGAGCATTTGAGATCACCCTTTTGTATGTTTTATTTTTTCTAGGTCAGGAAGAAGGATATTAAGTAGGATATGCCAAAAGGGACTCTAGATATGATGAAATAAACAAGAGACAATATAGATGATTTATGGACCAACTGTTTATGTTTCCCAGTTTATAAAGACATTATACCTATACGGTCCTATCATGGTTTTTTATATTTTGTAATAATTATAATTCAATTATTATGTAATAAAAATGTATGTAAAGTATGGGTTGTTATAATTACCATATATTTATATAGACTATACCTACTCGGAAAGGCTGTATGAGGTATATTAGATGGTCTAATGCACAACTGATAATAACCAGATCTCAAGTCAATCTTCGAGAACACTCGGGCTCCTAAATGTTGATAAAAGATATCATCAATCGTTGGAATGGGATATCGGTTCTTGATCATCAACTAGTTCATCTTCAAATAATCTACAAAAATCCTAAGGGTATCGTCTTCCTTCTTTGTAAATAGTACAGGGAAACCCCAAGGAGAAGTACGGGGTCGGATGAAACCCTTTGACTGCAATTCCTCCCACTACTTTTGAGCTCCATCAACTCTGGTGTCTCCATCCTATAAGGAGGAATGGACACTGGTGACACTCCTAGCATAAGATCAATAGAAAAGTCTACCTCACACTCTGGAGAAGAACCTGAAAACTCCTTTCGAAATACATCTCTGAAATGATTCACCACTGGAGGAAAGTCCAACTGTGAAGTCCCCTGGTCATCCAAATACAGACTTGAAATCTGGGCTATATGTCCTCCCAACCCTTGATGCTCTGGACCTGCTCTGCTCGCCTGTACATACCACTCGCCCTTATGGTGAAAATATTCACCTTATGGTGATGTGAAACTCACCCTGCGACGATAATAGTCGACGACTGCCTGGTATGGAACTAACTAGTCCATCCCAAGATTGACATCATAACATGTAATCTATAAGACATATAGGTCCCATAAAAAGTGACACACAGTAACCTCTATAGGGAACTCCTTAAACTGATGTACACTCATCGTTCTAGTCTAGAATGGATTGTCTAGTGTCAAGATGTCAGCAGAAGAAAAGATACAAATATCAAGGATCTCTACAATAGAAACATATATAAAGCTATGGGAAGCCCTTGTATCTAAAAGTGCTGAAGATAAAATGGAGGCTACTAAATTCCTACCTCGAACTGTAGAAGGTCCAGGATGCTGATCAGGCTGGGTCTACTCCACTCCAAAATTCTGGCTTGCACCGCAACCCAGTGGCCCTGCCTAACCACTTTGACCTGATCCACCCTGCTGTCACTGAAAACTGGGGGACTGGCTACCCCATCCCGAACCTCCACCTCATCCAGAACAGATAGATTAACTATAGTTCCATAACTGATGAGAAAATGGTGGTGATTCTCATGAACGAGGAGTCATAGAAGAACCCATGTCACTAGGTGCTGGTGAGAAGATCTGGAAAGAGCGCTGCAGATGGGCCATCCTGCCTCAGGATCAACACTCCACTAGGTCTCTCGGGAATTGTGGCCTCATATATCCACTTCTCCCACACTGGTATCACACCAACTGGCTACCAGAAGATACATACCGTCTACTCTGATATCCAAATGAATGATCCCTATGGTGCTTCCTGATATCAGTGGAGGGAACCCTAACTTTGGATGTCGAATCGCCCTGGCTCACAGCTCTAGAATCCCTCATATTATGCTCAGTGATCAGAGATTGGTTGATGATAGAGGATACAGAAGTCAACCTGAAGATGCTAAAAGGATATTGGATGTCGTGCCTCAGGCCATACTCAAGCATCTCTTAATGGAAAACTCATCACCTCCTAGTATAAGCTTGAAACGCTGCAACGTGGTGAAGTGATATGATTACTCTATAACAGAAAGAGTACCCTACACTAGACTCATGAACTCTTAGGATCGATCGTCCCTCAAGGTCTCAATAGAGAAGTAATCGTAGAAGATGCACTGAAACTCATCCCATTGCATATTCTGCTGGTGTCCCACTTGTGAGATCACATCCCACCATCTCTTGGTAGACTCTCGAAGCTTGTAGGAAGAGAGCTTCACCCTCATCTCTGGGGGTATTTTCAGATGCTCGAAATCATCAGCGTGGATTCTAGCCATGAATATGCAGCCTAAGGTCCTCCATACCCTGAGAAAGTAGTAGGATGCTGCTTCTGGAAGACCCGCGTCAAATCTGCAATCGACGGGGCAGGAGGGGATGCTCTCAGAAAGCTCTGAATTATCCTCAGAATGTCATCCCTAAATAGTGCATCCACACCTATGTTAGGTACAACAGCTGGTGCCAAGGCTGGAACAACTAGAGGATTTGCAGGCTGTCCTAGATCATCTATGTCCGGTGTCTGATCACCGTCTGGAAAATGGCGCACAACCAGAGGACGTCGTGGTGGCATTACACTTCAAGGTCAAGAAAACACCTTAGATCAAGGTTATCAAAGACTTAAAACAAGGACTGTAAGAAATGAATAGGTGAAAGAAAGCAATCATGTTTTAAAAAACATGACTACACGGTGTGTACATTTCTTACACTGTTTGTTCCCATAAGCCATTCACATGGGCGGGTACTCCTACCTAAACTGTTCGTGTAACACCAAAAAAACATGGCGTGTTGTCCTAACACACGACGTGTACTTGAATCCTCTTACCCTACCAGAGTTCTTCTACACAGTTAATCCACACTACTCTCCTATGGAAAGACTACCCGACATCTTGATGATACACACGACACATACTAGACAAGCTTCACCTAGCTTGTTTTGTTGGTGACACAGCCTGATGCATTTCTCAAACTACACAACGTGTTCATGATGGACACGATGTGTATGTGAATAGATAATACCTACCCATGTTGTTTGTTACACGGCTAAACACACGACATACACTACACAGCGTGTTCTAGGTGGACACGACGTGTACGTGATTGGATAACACCGACCCGTGTTGTTCGTGACACGGCCAGGTACCTAGGTCATACTACACGGCGTGTTCAACTGGTACACGTATTGTTCCTACCAGAATTTTGTTATCTTGTGTCTCTACCCACATGGGATAGGAAACAGTCAGAGATTACACGGAGTGTACATAAAGTACATGGAATGTACTTTAGAAAAATAGTTTCTTCCCGAAAAGAAGAACACATGGCCTGTACTTAACACTACACGACGTGTATTCGTGATTTTTCCTAACAGTAAGCCTCAGCAACTACTTTGGAACCCAGAACAGCACTATAACGAACATTCAAAGTGCCAAATTATGATTCGTGGGGCCCATTATACCTATGAATAAAATCATGGCATCTTATACATGTTATAACAAGGAAAACAAGGCAATCATCCACCAAATCCCTATCCATGAGGGCCCATAACACCTCAACAACCGAATTTTAGAGTCCATTCAAACAAAACCTTACACAAACAATACCCTATAAAACAACTGTTATTCTTATCAAGGTATCTATCATAATAAAATTCATATTCTATTCAATTTCTATCACAACAAAATGCAATCGCTAATGCATCCTAGATGATAAGGCAAGAATGCATGACATGTGATTTCTAGAATGATCTTATTTGATGCATGAGATGGCATACCCTCATCTCATTGGGTTGCGATCAAAATAAAACCTCAAAAACATCAAAAATAATATTACAAATCATGTGAATCACTCAAAGTGAAATCAAATCAATTTTATTCTTGCAAAACTAGAAAATTTCAATAAATGAGGTAGATTGGATTTTCCTTGTTCACGGGTTTGCTACTCCTGGGAACATCATATTACTAAGTACATATTCCTAGCTATCCTTGGCTAAAGGCTCCAAATAGTATGTCAATAAAAAGAATCCATCTGATACCACTTTGTAACCTCCCAGTTCTGAAATCCACCAGAGGCGCCCCGTTCACAGTTGGTCACATAGGCTGAAGGGAATTTCCCCAAATGCTAGAGGCTGCTGACTAGCAGCGTGGGCCTTGGGTGTGATAGTGGGGAAACTATACCCTCATTAGCAGAGTACACAATGGAAAGAAACAAAAGAAATATCGTAAGTAGTAAACATCCACACAAGAGTAAACAGCGGAAGACTCGATTAATAAAACAACTAGAGCACATACATAAATGATGCATGATACATATGTCTAGGAAAGTAACCAAACAAGTCACAATGGTGTAATAAAAATAGTATTATGACAATGTAAATAATAAAAGATAAACAACTCCTCAACATCATAATAATATGGTTGGTCCTATTCTCTCTAGCTCCACAGCAAGTCAAGTTCCTAAATTAGAAGGGCGCTTTCCCTTATCTATACCTGCAGCAATATAATCTGTTTGGGCCCAAAAGCATGACCCAAAAAAGGTGTGGGACAAAATCCCAGTAGGAAAACACCCAAAGATCTGTGCACAAAATTCAGTGAGTATATTGCAGGTAAAAGTAAATAAAACAGTAAACATGAAGGCACTAAGCAGTAAATAATCAAGAATTTCAAATCATGCTACAAGGAAAAAACAGCTAAACCTCAAACAGGTAACCCTATGGGAAGTACGCACAACCATCCCCTATTGTCCTACCTAAATAGAATACAAACAACCCTATGGGAAGTACACTCAGCCTAACCCCTCTAGTTAAGTATATGAATATAACAAGACTATGAGGATGCACTCATAGTCTATCCCCTTATAGTCAAAGGTAATGAAAGACTCTCTGAGGAAGCCCACACGGTCTATTCCCTGTATAGTATAGGGTAGTCAAGGACTCTCTAAGGAAGCTCAACTGGTCAATTCATCTTATATCCCCAAGGACTAGGACTCTCTGAGGAAGCTCACTCGGTCAATTTCACTTATATCCCAAGTCGTACAATTAAAATAAAGACTCTATAAGGAAGCTCACGCGGTCAATACCCTTATAGTCTAAATCAGTCAAGGACTCTCAAAGGAAGATCACTCATCCAATCCCTCTTATAGCCCCAAGTGGTTCTATGCTCTCTGAGGATGCTCACTTGGTTCACCCCCCTTACAGCCTAGGAGCTCAAAGACTCTCTAAGGATTCTCACCCGGTCAATTCCCCTTATAGTCTACTACACCAGGTTATCATGTCCCAGTTTAGGTGAACGAGCATAGCAGTGTAATATGTCCAAAGTAAACCTACAGTACTACTTGGATAATAGTCTACAGAATATCAAGCATGTCAAAACACAAACTCTCCATCCTTCAACAACATTCATGGAAAATAGGTAAAACAACCAAAGGCTAAACAGGAACAAACTGTAGTAAACAAAAAATGCATGGGAAAAACACATCCAATGCATATAAATCAACCCTATTCATATCTAAATTACCTCTACACAAGTATCCAAGAGTGGAAGGAAAACAACATGAGTACAATGATAAAACCGCAATACCCCGTTCAAGGGTATTGGTGGAATTTTCACATAATACACAACGAAATTCAACAGAAAGGAACAAACCACCTACCTTGGCATTAGGAGACTGTTATACGAGAACCTCGAAGCCTGAATCTCTTTAGAAAGATATACATATATGAAAACACCTAAAAATATTCATCCCACGATAACATGAAAAGGAATAGAAATAATGAAACCAAGCTATTGAAAAAGAGATTTCTCACCGATGTGATTCTAATGAAACCACTGGAATTCGATTTGGAGGACGGGCGGAGGTTTAGGGGCTTGTTGAAGATCCTGGGCCGCATGGGTTCTCTTGGACGAATGAGACCTAAAAGGAGGGTGTGTTGTCTACCAGATGCGACCCCAGTTCTTTTAATGAAAAAAACAAAATACACGGCATGTACTTTTGGAGTACACAGAGTGTAGTTTTTGTTTTCGTACTCCGCATCAGGAAGCCTCCAAGTCATTCCACATGGCCGTGTGCAAGGCCACTACAAGGCCAGCACGCAGCTACCCGTAGTAACCGAGTACACAACATGCACTTCAAAATTTTCCTAAAACTCCACGTTTCACAAAAACTTCTGAAAAAGAGAAAAAAATACCTGAGAAGAAGATCTGGGTTCTTATATATATATATATTATTATATTGAAAACTGAATGAGAGATAAATTTTATCTCCATCACATAGCCTAGATGATGTCGAAGTGTATGCCTAGAACTCCATAATTTTATTTCTCATGTTCGAAATGAATGTCATCCTCATAAGAATATATGTTGTGGGGCTCATATCTTGAAACAACACTGGACAATTAAGGGAGAACACATCTCATATGGAGGAACCATACCCTACCAGATTCCTATGATGAACCATTAAGGCTGCATTGGTTTAAAAATTATGCCTTGTAGTAAGGGACGTACGGACACTACTTATATAAGAAATGAAAAACCATAACCCTCATGGGATAGAAGAGTAATGACCCCAATATATATTTGATATCCAAAGGAAACTAATCATTGATATAATCAGGGAGTTCTGACCATGAAATTTTATTTTTGTATGGGGAACCTCCACCCTTGTGATACTGGGGAGTATTGATCCCTACATCTATCATATAGAGTAAAGAAACCATGCCCTAGTTTCATAGGTGTTTGATGACCAAAAAAATGTATATGATGATCCCACCTAATCACTTCCATAATCAATAATTATTTGAATATGTGTCACACTGATAAAATATCATATCATATATCAAATTCCACTATCATTGCCAAAATAGAACTCTACATGTAAAAAAATAAGGGTAGGCTACTAAAGGGTTAAAAACTAGTCATTATAGAGGAAATATGAGGGTTATAAGAATCACATAGGAGTAGATGATTTGTAGGGGCCTATATGAAATGTGGATCCAATCCGCTTTCATGTTGTGTTATCCCTATACAAGTCTTGGTAAACCATATGTATATACATAGCATGTCCTCTGCGATACAAGTTTTGTATGACCACCTATGGTCCAGGTCATGCATCTCAACCCATAACATTTAATTCTACTTGAAAATATGTACTTTGGTATATGATGTGTCTATCCACACATTTCCCCTTGAGTGTTTTGTATAGAAAACATATTTTCCACCTGGATAGGGTCACATTACTTATAGAACAATCTATAGAGGATGGGATATTAACATCCTTGGAAATCCTAGTTCTGTAGCTATGGAATACAGTCCATGTGTTTTCTGGGATATATAGCATGTAGTATATTTTTTCATAGAAAATAAATAAGGTGTCACATGTATTCCTAACCATAACCTTCCACTATTTATCACTCCATTTGACCACCAAAGATCAATGGAAAAATCCATCATCCATTTATTACCACCCTCTTGTATCAAAAAATCAAATTCTGATGAGCCACTCAACAACGATATAATTCCCACCACTCATGGTTTCTCACTACATTACCTATCACCACTATGGATCCAAGATCCACGAAGAGACACCCCAAATAAATTATTATATTTCTAAATATTAGTGATATGATCATCCATCCCACACCCCCATGAACATGGGGGTTTAATCACACTCATAACCACTTGACGATGACAAATCAAGGACATGTATCTCAACAATAAAGAATATAATGAATCGATTAGAGAATCATACAAGAAGAAAGTTAAAAAAATTGATGGAAAAGTTTTCGTTTCCAATGAGATCTGGGAAAATGAGTTGAAAATTTAATTAAGAGATGTAAATTGAATAAAACAACTTAATTCATCAATGATTCGGGAGAAGGGTGTGTAATCTCCAATAACGAGTAAATTAGATCAAATACATGATTTCATAATTTAATCCAGATGGTGGAAATTGAAATTGATGACTCCAAACTTGAAAGGGATTAATCATTGGTAAAACACACCTTATTTGATGATTTAGATGACACATTATGTGTAATTCCTCATGATCCACCTTTATAAGATCAATCATTGTCCTCCATTCTTGATCCTCCAAGGAAAAATGATAGATATCCTCTCAATTCACCAAAGACTTAAGCAGCTAAAAATGGATATTTTTTTTATAATGAGGTATGTATAGTTTATATTAAGCCATTAGTGGTTATAATAAAATAAATAAATTCCTTTTTTTAATTAAATACTCAGGAACCGATTGCCTCAACCAGATGTCTAGGGAAGACCAAACATTGTACATGCCTAGGGTAGACCCTATATTCCTGACTCAATTGTGAAATAAAATATCTGATCTGAGACTCCATTTAAACTTTAATAAATTATTCTCAAGAAAATATACCTGAATTTTATTAATATATTTAATATTTTTATAACATAAATTCCATGATCACCAAGCATTAGAATCTCATGTTATCCTAGTGACTTGTTTTGAAATCTGTTCCTAAAATATTTCAATGTCCTACATTCCAAAAACTGGGACACATATTTATCCCCCATTCTAGGAATTTAATCCCTAAAATGAGAAATAGATAAAAAATTATGGGGGTCCTAAACCCACATCTTGATATCCCACCCCCATGTGCTCTCCTAACTGATCCCATGCTACCACAACACATAAACCAAGGGAAGGAACCATCATCAAAGGATCCTTACCTATTGAACCTCAATGTCCCTTAGGTACACCGTGAAGCTGGATCCATCCCTAAAAAAATCGTTCCCCAGTCAATGATGTTTGCAGGACCATGAATGTATATCCTCATTTGTGTAACATGAAAGACGTTTTGAATATTCTAAATCTATTATGGTAAGTCTAGGAAGTATGCAACCACACAAACCCTCTATAGAATATTGAATGGCCCGTTGAAGCATGTTGATGTCATAACTCCCCAGCTGAACCTCCACAGTCCTCATCAGGGGGAGACTCTTAAGAATAAATACTTCCTAACTAGTCTCCAGGGGAAATGATGTCAATATGCATACTATTTGATACATTTATCAGTTTTCTTATTACACTCACAGATCCCCTAAACATTCCCCATCATCACATGAAACATCTCTTTCCCAACAATAGATTTGTCACCAATCTCAGTATAGCATAAGGGTGACATATAGTGTATCCAATACAAGGCCATAAAAGGATCCACGCTGGTCGTAGATTGGTAGATGTTATTATAAGAATACTTTATCAATGGAAATTGACCAATTTTTCTCTAGCTAAAGTCCAAAAACCTCCTAACATAACCAAAAAGAATAGTATAGTGACCTCATTTTTCCTATCCTTCTTGGGGTGAAACACCGTAATAATCATAAAATGGATCCTGAAAGACTCTTATAAGCATATTTACAAATATGGTGTTAAACATGCATCATTTTGAAAAACAATCATCAATGGTATCATATGAATTTTGACGATCTTTTTCATATGAATCAATCCAAAACACTTAGAAGAACTCTTATCTCTGATGGAAAATGTTTTTTCAGACTTCATATTTTATTCAATTATATCCCATATGGATTTGTGGCCTATCAATATACATGTAATACCTACCACAAAGTACGAGGATATTCTGACCCATTTAAACTCTAATTTCTCTAGTGGATATGTTAAACATGCTAGGACATGGTGCTTATCCTTCTTCTACTAACAAGTGAGGCACTGAGAGATGAACATAGAAACACTTTATCTCATTTTATCCAACCAAAACTACCATTATATACCCTTATAAAACATACTTATTTTGGAATTATACCTAATGGTCATTCATGAAACTACCTCAACACCCCCATATCACATCGCAACAGGAACAACCATCTATCTCTATAAAATGAGGACATGTTACTTTCTTTCAAAACACTCACCTATTGAATCAGAAGAGGATATTTTTCATGAAGACCAATCCAGTTAAAAACTCCACAAAAATCCTTCCACGCACACTAGAGAATTGGAGGATTCAAAAATTTACTCAATAAAAAATGAACCCATATCCTTCAATATGGTTAGCTACAAAAAATTCAACTAATTAGATACCCTCTACAATAAATAGGAAAATCCAATCCTGCTAAGTAAATATAACACTAATATAACCTTACTGAGAGTATAGAATATCAATAAGTCATAGCACTAGAGGAAACAAAATCCAATGAAATATCATAGGGTCATGTATCTCTGTGTGAATATATACTTAGGAATATCATTGTATATGAAAACAAAAAACCACTTGTGTAGAAGTTAGTGCCTCCACAATATTAAGAGTGAATTATAATGCTAATAACTCTAGGTCATGATTCATGTATATTTTTTCTTTGGGTATGAAAAATAAATATTAATATGGGATCATTGACTACTACTTTATCAACACAAAATTGAGTCTATCTTCATAGGAATAAAAATACACTAGGTATCCAACTCCTCCTCTAGGTGTCTCAAAATTGGATTACTATTATGTATCAAATATAACACATTAAATAATATCTAATATAACATGGTCAGGGAAAAAAACTATAGATTCCATATTAGTGTGGTAAAAGGGGATATAATACTAGAGAAACACACCATAAACCTCCTATAGTACCCCTCCAAGAAAATAAAAGTTTGATCCTCCAATATAATCATAGGTTGATCCAATGAAATAACTGCACCAGTCTTCTTTGGATCCACAGATAACCGATGATAAAAAATAGAATTCCCTAGGAATTGAACATCATGGATATAAATCAGTGAATTTGTAGTCATACCATAAGGGAGGTACTACTAGGTCATGTTTAGTATCACCTTTATTCTCATGAAATGATCCTACCTTGATTTAGATTAGATGAGTATTCCATCAGTGGAGATAATATTAAATAATTCCATGTATGCATTTATAATATAGTTCATAAAATTCATAAACATATTTGGGTAATTATTAGCACATAAAGTAATTACCAGGAACTCATAAGTGTACACGCCATGTTGGGGGTCCACACAATGTAGGGACCCACTCTGCTACATAACTGTGTTTTACCTAGATATGTATTGGGAGTCCAAGTATCTATATTTGACATTTTATCTTGGATAAATGACATGTATGACCATTAGGGGTACCAAATGCGTATCTCAAAACATTCCATGTAATTATAAACATTCTTATGTACCCTAGTACATGGAATGTCTATATAAAGGTGTACCATGGAATGTTATAGTACATGGATTAGCCACCTTGGGAGGGTCAACCAACCTATTGGGTGACCTAAAATTCTATAGGACCACCTATATGGTGTGTTATACTTTCCATCGTACAAATCCCTAGCATAATATCTTTGTGGATATACTTCTTCTACTGTTATGGGTAACACTGAATGTAATCAAAATTTTCATAGAAAATGAAGAAGGTTTCATGTCTCTGATAGATAAATTACTTCTTCCACATATCTCTAATGTTTATCATCATGATCTAATGAACACACCATTTACCGTCAGTCCCTAGCATCTCGTGGGAGGAAATCAGATTCTAATGTTCTTCTTTTAGACTGATTCATCTCCCATTATCCATAGCACATGATATATACACACTTATCCACTATATATATGATATCCATGAATTATGAAATGAAATATTTCTCAATCTGTCCACAAATCCTAGATCTAGTCATTGTAGAAACATCGACCAAAAATCCAAGGGTCTGATCACACTCCGACCTGCATGAAAATGATGAATCATGGAACCATATACCAATAAAGAATAAAAAAATGGATGGTGGAAACGAAAATTACAAAAGGTGAAAAAATCATTAGATAAGAGTTTTTGTTAATCGATCATATATCAGATAAATTAGGCTGATAAAATGGAATGAAAATATATAAATTGAATAAAATAATTTAATTCATCAAATGTTCTAGATAAGGGTATGGAATAGCCATAAATGAATAAAAAATATGATATTTATGCTTTAATAATTTAATAAAGAGGGTGGATAATGAAATTGATGAGTCATACCACTAAAATGGGTCAATCAAGGGTGAGGAACACATTTACTAGTGAAAGAATATTCCAACTATTTCTAATGCCTCTCGATCTACATTGAACATATCAATTGTTGTCCTCTATTATCTATCATAAAAAAAATAACATCAGTGGAACTATTAATTATCCCAGGGTAAAGGTGGAATAAATTGGATAATTTTAATAATGAGATATGTATATAGGATTTTAGGTAGCGTGTGATTAAAAAAAAGTAATTAAATGTAATTAGTTATTTTAATTAAATGCACTCCCAACCATTACCTTAATTGGATTTCCAAAACCAAACTACCATAGGATGATCCATAGGTAAAACCCAATTTATAACATAATTGGTGGAATATTATTTCAAATCATATATTCTATTTCTGATTTATCACATTATTTTCAAAAAACTACAAGTTCATGATGATAATATATATAATATTTTTACAACATAAAATCAAAGCTCGCCATTACTCCGAATATGAAGTTGTCTCAGCACATAGCTCCAAAAATTCCCTTAAAAATATTTAAAATCCTGATAAGGAAAAATATATTCATTAAGAAACCAAAATGAGAATCAATTACATGAAAAATAAATGTCTTCTAGAAATATTTTCTTAAAAGTCATTTTTGTCCTGCTTTACGTAAAAATATATGATATTGGACTATTCCAATTTTATAAAATGTAATTGATATCATTAAATTAATATTCTAAATTATACTACTAAAATTATATTTGGGTGAATTTTGTGATTTTTATGAAATGTTTTATTTTTTAATGAATACTGAAAAATACAGATTTTTATTGAAAACATCCATTTTCATCAAATTATTTAAATTCTTAAATTGTAGTTCAAATTTCTAATTGTGTAAAATTTGTTTGAATATAGTAAAATATAACAAATTTGGGTAATTTAAAACAATTTAATTTTGAATATTTAAGTTAAAATCTTCTAAACTTATTATATTTTTCTCCTTGGAAACCTGCATTTTCAAAGCATATGTGTGAATAATTTTAGATAAGATTATTACACATCTGTGAATTGAATTTTTAAATATGTATTCAGTATTTAGAATTATAATAATTTGTATTACCAAATATGGTTTACTATATTATTTACTATTCGGGAATAGTAATTGAATTAAAATTTAATTACCATCACTAAGGTTTAAACCGATTTACTAGTGGTTAAACTAATATTATTAGTGTTCTTAATAATGTAAAAAATTTCCTAAAGGATTTTTATTGGTATATTTTTACATTATCACATATAATTTTGGATAATGTAGAATTGTTTAGTCTTATGTTCTTTAAAAAACATGGGTTTAATTGATTGTTTTCAAAAATTTCATTTGTGCACTCTCCCCAACGTATAAATGGACACCCAATCTCGTGCTCAATTCACACTTCCAAAAATATTTCGGTCATCCAAGTCCTAAAAAAATATCATCCTTACTCACATAATGACATATTAAATCACATATAGTTTCCATAAATCCATAAAATGAAGGATTCTTTGGGAATCATATAAAAGTTTTCTGAATGAGAGGTAACGTTTTTAGACAAGTAATTTTATTTTTCTTCTTATTTCACCAACATAAAATATTATTAAAACTTGGTTATATAAAAAATGAATATATTATATTTATTGATATATTATCTATTTACATTAATTACATATATCCATCTCATTTTCCATCAAATGTGAATCGATGATTTAGATCACGTGTACAACAGACTACTGCCTCGGAAATTGATGTATTTTTTTCCATAACCACCTTTCATGAATGGATATAATACATGATTTAAAATATTTATGTGATATTTAGGAAATTATTTTCCTTCTAAAATGATAATATCATATTTAAATTCTTACATTCTGTTCTTTTTGAAAAATCATAATGTCTCTCACGTGTATGACAGACTACCACCTCACGAAGTGATGTGATCTGTTTTTCACTTACACATTAGATGGAAAGTAATAAGAAAGTATTTAATGAATAAATATGACATATATGACATGATATTTAACCTTTAAAATTAATATATCACCCAATTCGTCACCCATTCACTTGTTAGTGGAATGATATTATAACTCATGTATACATACAACCGACCATCTATAGGAAGTGATACATTTCATTTTCAATGTCAAAGATTCAGGAATGATTATAAAAATGTAAATAATAATTAAAAATTAAATTTAAAACAATAATATAATTTTTTTTGATGGAACATTATAATAGAAAAAACTACATCAATCAAGACAAAACGTGAATGGAAAGATAAGGTAATTAATTCTTGAAATAATGAATATAATGAGGTATTACTAACAAAAGGTTGGTAAAATGTTTTAATGGGATCATATATGAAATTATAAATATTAATATGTTTTTATTATAATAAAATTTCCTGAGTAAAACCATTTTATAGGAGGTCAAATCTTGTCTCATAAAAATGTCGCATGATAGAAAGCATGGCCGACTGACGCTTATCAACTGGTTAAGGTTCCGGTGCTCTACTAATGTGTATTTCAGCACTAGGGTCAAAATCTCAACAATGATACATTTTAATAGTCGATTATATTTAGTTGATTGTATTATTTTTGTGGGGTTTTTTATAGAGCTTTTGAAATGGATTATTTATTAATACTGATTTAACAAATTGATTCAGATTTTAGTGAGTTAATTATTAGGGAGTTAAACTTGTGTTATCCTAGAGCTTTTATTTTTATTTCATATTAAATAACACCCACCTCACAAGATAATGTTGATTGGAATTCCTAAGTGTTAAGGCTTTAATCCAAGACTTAAATTATCTTAGGGTTCTAATCTGAATATGAGATTGTTTATGGTAGTGTATTTATGATTCCAATAATCCAGGGAAACGACAGGTTAAAAAAATCAAGTCATTAATCCACAACATTCAATGTTTAACATACACAATGTTAATTTAAAGAAGATCCATTGAACAAATGCTATTAATCACTTGAAATCCCAAAATTATAAATCACCCCAATGGTAGATTTACTTAGACATTATTTTGGATAATAATATGGTAGTAATTTTTATGATTATTAATTATAAATAGTAGAAAAATAAAGGGATAATAAAAGAGTTGTGCGTCGAACACACACACATAAATAGTGAAGAGAATTAAATACTAACATTAGATTGAATGAGAAAGAAAAAGAAGGTAAAGGGATTCAATGACATTTAAACATTTTTAAGACCACTAATATTTTTTTAATAGAAGGTGGATGAGAATAATAGATGAAGAAAGAGAAACATGCATTAAAATAGAATTACAAAAACAAAGGCTTACAATATTACAACAACAAAAACACAAAAGTAAATGAAAACAAAGAGATAAGGAAGGGTATATCAACTGAAAAAATTAGAATGTATTATCCTCCCAAGACATAGGAAATGATTTTTTCATGGAAATTGATGATCATATCTTCTGAAATTCCAACCCTATTGAAAGGAGAGGAGGTGATGTAATTATATCCCAAGATGGTGGAATGTTTGCATTCCAAAACTACCTCTCCACTTGGTTCAAATAATCGAAAATTATTAATCTGAATCACAAGACAGCCTCTTACTCAAAGTTTTAGGTAATAATTTTGGATGACTAATCTAGAAATTTGGAGTCATTTGGACTTATTTATCCAATGTTATGGTGGTTTTCATAAACAATTTTAAATTGTCCATATCTATCCATGTATTTTTGATGTCCAAAATGTGAATTGATTTTTAATAGTAAAATTCCTTAAAAACCGAATGATTTCTTCAACAAAGTCATCTGAATCTATATCCTCTTTCACAATTAAACATATAAACTTTATTTGATCAAATATCTTGAGACATGTTATAAATACAATACTGATTTTAATTCAAGGCCAAAAGGTGGGATGAGTTTAAATGAATTCATTGGACCCATTTTATTCGGAGTTGGGTCTTGAAATTTTTTTGATACTCCTAACATTATACACCATATAGTGTAAATGAATAAAGGAATTTGGAAATATTGATTGAGCCTAGTAATTAATTTTTCATAGTTGGTCCAGTTTCAGCACAAATTCTTTGGGACTTCTAGTGTGGTCCATATGACCCTTCAAATGGAATAATTGGCCCATGATCCCTTCTAATGAAATGTTTTATATTGATAGAGGAATCAAAAAATAATAATAATCACACAATTATGATTGTTATGTTTATAGTTGTAAATAATATAGTAAACTGACTCAATTATACAATTTCTAAAAATGCTCAAAAATTATATGTAGTTTTAAAAATGAAATAGTTCACAAAAATTATGCACATTTCATATAAAATCAGTAATCTGACTGTATAATATGTCCTGAAAATATTAATAACATCAACCCCCACAAACATTGTATTGTTCATGTACTCATTTACAATAAATATAAAAAACATTGCAAAATCATTTTTACTCACCAACAAATATTAAAATTATTTTTTCCCCAATCAAGGAAAGTTGAGACAATTTCACTCATCCATAATGAATTACACCACAAGTTGTTACGGAAGAAATTATTCAAAAACTATTTATTTGTTCATGTTCAAATTTATAAATTGAAAACGGTGTCATAAAAAACATAATCTTATCAATATGATAAAAATAATTTATAGAGTATAACTCATTCACTAACCAAAAGTGAAAATCATAGAGTTTGAAATAGCTCTCAAATTCTACTCCCTATACTATTGTGCTCAAAAATCAAGAGGCCTTTTAGGGGTTTTTGTGTGTCTATGGGATGGTAAGAAGATGATATCCAAAAGATAGGAAAAATGGGGTAAACAACAACATGGAAAAAACAATTCACCATTTTTTTAATTGAAACATAAGAGAAAATGAAAACACATATTAATAGGGGAATGAATATGTGAAGAAAGACACAAGATATAAACAATAATTTAAAGGGGGTGACTAGTTGAAATATTTACCAAACACAAAACATCTCCCAATGACATAAGTGTTCTTTTTGTTTTTGCATTTTTTGAAAGATGAACATGAAAAAGATCACAGACTCATATCCTAATCCCTAGTTGATCTACTCACGACACTAATTGTAATATTTAAAACATGAACAAAGGTTGATGAAAATTATATTTCGACCTACACAAGATATAACCCCATTTTGTTTCTGTTTTTTTGTTGATTTTTTACACTTTTCAATATCAGTTTTGTAATATAAATATATATACGTTCCCAAAACCCCCTAAAGGAAAATCTCTCCCCCACACATCAATTACTTCTTTCCTAAATCATATGATAACATATTTAAAATCAACAAAAGGGTACCCAAAATTAAATCCATGCCCCCACACAAAAATTGCCAAATTTTTTTCAATGAAAATCCATGTTGATATTGGGTGGAATAAGTTATTTGGCATGTAATGTCGCTAACAAAGAAAAAGTTTTCATTGGCTCGAAGGTTCTATCGGAAGGGGGATTAATTTATGGTTAATGGGATGCTATTTTGCTATTATAATTATCATGGGGTTTAAAAAATTACTCTAACATATTAAAATACACTAAAGTAGTAAAGTTTTCATGAATTTCCACAAACACAAGACTTGAAAATGGGGTTAAGAAAAGAAATATTTCTAGAATATGGCCATAGGTGGAATTGGCATGAAAGATAATGTTGGTTCTCACGGTTGGGGAAAATAATTTTCCAAATCAAAAATTGAGCATTCAAATTTTTTTGGTTTTGAAACAAAATTTATTATCCAATTTCATGATGAAAATACTATATTTTTTAGATGAAAACATGCATTTTGAATCCCGAAAATGGTTATAAAAAATCCCAAATGCTGAAGGTGAAGAATCATGATTTTTTATTTTTAATATTTTTTAGAGATTTTTATTATTGTTTTTTAGTTTTTTATGTTTTGTTATAAATAAACTAGTTCTAAAAATTGAAAATAAAAAACTGTGAAGAGGAAATTGGTAAAAAATTAAATAGATGAGAATAAGAAGAAATAGGGAGGAAGATGAAGGGAGAGAGGGAGAGAGTTAAAGGGAAAGAGGTTCCCTCTGGTTTGGATTTGGAGGGTCGCATTATCCATCCGGTGGTGGGTCTGTGGAAGTTGTAGATCTGATAGAAGTAGATGTGGCTCTAGGAATGTCTGTACTCATATGTTGAGGCTTTAACCGATGTCCAGTAACTGTAAAAGTCCTTTTTAAAGAGGGGTCTTGGACTTGCACTACACCAAATGGGTAAACATTAGTAATATCATCAGGACCTTCCAAGCGAGAATTAAGCTTACCTACATGACATCAAAATTGATAATTGAAGAGCATAACCTTTTCACCTTTATGAAATACCTTTATCGGGATGTGTTTGTCATGGACTACCTTAGCCTTTTCTTTATGCATACTATATTTCAAATAGGATTCAAGTTGAACCTCCTCCAGTTCAACCAATTGCAACAATATTTCTTCACCAGATTTTTCACAATCAAAATTACAGGTTTTCATAGCCTAAAAAGACTTGTGATGTCTTTCAAATAGAAAATTACATGCTTTACCAAAAACTAGCCAACAAGGTGACTTCCTAATATGTGTTTTATAGGCAGTTCAAAAATCCCAAAGTGCTTCACCAAGTCTTTCAGGCCAGTCTTTTCTGGTTGGTTTAAGAATTATCTAAACAACACTTTTCACATCTCTATTAAAAAGTTCATCCATTCCATTTTTGGAGGCGATATGTAGTTGATGTTTTATGTACAACACCATTCTTTTTAAATAAAATTCCATGGTTCTCTAACAAAAATGGGTTCCTAAGTCACCTATCAAGGAAGGTGTGGTGACAAATTAGTGGAATATGTGTGTCTCTAGGTACTCACTAACAGTATTTAAATCATTCTTTCTAGTTGTTTTGGCCTCGAACCACCTAGAAACATTATCAACTACAAGAAGAATTTATGAGAATCCATTTTAAGGGGGTAATGATCCCATGAAATCGATGCCCCAAACATTGAATATATTAAAGATTATTAAAGGACTCTATGGAATTTTATTTCTCTTTTAAATTGTGCCAATCTTTTGGCAAGTGGGCTATGATTGACAGAACTCTTGTGAGTCCTTGAAGAGTGTAGGACAAAAGAATATAGAGTCTAGGACCTTTTAGGAGATACTTTCGGTTCCAAAGTGGCCACCTCTAAGAAGTGAGTGAAAAAATTCTAATATGGAAGAATTTTCATTTTCATCAACACATCTCCTGACTACCTTGTCAGCACCAGTTTTCCATATATTAATATCTTCCAAAAAATAGTATTTTGAAACATTTTTCATCTTCATTTCTTTGTTCTATTGAAACATTTACTTGAAAAACACTAGAAACGAAGTAATTTAAAATTGGGGAATACCATGGTATTCTTGGAGTTAGAGATGAAAGGTTCCCAGTGGGGAATTTTGGATTAATGATTTCTGAAAGAGTGGAATTAGAAATTATACTTCGGTGATCAGCCATAAGGTTTTCTTTTCTGGGTGTATCTTAAATTTCATTGTCAAAATCATGGAGCATTAGGATCCGTCTTATTATCCTCGATTTGGAATCACTTTTCTTTAGTAATAATTTTATATTAGAATGATCTATGAAGATGATGATTTAGGAACCTAAGTGATAGAGATGAAATTTATCTACAAAAAAAATAACTGCTAAATGTTCTTTTTCATTGACCATGTAGTGATATTGAGTTTCATCCAATGTTTTTGAGACATAATAGAATACATGAAGAATAATTTCTCTTCTTAAAAAAAGAACTGCCCCCAACGACTCTATCATAAGCATCACACATTAACTCAAAGGGTAAGGACCAATATGGGGGTTGGATTATTAGAGCCGATGTAATATAAATTTTGAGTTCAATGGAGTCTCTCTTGGAAACCTCATCAAAATGGAAAGTGACATCATTTTGGAGAAATTGAGACAGTGGGGGGGGGGGTATTCTACTGATGTTATGGTTTAATCGATGATAAAAACCAACATGGGTGAGGAATGAATGCATGTCTCAAATAGAAGTGGCTTCTGGAAGTGATGGGACCACTTCAATTTTTTTAGGATCAACATTAATAACTTTTTTTAAAACTATGTTCCCTAGAACAATCCCATTTGAAACCATGAAGTGAATGTTTTAAAAATATAACATAAGGTTACACTTTACACACTTTTGATGGACTAGAGATAGAGAATGAAAGAATGATTCAAATGACTTCCAAGAAATGTTAAAGTCAACTGTGAAGACATCCAAGCAGTGTTCAATAAATTCTTAAAAGGTACTCATCATACACCTCTAGAATGTATCAAGAGAATTACAAAGTCCAAAAGGAATTATCTTATATTCTTATGTTCCAAAGGGGCATGTGAAATTAGTCTTTTCTAGGTCTAGAGCTGTGATTGTGATTTGGAAGTATCCATTGTATCCATAAATAAATCTATAGAGTGACATTCTAGCAAATGTTTCTATAATTTGATCAAGGAATGGAAGTGGGTAGTGATCTTTTCATATTTAATCATTCAATTTCCTATAATCGATACACACACGCCATTTATTCTTCACTCGAGTTGTGACTACCTCCCCATTTCCATTTCTGAAAACAGTTATCCCACCATTCATAGGTACAACTTGAATTGGACTAACCCACTCACTATCGGAAATTTGGGAGATAATACCAGCTTGAAGAAACTTGGTGGTCTCTTCCCTAACTACCTCATGGATGAGTGTATTGAGTCTTATTTTTCATTTTCTAATTGGTTAAGATGATTCCTCAAGATGGATATGCTATATGAAAAGAGCATTGTTGATTCCCTGTATATCATCAAGGGTCCATCCTATTACCATTTTGTTTTCCACTAACACCTGAACATGTTCAAACAACTTAGTTTTGTTAAGTGATGTGAAGATCATGACAGGATAAGATTGATCATGGAAAAGGAATGTGTATTTTATGTGTTTTGGGAGTGGTTATAGATTGGTCTCATCTCTCATTTGTGGGTTTTGAAACTCAGGAATTGAGGAAGGGACTTCATTTTCTTCATATTCATTTTCTTAAATAATATCCAAGGTGGAGCATTAGAGATCAGAGTTGATGTGGGATTCAAGAGGTTTTTGAAGTTACTATAGATTGATGGAGTTTATGAATGTAATGTCCACATCAACTTCAACATTTATGGCTTGGTTAATCATTGTGCAGATTTCACAAGATCCTTTGTACTTAGAACATGAAGAACATGATGGATCATGGTTCAATTGTCTCTCAGAAGTGTCGTAAGAAGCATAGATTGAGAAAGCAAAGTGATCCTCATATGGGTATCACATGTCTTCAAAAATGTTGAACATGGATAGTTGGTCAGTAAATTCAATGGACAAGGTGACTGAATGGATATCAATTTTGGTTATCACTATCATTAGGAAAGGTCTTCCAAGAATTTGAGGAAATTGGAAGGAAGTTGTCTCACATTCTATGTCAAGGACATAGAAGTCAGCTGGGAAGATAAGATTATTGACTCAAACAATGATATCCTCAATTATTCCCTTTAGAATGGTTGTGCTTTGATTGGATAACTAGATGACACCACTCGTTGGATGTAAGGGACCAAGAACAAGGTTGGGGAAGATTTATTAGGCATGAAATTTATCTAAGCTCCTCAGACTATGAGGGAATCATTTAAGTTGGAACATTATATTTGGCATGAAACCGTAAAGGTCCCTAGACGTTCGCACTTTATGAGAATAGGTAGTTGGGTGGAAACATTTTCAAAGGGCCTAATATTCCTCTTGTGGGAGCATTATTTTTTTAGAAACATGGTATACTTAGGGATTTGTTTTATGGCATCTATGATGGAAATTATGACTTCAATAGGAATAAATATGTCAAGCATTTCAGGATCAAGTTCAAAAGACTTATTTGGTTTTGAAACAACTTGAGGAAAAGAAATTGGGTTCCTAAGTGGAATGAATGGAGGTGAGGGAATGGATTCATATTTCTTTTCAAGTTTATTTTTCTTATCATTTTCTATGTCAACATTTAAAGGGGAGTTGGAGGACACGTCATGAGTCATATAAATTTTCTTTCCTGATCTATGTGAAATTTCACTTACATTACATTTGGGGTTGGGTAATGGTTGAGAAAGGAGTTGAGAAGAATTTTATTCTGGTTGCTGGATTGAGTGGGATGCAAGTTGACCTATTTGGGTTTCAATGTTCTTGAGGCTATAATGGTAAGAGGAGGAAAGGACTTCCACTGCACTACCACATGGTTTCTTGGGAGAAGTTTCTTGTCCCAGATTGGGATTCCCTTGATTTTGATTCTTGGGAAATAAATTGAATTGGTTTGTGAATTAGGATGGATCACTAATATAGTGGAATCATGGAGAATTAGGAGGACGATTTCTCCTTTGTTGTGGAGGAACAAAAGGATAAGGTTGTTGTAATTAACCAACATGTTGACAATATTATTATTGTTTGGGATTTAAAGACGGAATTGATATGGATGAGGGATGGGATTACCATACCTCAAGTATTGGTTATAGGAAGAAGAGATGGTCAAAGAGGTAGGTTGGTAAATGTTTCTAACAAACTGACCTGATATTTGAGGGATGGTGTTATAAAGAGCATAGGATGCATTGATCTCTATTGGTCCAGATGAATCAGATAGTTCATCATGAATTTGTGAACATGTATCTGTTGGATGAGATGATGAGTTGCAGATTCCATAGTTCTTGATAGGTCTAGGGAACATAGACGGTGTTGAAGAAGAGGTTAGGGCTTTGAAAGCCACAACTAGTTTTCGCACAAGACCTGTAAGTTCACTCATCCACTCGATCATCCTTTTCGGCTCTACAGATTGATTATTTTGGAATGGTTTGACTTTATCATGTTCTCAAGTATAGAATTTGTGTGTGTTTCAAGGCATGTTACTTATGAGATCTCTTGTAGCTTTATGAGTTTTATTAACTAGACCACTGCCACATTCGACATCAATGGGTGTTATCTCCAAAGCCAATAACCCCTCATTAAAATATTGGATCAAGAGTTTGTTGGGTATTTAGTGGTGTGGGAAGGATTAAATATGATTTTTGAACCTCTCCCAATACTCATGGAGTGATTAATTTGGGAATTTACAGATACCACTTATTTCCTTTCGGATTGAAGAAATACGAGAAGTGGGGAGAAATTTCTCTATGAAGAGTCAGTTCATGTCATTCCATGTGGTAATGGAACCAAAAGGATGGAAGTAGATCCAGGGCATAATAGTGTCAGCTATGGAGAAATAGAATTCTCAGAGTTTGATTTGTTCATTAGAAACCCCTTGAGGCTTCATTTTAGAGCACACCACTTGGAACCCTTTAAGATGAAGATGTGTATCCTCACTGGTTAGCCCATGGAAATGATGGAGAAGATGTATCAAAACCGATTTGAGTTCGAAGTCAGACTCTATGTTTTGATATTGAATACCAAGAGGTTGATAATTGGTATCATGGGTAAAATGTTCTTTAAGTGTTTGTTCCTTAGGATTTTCCACATCTAATTTAATTGGTTGGACAATGACAGGTTCTTGAATGAGTTTATTGTCTCTTTTGTTCCTCCTAAGTTGGTGAAGTGTTCACTCAATTTAAGGGTCAAACAAATCAGAAGGATTGTTTGGGAGGCTATGAGGCAATCATATAGATTTTGGAATAAAGGGGATTATGAGTTTTTCTTTTTTTCCGTTTATGATTTTTATGAGAAGGCGGGGTTTTTTCATTGTGTTTCACAATTTTTTAAATTTTCATATTTTAAAATAACAAGAAACTAATGACTACTTATTGAAAAATACCCTACCATGATGCCATTTGAAAGGGTGGCTGATTATTTCTTATCAACCAGTAAAGGTTCCGGTGATCTGCATTTGCGTATAGCATCACTTGGGTCGAATCCTCGACAATGATACTTTTTAATAGTCGATTTTTTTATGTTGATTGTATTTTTGATTGGGGGGTTTGTTTTAAGATCTTATTAAATTATTTATTGATTAATATTTATTTAAAAAATTTATAAAGATAAGGTTTAGTTCATTATTAGGGAGTTATGCTTTTGATATCCTTGATCTTTGCTTTATATTTCCTTTAAATTAACACCCACTTCACAAGATAACGTTGATTGGAATTCATAAGTGTTAAGGAATTGATCTGAGACTTAACATATCATAGGGTTATAATCTCAATAGGATCCTATTTATGGTAGTGTATTTATGGTTCCAATAATCCATGGAAACCACACATTAAAAAAATCATGTCATTAATCCAGGACATTCTACGTTTAACATACAAAATTTTAATTAAAAGAATATCCATCGAGAAAAGGCTCCCAATCACTTAACATACCTAAATTAAAACTCACCCCAATGGTATATTAACTCATCCATTGTTTTGTTTAATAATATTGTTATACTTTTTATGATGATGAGTTATAAATAGAAGAAAATGAACATGCTAAGAAAAGAGTTGTGTGTTGAACACAGACACCCAAATAGTGAAGGAAATTTAATACTAAATTTAGATTGAATGAGAAAGCACAATAATGAAGGGTATTCAACTGTATTTAATACATTTTATAACCTCTAATATTATTTAACAGATGGTGGATAAGAATAATAGATGATGAAGAAGAAACTTTCATTAAAATAGAATTAAAAAAACAAATACTTACAAGATTACAACAAAGAAGAACACAACTGTAAATGAAAACAAAGAGAGGAGGAAGGGTCTCTCAAGTAAAAATATGAGTACGGTATGTCCTATAAGCCTTTTTAAAGGATCTGATCATTCCAATCGATGCTCTTATCTTCTGAAATTCTTACCCTTTCGAAAGGAGAAGAGGGGATGTATTTATAGCCAAAGACGGTGGACTCTTTTCATTCCAAAACTACGCCTCCACTTGTCTCAATGATTTGGACATTCCGATAGCTGAATCTCGAGATATCCTTTTCTACAAAGTTGTAGGAAATAATGTAGGATGAATACACTCAATATTTGGATAAATTTGGACTTATGGATCCAATTCTATCGTGTTTTTTATAAACATTATTATACTTTCCATTTCTATCTATGCCTTTTCAGTGTGCAAAATATGAATGTATTTTTAAATAGGAATATTCCTTCAAATAATGATTCTTTCTGAAAAAAGTCGGTTGTCTATATCCCCTCTTTACCACTTAAAATTATAAGCATTATTTGATATATATATATATATATGAGGAGAAATGTCTTGAATATTTTAATAATTATAATTCCCAGCCAGAATTGTGGGATGAGTTTAAATGAATCAGTTGGGACCCTTGTCTATGGAGTTGTGAATTGCCATTTTTATCCATGACTCCATACATTGTCACCCCAACATTTTAGGAGAATAATGGAATTTTTAATTCTCTATTGAGTCTAGTAATTCAATATTCATGGCTGGTCTAGTTTCATTACAAATTATTTGGGTCTTCTTGTGTGGTCCATATAACCATTCAAATGGCAGAATAAACACATGATCCCTTCTAATGAAATGTTTTATATTGAAAGAGTAATCCTAAAAAATAATAATCACACAATTTAGATCATTAGGGCGATAGTTATATGGTAATAGTAAATTGACTCAATTGGACTACTTCTAAAAATTCTCGAAAATTATATTTTGTAATAAAACATTAATATTTCACACAAATTATGCAAATTTCATATAAAATCAGTAAATGGATTTTATAATAATCCATGAAAATATTAATAACATCAATGACGTAATAGATTTCATCACAATTTCATGTTAATGTGTAATATTCTAATTTTCTACACATATATTATTTTAAATAGTGCATATAATAACCATTTTATAAGTAATATCATGAATTGATCATACTTAATTATATTTAATGCTTTAATTTGAATTATTTCACACTTGTGGATTTGACTTTAAATTACCAAGAGGTCAAGAATTTCATAAATCAATTTTTTCATTGGTTTATATTACTTCATCATTTCATTTGATATTGTAAGATTATGTGTGCAGTATTTATTTTGAATATCATATATTTTATTTAAAAAATTGATATGTATTTAAAATTTATACACCTAACCAAATCAATGATTAATTCTCACATAAAAATTATTATCTTTGTAAGGGATTTCATCTCAATTTTTATTTCACTTAATCAAAT
This sequence comes from Viscum album, assembly GCA_963277665.1. NCBI lineage: Eukaryota > Viridiplantae > Streptophyta > Magnoliopsida > Santalales > Viscaceae > Viscum > Viscum album. The sequence goes on from OY728123.1 coordinate 838,587,953, forward strand.
CTGTTAATATATACATATTCACTTTTACAAAGTGTATGTACTACCCCAATGATGTAAAAAAATGAATGAATATTTATTTTATAATTACTAATGTATAATTTTAGGGTTATTATTTAAGGGGATACATTTTAAATGTAAACAAATTGGTCAAAATTATTGTTCATTATCAACTTATTTTGTAATTGTTTATTATATATTAAAATAAACACATTCTTCAGATAATTATTCATGGACCCTATAATTATATTAAATATAAATATTATTATATGATAGATATGATTATTTTCTAAATTTTATATCATTTTTTACATGCACAATTTACATTGAATGTTTTTTAACTAGGAAAATATTGATAAATATGTATTTTCTACCGAATATAGATATTTGATTAAAATGTATTTCGATTCTAGAATTAAATATATTATTACGTATTTAAGAATTATTTTTCACTTAGTTATTGGCGGGGATTGGTTATAGATATAACCTCAATTCATTTGTAGTATCATAAGACAAATCAATTTTCTAGACACTGTTAAAAGGGTTGATGGTGTATACCTACCCTTAAATATTAAATTGTATTATGAATGCTATTGATAATCGATCTTTTATGATGACTGAGATCATGGAATCCCATAATTATGGATTTCATTCATTAAGAATTTAGTTATCAATACCCTTGTGGTTTTTTTATTGATATAAGTTCATGATGAATTTTCATTCTTAGTTTATTTATTTAATGGCATGTTTTTTCAATTATTTACATTGAAAGATTGATTATGCATTATATATTCATGTAATTAATGTTATTTACATTTAATGGGTTTTATTTTATTTACCATTTATATTTATTATGCTTTATCGATTAATGATATTCATGTTGTTTAAATGATATGTGTGTTTATTTATTTATCTTTTACAATTCAATTACAACTTATTTAATCATTATAGAAATGTTATTGATTAAATGGTACGTGTGTCCATATAGTTCCATATATATATTGAATATTCATTATCAGTAATTATTAATTTACTCATGATAGGTTTTAATTTACATAACACTTTCTAATATTTTTTTATCACCCTTATTTTTTCCCATTCACTGGAATCTGGGAAGTGTACTGAGAATGATATAATGTATACGATACAAGGAATAATGATATTCTTGAAAAATTTATGTTTTGATTTGTTTATTCAAATGTAATATGGGAATAATGTATGAATCTAGGCTATGTAGACTACTAAACTATTTGGTACTTAGGTATTGAATTACATATACCTTCTACTAATGTAATAAAGTAAGAAACTTACTCTAGGTTACTAGAGTTATTTCCTACATAAACATTCATGTTCCATATTTTAATTCCCAACACACTATTTCAGTGAATTTTTAAAGATACTATGATTTAATCACCAAAACCCTAGCCAATAACCATATTCAAATCCAAAACACTAAGATTATCCATTCATGAGCTCATATTTTCTGAGATAGGATCACATAATTGTCATATTTTATAATTATCCATTAGTGCTCGCTAACATAGGACATTTTATAAGAAGTATAATTTCATTCCACAATGTGGCCAACCATCTGAAATTCCTATTAAAAAGTCCCTCTTTCATTACCATGATGCACCCATCATGGTTTACAACTCACAACACCCATGTATATACATTAATTCTCTATAAACCCCAACATATATTCTCATTTTCATATATATATATTTAGAATGGATGCTTCTACATCATTAATTAACAAAAAGAGCATGAAAACCATTCATTGAGAGGCCTTAATCAATTCCAAATGTCATTACATCATATCCTTGATGAATTTCCTAATGAAGTTCCTAACTAACTATATATAATCCAATTTTAGAAGATAAGTTTCACCAAATCCAGATTAATTTACTAAAAATACCTCATATATAGTCTCTAATACACTATGAAAACCCAATCTTCACATCGTTATCCATAGAGGAACTCTATTATATTCAAATAAAACACCCCAAATAATTTACTTATGTTATGATGAAAAATTCTAGTTTTAACATTCACTATCAATTTCAATCATTATGCTACTAGATGAACATTAGCATACCACCAATGTTGATCACTCTTGGATCATCTAAGAATCATCCCATGGTCGATACCCATGCATGGATTCCACAAAATACTATATGTAAATATATATATATAATTTATAATGAAATCTAGTTGTCTGATATTCTATTCCTCCGCTATATTTTTAATGGTAAAATAAACATGGAATGACTAGTCCAACATTCTCCTGAACCTACTCACATTATGGTAATATAGTCAGGGTAGAAATCTCACTCCCCACTATAGGAAAAAAATGTTCACACAACTCAAAAATGTTCCATTTCATAGTATCCTATGATTTTCATTCACTAGATGTATTTAATGGCATGGGATACCCTAATATTTCATTTGATCCAACACAAAAGTCATATATCATCCATTCTATATCCACTTGAAAAACATCCAGGGAATTCATTGCATTTGAGTTAAAAATATGGACACAATATATTATCCATTACTCATAATTCTCAACCATTGTACTCATTCCACTACTCCTGAGCCATGTTTACCTTAAAATAGGTGACACTCACCTCAATCTAACCCATAACCCCATGTACCCGAATAATGCAGGTTAAAGTCCATAATCTTCTTGACTATCCAATGACAACCAGTTCACTTATAAAACAAGCCTCATCATGAATACAATCATTTATTTATACTAATAACTATGTGATAAATCCCTAATGTGTCTCACTAATTAGTATTGGGCCTTAGACCGCTCACAGTCATCGTTGATTCCAACACCTATATCACAATATTGGGATTTTCATGCCATCAAGTAGAGGTTTGACCATGATCCATGAAAAGATGATCTTGACACAGCAGATTATACTTGGGAACTCCTATATAAAATTGGGATTCTAAATATTTCCATGAGTAATAAAATAATATCCCACCCTAGGGAATCATTCCAGTACCATCAGTGATTACTCTCTATCTAAATTATTTCAATCTCAGATTCATGATCAGTAATCACTAAGTTTAATTCTATCCATGAGTGTCCAGACATTATCTATGACCTATATTTAAAATACACTCTTTGTTAAATATGTGGAGGCACTCGAATAGTCCTTCCCAATGTAGATAGTCTCAATACATAGGCACCCCAAGTGTAACTTCAAAAATTAAAATCATCTTCCTTCTTATCCCCAAAATAGTATTAACCTACCATGCATTGATCTCAAACAACAAAACAGGTAGTTTTTATTAAAAAAAAAAGAGACCTCCATCCAAGGATAACCCTTCTCATCATATTCCTAAGATTAAAATGAATGCTGACAAATTAGGTCCCATTCCAAACTGAGGGATTATAGGTTTCCCAACTAGCCCAACCTATCAAGTTTAATGTCATTGGAAATAGGTCAATAAACCATTCACATAGATAATATATCTCACCATGTTCACATATCATGGGATTCAATACACACTCCCATATAGTTACTCATATGAAAAATGATAAAGAATCAACTCGCAGGTTATCGTGTACGATGACATCACACACCGACTATTGTCCACCACTACGTGACACACATACAAGTTATATACTAGTTTAGTTATAATGCATGAAAAACATCTTTATTACCACCTAGGATATTAAATGAAAACTAATTTTCCTTTAAAACACTCTAAAAAGGTTTAATTTAGAAGGTAGGTAACAAAGAATATATCTATGGTCCCATAAATTCTATGGAAATTTTTTCATAAATTCATGGGATTTTTACGAGTCTGTGAAAATTTACGGCGCTTGATTCTGAGGCCCATTATTCCCGGAATAAATTTATGAAGTTTTTTCAGGTATATTCACTAAACATACGAGCGGGATTTTATAAATTTTGAACTGGTGCTCAGAATTAAAATCTGAGGGCCCAATTCAACTTGCAGCACTGATATTTGCTTAGTGAGACCTACAGCAGAGTTGCGTTCTAACGAGAATGGAAGTTAGATTTTGGGGTTTTTAATTGAATTGAATAAAAATAATGTGTTGACTTTTTTTTATTTGTGGTGGTTAAAAGCTCCAAGAGGGTGTTAGTGGTGGGGTCCACCACACCATAACCTCCCATGAGAGGTTATGGAGGTGGGGCCCACCTGTACATAACCTCCCGTGGGAGGATATTCCATGATAGGGACCACCTAGGGGTTGTAACCCCTTGGTACCCCCAATTAAGTGGAGAGCCTCTTCACCTTCCTCCACAATTTATTTGAGCCAACCCACTTCATTTATTTCATTAAGATTCACTAATTAATTAAACTAGGCCTTTTGAAAACATTTGAATTCTTTCCAACAATTAAATAATAAAAAAACATATTATTTTATTTTGGTTGGAAAAATTCATTTGGGTGGGAATTTGATAGAGGACATGAAAGAATTTGGAGAACCTCATCATCTCAACAAAGAACATGATGAACACCTCTTCATCGTTCATCGAAGATCGTCGAACTCCTTCATTGATCTTGAACCATGCTATAAAAGAAGGAGACAACCGTGAAGAACTCCGTCTTTGAATTGGGCCCCTCCGAACTCCCATCCTCCAATGATGGTTATACACTATTTTTTTCTGACATCAATGATCATTGACAAAAGAAGGTACGTGTTTGAGTTGAATTTTTATTCCTATTCTACATTGTTCAAATCTCAGATTATGTTATGCCGATTGATATCAATGTAACGTGGAGATCTCAGACTGCACGAACATGGCCCGATCCTCCCCCTTAGATTGTTCTCATTTGTTAACAACGGTGGTGGCGCAACAGCGCCACTAGAAGAGAGGATCACATCGGAGGAACAGGCCGCGGCCGATGGGCTGCGGTGGCACATGTGGAGACCAGAAACAAGCCGACCGTGGAAGAAGCTGGCGGCACAAGGGCCGCCGGACGGGCGCAGCACTGTCGTGCCATGTAGAGAACCGGAACTCGACTATACTGGTGGGGGATGATTCCATCCATCCATTCCGGAAGATGGAGCCTTGGCCATGCAGGCCACAACGGTCAAATTGGCTAGGCGCGACACCGTCTTGCCGCGCCAGAGAAGAACCACGCCCATAGGCCGCAGCAGACAGAGGAGCGCGGCTGGCTGAGCCGACCACCGGTGAACTCAATAGGCAGGACCCAAAGGGTCCCATGGTAATAGGGCCAGTGCCATGCGTCGGCCGTTGCGGAAGACAAGGGGTGTAATTCCCCCCAACACGTGGCCCGCTGGCCGACCCCGCTGGCCAGCCTGCCCGCTGACTGTCGGGCCGCCCACTCGGGCCGGGCCGCCTGCTCAGGTCAAGCCGCGCACTCGGGCCTGACCATCTCCTCGGACCTGGATGCGCTCAGGTCGGGCCACCCCCCTCGGGCCAGGCATGACCCTAGGGCCGGTTCGGACCCGTGGACCATTTCAGACCCCAGTCCGATAGCGTTTGACCCAAACACACCTCTTCGCCCATATCTTGGGCTACCGATGTCTGATCGATGAACCGTTTGTGGAGACAAAAATAATAGAATGAGAAGGTTATTTTTTCATAAACCACTTGAGGTTTGGATTCATTTGATGTATGGTCGGGTTGGTTTGAACCTAAAAAATAACTAGGCACCTGGAATGGAAACACCAATAACTTACAGACTATGCCTCCGATTGACGCGTCATCTATTGCATTGAGATCCCTACGATGAGGCGAACCATTGAGATACTTCTAATTGGGACTTCGTGATATTTGGAGTATCAACTAGTAGCTCAAGGAGCGGATCCTCCCAGAGATGAGAGAGCGGAGTACGGAGACCTAGTAGCAAGCTGAGACCTGACGACTGCTGACCTTTCAACACGGAGTGTTTCGAATATCCCAGTGGGGAGCGACTCTATGTGACACAGAAGAACCATAGTGGAGAGAACCTTTATGTGACATAGCTGACCCACAATACTCGAAAGGAGGAGTACCTCAACAGGATACGAGGGGGAGTACCTCTTTGTGACGTGGCAGACCCACAATGAGGAGCACCTCTTTGTGACGCAGCAGACCCACAATACTCTACATGAGGAGTACCACAGCAATCCAGGATAGTGGGAAGCACCTCTCTATGACACGGCAAGCCCACAGTACTTGTTAGATGAGGATTACATCATCATCCGAGGTTCCGACAGTATGACTAGGGATGTTACCTGATTATATCCCCTAGAATAAAATCCGGGTTTGAGTTGAGTCAATGACTATTTGTGATTTCCTCATGATTGAGATGGGTTACTAGATAACTTAGGTATATTTATTGGAATATACATAAGTGTTTTCCATTGATTGTTTACATTTTGGTTATCCTTGTTGGATATTGTGAGACCTTGAGGGTCTGAGGGTCCCTACTAATTATCTTTATACTCACCCATATATGGGCTATGCCCACACCTCGTTTTTTGGGTTACAGACGACATACAACGCTGACTGAGGCAGAGAGTAGCAGAACTTGATGGTACCTAGAGGTGGACCACTCAGAGTGACGGTGCATGAAGCAGACGGACGGACGTGGACTGTTTTGGAGGAAATCTATACCTACCCTTCTTGTAGGAACCCCAGAGGACGACTCGGTAGCTGCTTTACTTGTTTTTAGTTGTACTTTCCTTCATTTGTACCTATACTTTACTGTTGGTCTTGTATTTCTAGCCCCTTTTACTTTCCAGCACATCTTCCGTATATAGCATTTCTTAGTGTTTTACTTCCAATTCTATACTCTGGTTGAGTGTGTTTACTTTTTATGAAGTCAATGCCTTCCCAGCTTAGGGATTTACGCCTTTGTTGCTAGTCACCATCCCCTGGCCTATGGAAGGCAGGCTTGGGGTAGTCACAGCACGGGCCCCGAGGATGGGTCGTGAAAATATCAATCTATGAGTGTCAAAATATGGCTACATCAGTTCAGTTATAGAGTTTTCCAATTCCATAATATTGTGGAAAACACCCGATAAATTTTTATTAGAATCCAATTTATATAAAACCCACATATAAATTATTTATATAATTGTGGATTCTAGTTCCTTATTAATTTAAGGAATTACCAACCAAAATCAGCCTACCAGGACTAGATCCACTACAAGCACCCTCATATATGAGATATACCTAGAGGGTGAATATGTAAATGTGAAAAGGGTAATAAAATTACGCTCACTAAGTATCCATAAGTGGTAATTCCCTGTCAGGGTTCTATATTACCAGGAAAAGAAATCTGGTAACTATAGATAGTGCATTTGAAGATATGACTGGATAACCATAAAAATGATCAGTTAAGTTGGATTTCATATTCAACTAGCAGAAAAACCCATATTTTATGTTACAAAATTATACTTAACCACACTTAAAATGATACAACGAGTAAAGGTATACTATAAAGGCATGAACATCCCATTTTTACATTCAGAGGACAACACAGAGGTATTCAGTGCAATGTATAACATATTGGGTTTATGAAAAGAACATCATGTTCATATAACGGTCTCTTAACAGTCCCTCTCTATGGAATAATATGACCATAGATAACTACCAGAGTTAATAACATGACATCAAATACCTATTATAACCAATACAGGGTCATTATTCCTACTATGTAGAAGGTATTACATTGATGTCACAATCTCCCAGTGGAATCATGCCATAGTCCACATGTACTATCATAAAATTTTGTAAACAAGGTAGTTAAAATGAATATAATTATGTGAAGTACCTATATGGGACAACAACAACTAGATTTGTAGTTATTAATTAATTAGTTACTATCATCCTCAATAAAAATGGATCACATAAAAACTTGCATATGTCATGTGAACCTATTGGCCAAATATGATGTATCCGTTAATTACTTTGCCCAAGGTTGAAATCAATCATCGGTCCCCCCAATGGGACATGAGATTAAAATAAATAATAAATCCCAAAATAAAATCCAAATTTTCATTATACAATGTGAAAATATTACACAACCGTAATTTCATCATCGATGAACATCAACCCCTTATCCATGGTAACTGAGCATTCTTACTAAAACAAGTGTTTTAAAAACACCAGTCTTCTATCAATCACAATATCTGAAACATTATTAATAATATTATCTACCATGAAACAAATAATATGATTAACAATATATGACTTTCCTGATACAACTTTTTCACATCATGCTCAAATTACCGTTAACAGTAGCTGTGTCAGGTTTCCATATTGCTTCAAACATGCCTCATGATTTGATAGATATTTATGACTAGTATTGAGGCCCTTAGGTGTAATAGCAGGTATATTACTCTCTCGAATCAGTGTATTAAAAATAATAGAATTTATCTATACACAAAACAACATAAAAATAAATAGAAAGATAATGAAGATAAATATAAACTTGTTATAATGAATGAAATTTAGTAAGGGACCAAATAGACATGCCATACATAACCTATGTGTAAATTAATCTAGTTTGATATAAATAATAGTAGATAAGAAATAAAAACACCAGATACATAATATAATGAGCCATAACATAACTCAAGATCCATGTACATATGTGACAAATCATGTAAAATTAGCCTTAAGTCTCAACCCAACATGTGTTTATAACTAGCTGATCCTCTTTTCAGGTACACAAGTATAATGGTGGCATGAGCAGGGTGTGGGCACGAATCATAATAGTGAACAAAAAATATGGTCCTATATATATCTGTTATAATTAGTGTTTGTGTTTTCAACTAGAAATATTAATAACAACAATATCATTTATCCACTAAAAAAATTTAAACAACCAATATTGTATCTTGGTCCTAATGACAACACTGGTTTTACCATACAATAATCAGATAGTGCTATAATATCTCCATGTTACCTACGCCACCACATGGGGATAAAATTCACACCCTTGGGATCACCTATACTCACCTACACTAAATATAAGGAATAATTATATATATTAGATGGATAAAATATATGTAAGATAACAAGTAGGAAAATTGGAGTCTTAATAATACCAATCATTTCAAGATTAATTAGTGGACCACATAAAATTTCTTGAAATTATATATCCTAGTTTGATGTCTTATTCTTAGATCTTGTTCTATAAGAAATCCATTAATTGAAAACTGGAATGGAATCATAAGGGGATAGAACCTAGGAAATATAAAACAATTAATATCCCAATATAAGATGATAAGTTTTCATACACAAATCATCGATATTATAGGATATCCCAAGACAAATCCCAAAAATATAATCATGGTGTTTTCACCCAATACTCATAATAATCTTATGAATCAATTGAGTAATCATCATCAATGTCAAAAATTCCATGAAATCATGTTCTGGGATGATTTTCAGCCACCTAAATATCTATACTATCATTTGAAAATTAATATTATAGGAATCCTGGGTGATATGATCCCTAAGAGGGGGTTTTGAGATGCTATTAGTGAACTCCAGTGTTTTCCATATATTGGGAGGAATCTCATATACACTATGAATTCCTATATTGGAAAAATCGAATGTTCAATCTTTAGATCAATTGAAATACATGTAATTAAAATTATTCATTATATTTATAAAAATCATTAAATTATAGTTAATATTTGTCTTATATAATTAAAATATGGAGCCCAATCCATAGGTCAGTTACTCGTTAATTAATTTTTGTCATATTACCAAATACAAAATTATAAATTTTTATATGATTATATAATATATTCATTCCGATCTATCACTTTAATGATTTGGGTAGAACCAACATCCTATGTAATAGACAGGTAGTAACCAGTCTTAGAGGATCTTAGAATCTATAATTAAAATAATTTGAGGATGGAATGTACACCAACATTGCTATTTTTTTGTGATTACATATATGTCATAAAAATTAATTAAACTTCTAATTAAATTAATAATTATGTTGAATTTTAAGGGTTGGAAAAATTTCAGAACATTTCTAATCATGTTGATGGATTTAGTGGCAATGCGGGTTAATATGTGTATTATGTACATACCCATGGACACTACTACAATCCCCCAACACTCCACTACCAAGGTATTAACATTATTGGGGCACCTTACTTGGGGTCCCCTCTAAGTCCTAGATTGAGATCATATCCCATATCAAACTGGATGTATTCCATTAGAACATATTCTCTAATACATCAGAACCCTTACGACTATAATGAAATTAGGTGGTTTGTCTTCTGGTCACAACAAATCCTTAATTCTAACCATATTTTTTGAAGAGAAAATCTATATTAAATAAAGACACACAATCACCAAATTCTAGGTTTAATATGACACACTCTTTCATTCCTAGTTTTAGGGGTCCTGGAAAAGGTCTATTACAATCAATATAAATAATATAAGGTAAGGTTATGAACTATGGTGACAACGAATTGATAAGGATCCTAAGGGACCGATGTATTCATTTAAACTTTTATATAAATATTTTTTATTGTACTATATTTATTTTGAGAAAATTAAATCCAGTTATTGATGATTTTTAATTAATATAAATTAAAATTACATCTACTTAAGGGTATATATAAATTAATGGTAGAACCATAACACATCCCACAACACATACTCAGATGAATTTTTTTAAATGTTAATGTATAATGGATCACATACCTCAAAAAGATATTTCCAAATTTCTTCCAATGTCTCGATATATCTCCCAAGGACAATCAAATTCTATTCATCTTCATCCACAAAATTCATGTCCATACATTATAACCAATCCACCGGAGATAATTATTTATATTCAAATTATAATAACATAATTTTTTATAACAAGATATATATAAATAATCTATTTTATTCAAAAATAAATTATAAACAATTATCATATTTTAATCTCATCTCACTAGAACCTTGAAAAAAGACCCATTTAAAACTCAAAACCTATCCTTAATCTCAAACTGAAAGAAATCCCTAACATAATATGTTCAAAATAAATAAAAATATATTTAATAAAAAATGATGATCTTAGAAAAATCATCATGAGAACATATCTAAATGAAGTGATGCATTGTGATATGTGTACAATATCTCGAGGTTCCCTCCCCCAATGAAGATAATAATCCCAGTAACCATTTAATGATATCACAAGGCACTGGTTGAATAAAAATAAAAAACCCTAACTAGGGTAATGGATGTTATAATTAGAAGATGTGGAAAAACCAATAGGTAAAGAGTGTGAGTCTTACATTGAATCTCCAAAAAGGATGAATAAGAACTTCCCATTGAAGGGTGTATCCAGGTAGAGAAATGGGAGAGATCCCAATTTTCACGTGAGAGATAACAAGGGGGATAGGGGCTACCCAGTCTAAATATCATGGTGATGAAATTTGTAAATTCATGCCAAAAACCTTACATGCTAGTTAGTGGTGGACACTATCTACCCAGGGGATTCATTAAGTTGATACTACCACAAATTAACACTAATTCATTGAGGGTTTCACTACATTAGTATTGGATACAGTAGATTGAAAACTCCTATAAATTGAACATATGACTAGTGAACCTCCTTTCCCATGTAAAACATCTCTTTAGGTGTTCCAAGCCTATAAGCTCATTTCAGAATCCCTGTACTCTAACATACCCAAAAAAATGTCTAAAAACAAATATTCTTACTGACTATCAAAATACTATTTGATAATGAGTGACATATACGTATATTTCAACAATATAATTATGTTATGACTCTATTAAGAAGGTATAATGCTTTTTATAGTGAATAAATAATGGAAAAACATAAGAATCTGTTTTATTTATAGTGAATATCATTGATATTCATAAAAATGTATTATTTTAGGTTCATAAATATTTTATACATTTCATATAACTAGATTAAAAAAACCAACTACTTTGATATTTCATGGACATCAATACACTGGGAAAAAAATATGAGTCTTCAATTATTCAAATATGTTATTTTATATCTATGAATTTCTATAAGAATAAAAAAATGTTTACCATGATTGATTAATATTGAGATCTTGATATCATAATAAAAAATAAAATAATAAATAAATTCCTTTATTATAATTAATTTAATTCCCTCTAAAATTATATCTTCAAAATATACCTTATTACATATCACCAATATCATTAATGCACTTGGGTTTGTCTTATTTTCTAATGACTTTTAAATTTCAAAAAAACACTAAATCCTTTGAATAAAATTATGGATAAATATATTCCCATATTTTAAATATATATAATCCTAGTAAATATATATAGATGTAATTGTATTAGTCAAATATTAAATATTCTTATCTAGATATATAGCATAAAATTTATAAATGAAATAATAATGTAATCATAAAATAATAGTAATATTATTTAATAGGATGGGAAAATAAACTATATTAATTTAATTTACTTTAATAAAACATAAAAATATTCTCAAAATAATCAACTTGTAAATGAAAGGTCCACAATTTTTAATTTCAACACAAAAACATCAAGAAATCACAATTCAAGCCGAAACACTTGAGAACATAGAATTTTTATAATTTAAAATATATTTTTTCATCATATATGTGAAATCCCAATATAAAAAATAATTATATCCCAAAATGAACTATATAATCACATAAATCTTCCTTATAGTGTCTTATATCATATTTCATGGAATAATTTACATTTTATAACGGTACCTCGACTCATGGTTATATCTTTTTAAACATTAATGGTTGGATTATTTTGAATAAGAATAAAATAATAACCTTACCATGATAGAGGATTATATTTACATTAATTTTATTATATGGCCGCCTATGGTTAACCATCAAATATTTTATTTTCCAATTTTTTTCTCTGTTATAAGTCTATAAAATAACTGTAATTCATTATACTCTAATTTTAATATTCTGAAATTCTTATAAAATAAAATAGAACTATAAAATCCATTTATATATATAATATTAATATATTTTACCCAACATCATTTTTCTCTTTTTATAGATTGATTAGTAACAGAATATGGAGAAAGATTTGGGAATTCCCAAAAGTTACACTCTGTGAATCTTCGTATATTATGAGAAAATAACATATTAAAAAACTAAATGAGTACTTTTCTGATAGTGAAATTATTTTTGTTTTTATAGAGCCATTTAACATATAATTGAAGATATATGACCATATTCCCTTTTATTTACTAATGTACTGAAATGGATTTGTATAGATAGTCATATTTATTTTAAATAAATAATACATTATGTCGGATGGGTATTAAAGGAAGATACCACTAAAGATGAATGAGATATTATTTTTATAAATGCAATAGAAAGATGGTGACGATACTTATTATTGAACTCATATAGATATATTTAACATTGCATATTTTTTATGTGATTGATGGTGAGTTAATCTTCATAATATTTAATAAAATTAATGTTGTACGAAGCAGTAATGTGTTTTATAGTTTTTGATTAAATATTAATTGACTCTGTATGGTGAAAGTTAGAATTCTATTATTATTTTTGTTGTAAAATGTCATGAGATAAAAATTAACTATCCATATAAAATTGTGGAATCAATAATGATGTTGTTATGTGATGAAGAACATTTATATGATGTTCTATATTGATTTGTATCATGTTATAAGTCTTTGAAATCGACTGAATTGAGTTGAAAAAATACTAAAATATTCAAGATGTGTGAATACGTGGTTATGTAAGAACTCCAAAAGAGTGATATATTTCTCTGAGAATCAATTCAGGTTTTTTGGGGGATATTTAGATGAGGAAAGAAAATTTCCTAAGGATTATTTCCCACTTTGTATGTAAGTCATTGACTCTATAACTCACAATTTAAAAATACATTATGATTTTATAGGGATGACTAGATACTCTTTAAAGATCATATGTATACATTACCATTAATTGGATTATGTTGTAACAATGATTCATATGTTCATAAGGATAATTTCTGACTATGTATTTTTTATTATAGGCTAAATAATAGTCATTTTTTCATAAGGATCATCAAAATGCTATTTGATAAAGAGTTACATTATATAATTTATGGTATTATATAATATATATATATATTCTAATGAATTCTTTCAATCAGAAAATGCTTTGTGATGATCATCATTTCTTCAAAGCTCACAAAAAAATGAAGTGTTATGAATAAACCCATTGAGTGAGAGTTTAAAATCAAAAAGTGGTGTGGAAAATCATTATATTTAATACTAACATATACACATATGAAGTTAAGGATTATTTAAATTATATATATTTTTTGGTTGGAGAATAAGTCACAATAATTCTAATACCGAATGATGAATGTTCAAACTAATCTGGAGATTAAAATCAAGAAATGATTAAGAATTTAAAAGTGATTAAATCTAGAAATATATTATAGACTAAATGAATATATCATATAAAATCTAGGATAATTAAGTTTAAATATTTTCAATATAAATATAGTATGGAATCAATATTAATTGTAATTTTTTTAATTTGAAATCAGTGAAGATGACAAAAGAAAGTGTTGGGATGAATGTGACAACATTTGTATAATTCACAATACATCAATTTTAAGGTTAATTAATACTCATGAATTTAATTTTTTATATTACATTTAACATGTATATTTCATATCTAAAATGATATTATATAATAAATTATATAATCATTATATATTTAAAATCATTATATTTAACAGAAAAAATTATTTTGATTTTATATAAATTATTTCTCGAGGTAATGAATTATTTTTTAAAAATAGATATTTATAAATTATATAACATTAATTTTATAGAAATTATTTTTTTAGTATTACAAAATTGAAATTAACATAAACTATATTTTTGTGTTTTTTTAAAAAATTAGATTATTTTGTGAATAACATAAAATAGAATTATTATTAATACAGAAAATTATATGAAACAAAAAATATATATGAATGCCTAAATATATAAGAAAACATTTTTTTAAAAATGATATGAATTTTAGTAGTAAAATAATTCTTTAAAAGTATATTTTTATTTAAAAAAAAGTTTTGAAATTTTGTAACCTATGTAATATTTTATTCCAAATTTTTTTCTTTATCCATTTAAATTAATTAAGAATATAGATTATACCATTCAATTTTGAAATTGTGTTAAATTAAAATTAAAATCCTTAATTTATTCATAAAATAATAAATTTCATGGGAATCAATGATATTGATACCATAGTCATATATATGTAAAAATTCATTTTTTATGATTTAACATAAAATATTTTTATTAAATTATAAATAAATATATTAAAATTGATTTCTTTCACATTAATAAATTTAATTCAATAAAATTGATTTAATATGTTGAACCAACATTAATGATTGAGATTGTAAGAACCAAATTTTTGCAGTGAAACACTTTGGAATATTCTTGATGATATTCCAGAACAACGCCTTCAGACGGCGTGCGATTCCGAGCCCCGGTGTGGCCATAATTAAATTTTCAGTGCGTTGACACTGGAAATGAAAAATATATGGGATAACTCCTAAACAGTGATCCAGATCAGAGATCCGGCTGTAAGGAAGGGTCTGTAATGGGGTTTTTACCCTAGGAACGACATTAGGTATGTCGGCGCGGGACGGTTGGACCCCTTGCTCGCTTTCAGAATGAGAAATAAATAAATTAAATAATTAATTTATTCGTTTAAGGATGAAGATCAAGTATCTCTTAAATGGTGGCTCGGAATAGAAAACTAAGGGCACCGTTGAGTTCAGAGCATGTCGTTTACCCTAGGAGGCGTGTAAGTTTTGCGGGCGCGGGCGGTCAGTGAAAAATGGCCCAAGGATCCTTTTTGTAATTTGGCATCTTGGGGCGTTCATCTATATAACATTCAAACGGAAGCTTGGAATCAAATTCTGAAACCACCATTGTTCTCAGGAGGTGTTTTTTACCATAGGGGGATCATAATCCTGACTGCGCCGGAGGTTTTGGGCGTGGGTGTCTTAGGGGTCGGGACTTTTAGTTAAAGAGTTTATTTATTTATACTCTCCCCTCCTCCCCTTACTCCCCATTGAACCCCCCTGGAGAAACCCTCTTCCCTCTCCTCTTCCAGCGAGGCACCTCCGGTGAGACAGCTCCAGGGAGGCGCAGCTCTGACGGATCACAGCGAAGCTTCAGGCGAAGCCCATCGAGGTAGGATTTGTTGCTGTTTCAATTTTTATTCCCGCACCTACATTGAGTTTGATTCTATGCAAAAATATTTGTTTGATCCTAGAAAAAATACCGTAATCTTTTAGTATACTTTATTCTCTTTCTGATGCATCTTTCAGATTTAAATTCTGAGTCACGAGATGCCCGCAGTGGTCCGGCGAATGTGGCGGGAAATTCAAGAGTTTATGGGGGTTTTTCAGGCGGTCCGGTGAGGTTCCAAGGCGGAGCGGCGGCGGACCGAGGCGGCGCGGCGGCTTCTTCGTGCAGGTGAGTGGCGGAGGCGGATGAGGTGGGGCGGCCGCGGCCGAGGGGGCTCGATGCGCCGTCGGCGCTGGCGGGCGCGACGGCGAGGAGGAATCGCGGCGCGCGACACCTGCGAGGCGACATAGACCCGCGATCAGCAGGTCTCCGCGGAGGACCGCGACCGGCCTCATGGCCGGTTGGCGCGGCGTGGACCCGGGGTCCACGGCCGGGCCATGCGGGTAAGCTGTGGGCCGGCTAGCACGGATCGGTCCAGACCGGTCGGACTAGCCGGACTCCGCTGGTCCTGTCTAGGGGGGGAGGAGTTCGCCCCCTCCGACTTCAGACACCCTTCATTTTCGCCACGAGTGTCCGTTTTGCGCACTGTCTACAGCGGCGCAGACCTGACGTCGAGGCAGGCTTTATGAGGTGGTTTTGTTAGTTGTAACTTCAGAGATGAGAGGCTTGGGGGCATGGCACGTGCGTAAAGTAGCTTAGCGGGCTTCCTAGGAATTCTTTTTTTGAGCGGCGCAGACACATCCGGAGTCTGTTTTGAGCGCCGTCTGTGGTGATGCGACCCTGGCACTGAGACGGAGCTTTCCAGGGTGGTTTCGGGCGTTGAATCTGGAGTTGAGGTGTGGGCCACAAGACCCGTCTTTCAAGCTGCGTGCAGCGTTTCACGCCTTTTTCATTGGACGTCCGTTCGGGGTGTGCGAGCAGTCGATTCTGGTTGTTTTTCCAAGCGGATTCCAATGGTACAAATCCACAAACTCTAATTTGGCACGATGGTGCGGGGCCCATGAGGGCCGTTTGGGTGTCGGCGACGATTTTTCAATCTTTATCACCGGGATATTGTTTCAGACAAGTTAATACTCTATCTTGTGTGCTTTTTCGAGAGGATCGTAGCAGGGCGATCTGTTGGCAGCACTTCCGGACGGGGGTGCGGGTCCCGCGTGGTACCTCTCATGCGCGGTGATCTGAAATGTATCTTTTTCTCTGGATATCTGTTCCGCACATGTGATTAGTGCTTTTGGCATGTTTTTTCAACAGCATTGCGATGACGCAGTTCGTCCGTCCTTTTTCGGGGACATGGTGTGGGTCCCACCCGACCTGGCTACAGTGAATAGTACCTTTTTCACCGGTTGTCCATTTTGGGAGATTGAGTAGTCAATCCCGTGTGTTTTCCAAGGGGATCGCAGTGGTGTGCTCTGTTTGTTCAGTTTACGGATTTTGGGGTGGGCCCCACACGGGTTTGGTTATGGTGAATAGTACCTTTTTCACCAGTTGACCGTTTCAGGTGAGTAAATAGTCTATCTCGCGTGTTTTTCCGCAAGGATTGCAATGGAGTAATCTGTTCAGGCAACAAAGCCTCATACACTATCTTATTAAATGTGGAATATGAAAGGTGCC
The DNA here is from genome assembly GCA_963277665.1 of Viscum album. Classification (NCBI taxonomy): domain Eukaryota; kingdom Viridiplantae; phylum Streptophyta; class Magnoliopsida; order Santalales; family Viscaceae; genus Viscum; species Viscum album. The sequence goes on from OY728123.1 coordinate 838,605,818, forward strand.
CCGGTGGCGATTCTTCTACCGTGTTTGTAGCGGACCCTTGGCATGTGATCACGTGCACTCCTAGGAGAGTGATGTTGGTGGTTAAAGATATGTTGTTGGCTGTGCCTCAGCCGTTGAGGTGGCAAGTTATAATTGTTACGTTCACGCCTCCGCGTTGACGTTGGGTGCCGTGTGCACGTTAGCCTTTTTCGCTGGAGTCGTGGCATACTCTAGGTGTATGTGAGGGCACTAGGAAGTACATGTGGATGTTCATACATGATAATGTTTGTGCGCTTGGTTGGGATTAAGAAGGGGCCACACGTCGTGTGGGCCCCACGCGCGCGTCGTGTTCTACTTTGTGTACTTTGACCTCTCGCGACGTAGAGGGTCCCTCTATGCTCGTTTGATGACCGGCGGGGTCGGGTTTCTCCCCATGCCTTGTGATCAATGGTTTAAATCAGCAGGGTTGAGTGGTTTCCCCTGGTTCATTCTGGAGTCAGGTGGTTGCACGATAAGTACTCCATGATCAGTTGGCCAGTGTTGCCCCATCTAGTGGAGATGGCCAGACGAGTTCTGGGTTTACCCTCTAGCGGGGCTGGTCAGTGGGTTACTCATCGACCTATTAGGGTTTACCCTCCAGCAGAGAATGGGCAGTGGGTCACCCGACGACTTTAGAGGGTTTACCCTCCAACAGGGCTGGGCAGTGGGTCGCTCGTCGTCTTGATTCAGGTCTACCATCTAGCAGGTCTGGGCAGTGGGTCGCCTGTCGACTTGTTCCGGGTTTACCCTCCAGCATGGAAAGGTAGTGGGTCACCCGTCGACCTCTTCCACGTCTACCCTCTAGAAAGGCTGGGCAGTGGGTCGCCTGACGGCTTATTCCAGGTCTACCCTCCAGCAGGGCTGGGGAATGGGTCACCTGATGATGTTTTAGGGTTTACCCTCCAGCAGGGCTGGGTAGTGGGTCACCTGATACCATATTATGAATTACCCTCTAGCAGGGCTGGGCAATGGGACACCCGTTGACATTCCAGACTCAGTCCTTTCTACTAGGCTAGTCTGTAGCTTTCCTCCGTGATCACCAGAGTGGGACCCTTGGTTGTTTGGTTCGGTGATGGAACTACTTTGACTTTGAGGAGACCTCTCGACTGTAGGGCAGTGACGAGTTGTGGTTTGACGTTCCCCCCGAGCTCTCTAGTATAAGGAGTGCTTTCCCCACCGAGACGCGTCTTTGTGACGCGACCTAAAACCGTGCGGGTGAGTTAGTGTCGCCCAAAGCGGATAGTGTCGAGGTGCGGTGATTGAGCCCTTGACTTGTAGTTCAGGGCAGACGTGCGGGATGCTAGGCATCAATGGTGTTATCTATGGGACTATTGGCTACTCTATTCTTGGGCTGAGCTACGAGATGGAGATCCCATTACGAACTTGTTGGGGCTTCTTGTTGAGCATATGTATTTGTATATACCTTGTTCTATTACCCACTTCTTGGGCTTGGTTACTCTCCCTCTAGGAGAGGTGAAGACGTGTGGGGTATGCCACGTGCTTTCTGTGTCTAGCTTCTCATGGTTGGACGAGTCTACTCTCTTGGTATAGGTAGCGAAGACTCGACAGGAAGTTCATCTTCTCACCGTTTCCATCTCCTTGAATCTGGATGTGTTTACCTTCTTTCCTCTTGTTGGGTTGAGCTGGACTCTCTACTATTACTCTTTACTGCACCCTCTTTTGTACTCCTTTACTTTTCTTTTTCGCTCTACTGGTCACCCTTCGGTACCTCCTTTGTTGCTCCCTCGAGCCTTCAGGGTATCCTAATGAGTATTTTTATAATCACCCCTGTTTGGGCTTTGCCCCCACTTGGTGCTCCCTTACAGATGACGGATAAGTTGGTCGTGATGTCAGAGGAGCTTAGGAGCCAGGATCTTGGACCACCTGTAGTGGTCGTTGTCGGGTTCCATATGTGGGACCCTCCCAGCTATTTTCTGTTGTTTTATCTGTTGCCGGGTTGTGGCACTTTTTGGTTGTGCGTGTGTTTTCCCCTTTTCTTTTTAGTTTACCTTCAGCTTATACTTTGTACTGTTTAGATGTCGATGCACATTTGTGGTTTATATATAATAGTTTCCCAATTTCTTTACTTGTCTTTTCTTTTACTCTGCACCTTTTCATTGAGTGTGCTCCATGTGTGTGTGTACACATACTTATGGAAAGGCCTCCCCGAGTTGTTGTGCCTTCGACGCTATTTTCCAGCCCCTGGTCTATGGAGGTGGGCTTGGGGTAGTTGTGGCTCAAGCCCGGGTAGGGTCAGGTCATGGAAAAGTGGTATCAGAGGTGGTTCATTCCTTGGGAAGCTGTTCGGATGTCCCTAAAATAAAAAGTAATTGGTTAGGATTTAGGGAAACAATGTTAACGTGTCTCGAGAGGGGCTCCCAGTCTAGGGAGTCCAGTGATAGTGCAGCGGCTGACGTATCCATTCACTAGAACCCTGATAAACCAATTGTCGACTCGGTATGCTGAGACACTTGTTGCAGGGAAATTTGTTTGTGCATCACATAGGACTGAGTCTTGACTGTCCTTCTTAAGTCAGCTCTCAATCGTTGTTGTTATTTTTATATACATATATGCTCATCTGATCACGGAACTCCTTGATAATATTCAGGATGTCTCTGCGAAGACAGTCATCCCAGATACCAGCTTTGGTGCGTGACGATGACCCTGTGAGCTATGAGGCCACAGTCCAGGACCCATCATGCGAGCCCCTTTCACCGGGTGGGCCGGTAGCAGCACCTCCACCTGTTGAGCAGCAGACAGTTTCAGCAGAGCAGGCTGAGTTTGAGCGCAGGTTGAGCGCACTCCGTGAGTTCAAGTGGCAGAGACCGTTGATGTTTAGTGGTGAGCCAGATCCTCAGGCATCAAAGGTTTGGCTAGAGACAGTGGTTAGCCTTTTCGGGCTTGTGTAGACGCTGACAGATCTGAGAGTGTCTTTGGCAGCCAGCCTTTTTTGTGGATCAGCTTGACGTTGGTGGAGTCTAGTGACTCAGTTTCTTGACGATTCGTCGCTTTCGTTGGGTGAATTTTAGTTGTTGTTCTGTGAGGAGTTTTTCCCCTCCTGCTTGTGCTCTGTTCAGATTCAGGACCTCCTGTAGTTTTAGATGGGATGGATTACAATGGCCGAGTACGCGGGTAGTTTTGCAGACGATGCACGCTTTTACCCGGACATGGTCCTTGACGACGGCATCCAAAAACATATGTTTGAGCAGGGTCTCCGCCGAGAGATTCGTGCTTTCATAGTACCCTTGTGAATTTCCACATATTCCAGGGTGCGAGAGCAGGCGCTGGTGACAGAGAGCTTCCTGTCACGTTCTGGAGTTGGTGGTGGCAGCAGGCACGTTGGAGCCGAGACGTCTTCTACAGCTAGCGGGCGCCGGTAAGCAGAACCTTGACACATGTGGATTTTTGACAACCGGACTCATGGGTGTGGTCGTACACCACAGTGGCGCTGGAGGGCACCAGTGCAGATGGAAGAGATTCAGTGCTATGCTTGTGATGGACGAGGTCACCTGGCATGGGACTGCCCGACTAGGCATGCAGAGAGCTTTGGGCAGGCAGCAGGTGTGCTACCACGACGGAGGCAACATCATGATCGGAGTAGCGCCATGAGAGGTGGTTCTATCAGAGGATCGGGAGGAGCTGGTAGTGGGGGATGGCTTAACGAGGTTTCCTCATCACCACTAGGCGGTCCAGGTCAGGATCAGGGAGTGTACAGTTGGGACAATAGATAGCCACGAGTTTTGGATGTCTATGATCTTGAAGAGCATGAGGTGATAAGAGGTACACTCTACAGGTCTTCTACTTTCTATTGTAGAATTGATAGACTCTACGTGTGGAATGATTTCCTCCTCGCTCCTTGATTGAGGTGTTACCAGGGTGATGCAGGGCATCAGTGTAACCCTTTTTTGGTATGAAAAAGGGGGTTTAGGACATTTTTCTATAGTCTATGGTGTCGACTCCTTTGCCTTCTGAGCGTGTAAGAGAGTCTTGTTTGATATACATCGACTGTGAAATCTTGCGTAACCAGATATCCTTGGGTGTTTCGCCATATGGATATTCTGAAAGAGGGAATCACTGGGCCATGTTCCAGGTGCGGGTGGTGATTCCAGTCGCGGCATGCGACGTAGAGGTTTGGTCAGGGATGTGAGCTACCCCCAAGATCCTTCGGGCTATTTGAGACCATGCGAAGGGATGGCGAGGTTCCATACTGCCTTTCCCTAACCCCAAAGTCCGGAGTGGGTGCACGACGTCTCCCACATGACTCACCCGAAAAGAGGTGTGCATGCTCCTATGCACGACATTGGCGAGGGTAGACCTCATGTAAAGGGATCAGTCCTTTGGTCTGTGTGCGGTGGCGCAGAGCTGTGCATGAGTTCTTATGGGTACGGAGGAGCCGGGTGCGGGCTGAGTACCCTGAGTTTTTCCCTGGTTTTTTTGGGGATGAAAAGCTTGAAGGATGGAATTATGTAAGAACCTAGTTGTTGCTGCGAAACACTTTTGAATATTCTTGATTATATTCCCGGGCAGCACCTTCAGACGGAGTGAGATTCCGAGCCTCGGTGTGGCCGGAATTAAATTTTCAGTGCGTTCACACTGGAAACGCAAAATAAATGGGATAACTCCTAAATGGTGATCTAGATCAGAGATCCGAGTGTACTGATGGGTTTGGAATGGGGTGTTTACCCTAGGAATGACATAAAGTATGTCGGCGCGGGACCTTTGGATCCCTCGCTCGCTTCCGGAACGAGAAACATATAAATTAAATAATTAATTTATTAATTTAAGGGTGAAGCTCAAGTATATCATAAATGGTGGCTCGGAATAGAAAACTGAGGGAACCGTTGAGTTCAGAGCATGCTTTTTACCCTAGTAGGGTTGTATGTTTTGCGGGCGTGGGCCGTCAATGAAAAATGGCCCCAGGGGAATTTTCGTAATTTGGCAATTTGGGGCGTTCAGCTTTTTAACATTCAAGCGGTAGCTTGGAATAAAATTCTGAAGCCACCATTGTGCTCGGGAGGTAGTTTTTACCATAGGGAGAGCTTAATCCTGAGCGCGCCGGAGGTTTTGGACGTGGGTGTTTTAGGGGTCAGGACTTTTAATTAAAGAGTTTATTTATTTAAACTCTCCCCTCCTCCCCTTCCTCCCTATTGAACCCCCCCTCCTGTCGAAACACTCTTCCCTCTCCTCCTCCGATGAGGTACCTCCGGCGAGACAGCTCCAGTGAGGCACGGCTCCGACGGATCGCTGCGAAGCTTCGGGCGAAGCACATCGAGGTAGGATTTGTGGCGGTTTCAATTTTTATTCCCGCACATACTTTCAGTTCGATTACATGCATAAATTTTTTATTTGATCCTCGATGAAATCCATCAATATTGTAACAGACTTTATGCTCTTTCCAACACATCTTTCGGATTTCAATTCCGAGTCTCGAGCTGCCCGCAGCGGTCCGGCGAAGGTTGGAGGAAATTCAAGAGTTTCTGGGGTTTTTTCCGGCGGTCCGGTGAGGTTCCAAGGTGGCTCAGCGGCGGACTGAGGCGGCGCGGCGGATTATCCATGCAGGCGAGCGGCGGCGTCGACTGGGAAAGGGCGGCCGTGAGCGAGGGGGTGTGAGGCGCCGTCGACACAGGCGGGCGCGATGGCGAGGTGGGGTCGCGGTGCACGACCCTTGCGTGGCGACAGAGACCCGTGATCGGCGGGTCTCTACGGAGGACCATGACCGGCTTCGCGGCCGGTCGGCATGGCGTGGACCCAGGGTCCACGGCCGGACCACACGGGTGAGCCGCCGGCCGGCCGGCGCGGACCGGTCCAGACCGGTCGGACCGGCCGGACCCAGCTGGTCCTTTCTAGGGGGGGGGGAGTTCGCCCCTCTGACTTCGGGCATCCGTCATTTTTTCCATGGGTGTCCGTTTTGCGCGCCGTCTACTGCAGCGCGGACCTGATGTCAAGGCGGGATTTATGACGTGGTTTTGGGCATTGTAACATCCGAGATGAGAGGCTCGGGGGTATGACACGTGCGTAATGCTGCTTAGCGGGCTTCCCGAGAATTGTTGTTTTGAGCGGCGCAGACACATCCGGAGTCCGTTTTGATCGCCGTCCGTGGTGATGCGACCCTGGCACCTAGGCGGAGCATTCCAGGGTGGTTTCGGGCGTTGAAGCCGAATTTGAAGCGTGCACCCCACGACTCGTCTTTCGAGCTGTGTGCAGCGTTTCATGCCTTTTTCATCGGACGTCCGTTCGAGGCGTGCGAGCAGTTGATTCTGGTTATTTTTCCGAGTGGATTGCAATGGTGCAATCCGCCCACTCTAATTTGGCACAATGGTGTGGGGCTCACGAGGTATGTTTGGGCATCAGCGTTGATTTTTTCATCTTTATCACCGACCGACGGTTTTGGACAACTGAATAGTCCATCTTGTGTGCTTTTTCGAGAGGATCGCAGCGGGGCGATCCGTTGGCAGCACTTCGGGACCGGGGTGTGGGTCCCGCGTGGTATCGCTCGTGCATGGTGGGCCGGAACATATCTTTTTTCTTTGGATATCCGTTCCATACAAGTGAGTAGTGATTTTGGCATGTTTTTCCAAGAGCATTGCGATGGCGCAGTTCGCCCGACCTTTTTCGGGAACGTGGAGTGGGTCCCACCCAACCTGGCTACAGTGAATAGTACCTTTTTCACTGGGTGTCCATTTTGGGCGATTGAGTAGTCAACCACATGTGTGTTTCTGAGGGGATCATAGTGGTGTGCTCCGTTTGTTAAGTTTCGGGATTTTGGGGTGGGCCCCACACGGGTTGGTTTCGGTGAATAATACCTTTTTCACCGGTTGACCGTTTCGGGCAAGTAAGTATTCTATCTCGCCTGTTTTTCTGCAAGGATTACAACAGATTAATCTGTTCAGGCAACGTAGCCTCATACCGGATCTTATTAAATGTGGAATATGAAAGGTGCCCCGGTGGTGGTTCTTTTACCGTATTTGTAGCGGACCCTTGGCATGTGATTGCGTGCACTCCAGGGAGAGTGATGTTGGTGGTTAAAAAGATTTAGTTCGCCGTGCCTCAGCCGTTGAGGTGGAAAGTTGGAATTGTTACGTTCACGCATTCGCGTTGACGTTGGGTGCCCTGTGCACGTTAGCCTTTTTGGCTAGAGTCGTGGCATACTCTGGGAGTATGTGGGGGCACTGGGAGGTACATGTAAATGTTCGTACCTGAGAATGATTGTGCACATGGTTGGGATTGAGATGGGGCCACACGTCGTGTGGGCCCCACATGCACGTTGTGTTCTGTTTTGCGTACTTTGACCTCTTGCGACGTAGAGGGTCCCTCTGTGCTCGTTTGTTGACCAGTGGGGTCGGCTTTCTCCCCATGCCCTGTGCTCGATGGGTTAGATCAGTAGGGTTGAGTGGTTTCCCCTGGTTCATTCCGGAGTTGGGTGGTTGCGCGATACCCTGTCCGTGTTTGGTTGGCTAGTGTTACACCATCCAATAGAGATGGCCAGAGTAGTTCTGGGTTTACCCTCCAGCGGGGCTAGGTAGTGGGTTACTCATCGACCTCTTAGGGTTTACCCTCCAGTAGAGATTGGGCAGCGGTTCACCTGACGTCTTTCGAGGGTCTACCCTCCAGCAGGGCTAGGTAGTGGGTCGCTCGTCGTCTTGATTCAGGTCTACCCTCCAGCAGGGCTGGGCAGTGGGTCGCTCGTCGACTTGTTTTGGGTTTAACATTCAGCAGTGCTGGGCAGTGGGTCACCCGTCAACCTATTCGAGGTCTACCCTCCAGCAAGGCTGGGTAGTGGGTCGCCTGATGGCTTATTCCAGGTCTACCCTCCAGCAGGGCTGGGCAGTGGGTCACCTGATGATGTATTTGGGTTTACTCTCCAGCAGGACTGGGAAGTGGGTCAGCCGATATCATATAATAAGTTACCCTCCAGCAGGGTTGGGCAGTGGGACACCTGTTGACATTCCAGACTTAGTGCTTTCTACTCGGCTAGTCTGTGGCTTTCCTCCGTGATCACCAGAGTGGGACCCTTGGTTGTACGGGTCAGTGATGGAACAACTTTGACTTTGAGGAGACCTCTCGAAAGCGGGGCAGTGACGATTTTTGGTATGATGTACCCCCAGAACTCTCAAGTATGAGGAGCGCTTTCCCCACCGAGACGCGTCTTTGGGACGTGACCTAAAACCGTGCGGGCGAGTCAGTGCCACCCAAAGCGAATTGTGTCGAGGTGCTGTGATTGAGCCCTTGACTTGTAGTTTGATGCAGATGTGCAGGATGCTAGGCATCGATGGTGTTATATCTAGGACTGTTGGCTACTCTTTTCTTGGGCTGAGATACGGGATGGAGATCCCCTTACTACCTTGTTCGGGCTTCTTGTTGAGCACATGTGTTTGTATATACCTTGTTCCAGTACCCACTTCTTGGGCTTGGTTACTCTCCCTCCAGGAGAGGCGAAGACGCGCGGGGATGCCACATGCTTTCTGTGTCTAGCTTCTCATGGTTGGATGAGTCTAATCTCCTGCTATAGGTAGCGAAGACTCGACGAGAAGTTCATCTTCTCACTGTTTCCAGCTCCTTGCATCAGTATGAGTTTACCTTCTCTCCTCTTGTTGGGTTGAGTTGGACTCTCTACTGTTACTCTTTACTTCCCCCTCTATTGTACTCTTTTACTTTTCATGTTCCCTCTACTTCTCACCCTTTGGTACCTCCTTTGTTTTTACCTCGAGCCTTCGGGGTATCCTACTGAGTATTTTTATACTCACCCCTTCTTGGGCTTTTCCAGCACTTGGTGTGCCCTTGCAGATGACAGACAGTTTGGTCATGATGTCAGAGGAGCTTAGGAGCCGGGAGCTTGGATCGCGTGTGGTGGTCGTTGTCGGGTTCCAGGTGTGGGACCCTCCCAGTTGTTTGTTGTTGTTTTAACTATTTCCAGGTTGTGGCACTTTTTGGTTGGGCACGTATTTTTCCCCTTTTCTTTCCAGTTTACCTTCATCTTTTACTTTTTACTGTTTAGAGGTCGATGCACATTTGTGGTTTGTATATAACAGTTCCCCTTTTTCTTTACTTGTCTTTTCTTTTACTCTGCACTTTTTCATTAACTGTGCTGCATGTGTGTGTGTGTTTACAGGTACTTAGGCAAAGGCCTCCCCGAGTTGTTGTGCCTTCGGCGCTAGTCGCCAGCCCCTGGCCTATGGAGGTGGGATTGGGGTAGTTGCAGCTCGAGCGCGGGTAGCGTGGGTCATGACAAAGTGGTATCAGAGGTGGTTCATTCCTTGGGACCCTATTCAGACGTCCCTGAAATAAAAAGGAATTGGTTGGGATTTAGAGAAACAATGTTAACGTGTCTCGAGATCGGCTCTCAGGCCAGGGAGTCCAGTGATGGTGCGGCTGCCGACGTATCCATTCACCAGGACCCTGATAACCCGCTTGTCAACTCTGTATGCCGAGACACTTGTTGCAGGGAAATTTGTTTGTGCATCACATAGGACTGAGTCTTGATAGTCCTTCTTGAGTCAGCTCCCCATCGTTGTTGTTATTGGTATATACATATATTCTCATCCGATCGCGGAACTCCTTGATAATATTCAGGATGTCTCCGCAAAGACAGCCAGCCCAGATACCAGCTTTGGTGCGTGACGATGACCCTGTGAGCTATGAGGCCACAGTCCAGGACCTATCATGCGAGCCCCTTGCTCTGGGTGGGTCGGTAGCAGCACCCCCACCTGTTGAGCAGCATGCAGTTTCAGCAGAGCATACTGAGTTTGAGCAAAGGTTGAGTGCGCTTCGTGAGTTCCAACGGTAGAGACCGCTGAGGTTCAGTGGTGAGCCAGATCCTCAGGCAGCAGAGGTTTGGCTAGATATAGTGGTTAGCCTTTTCAGGCTTGTGCAGACACCGACAGATTAGAGAGTGGATTTGGCAGCTAGCCTTTTTCTTGGATCATCTTTCCATTGGTGGATTCTGGTGACTCAGTATCTTGATGAGTCGTCGGTTTCATGGGGAGACTTTTAGTTGTTGTTCTGTGAGGAGTTATTCCCCTCCTGCTTGCACTCCGTTCGGATTCAGGAGCTCCTGTAGTTTCAGCAGTGAGGGATGACGGTGGCCGAGTACGCGGCCAGTTTTGTAGACTGTGCATGCTTTTACCCGGACATGGTCCATGATGACAGCATCCGAGTGTGGATATTTGAGCAGGCTCTCCGCCGAGAGATTCGTGCTGTCATAGTACCCTTGGTCATTTCCACATATGCCGGGACACTAGAGCAGGCGCTGGTGACAGAGAGATTCCTGTCACGTTCTGGATTTTGTGGTGGCAGCAGGCATGTTGGAGCCGAGACGTCTATCGCAGCTAGCGGGCGCCGGCAAGAATAACCTTGATGCTGGTGGATTTCTGACAACCGGACTCAGAGGGGTGTTCGTACACCATAGTGGCGCCAGAGGGCACCATTTCAGCCTGAAGAGAGTCGATTCTATGCTTGCGATGGGCAAGGTCACCTGGCACGGGACTGCCCGACCAGGCATGCGGAGAGCTTCGGGTAGGCAGCAGGTGCGCCACCACGACGGAGGCAGCATCATGATCGGAGTAGTTCCATGAGAGGTGGTGCTAGAAGAGGAGCAGGAGGAGCTGGTAGTGGGGGATGGCTTTACGAGGTCTTCTCATCACCACTAGGTGGTCCACGTCAGGCTCTGGGAGCTAACAGTCGGGACCATAGACATCCATGAGCTTTAGATGTCTACAATCCTATAGAGCATGAGGTGATAAGATGTATGCTCTATAGCTCTTCTACTTTCTATAGTATAATTGATAGACTCTGCGTGTGGAATGCTTTCCTCCTCTCTCCATGATTGAGGTGTTACCAGGGTGACGCAAGGCATCGGTGTAACCCTGTGTTGGTATGAAGAAATGGTGTGTAGGACCTTTTTCTCTAGTCGATGGTGTCGACTCCTTCGCCTTTCGAGCATGTAAGAGAGTCTTGTTTGATAGACATCGACTGTGAAATCTTGCGTAACCAGATATCCTTGGGTGTTTCTCCATATGGATATTCTGAAGTAGGGAATCACTGGGCCTTGTTCCAGGTGCGGGCGGCGATTCCAGTCGCGGAATGCGACATAGAGGTTTGGTCGGGGTTGTGAGCTACCCTCGAGAGCCTTCGGGCCGTTTGAGACCGTGCGAAGGGATGGCGAGGTTCCCAACCGCCTTTCCCTAACCCCAAAGTCCGGAGTGGGTGCATGACGTCTCCCACGTGACTCACCCGAGAAGAGGTGTGCGTGCTCCTATGCACGACATCGGCGAGGGTAGACCTCGCGTGAATGTATCAGTCCTTTGTCCTGTGTGCGGTGGCACAGAGCTGTCTAAGAGTTCTTCTGGGTACGAAGGAGCCGGGTGCGGGCTGAGTACCCTGATTTTTTCCCTGGTTTTGCTTTTCAAGGACGAAAATCTTGAAGGAGGGAATGATTTAAGAACCCAGTTTTCACTGCGAAACACTTTGGAATATTCTTGATGATATTCCAGGGCAGCGCCTTCAGACGGCGTTCAATTCCGAGCCCCGGTGTGGCCGGAATTAAATTTTTAGTGCGTTCACACTGGAAACGCAAAATAAATGTGATAACTCCTAAATGGTGAACCAGATCAGAGATCTGAGTGTACGGATTGGTCCGTAATGGTGTGTTTACCCTAGGAACGACATATTTTATGTCGGCACGGGACGCTTGGACCCCTCACTCACTTCCAAAACGAGAAACAGATAAATTAAATAATTAATTTATTCGTTTAAGGGTGAAGCTCAAGTATATCATAAAAGGTGACTCTGAATAGAAAACCGAGGGCACCGTTGAGTTCAGAGAGTGCCTTTTACATGAGGAGGGGTTTAAGTTTTGCAGGCGTGGGCCGTCAGTGAAAAATGGACCCATGGGCATTTTCGTAATTTGGCGGCTTGGGGCGTTCAGCTTTATAAATTTCAAACAAATGCTCGTAATCAAATTTTCTAACCACGGTTGTGCTCGGGAGGTGTTTTTTACCCTAGGGGGAGCTTAATCCTGACCATGCCGGAGGTTTTGGATGTGGGTGTTATAGGGGTCATGACTTTTAATTAATGAGTTTATTTATTTAAACTCTCAAATCCTCCTCTTCCTCCCCATTGAACCCCCTGGAGAAACCCTCTTCCCTCTCCTCCTCAGGCGAGGCACCTCCAGCGAGACAGCTCCGGCAAGGCGCGACTCTGACGGATCGCAGCGAAGCTTCAGGCGAAGCCCATCAAGGTAGGATTTGTTGCGGTTTCAATTTTTATTCCAAAACCGACTTTGAGTTAGATTCTATGCATAAATTTTTGTTTTATCCTCGAAAAAAATCCCATAATCATGTAGTAGACTTTAGGATCTTTCTGACGCAACTTTCGTATTTAAATTCAGAGTCCCGAGCTGCCCGCAGCGGTCCGACGAAGGTTGCGGGAAATTCAGGAGTTTCTGGGGGGTTTTCTGGCGGTCCGGCGATGTTCCAAGGCGGCGCGACGGCGGACCAAGGTGGCGCGGTGAGTTCAATGAGTAGGCGAGCGGCGTCGTCGGCTAAGGAAAGGCGGCCGCGGGCGAGGGTGCACGAGGCGCCGTCGGCGCAGGTGGACGCAACGACAAGGCGGGGTCGCGGCGCACGACCCTTGCGCAGCGACAGAGACCCGCGATCGGCGGGTCTCCATGGAGGACCGCGACTGGCTTCGTGGCCGGTCGGCACGGTGTGGACTTGGGGTCCATGGCCAGGCCACGCGGGTGAGCCGCTGGCCGGCTGGACCCGGCCGGTCCTGTCTATGGGGGGGGGGGGAGTTCGCCCCTCCGACTTCGGACACCCGTCATTTTCTCCACGGGTGTCCATTTTGCGCGCCGTCTGCGGAAGCGCACACATGATGTCGAGGCGGGCTTTATGAGGTGTTTTGGAGAGTTGTAACATCCGAGACGAGAGGCTCAAGGGAACGACACGTGCGTAAAGCAGCTTAGCGGGCTTCCCGGGAATTCTTGTTTTGAGCGGCGCAGACACATCCGGAGTCCGTTTTGAGCGCCGTCCGTGGTGATGCGACCCTGGCACCGAGGCAGTGCTTTCCAGTTTGGTTTTGGGGGTTGAAGCCAGAGTTGAGGCGTGGTCCCCACGACCCGTCTTTCAATCTGTGTGCAGCATTTCACGCCATTTTCATCGGACGTCCATTCGGGGCGTGCGAGCAGTCGATTCTAGTTGTTTTTTCGAGCGGATTACAATGGTGCAATCCACCCGCTCTAATTTGGCATGATGGTGTGGGGCCCACGAGGTCCGTTTGGGCGTCGGTGGTGATTTTTCCATCTTTATCACTGGGAGACCATTTTGGACAAGTGAATAGTCCATCTTGTGTGCTTTTTCGAGAGGATCGCAGTGGGGCGATCCGTTGGCAGCACTTCGGGACCGGGGTGCGGGTCACGTGTGGTACCACTCGTGCGTGGGGAGCCGGAATGTATCTTTTTCTCTGGATATCCGTTCCGCACAAGTGAGTAGTGCTTTTGGCATTTTTTTCTGAGAGCATTACGATGACACAGTTCGCCCGACCTTTTTCGGGGACGTGGTGTGGGTCCCACCCGACCTGGCTACAGTAAGTAGTACATTTTTCACTGGGTGTCTATTATGGGAGATTGAGTAGTCAACCTAGTGTGTTATTCTGAGGGGATCGTATTGGTGTGCTCTGTTTGTTCAGTTTTGGGATTTTGGGGTGGGCCCCACACGGGTTGGTTAAGGTGAATAGTACCTTTTTCACCGGTTGACCGTTTCGGGCAAGTAAGTAGTCTATCTTGCATTTTTTTTTGCAAGGATTACAACAGATTAATCTGTTCCAGAGAACGAAGCCTCATACATGATCTTATTAAATGTGGAATATGAAAGGTGCCCCTGTGGTGGTTCTTCTACCTTGTTTGTAGCGGACCCTTGGCATGTGATCATGTGCACTCCTGGGAGAGTAATGTTTGTGGTTAAAGAGATGTGGTCGGTCGTGCCTCAAATGTTGAGGTGGCAAGTTGTAATTGTTACGTTCACGCCTTCGCGTTGATGTTGGGTTCCATGTGCACCTTAGCCTTTTTGGCTGGAGTCATGGCATACTCTAGGAGTATGTGAGGGAACTGGGAGGTACATGTGGATGTTCGTACCTGAGAATGTTTTTGTGCTTGGTTGGGATTGAGATGGGGCCACACGTCGAGTGGGCCGAATGTGCGTGCCGTGTTCTGCTTTGCGTACTTTGACCTCTCACGACGTAGAGGGTACCTCTGTGCTCGTTTGTTGACCGGCAGGGTCAGGTTTCTCCCCAGGCCCTGTGCTTGATGGTTTAGATCAGCAGGGTTGAGTGGTTTCCCCTGGTTCATTCCGGAGACGGGTGGTTGCGCGATACCCACTCCGTGTTCGGTTGGCCAGTGTTGCACCATCCAGTAGAGATAGCCAGAGTAGTTCTGGGTTTACCCTCCAGCGGGGCTGGGCAGTGGGTTACTCATCGTCCTCTTAGGGTTTACCCTCCAGTAGAGACTGGGCAGTGGGTCACCCGACGACATTCGAGGGTCTACCCTCCAGCAGGGCTGGGCAGTGTGTTCCTCGCCGTCTTGATTCAGGTCTACCCTTCATCCGGGCTGGGAAGTGGGTCGTCTGTCGACTTGTTCCAGGTTTACCCTCTAGCAGGGCTGGGCAGTGGGTCACCCATTGACCTATGCCATGTCTACCCTCCAGCAAGGCAGGGCAGTGGGTCGCCTGATGGCTTATTCCAGGTCTACCCTCTAGCAGGGCGGGGCAGTGGGTCAGCTGATGATGTATTAGGGTTTACCCTCCAGTAGGGCTGGGCAGTGGGTCATCTGATATCATATTATGAATTACCCTCTAGTAGGGCTGGGCAGTGGGACACCCGTTGACATTCCAGACTTAGTCCTTTCTACTAGGCTAGACTGTGGCTTTCCCCCATCATCACCGGAGCGGGACCCTTGGTTGTATGGGTCGGTGATGGATCATCATTGAATTTGAGGAGACCTCTCGACTGTGGGGCAGTGGCGAGTTGTGGTTTGACATTCCCCTAGAACTCTCAAGTAGGAGGAGCACTTTCCCCACCGAGACACGTCTTTTTGACATGACCTAAAACCGTGCGGGCGAGTCAGGGCCGCCAAAAGAGGATAGTGTCGATGTTCAGTGATTGAGCCCTTGACTTGTAGTTTGGGGCAGACGTGCGGGATGCTGGGCATCGATGGTGTTATCTCTAGGACTGTTGGCTACTATTTTCTTGGGCCGAGCTACGGGATGGAGATCCCCTTAAGTCCTAGTTCGAGCTTCTTGTTGAGCATATGTATTTGTATATACCTTCTTCCAGTACCCACTTCTTGGGCTTGGTTACTCTCCCTCCAGGAGAGGTGAAGACGTGCGGGGTATGCCACGTGCTTTCCGTGTCTAGATTATCATGTTTGGATGAGTCTACTCTCCTGCTATAGGTAGCAAAGACTCGACGGGAAGTTCATCATCTCACCGTTTCCATCTCCTTGCGTCTAGATGAGTTTACCATCTTTCCTCTTGATGGGTTGAGCTGGACTATCTACTGTTACTATTTACTTCACCCTCTATTGTACTCCTTTACTTTTCCGGTTCTCTCTATTGCTCACATTTCAGTACCTACTTTGTTTCTCCCTCAAGCCTTCGGGGTATCCTACTGAGTATTTTTATACTCACCCCTGTTTGTAATTTTCCCACACTTGCTATGCCCTTGCAGACGACGAACATGTTGGTCATGACATCAGGGGAGCTTAGGAGCTGGGATCTTGGACCGCGTGTGGTTGTTGTTGTCGGGTTCCATGTGTGGGAGCCTCCCAGCGGTTTGCTATTGTTTTACCTGTTGCCGGGTTGTGGCACTTTTGGGTTGGGCGCGTGTTTTTTCCCTTTTCTTTTTCAGTTTACCTTCAGCTTGTACTTTTTACTATTTAGAGGTGGATTCACATTTGTGGTTTATATATAACAATTTCCCTGTTCTTTACTTGTCTTTTATTTTACTCTGCAATTTTTCATTGAGTGTGCTGCGTGTGTGTGTGTACAGGTACTTAGGAAAAGGCCTCCCCGAGTTGTTGTGCCTTCGGCGCTAGTTGCCAGCCCTGGCCTATGGAGGCGGGCTTGCGGTAGTTGCGGCTCGATCCCGGGTAGGGTCGGGTCGTGAAAAAGTGGTATCAGAGGTGGTTCGTTTCTTGGGACGCTGTTTGGACGTCCCTAAAATAAAAAGTAATTGGTTGGGATTTATGTAAACAATGTTAACTTGTCTCGAGAGAGGATCTCAGGATAGGGAGTCCGATGATGGTGCGGGAGCCGACGTATCCATTCACCAGGACCCTGATAACCCACTTGTTGATTCGATATTCCGAGACACTTTTTGTAGGGAAATTTGTTTGTGAATCACATAGGACTGAGTGTTGATTGTCCTTCTTGAGTCATCTCCCTATCATTGTTGTTATTGGTATATACATATATGCTCATCTGACCGCGACACTCCTTGATAATATTCAGGATGTCTCCGTGAAGACAGCTAGCCCAGATACCATCTTTGGTGCATGACGATGACCCTGTGAGATACGAGGCCACAGTCCAGGACCCATCATGCGAGCCCCTTTCTCTGGGTGGGCCAGTAGCAGCACCCCCACCTGTTGAGCAGCAGACAGTTTCAGCAGAGCAGGCTGAGCATGAGCGCAGGTTGAGCATGCTCCATGAGTTCTAGTAGAAGAGACCGTTGAGGTTCAGTGGTGATCCAGATCCTCAGGCAGCAGAGGTTTGGCTAGAGACAGTGGTTAGCTTTTTCAGGCTTGTGTAGACGCCGACAGATTAAAAAGTGGCTTTGGAAGCCAACCTTTTTCGTGGATCAGCTTGGCGTTGGTGGATTCTGGTGACTCTGTTTCTTGACGAGTCGTCGCTTTCGTGGGGAGACTTTTAGTTGTTGTTCCATGAGGAGTTTTTCCCCTCCTTCTTTCACTGCATTCGAATTCAGGAGCTCCTATAGTTTCAGAAGGGAGGGATGATTGTGGCCGAGTACACGGATAGTTTTGCAGACCGTTCACGCTTTTACCCGGACATGGTCCATGACGATAGCATCCGAGTGTGGATGTTTGAGCAGGGTATCCATAGAGAGATTCATGCTATCATAGTACCCTTGGAAATTTCCACATATGTCGGGGTGCTAGAGCAGGCACTGGTGACAGAGAGCTTCCTGTCACATTATTGAGTTGGTGGTGGCAGAAGGCACGTTGGAGCCGAGGCGCCGGCAAGCAGAACCTTGACGCAGGTGGCTTTCTGACAACCGGACTCAGGGGCGTGGTCGTACACCACAGTGGTGCCAGAAGGCACCAGTGCAGCCCGAAGACAGTCGGTTCTATGCTTGCGATGGGCGAGGTCACCTGGCACGAGACTACCCAACCAGGCATGCAGAGAGATTCAGGCTTGTAGCAGGTGCACCACCACGACGGAGGCAACATCGTGATCGGAGTAGCGCCCTGAGAGGTGGTGCTAGCAGAGGAGCGGGAGGAGTTGGTAGTGGGGGACGACTTTAGGAGGTCTTCCCATCACCACTAGGTAGTCCACGTCAGGCTCTGGGAGCTGACAGTTGGGACCAAAAACAGCCACGAGCTTTGGATGTCTACGATCTAGTAGAACATGAGGTGATAAGAGGTACGCCCTACAGATCTTCTACTTTCTATAGTAGAATTGATAGACTCTGCGTGTGTAATGATTTCCTCCTCTCTCCTTGTTTTAGGTGTTACCAGGGTAACGCAGGGCGTCGGTGTAACCCTGTGTTGGTATGAAAAAAGGGGTGTAGGACCTTTTTCTCTAGTCTATGGTGTCGACTCCTTTGCCTTTCAAGCATGTAAGAGAGTCTTGTTTGATAGACATCGACTGTGAAATCTTGCGTAACCAGATATCCTTGGGTGTTTTCCCATATGGATATTCTGAAGGAGGAAATCACTGGGCCTTGTTCCAGTTGCGGGCGGTGATTCCAGCCGCGACATGCGACGTAGAGGTTTGGTCGAGGATGTGAGCAACCCCTGAGAGCCTTCGGGCCGTTTGAGACCATGCGAAGGGATGGTGAGGTTTCCCTACCGCCTTGCCCTAACCCCAAAGTCTAGAGTGGGTGCAAGATGTATCCTACGTTACTCACCTGAGAATAGGTGTGCGTGATCCTATGCACGACATCAGTGATGGTAGACCTCGCGTGAATGGATCAGTCCTTTGGTCTGTGTGCGGTGGCGCAGAGCTGTGCATGAGTTCTTCTGGGTACGGAGGAGTTGGGTGCAGGCTTAGTACCCTGATTTTTTCCCTGGTTTTTCTTTTATGGGATGAAAAAATTGATGTAGGGAATGATGTAAGAACCCAGTTTTTGATACGAAACACATTGGAATATTCTTGATGATATTCCAGGGCAGCGCCTTTAGACGGCATGCGATTCCGAGCCCCAGTGTGGCCAGAATTAAATTTTAAGTGCGTTCACATTGGAAACGCAAAATAAATGGGATAACTCCTAAATGGTGATCCGGATCAGAGATCTGAGTATACGGATGGGTCCAGAATGGGGTTTTTACCCTAGTAATGAGATAAGGTATGTCGGCGCGGGACATTGGGACCCCTCGCTCCCTTCCGGAACGAGAAACAGATAAATTAAATAATTAATTTATTCTTTCAAGGGTGAAGCTCAAGTATCTCTTAAACGGTGGCTCAGAATAGAACACCGAGGGCACCGTTGAGTTCATAGCGTGCGTTTTACCCTAGGAGGGTGTATGTTTTGCAAGCGCGAGCTGTCAGTGAAAAATGGCCACAAGGGCGTTTTCGTAATTTGGCATCTTGGGGCGTTCAGCTTTATAACTTTTAAACGAAATCTCAGAATCAAATTCTGAAACCACTATTCTTCTCAGGAGGAGGTTTTTACCCTTGGGGGATCTTAATCCTGACCGCGCCGAAGGTTTTGGACGTGGGTGTTTTAGGGGTCGAGACTTTTAATTAAAGAGTTTATTTATTTAAACACTCCCCTCCTCCCCTTCCACCTCATTGAATCCCCCTGGAAAAACCCTCTTCCCTCGCACCTTCATCAAGGTACATTCAGCGAGACAACTCTGGTGAGGCGCGGCTCCGACGGATCGCGACGAAGCTTCGGGCGAAGCCCATCGAGGTAGGATTTGTTGGGGTTTCAATTTTTATTCCTACAACTACTTTGAGTTCAATTATATGCATAAATTTTTATTTTATCCTAGAAAAAATCCCGTAATCCTGTAGTAGACTTTATTATATTTCTGACGCATCTTTCAGATTTCAATTCCGAGTCACGAGCTGCCCGTAGCGGTCCGGCGACGGTTTGGAGAAATTCAAGAGTTTCTGGGGGTTTTCCGGTGGTCCGGCGAGGTTCCAAGGCGGCGCGGCAGCGGACCGAGGCGTTCCGGCGGCTTCTCTGTGTAGGCGAGCGGCGGCGTCGGCTGAGGTGGGGCGGCCGCCGGAGAGGGGGTGAGAGGCGCCGTCGCCGCAGGTTGGCGCGACGGCGAGGCGGGGCCGCGGAGCGCGAGCGGATTCGTGGCCGGTCGGTGCGGAGTGGACCCAGGGTCCACGGCCGGGCCCCGCGGGTGAGCCACGGCCGGCCAGCGCGGACCGGTGCAGATCGGTCGGACCGGTCGAACCCGGCCGGTCCTGTCTAGGGGGGGAGTTCGCCCCTCCGACTTCATACACCAGTCATTTTCGCCACTGGTGTCCGTTTTGCGCGCCATCTATGGCGGCACAGACCTGACGTCGATGCAGGATTTGTGAGGTGGTTTTGGGAGTTGTAACATCCGAGACGAGAGGCTCGGGGGCACGACAGGTGCATAAAGCAGCTTAGCGGGCTTCCTGGGAATTCTTGTTTTGAGCGGGGAGGACACATTTGGAGTCTGTTTTGAGCGTCGTCTGTGGTGATGCGACCCTGGCACCGAGGCGGATCTTTCCAGGGTGGTTTTGGGTGTTGAATCTAGAGTTGAGGCATGGACCCCACAACCCGTCTTTCGAGCTGCGTGTAGCGTTTCATGAATTTTTCATCGGACGTCCGTTCGGGGCGTGCGAGCAGTCGATTCTGGTTGTTTTTCTGAGCGGATGGCAATGGTACAATCCGCATGCTCTAATTTGGCACAATGGTGTGGGGCCCACGAGGTCCGTTTGGGCTTCGGTGGTGATTCTGACATCTTTATCACAGGGCGACAGTTTTGAACAAGTTAATAGTCCATATTATGTGGTTTTTCGAGAGGATCGCAGCGGGGCGATCATTTGGTAGCACTTCGGGACTGGGGTGCGGGTCCCGCGTGGTACCGCTCATGCGTGGTGAGCCGGAACGTATATTTTTCTCTGAATATCCATTCTGCACAAGTGAGTAGTGCTTTTGGCATGTTTTTCTAAGAGCATTGTGATGGTGCAGTTCGCCCGACCTTTTTCGGGGACGTGGTGTGGGTCCCACCCGACTTGGCTACGATGAATAGTACCTTTTTCACCGGGTGTCCATTTTGGGCGATTGAGTAGTTAACCCCGTGTGTTTTTCTGAGGGGATCACAGTGGTGTGCTCCGTTTGTTCAGTTTTGGGATTTTGGGGTGGGCCCCACACAGGTTGGTTATGATGAATAGTACCTTTTTCACCAGTTGACCATTTCGGGCGAGTAAGTAGTCTGTCTCATGTGTTTTTTTGCAAGGATTACCACGGATTAATATGTTCAGGTGAGCGGAGCCTCATACATGATCTTATTAAATGTGGAATATGAAAGGTGCCCCGGTGGCGGTTCCTCTACCGTGTTTGTAGCGGACCCTTGGCATGTGATCGCGTGCACTCCTGGGAGAGTGATGTTGGTGGTTAAAGAGATGTGGTTGGCCGTGCCTCAGCCATTGAGGTGGAAAGTTGAAATTGTAACGTTCATGCCTTCGCGTTGACGTTGGGTGCCATGTGCACGTTATCCTTTTTGGCTGGAGTCGTGGCAAAATCTGGGAGTATGTGAGGGCACTCGGAGGTTCATGTGGATGTTCGTACCTGAGAATGTTTGTGCGCTTGGATGGGATTGAGATGGGGCCACACGTCGTGTGGGCCCCACGTGCACGTCGTGTTCTGCTTTGCGTACTTTGACCTCTCGTGATGTAGAGGGTCCCTATGTGCTCGTTTGTTGACAGGAGGGGTCAGGTTTCTCCCCAGGCCCTGTGCTCGGTGGTTTAGATCAGCAGGGTTGAGTGGTTTCCCCTGTTTCTTTTCGGAGTCGGGTGGTTGCGCGATACCCACTCCGTGTTCGGTTGGCCAGTGTTACACCATCTAGTAGAGATGGCCAGAGTAATTCTGGGTTTACCCTCCAGCAGGGCTGGGTAGTGGGTTACTCATCAACCTCTTCGGGTTTACCCTCCAGCAGAGACTGGGCAGTGGGCCACCCGGTGACTTTCGAGGGTGCACCCTCTAGTAGGGCAGGGAAGTGGGTCGTTCGTCGTCTTGATTCAGGTCTACCCTTCAGCAGGGCTAGACAGTGGGTCTCTTGTCGACTTTTTTTGGGTTTACCCTCCAGTAGGGCTGGGCAGTGGGTCACCCGTCGACCTATTCCAGGTCTACCCTCCATCAAGGCTGGGAAGTGGGTCACCTGACGGTATATTCTAGGTCTACCCTCCAACAGGGCTAGTCAGTGGGTCACCTGATGATGTATTAGGGTTTACCCTCTAGCAGGGCTGGGCAGTGTGACACCCGTTGAAATTCCAGACTCAGTCCTTTCTACTATGCTAGTCTGTAGCTTTCCTCCGTGATCAGCGGATTGGGACCCTTGGTTTTATGGGTCGGTGATGGAACGACTTTGACATTGAGGAGACCTCTCAACTGCGGGGCAGTGACGACTTGTGGTTTGACGTTCCCCCAGAACTCTCATGTATGAGGAGCACTTTCCCCACCGAGACGCGTCCTTGTGACACGACCTAAAACCGTGCGGGCGAGTCGGTGACTCCCAAAGCGGATAGTGTCAAGGTGTGGTGACTGAACCCTTAACTTGTAGTTCGGGGCAGTCGTGCGGGATGCTGGGCATCGATGGTGTTATCTCTGGGACTGTTGGATACTCTTTTCTTGGGCTGAGCTACGGGATGGAGATCCCCTTACGACCTTGATCAGGCCTCTTGTTGAGAATATGTATTTTTATATACCTTGTTCCAGTACCCACTTCTTGGGCTTGGTTACTCTCCCTCCAGGAGAGGCGAAGACGTGCAGGGTATGCCACATGCTTTTCGTGTCTATATTTTCGTGGTTGGACGAGTCTACTCTCCTGATATAGGTAGCGAAGACTCGATGGGAAGTTCATCTTCTCACCGTTTCCAGCTCCTTGCATCTGGATGAGTTTACCTTCTTTCCTCTTGTTGGGTTGAGATGGACTCTCTAATGTTACTCTTTACTGCACCCTCTGTTGTACTCCTTTACTTTTCCTGTTCGCTCTACTGCTCACCCTTCGGTACCTCCTTTGTTGCTCCCTCGAGATTCAGGGTATCCTACTGAGTATTTTTATACTCACCCCTTCTTGGGCTTTGACTGCACTTGGTGTGCCCTTGCAGATGATGGACAGGTTGTTCTTGATGTCAGAGGAGCATAGGAGATGGGATCTTGGACGTGTGCGGTGGTCTTTGTCGGGTTCTAGGTGTGGGACCCTCCCATCTAATTGCTATTGTTTTACCTGTTGCCGGGTTGTGGCACTTTTTGGCTGGGCGCGTGTTTTTTCCCTTTTCTTTTCAGTTTAACTTGAGCTTGTACTTTGTACTGTTTAGAGGTCGATGCACATTTGTGGTTTATATATAGTAGTTGCCCTTTTTCTTTACTTGTCTTTTCTTTTACTCTGCACTTTTGCATTGATTTTGCTGCGTGTGTGTGTATAGGTACATAGGCAAAGTCCTCCCTGAGTTGTTGTGCCTTCGGCGCTAGTCACCAGCCCCTGGCCTTTGGAGGCGGGCTTGGGGTAGTTGCGGCTCGAGCTCTGGTAGGGTGGGGTCGTGATAGAGACAACAATTTCAATTTGATTTATATATATATAATTTATTTACCAAGGTAAATGTTAGTCACTATTGTAAGGCATAAAATAAGTTAAAAATTTTATATCATGGTAGAAAGTCAAAATTTGCCACAATGAAAAACCTCTAAATGGGATGATATTGACATTGTCTCCCAAAAGAAATATATTCTTCCTTAATTTTTATTTCTGTAACAATTTTAATTATATATGAAATTCCTTTTATATTAATAAATAAATATTTAAAAAAATTATTCCACTCTCACTTATAAAAGGACCCAGACACCATTATTTTGAATACATAAATATATTATGATATCTTATATAAACTACCATATAAATTTCCAAAATAATCCTCCCATATTATGGTTAGCTTCCAGCTTCATTAGAATTCCCTAATTCTTTAAAAACTAACAAATAATCTCTAATAAGATATAATTTATTCATATTAATTAATGTCTTATAATCATTATTCATTATTTTTCTTCATCACACACCTATTCTAAATTATAAATAATTTTATTAATAAAATATGAGTAATCTAATTGATCATTTTTAATAATGATTCTATAATAAACCCACTTCATAATAATTCTCATCCATTGATTATTATTTTTTCATGTTTTGATTAGTTTAACAACATATATAAACAATACAATATCTTTTTATCCAGAA
The DNA here is from genome assembly GCA_963277665.1 of Viscum album. NCBI lineage: Eukaryota > Viridiplantae > Streptophyta > Magnoliopsida > Santalales > Viscaceae > Viscum > Viscum album. The sequence goes on from OY728123.1 coordinate 838,629,504, forward strand.
TGGTTATGAAAATTAATAACTAGAAGAATATTATATTAATTATTAATTAATTTTTTTATAATGTTAATATTAATATTTAGATCATTTTTAGTATTCCATATTTTATTTATAAAAAATTAACAAATCAAGTGGTTTATTTATTTCATCACGAAGAATCATACATGAAACCCCCAAGGAATTCACATGAAATATAAAAAATGTAACACACATATATTTCAAAATTTATTATATTTAATTAAATAATATATAAAATACAATGTTTTACAAACTATACCAAATGAAAATTAAAAACATTAATATATTTTAAATATTAAATGTGACCATTAAAATATAGATGCTATAATAGATGGTATATATTAAGGTGACCTTATAAAAAAATAAATAAATGGTATCAGGAAAAATTGAATGTGGAATTATAATTATTCTTTATGAAGTCCATTATTCTAATCACAGAAGAGGACTTCTTAACAAGTGGTTTTCCTAAGAGAGGAACAAGAAAACATGAGAAACTAAAGTTTAATAGAAACAATATATGAGATAATTTCAATCTCTTAGTAATTACTAGTATCTATAATAGTTATACCACCAACGAGAACTATAATTAGATATTATCTAGTACGTAGGTATTATATAGATAACATAAGGGTTTATTTATATAGAAATTAATAATGTATCACCATTTATTAAAATAATTATACGTATTGATATATCAAGTTTTTTTTACACTGTTTTTAACGGTAATTTTTTATCAATTCCCAATATGAAAAAATGAATATTCATAAAATTGGAATATTATTTAAAAGAACATCATTAAATATTATTTAATAATAATAAGACATTTTTTAGTAATTATATATTAAATTTTTATTAATTTCTAATTTATAGGAAAAATAATTGTCAATATATCAAAGATCATTTTCCTATAAAAATATATTCTCACTATATATTATAATTTTAAAAAAAATAAAAATTTATAAATTTGTGATGGGAATTTTAAAAGTAAAAACTTTATGTGGATTTAATATTTGTTTATTTATTATAATAATATATTTATAATTATAATAAAATCAAATGTATCATTTCCTGAACATAAGTAATATTTTCAAATAAATAAAACTGTTTTTGGTGTTCTTTTTAATTAAATGTTTTTTTATTAAAATATATATTTCTATATCTTTCAAAGCAACTATGATTTTATTTATTTTCAATGAAACTAAATTATAGTTGTAAAATTATTGAGATAGAAAATTTTACCATTAATTGATATTTTAATATTGAAAACACTTTTTCTTTTCTAAAAATACTTCTTTTTGTGTGATATGATGAAGTTTTAAAATTATTTTTCTTTTAATTTTATAAAATAAAATAAAATAAATTATTAATTTTGATTTAATGTAGTTAATAAATTAAATTTAATATTTTTCCATAGAATTTTTTTACTAAGGTAACTATAATTTAGCATTGATAAACCTTTATTTTTCACCAAACGATGCAATTCTAAATATTATTCATTTTTTAAATATAATAGATATATTTTAAATTTGGAATATACTATGAATTTTATATTAATATAAAAATAAATTAGAAATTGGTTAATTTATAATTATTTCTAAATAATAATAGAAATATACTATAACTAAAGCATTAGTTTCCATTAAAATGGGGTTTCTACAAAATATATTTTTTAACATTAAAGTTTTATTTTTTAAGATATATAAATAAAATCAGCTTATATAGTTATCATATTATTATTCATAACATTTAGATTTTGTAATAATTTTCATTATAAACTTTTAGTAATAAAATCATTATAATGATTAATTTTTTAATCAACATTTTTATCGTAAAATGGGTAAATGAATTTTCTTAAATTTTTATTATTAAAATGCCACTTTCAAAATCATTAAATACTTTTTCTATTATTAAATTCATAACAAAATTTATTCAATACTATTTATACAGGTTTCTATAGTAATGAATCTTACACAGTTAATATCCATGTGATTCTATTCTTACCTATCACCTATATTTAGTTTCCATGAAAAAGAAATGATTTTTTCATATAATAGGTGATCAGTCTAACCCATTCTCATATACAACTCTAAAAAAATGAAAATTTCGATGAATTTATATATTTCACCTTATTTTACTCTCTACCATGTAGTTTATAGGGTATTAAGGATTCATCCCTAGTAATGAAGAAGTCATTTTTCATGTTAAGTGCTCTACACATACTCCTTTTGATTCATGTACTTATTTTTCAATTAGATTAATTATTTTTGATTAATTATTATTTTATATGTTCATAAACAACCTTTTACTATCCATATGATTCACTGTTGATGATATAATACCCCCTCTCATTAAATCCATTTCATAATCCTTTTTTAAAATCATTACTCTCCTGAAATCACTCCTTAAAACTCTCCAACCTCTTTTATGTTCAAGTAATTCCTCATTATATTCAATTTTATTTCATTGTGTCTATTATTAAATATTTTCATAAGGAATATTTTTATATCCAAACTCTCTTCTATTAATGTGATACTTACATTCTTACTCGATAAACCCATTTAATTATTCTTTTTTATATTATTGTTATGCTACCATAGTCACACTATGATTTTCAATGACAAAAATTCATGTTTATATCCCAATTAATACCTTGGTATTATTATCCATTTATTTATAATTAATATTTACTGTCCAAATTATTTTCTGTTAATGAGATAATAAATTTAACAGTCATTAAACCCAATCCACAATCCCTTTAATATACTGAACAAGCTGTTGACGTCACTCCTTGATGTAACTTATCACACTTTCTGGTTGTAATTCTATTTAACTCCAAGTGATAATTCTACAATTGGTTTATAATGAATACATTATTATGAAAATGATTCCCTATTGATGAGAAACCACCCTTACCACTCATTGAAACCATTCTATAATACTTTTGTATACCCTTTATGTTGTTGAAATAATTCCTGGATTTTCCTTGTCTTATCATCACATATTAAATACATAAACCGTAATATCATTAAAGGGTATCAATATATATGAGTCATTATTTTATTGACTGGGTAGTTCCATTTTTGAATCCCACATTCCCTACTCATGGGTTAAAATGATACAGTCTAATGGTCTTTTATTATCATGGCACACATATTTATATACATATGGAGGGTGTTCCCTGAAAATGCTAAGAACATTATGTAAAGTAATATATTATCGAGATCACATATTCATGAAACATAATAATTATGCATTGTTAATTATTTATAGTACATTAGTAAATAGACTTTGTGATATTATTCTATGACACCAAATTGATGAAATTTGGTGAAATTTTTATAAAAGTATCTTGTTTTTGTTATGGACCCTTTTTCATGTTATGAATCATATATTTATGATCATTTAAAGCCTCATAATCCTATGATCATTTTATTAGTTTATAACCTATGTTCATGTTCTAATATTATGCCTCATGTTTTATCCATGGTGGTTATTTATACAGAATTTTCATTATTAATACTCTAATAGGAATAATTTTAGATATCTTTTTTGAAAAATGTCCCCATGGATTATTATACAATGTTTTGATATAGGATATAATAATAAAAAATTATTTGAGTAAAGTTAAAATATTTTAATTTTTTATGCGATTCATGTATACCATTTATTATGTTCAATGTTTCAAAAACCTTAATCCCCACAAAACCACAAGTAAGTGATCAATGTAATAATTTTTTTTATGAAATATGTTTTAAACCATATTTTAAATTGTTGGTTGAATTAGTTGGTCTCAGAGAAGGGTTTATTTATTTGAAAAAATTAGGATGATTAAACCATTGAAAATTCACTATATATATGTCTATGTCATATGTCTATTTAAAATACAAAATCCTATATTTTTAGTAATGTTTTGAGTGTGTGGATGTCCTAGAAAATATGTCCTTTTTTGGTTACTAAAAATTAGATGTAGTTTAGAATGAGATATATCTAAGGGTAGACTCACCAAAAAGGGTTGGTTGATATTATACTTGATAATCACTTAGATCCATGATTAGTTGGAATAATTCTATATAGATAGCTAGAATAACCTAGATATTTGTTTTCGGTGATCATATACTCATTACAAAAAACAATAAAGGGTTGATTTTCCTTTTAATTTGACAGACTAGGTTGAGACTTATAATTTATCCAAATATAATAAATCCCAGGTTAAAATAAGATTTATATAAGTTGAACTAATAGAGTTTTTGGGATAATGTGATGTAGTAAATTGGTAAAATGATTTAAGATTTGATACCTTTTTTATTGATTTTTTTAGTCCTCAAATGTTATTAAATATGAATAAATCATGATAAAACTTCTAGTATTAGTGTTTGATAGGATATGATGGAATGAAGTTAACCCTATGAGTAAGGAAAATTTATTAATTACCTTAATGATAAACCAATTATAATGGACTACGGAATGATAAATATGTTGATTATTCCAAAAATAATAATTATACAGGATTAATAACATTACCATAGTTGAAATCTAAATTCAACTAAAGAAGAGAATGATGGAGAATCTTTAGAATCTAGATATAAATATTATTAAGGGAGGAATATTCAATAACTTTTAAGTCATAAATGTGTGATGAATTCCTAAGGGAATATTATCAAGGGGACTGGAAGATATTTTACATATGGAACATGTGTTTATTGGGAATCAAATGGTAAAAAGAAAATGAAGAATCAGGTTAGCATGATTATATTGGAATATTTTTCTCCTAAATAACCACTAAGGATCAAATGCATATTGGGTGTAAAAAATTGAAATAACCTATGATAGTGTCATAAATCAAAGGATGATAAGAATGACAGACATGGGCCAATACCATAAACAAGAGAAAGAGGTGGATCTGAATCAATTACGATATATATGGTGGATTTTGATATATAAATCCTCTACATAAGAAATTTGATCATGGGATCTTAATTCACACTAGTATGCGTAACATGTACAAAATGGAGGCCACTAAACATGTGACTTGATTCGGGTCACCACATGACCATTGGTGTGCCGCCCCTTATTCCATTGGCTGCTAACTAATTGTGAATGTATAGTGGAACATGTGGGAAAACTATACCCTCTTTATCAGAGTAAGATACAACATATAATGTACGAAACAAAGGAAAAAATTAAAAAATAATTATTCATTACAAACCATTTTCCTAAAAATGGAGACACTCCCACAACCTAATAGTAAATGTGACATGTCATTTATTACCATGTAATGTGTAAGAAATCAAAAAATGATATCAAACTAAAGAATCCACAAAATAGGTTAGTAATCCAAGCCCAAATTCCTCATCCATTCACATAACATACCAAAATCCTCTGTCTAACATAGGGATCATTCCATTTTCCAGACCTATAACCATGAAATTTTCAAAGGTACACAATGGAGACCAAGCCAGGGTGTGAGTATAACTCATTAGGGAACCAATAATGGTTTCAAAAAAATAACTTGTCTAAGAATATAGTTCATTCATGTAATAAATTTCATAACATGTTAAAAAAATATTAACTGGGTGTCATTATATTACAATGTTCACTTAAACCATTTTCATTACATGTTCCATGGGTTTGGAATTTTAATCATCTAAAATACATCCTATGATGACCAACTATTATACATAGGGGAATACATTTCATAAATAATTTTATCAAACATTCCTTGGTTCCTCAGTCAAGGTAGTCTCATTCAATGCAACTGTTAGGGGCATTAAGCCTCATTCTAATGCCCTAAATCGTGTATTCAAGGGATGGAAATTTGAAAACCATTCCAACATGAACCATTGGAATAAATCCCCCTATAAATATCCCACATACCACCGTGACATGTGTGCATTTTTCTTTATCCATTTTCAACAAATTATATTTTACAATACATTCACATTCAATAAATATACCATTCACAATTTATAGTTCATTAAAAACTTAAATCATCTTCATGACTTCACCAAATTAATCCTTTTATCATTTACATGCCTTATACTATCAAAAAATTATCCTTTACCATCCATAAGTCATTTAATACATTAAAATTTTATCAAATAACCCCTTATTCCTTATTGATAACTTGAAAAAACTTACATTTTGTTTCATTTCATAACCCAAATCATCATGTCAACACATTTATCCAGGGCTCTAGGTCTACATTCTTCGAGCTGACACATAACTTTTTAATTTCCATATTCATGTATAGGATCCCCATGGGTGGCCTATATCCTAGTCAAAATTAATGTCAACACATCCCATAGGGATCATGAGGTATTTAATTAAATATTTATCAAATTATATTATCATTATTACCTGAGAAAACCAAATGGGAAACACAAGATCCCCACAATAAAACCATATACACATAAATAATCGACAAGATTATGGGATATAATGTGTAGACCACGTACATCAATTGTAATAATGAATTCTCACAAAAACCTATAATTTAATTCCAATTTTATCACCCATTAAATCCCACTCTAAATATCATATGGTTAAATATGTTTTTTGGGAATCAAAAGAAGAAGAACAACTACAAATGCCCAAATCCATGAAAATAGAAAAGGGGTGTGTTAGACTCACCCATAGTTTTTATCTACACCAAAAGGTACCCCAAAAAACTTATAAATGATTTAGATCAACCATTGGGGTATTTGGGGAGACATGGTTTGTTACTAGAAATGTGGGGGAAGAAGGAAGGAAAATATTGAGTTAGAACACTTGATGTCTGAGATGGAAACAACATGAATAACCACTTTTAAACGGGAACGTAGTTTGCCACAGGACCAGCCATATAATGTTCCAACCATGAAACACCATCTACCTAGGAGGGTTTTCAGGATACATAGATTCTTTGTGATCCCCCACTATTTAATAAATCTTTCAATTACCATGTGAAATGGCTCTATAAAACTATTCACGGGTTTTCCTTCCCCCTATAATAGTTTCATTAAACCATACACCCCACATCCTAGAAAGACCAGTTATGGCGTAAAATTTCACGATACAAATAAATAAATATTAAATTTGAAATGATTGGACACTTTTTCCCTTTGTAATGTTTGGAACCCTTAGGAAAACCTTGATCCTCCATATAGAATTGGGAAACATTTCATTAAAAAACCTAATTGTATTTGAATGAAAATTTTAATCATGAATGTACCTCACTAGAAGTCCTAGATCATAAAAACTCCCCATCATATAATGGCTTATTCTTAAGCCACACTCCTAGGAATCAATGAGATTCAAAGGTAAGACGTCTAGTATACTGGGACAATATATCCATATCCCTCTCCCAAGTATCATCATGAACTTTACCATGTTTCTAAAAAAATCAAACTGAATGCACAATCTTTTACCACACTAATTTATCAATATGATCTACAATATTATCTACATTATTATAAAAGGATGTATATTCCTCATGCTCAATGTAATCAACATCAATCACATGAGATGATATTGTGTGACACATTCAATTATTTGATACATGAAAAAAAATCATGCATACCACTATACCACGATGCATGTTCCAATATGTATGCCAGTAGTCTGACCCTCTCAAAAATATAAAATATCCCCACATATCATGGCACCAAATTTATTTTTTTAACCCAAAGGTGATGTAACAATGTATAAAACCAAATAAACACACACTTATCCACCATAAGATCATGTTTATAATGATTTCGATCAACATATGACTTCGACCTTCATTGATTTGTGGATATAAATTTTCATATAAATGTAACCTATGTTGATGTATCCCACATGTGGGTCATCCCAAACAACTCTAATTATCTATCATCTAAATAATATAATATATATCCACATGACTTACCATAGATTACCTCATATGGATTATTCTGAATCAAATCATGGTAAATTTTAATAGATGAGAACTCAACATGTGATATGTTATTTTCCAAAGATCCAACAAAATCTACCAAACATTATATTATCAGGTCCTCCAGTATGTAAATAGTACACTCTAATTTCCCACATGTCTGTGGGTAGAAAGTTTTCCTCAAAAAATAATGGGTAGCAATAATTTTTTTGTAAAAGTTTTCAAAATTAGAAAGTAAAACATGGAAAATGATATAAATGTATAGTTTGTGTCACCCCATTCAACCATATTATCTCTCTAATATACAAATCTCCCAATTCACCAATGGGGAAGGTATCTCAAATTGGTAAAAAATATATCACCTTGGTCTACCAATCTAAAACCACCCAGATCAAATCATTTTTCTTATGTTTCAATAGAATACCTATAACAAAATATGTTATCACATCATCCAATTTCCATATCATAATGGTAAAACACTAAAACAAACCACCAGGTTGTTGATGATATGCCTTCATCAGCTGACAGGTGTATCGACACATCATGAAACTTGAAACCTCTATTTACATCCATGACCCCAAATACAATATATGAATATCATGATTCATTTTGGTCAATGAAGTATGGAACCCACAATTCAATTAATAGAACATTCCCAAAAACTCGTCCCTCATACATGTTGGAACTCCAAACTGACCACATATATAAATTATGTAACCATCACCAATTGTCCTACCTAATGGTGAATCCCAAACATCAAGACCATCCCTTAGGTCCAATCACTCTGGATCCTCATACTACATCTCTTTGATCCATCTCAAAGGTATGGACTCAAATCCTAAGGATGCATGGCTCATTTATCCTTGACCATATTCACCTCTATATAAAGTTCTTCAAACAACACCATCATCCTCCATTCAGAACTGGATTCCTAAATAGTGTGATTTTGAGTTTTCAGACTCAAGTCATCTATAATAGTGGTTCTGTTTCCTTTTGTGAAAACTAGTTCAAAATCAATGGACAACATATAATCATTTAGTATTCTCAGATTAATATTTTAATATTGTCGGGAGAATATGTAATTAAGTATTTGATGATATATTTACATAGTAAAACTTTCCCCCAACAAGTAATGCATGCAACACTTTAAGAAATCAATGACTACATTTGACTCAAGATCATACATATGTTAATTTCATCCATGGGACCTCAAATTTCATAACCCATATGTGAAAAAATGATCATACTACTTCAATACTAACCGAATAAAAAAACTAAATACATAATAAAAAAGGTATAGTATTTAAATGGGTTATGTAGAATCAAAATATGTATTGTACTTAACCTATTATCTATCTCCCAAAAAATTTCTTAGAGTCCCCATCCCATTATAACATGATTCCCTTACTAATTATTCTTTAGAGTAGTGGTTCCAATTGGGAAGATAATTTGATCATTTTATTATAGACTACTAGAATTAGGAATATATAAAAATAAAAAACATTTTTGGGCTTCTCACAAGATAAAAAACATGAACATTAACTTAGTCCACATACACACCTAATTCAGAATGTTTGTGACCTGAGAAATACACCTTTTGAATCCAAAAAATGACATTGGGATAGCTTGACATATGGCCTATTTTCACTTAGTTTAATTAGAGTGAATTCAAGAATTTTGGTATGATAATTATGAGTCTTGGAGTAAAAAAATATGTCTTCAAAAATGTACCTGCAAACAAATTTAGGTATGAGTAAAATATTTGGTTTATTTGGGACATAAACACTGCCTGCGAATTTTTCTACCGGAATAACATCACAAAAAACCCATACAACCCATACCACATCCTAGATATAGGTTTTGGAATATCAGAAGGTCTCACCCTTTTCTCATGATACCCCAATCTCAAATAAATCATAGAGAAAAATGAAGAAACTATTAACTGATCAAAAAGATAATTAATTCATAGAATAGCATATTAGTTCTTAACATTCATCCAATTAAACCTCAGGTAATAGATATACAACCAAAATGTTCGGAAAGACTTTTTAGTAAAAAATTATAGATCTCCAAGGTGATATAATCAGAAGAATAAACCCTTTTTCTCTAGTTCCTCAAACTGATATTTATGTTCTGAGAATTATGTTTGTTCCATTATATATAGAGGAATAGAAACTAGTTCTTCTCCCAGTATAAACTCTATCATGAACTCAACATCCCTCTTGCGTGGTAGCCCTATGAGGTAATAATGAATGAATTCTCAAAACAGATCCACCACAAGGGGAAATAAAATATTTTCTACTACCTCATCATCAAGAAAAACACAATCCTCATTGGCTATGATTTCACACAGAAGCAAACTTGATATCCCACCATGACTGGGTCGGATATACCATTCTCTAGGATAAACATAAGTATTCCCCTAAATAGACGTGGACATTACCCTACAATGATAAAATTAAATATGTTCATGGTAAAAGACTATCTAATCCATCCTTAAGTTTTGATCCAATCGTGAAATTCCAAACATAATCAATTAAAAACAAAATGGTGTCCACCAACCTCGAGATAAAAATCTTAACATTGATGGATATTTTTTCCTTGTACAATTAATGGTGTATCAATCTACATGAACCAATACATATATTCCACCGCTAGTCCCAAAATAACCACAAAATTAGTATATAAAAAATAATTTGAAGTAGCTATATCAAAACAAGTACTAGAATGCATGGATGCTATAAGTACCACACCTAGAACTATTGATGGTCTATCCTCCACACCATCTGATAATTGATAAAGTAATTGAAGCTAACACACTCCTCAACCCAGATCTCTCATCGGAGTTCTTGGTGTTTCGCTTCCGTACTGATAATGGTGACCTTGTCCTAGAGTACCTCATCCATTACCCTGACTGGTATGACTAATATAGCTCCAAATACCTACCTAATATGGGGTTATCAACCCCTTCATAGACTCTATAAAGGTATCGAACCTCTATCATCACCCAAGAGTGAAGAATTCTTATAGAACCTATGCACATGCTCCATCCTTCCCCAAGATCGACACTCAACTGGTGGTTAGGGGAACTGACCATGCATGTCTTCTAACCTACCATACAAATATCAAAAAACTCGATCACTACCCTTAGTGTCTAGTTATTTTTTATGACCACACTACCCACCACTTACCTAGTGAAAAATCTTTTAGATACACTTTTTATGATTCAAATCTTCACCACTTGGTCTCCCATGGAACTTCATTTCCACCACAAGAATCATACTTGATAATTCCTTATGAAATAAGTGCTCGGTCCACCACGTTCTAAAACCTCTTTAAATAAAATATAGTCACTTTGGAATTAATCTCATCTATTAATCTATTTTAGAAATTTGTCTCTACAGTTTCATCATCCCTATGAATGTTGGAATGAAGAGATATATATTAGTGAAGTAATAAACATCATCAATCACTTTCATAATCCCATGAGTGAAACTCTTATTCTATTTATCCTTCCAATTATTCAAGGTCCTCGAGTAGATATATTCTATAAATCATTCATCGAAACCCTAATACAACATACCCTCTACCTAATTAGTTTGAAACAAGATATCTCACCAGTGATTTTCCAATCCTCTCAATATTTTTATGGTGTTGTAGATAAAATTATATAGTCAAATAAATCATTCAGAGCATAACCTTCCCTTGGTCCTAAACCATCATCTTCATAAAATTAGCAATTTTGTCACGAAACTTCTCCTCTCCTCTATTACCATGGATCACTAGGGTTTCACGGTCCCCTTATGGAGGTGCATTCTTGGTGTCTGCTAAAAGGCACACATTCTTGTGGTGAAATTTCCCTATAATTACTAACACATATTTCAGAACACATAATGTAAAACATCCATTTTTTCACAAAATAATGATATATACAATCCATAAACAACACGTTCTTCATAAATTATCCCAAAAAAATTAATATATCTATTACCACACGTTACCATCCCTACCATATATCATGGATAACATGGGGTAAACCAACTCACACAACCACAATCCTTTTCATTTAACATAATTTTTAACTATACTAAGTACCAAAATGTAAATATTTAATTTATAGAAACCTTTCCCTCTTTATAACTTATTTTAATGAGAATAATATCCCATTTATAACCATTCATTAGTCCCATTTCCTTGAATATTCATCCACATTATTACCATTCACCCATTTTTATCATCTTTATTTGAAACTAATCAATTAATATTTTTAGATAAACTAAATAAACACTATAGCTCATGTCCTAGACATATACCCCATGTGTAGCTACCATAATTCATGCCACATATTTTTCTATGTTCCAAAAATGATTCTTGAATGGAAAAACTCAAACCAATTTGTTAAAAATATAAATATCATAAAATAGTCACATCACACAAAAATTGCATCACCCAGTAGTCAATTATCATTCAACTATAATGACACATAACAAGAACAACATTCCCACACTGCGTATATGGGTTTTCCCCAAAACATGGGTTAAATACTCTGATGAAATAGATCAGTTCCAAGGCCCATCATATCATATCCTCACATATACCTTCTAAAAATCATAATATAATATAAAAATAAATCCTCCTTTGATACCAATTTCTAATGTATTCATCTTGGTTTCCAATAAACTGGTTCTCTGATATGGGATGTGCATGCCTCAGACACACCTCCCCATATGGTAGATGCTGCTAACTAGTGCCAAGTATCTAATAGAACATGTGGAAACACAATAAACTCATTATCAGGGTAATATATATCAGATAAATTATGAAATAAATGAAACAACAAACAATAAACAATAATTATGCAGTACAAACCATTTTCCCAAAGATGGTTACAATCCCATAGCTAAATAGTTAATGTGATATGTCATGTCTTATAGTTTTATGTGTAAGAAAAGAAAAAATAAAGGAAAAATAAATATCCCCCAAAACAATTCCTGAATCTAGGTTTGGATCCCCCATAAATCCACATCCCATGTCCAAATCATCCATCTAGAATTATCCCCTTCCCTTTTTTTGACCTGTAACCATGAAATATTTTTTAGGTACCCAATGAGAACCTAAGAAAGGTGTGAGTATAACTCCGCGGAACACCACCAATGACATATAAATACATTATAGTCTAAAATGATAGTGTACACATTTACTAAATGAACAAAAAGATAAACTAAAGATAAATTGGGTTCAATTAGTTAATAATGTTCACATAAATCATTTTCATCATTTATTCCATGATTTTGGAATTTTAATCAAGTACACTACAACACGTTCTAGTAAACTACTATACATAAGTGGTTATGTATGGTTCCCTATATCATTAAAGAAAACATCGCGCAAAAAAATTCATCACACATAACTTAGATCCTCATTCATGGCAGTCTCATACAATGAAACTATTATGGGAATCGATCCTTAGTCTGACTACCTAACCATTACATTATAGGTGTCATGTATAAAGTCTTAGTCCAACTCAACCAATAGGTATAAAACTCAATTTCAACACCCCACAAAACACCAACCCCTGTGCACATTCCTCTTTAACCATTTACCATAAACACCATTTCACAACAAATAATCCTTGAGTATGAATACAATTCACAATTTATAGTTAGTTCAATATGTAAATCATCATAATTCCTTATCCTAATGAACCCATATAAAGTTTACATGACTCTAATAAAAATAATTATCACTTACAAAAAAACACTCATTTAACACATCAACATTATACCAAACAACCCCATAAGTTTTGTTAATAACTAGACATAATTACCAATTGTTTCATTTCATAAACCATGATAATATGTCGATACATTTTTTAAGGGATATATATCCGTACAATTTGAGTTTATACAGAACATATAAATTTCATAGTTCAAGGAGTGGCTCATCCCATGTGTAGACCACAACCTAATCAAAATTAACCTAAACACATCCCATAGTGATCATGAGAGGTTCAATTAAATATTTAACCAATTGAAATTTAAATTATACCAAGGAATAAATAGGAAACACAATAACACCAAAGCACAACCATATAGAGATAAATTATTGAAAATAATATAGGATATTACATTTAGACAACCTAACTCAATTCTGATGATGACCACTTTCTTAAACCCAGACTTTTATTCCCTTTTGAATAGCCGTCAATGACCCAACCTAATACCCATATTAAAAAAGTATTAAGGGATTCAAAAGAATATGACTTTATATGGAATCACCAACATAGAAAAAATAATTATGAAGAGTTTCATATTCAACCAGAGTATTGATCTGCGACAATGATACTAAAATGGATTATAAATTAGGAAAAGAAACCCTTGAGGTGTTTGGGGATATTTGGTTCATCACAATTTATGCTGGGAGAATAATATATGAAAATACCACGCTAGACCACTTACCACCCAAGATGGAAAATTTCTGAAAATACACTTTTAATTGGGGAAATTGTTCGGCCACACAGTTGGCCAAACCATGCACCAACCGTGCACCATCCTCTACACAAGAGTGGGTCTAGTCTGAGTGGCTTCTAAGGGATCCCACATGGTTTGAAAAACTCCACAATTATCAAGAATTATGGTTATATCATAGCCTGAAAAATTTCTACTCTTTCAATTCACAGTTTATTAAAACCATTCTGCACCTCCAGGAAAGCATGGTTAATATAAGAAATTACTACAAACCTTGTTACTATCTTTCAACATGCACATGATAGACACTTTTAAACTACTTCATGTCTTTATCCCTCATGACTTACTTAGGCTCTTTATAGAATTGGAAAACATTTCATTAACCATATGAAATGTATTTAAACTACAATTTTAAATATGAAAACACCACACTAGAAATCTGGGATCAAACACACTATGTTTCCTTGATTATTTTCAAGGTGTACTACCCTCTTATTTTTTAATCAAATAAAACATCAAGATATATATTGGATTTATTTATTAGTTTATGTTTTTGGAAATATAAAATTTCTTTGGTTATTTTTGTTGTATTTGTTGTGATTATAGTTATGGAAAAAATATTTCAATCTAGACAACCTATTCACCAATTGTGGATTGATTAACGCCAAAAATATCTTTATATGGTAAAAACCGTTGGGGCAATGAAAAGAACAAGATTCAACCCTAGAGAGATCTTAACATTTCTTTGATAGTAGAAATAAATATAAGATCATCTTGATTATAATCCATCAATGCATCATATAAATGTACAGGCTACAATGTTTCCATATAATTTGAATGAACCATTAAAATGGTTTAAATTGAATTCAAACCCAAACACTAAAACTAGTAAGATAAAACACAATAATTACAAGAAAATGTTGGAGGCATCTTGGTAACATTGATGGTATGAGTACTTTGAGAATATTTTTTTTTATAAATCAATGCACATGAGCCCATAAATCATGTGTAAAAAATGGTCCAGTCTTGGAAGAACCTATTTGGGTACATAGAGATCCACTTTGGAAAGCTTTCATGAGGTATCTAGCCCCTTAAAACTATATTAGGGAGGGATTAATAGATAGATAATGCATGGACTGAGTGAACAAGGGTGATAGGAGATTGGTTTTCATCTATTTAGGATGGAGATGCAGATGTTGGATTATATGAAGAGGGTGAATACTAATGTGGTAAATGTAGATACTCAAAAAAGGACATTAGGGGTCTAATACTATATATTAATTAGACTTCTGTGGAGGATTATCATTCTTCATCGAATTTATCCTTTGACATCCAACTTTCTTCGACCCACCATGTTGTATAACCTCAAGGGATGTAATATACGTTTGTGTGGTGTTTCTATTGTCAAAAATGGGATCACATATCATACCATTAAATAATTTGTTATATTCTATCACTACATGTCTGACTATGAACTAATGGAAATAAAATATTGGTCTTGACACTAATACATGAGAGGTATTTAACCCAAATGGTTAGGAATAAAGAAAATATAATGATTATTTTTATTATATGTGAATAGATATGATTAATACCTCTTTAGAATATTAAATATTTTTTTATGTTATCGATACTCTTAGGTAATTTCATTAGTATGTGACTATTTGAATGTTGAGGAAACAATTTATTAAGGGTGATAAAGTTATGACATGTGATTTAACTATACATTCTCCTTAAATGAATAAACTATTAATTATTTTATTTCTCATTAATTACCAAACATATATGAAAAACCATGATATATTATTAATATTAAATATATACATTAAATCATATCCATTAAATTAGAAATTATAAATTGAAGTAGCCATTCCATAAAAATAAACAATGAAAAAATAACCTTAGAAGGTGGTAGTATTAAATTTAAATCCCATATCTATGATCATATAGTGGAGGTATCTATGAAATGGTTTTCTATATACCAATCCTAAAGCGAGCTTGAGAAATTGTGGTTTGATTGAAATTATATATGGAAGAAGTTCACTTTTATAGAGATTTCCATTAGATTCATGCAAGATGATCCATAACTCAAAAAAATCCTGTAATAATTTTTTGTATTACTAATAGATCATAATGTGTTATGAAATTATAAATTAAAATTATATTTAAATATATAGTAATATTTAATTTATATATATATATAGATTTTTTATACTTCTAGAGTGTAATTTTTTAAAGAAATCAATTTTTTTCTAAAATTTTTATTTTATTGAAATTAGGGTTTTATTTTAAAGAAGTGAATTTATTATGATAGAGAATATATATATATATATATATAACTTATATGAATAATATGTTAACACAATTTTAATTAATAATTATTAGAAAAATTATTTGTTAATATTTCAAAAGTAACATTCATTTAAAAAAACATTGAACTATTTTTTTTATTTATGATAAATTTAAAAAAGATATGTTGTGAATTTCATAAAAAATACTTCATATTTGGATTAACCAAGAAATATTAACTTCAAAATATTTTTCATCAATTTCCATAAATAGTTGATCATTTGGTGAATAGAGGAAATATGTTTTTTACAAGAAAATTAACATTTATTACATGATAAATATAATTATATTTTAAAGACTTTTTTTCATTAAATATGTGCTATAGGAGTAAAACCATATGATTTTAACTACTTTAAATCCATGTTTTATATTTTATGAACATAAGTAATATTTTCTAATAAATGAAACAGTTTTTTCCTTTTGTTTAAATGAAATATTATTTTTGTGAAATTAATCATGGATTGATTTAAAAAACACATAATTATTATTTTCTATAATAACCCAATGTATATTATGTTAATAAAATAATAATACTATTTTACTATAAAAAATTAGTTTTTTTAACTTTTCCTAAAAATATTTTTTTCTATTTTATACATTATAATAATATTGTTACATTTTTTAATCACATTTATAAACTGAATAAAATAAAATTGATTGAGACATTTAAAATTTGTTAATAAATTAAATTTCATTCTTTTCATATAAAATTTAATTTAGTAGAGTAAATATTTCTGTCCATGTTATTATAGATATTTTTTTATAGATTGATACTTTGAAAATATATTTTTTTAGAATTAATTTTCTCTATTTTAAATTAATAATATAATATTATGTTTTGAAATATATATAAAAATAAATTAGCATTCATTTAATTTAAAATTAATTATAAGTAATATTACAAATCCATAAAAACTAAAAAGACATTATTCTTCAAAAATAGGTTTTCTACACATTATATGTTTTAATTTTAAATTAAATTTCCATATATTTTGAAATTAAAATTTTTTAACTGGTTTCAAAATTTTGATTCACCACATTAATTTTTTTTATAAAATTAATATAATATTTCTTCTATAAAATACTTACCATGATTAATTTTTATTCAAGATAATTATGTGTAAAAATGGGTAAATGATGTATTTAAAATTTTAATAATTAAATGGTTAATTTCATATTATTTATATCCTTTTTTGGCATGAAATTAAGACCCCCATGTCATAAATTTTATATATTCACCTAACTCACCTAACTCACCAAATCCATATAACACCAATGTGAATCCATTCTTAGCCATTTCCTAACTTTAGTTTCAAGGAGAATACCCCTATTTTTTCACTTATAATAGGAGCTCACCCCACCGATTTTCTCATCCCTCACCCCCGATAGTCATTTGTCATGAAAAACCCTTCACTATCCCTCTATAGACCCTTGAATGAGTTTTTATGTTTCTAAGGTGTCCTACCCCATACATTAATATCTTTTTAAAGAGGTATGGGTTCTCTGCCTCCCCCTTTTAATTCGACTATATATTTTTTGATAAGCACATTTGGTTTTAACAGAATATCAATTAATATTTTCATAATAAATCCTTTTATATATGAATTATTCAAAATTTAGGGAATAAAACACATCACTACCATTATTCGCATTTCAAAATAACTTTTTATAACCATTTTTGTAGAAATTAGTCCATGATTCACTCCCTCATTTTTCAAATCCAGAACCACATTTCTTATAAAAAATTTTATTTACAAGTGAATATACTCCATGAATTTCATAATTAGTATTTTAATATAAAAAATATTTTATATTAATAGGAGTATACCTTTAATTGTCATTAAACACATTGCAAAATGACTTTTTTTACCCATAATGCATCTGAAGTCACTCCATGATTTTCTATGTCACAATTTCATTTTGTATTACTTTTTAATTCCATGTTATTATTGTCATAATTGTTTTTAAAATAATTTTCTGGCATTAAAAACGATTTTATATAAATGATATACTATCATTCTCAGTCATTAAACCCATTCAATAATCCATTTTTTAACCATTTATGTTGCTAAAATAGTTGTTTGATTTTTAATGACACACTTGCATGTTGTAAAAAATTTTAATTCAATGTAATAATTCAACCATGTGTTTAAGATTTATAATATAATAATTCAATTAGTCCATATTGATGAGTTATTACCATTCTCTTTAATTAAACAGATTATATAATCCTTTTGTATACCCATCATCCCGCTGAAATCCTTTATAGATTTTATTTATAATATCTTCATGTTTTGAATACCCAACTGTAATATCATTCAATGGTGACCATATAAGTGTAACATTTATTAAATGACTATGTAATTTAATGTTTTTAACCTAAAGTCATTACTTTTTCTAAAATAATTATACATTCTTATTATCATTGATTAATGTGGCATATATAACGACAAGCATATAATGGGTGCACCATGGGAATAGTCTAATTCATTGAGTAATAAATTAATATCTTAATATGACATTTTTTTTATAAAATGGAATAATTAATTGGTATTTTTTAATGATACTATTGTGAATAATATTGGTAATATTATTTTCTACACCTTAGTGATGATCTTTATTGTTATTCGAATGGTTGCCACATTTTATGATGTACCTAAATTTTGATGTAATGCCTAATGTAATTATGATCATGTTATGCCTCATTTTTATATTATCCTGTAATGAATCATTTTAATACTTCTTTATTCTTATATCAGGGGTCATTTTTTATCCTTTTTGTTTATTTATGATCTATTTTCATTAGTTATCCCTTATTGGTCTGTAGGCTTACCCCTCTAATTTGTAAAATGTCCATATGAATTCATTTAAAATGTGGTGACATATGATGTATCAATGTAGTAGTATTTCATTAGTGTTAATTTTTTTATCATTTACTGTGTAATAATATAAATTGATTCGTTTTTTATATTTTTTATTTTAAAATAGATTGATTCGGATGTGTTTTTATTGTTAATGCATGTTTGGACACCTATTTTTTTGGTCATTTTTTTGAGGACGATGCATGTTTTGGGAGATGGGAAAAAAGAGTGTAAATTAACATGATATACACTTAAAATTATATTTCCAACTATGATAGAAGATCATAGAGAACTTATATGGTATAAAAATAGAGAACTGAGGAAAAATGAGACATCCAATGCTGAAAATGGACATTAAAAAACAAGTAATCATAACTCATTGTGAAACAATGCATGTTCTGAATGGAATACATGTCATTAAATGGTGGAAACCATCATAGAATTAATAGAAATTATTTCATATAGTGAAATGTATTTTTCAAACCATGAAAAATACAACGAATTCCCCAAAATACCGCATATCATGATTTTGGTACACGTGGTGCACCAATTACACGTGGAGTAATCAATACAGAATGATTAAAGTTTTATATGGCCAAAAGATGGATAGATTCAATGTATTTTGGGTGTTTGGAATATTATATGAACCATGACCCTCTTTTAATCACCATTTAACCCATAGTAAATTCTATTTACTGCAACATGAGCCCATATAATGTTTATAAATAGAGCGCTAGATTGATACTTTCTAAGAGATATGGAGACCAGATTTTAAAAAATAAGAAATATTATGAATGATCCTCACTTGTTAAACTCAATTTTATCATTCAGTTTTCAATTTTATCACATTTTCCTTTCACTCCATCATCACTAGGATGAGGGAGTATACCCACCTTGGTCTAGGGTTACGTATCCAAAGGGGGAACATGTCATTGGATTGATCTAGATTTCATTATTCATGTATTTTGATTTCTATAGTTCATTAAACAAATTTCAAATCCGTTTCATAAACTTTTATAATGACCATAATTATTTGAATATTAAAAGAACAATAAAAATAGTTCTTTTAATTACTTTATATGTGGATACTGATTTTCACATTTAGGACAATTAGTTTTAAATATGGTATCGACAAAAACAAGATTTGAAAAAACCATAAATTACCAGACCAAGTGAAATAGTGAATTTCTTCTTTGAGGGGGGATACCCTAACCATTTTACCCACCTTATCTTGACTCAAATGTAAAACATGGATTAACAAACTTATTTTCTAAAATATAATTGAACCTAAATCATGAAACAAAATAACCCAAATACACTTTAAAATATGAAATCCAACTGAAAAATTAGTGTGGTTCCTCCCTATTATACTATATTAAAACTAATTAATCTCATATTTTTTACATATTTTATAAATATAATGAAATAAAATCTTTATTAAACTTTAATAAATAAATTCACAATCTCTATGGGTTCGACATAAAACATTCCTAATTTTATATTTTAATTAATAATGAATAATAGTTTATATTTTTTTAAAAAAAATTATATTTTTATTAGACCCATTGGGAAATAAAAACAAAAATTAGGGCATATAATATTTGGAAACATTGCTGAGGATATATTATTAGAGGATTTTAGGATTTTAATTTTTATTATAACTTTGAAAATTTGATTCAATTCAACTTTTTACTGAGTTGGGTATTCATGGTTGTGATGGATGTGCTTTTTCGTATTACGAATACAATAAATATGTTTTCAATAATACTGTATGATATGTAACGTAAACTCAATGAAAATATAATTATTAAAAATACATCCAATGAGTGCCTACAACCATACCCATGTAGTGAATGCACAAAAAACTATGTGGTATAGCTATATTTCGAAGATTCGAGTCATGAAAAAATATTCATAAATAATTAATTATAGGGAATTATCACTTTCGATAGTGATATTTATTCTAGGTATGATTACATTAAGATGTCAGGGTTTAAAGATAATGAAGAGGGTTAACAGTTGTAGACCAAAAGTTGGAAGAATCAAAATTTTGAAAACAATAGGAAGCAGAATATGAAGAATAAAAACAAGAAAAAGAAACATTGATTGTTTTGATGGTGCAATTATTCTTCAAAAAATAAAAATTTATAAAAGGAATTATAAGAAGAAAAAATCAATGTATCCATATTCAATGAAAATATTTTATAAAATATAAGGGCACCATAAAAAGGTGAGAAAGAACAAGTTGCAAAATTTACTGAATACGAAGAATAGAAAGAAGAAACAATAGAAGGAGTTGATTAGTTGGGGGTTGAAAATAAAGGGACCAATAAATAAATTCACCATAAAAAACTAATAGTTGTGAAGGAATATGTTTTCCATAGTTTGACTGATTTTGAGATTATGTGATTTATTCCGAAACTCTCAAGAATCTGGTCACCACCTTAAAGTACTATGAAAATTTCATTAAAGATATGTTGAGCAGATCTATGTCAATTTCAATTTATCTATTTGGATAAACACAATATGGTTTGTATTTTGTCACACTCTATATAGATATCCTTGGTATGGTGGAGCTAAATGACCATTAAAAAGTGCATTTTCATGGATGATACCCAAATTTATTATTTTCCTTTATTTATTTATTTTTCATTTAGATACACACGTAAAATCACCCTAATATCATTCAAAATTTATTTATCATAGCTTATACATTAACTTTTTTAATTTTATTCTTGTAAAACCATAAATATCAAGGATGGTAGAAAGTATTATAAATCGTAGGAAAGTGTTTATAGACAATTAGATGCTTTAAGAGAAGTACACATCACGAACCACTATAGGAAAGATAATAAAACAAAACATTAAAAGATATTTCAAAAGTAAAGAAGTCATTTAAATGTTTAGATTTATATTTCATGTTCCCAATATTGAACTTTTTATGACATTAACTACTAATTTCATGCCCTTAATTGATTTTTTACTTCAATCAACTATACTCGGAGACATGAAAATCCTTGGATACATTGCATAAAATGATATTAAATTTTTTGGTCAATAAATTTGAATGGGATAAATGGGGAAAATAATTTTTAGAGATAATCATGTTGATTAGGATATCATAAATCGTTATTTGATGATTATATTAATAATTAAAAATTATATTTTTCTCATATTTGGTAACTCTTTAAATTTCTTATATTTCAGTTATCTAATTTAATTATTTATATACATTACCATGAGTTGTTTCCCCAATAAATCATCTCATTCCTGAGATGTAATCTGCGTCGGTATTTTCCATTCTTTTTATAGTATAATTCTTTTAAAACAGAAGTATATTATAGTATATATAATTCTTCACATATAATAAAATAAATGACTAAATATAATTACTTTTAATATTATTTTGGAAAATTTGTTAGATGTTATCATGATTCCACCTTATATTAATCATTTCTAAATCCTATAGTATCCATGATGGTATTTTTATGTTGTAGTTGTGTTATAAGGACATATTATTTCTTAATTACTTAATATAATTATTTTTCATTATTATAAAAAATAAGACTGGGGGAGATGGAAAATGGTAAAAGCGAAGAAAAGTTTTTAATGAATAAGTGCAAGGGGAAATTGCAAGATATTTTGGGAAGTAATTTTTTTTCACACACTCTTATTTTAAACTGGTTGTGTCTATGCATATTCAAAAATCACTATTTCATGACCAATTATCATGTTTGAACTATTAATGAAAATTCATGAGGATTTCTATTTGGACTGGGTGGTACCTGTGGAATTTTTCCCCATAATCAACTTGTGAAAATGAAAAACATAAATATAATAATAAAATAGGGTGTTTCATTTATTACATTACATTACTTTATTAATATTATTTGATATACTATGAGATGAAGATAATTTTAGTGATATGTTTTTTATTATCATGTAAATTACTTTATAGATAAACCTCATTATTGAGACTTAATGGATTTACATAATTTACCTACCTTTACTTTTCCTCGAATTCATTTGATCTTAAATGTTGAATACCTCATGATTATTTTTAATTTTTTATTTACATAGTATATATGATAGATGCCTTGAAGGACAATGGTAAGTGGAATTTACTTGAGGTATGTGAAACACATTATTAATTTGGACCTTTTCAAAGAGAGAAAAAACTTATTTGAGGTACATGTAAAGCATATGGTTGATTTTTATTTGTTCAAAACGGAGGAAATTATTACATTACTATGTGTGACACTCTATCATTTAATTTTCTATTCGATCAATTTTTTTTATATTGAGTCTAAATCATGGTAACGTAATCATAAATTTTAGTATGTTGATAATACAAACATTGGGACTTGTATGAATTGAAGATGGGGGGTTATACATGAATTTATTATTTTTATTTTATAAATAAAATCCATTAATTTTGATGCTTTTTATTGTTAATTCATGCTAGTACACCTGATGTTTTATTCATTTTTGTGAGGATTCTAAATATAATGGGATATGATAAAATAATAATGGAAATGATCCTGATATCATAAAAAAAGATTTTCTACAAATATAAAAGATCATAGAGTACTTCTATGGCACAAAGAGGAAGAAACTTGGAAAAAATTAAGATTTAAAGATAAAAATTGGATTTACATGTCATTTAATCAATACACATCAAGTAAAAATGAATTTCATGAAATTAATATTAGTATTTATGTGGATGAAACTAAACCAGAATGAGGATCACTTGGGTCTAAGAATGCAAAATTCATGTCAGGCTTTGAAACATACCATGAATGCCAATAATGACTCCATGTCTTGAATTTGGTACAAGTAGTGCACCATTTACATGCGGTGTAATCATTATACAATGTTTAAAGTCTAGGATGAAAAAATTGTCCATATTTGATGTATTTTGGGGTTTGACATATTTTATGGATCGATCCCCACCTATGAACACACTTTGATCCATCCTAAATGCATTTTATTGTTACATAATCATGTCTAGAGTATATAAATAGAGGGTAATACAGTTATAATCAGGGATATCTGGTGACCCCAGCATGGAGTGACAAGCTACACTTTGTAGGGTCATCTCTAGTTCATACATATTTTATCATTTTTTTATTTTAACCATTCAATCTTACTCTCTCAATACTATGATTTTTGGGTTAAGAAACCTTGTTATATGGTTATGTATCCAAAGGGGGTAGGTGAAATTTTATTTATTTATTTTTTCATGTATTTGGATTTATACAGTTTATTAAATCAATTTCAAAAATAATTAATTTAATTTTATCCGGAACATTGGTATTTTAATACTAAAGGAAAACTATAAGTTTCATAATTAATTATATGAAATGAAGAAGGGAAATTTTTCAATGTAGTATAATTTGGTTTAAATATTGCACTGAGAGATACATGAGTCGAAAAAATCATAAGTTATACGACCAAGGGAAATATGGGATTTCTAAATTGAGGAGGGGATACCAAGACCATTGGATCCTCATTGTCTTTAGTCTAAGGGAAAACATGAGTTCCTAATCATTGTTATAAAATAAAATTACACCTAAAAAACAAAAAATACAAAACCCTATCACACTATGAAATGAGAATTAAAAAAAACCATAAATATACTTCATCTTTATTACTTATTATTCAAAGTAATAAAAATAATTTTTTCGTCACCTCATTCATCAATTTAAATAAATAAATTATTTTTAAAACTAGGATAAACTAATTCACTATCTGTGAGGGTTCCACCATGAACATCCCTAATACAATATTTTAATTATTTTTGTAATATGGTTTTACATTTCTATATTTTTTAATTTTATTAGACCCATAATGAAATAATGACACTCTCTGGGATTATAATAATCCATGTATTCTATGTATTATATCCCAAGATTCTATGACACTAAAGCTCTAAACATCATCAAGAAATGATTAGTGTAATAATTTTGAAATATAATTATGTCTAAAACCATTTATGAAATTATGGGTCATAATAAAAAATCATTATGTTACTAAATTATCATACCTTTACTATTATGAAGATGATGAACCCTTGGACATGCAGGAAAAAACAAATCCATTATACTTAAATAGACATGTAATAGTTAGAACTATTAACAACTAATGGTCAATACAAACTAAAAACAATTAATAATTATTTGTTAATATAAAGTGAATTATTAATAAAATAGTTAACACATATGAATATGGTTATGAAATATATGATTAATTTGACTTTTTTTATTATATCAAAATTTAATTTATTTCTGAGAAAGTGAAAGTAGAAGGTATTAGTTTACCAGATCAAATTTAATTCATTGAGAAACGTTTCATACTATGAACATATTTTACTTTATATGATTTATTTAAAATTTTGTTGACATATTATATCATTATTATGTTTATATATATTGTATATAAAGTTTCATTTTAGATTATACTATAATTTTTTTGGAATCAAAAGTTACGAAATATGTAATGGTATATTTTCTAATCCCACTTTGAAATTGTGGTTGTTTTTGATACATTTCAATAAAGAAATATTTCTTAAACTATCCAAAAAACTGTATTTTATTTTATTATATATTGGTTATTTCTAGGGTACACGTTCCTTTCATCTTTTTCCCATATATGGTTGAAAATTTAATTAAAATGATGCATGTTTGTGTCATTTATCTTATCACTTATTGCAATAGGGAATAATTATCTTCAAAATATATATTATTTATTTTTATATTTTTTAAGTTACTCATTATACTACAATAATTTTTATGGTAATTTTATTTTATCAGTGAATTTAAAAAAGTTTAAATTTAATATTGTTTACATTCCTTGCACATTCAACTTTTAGTTTCTGTATAGTATTCTAAAATAACCTCTTTTTGTCGTTAAGCACTTGAAGTCCTCTTCCCAATTTATATCAATTTGTTCATAATTAATATTTTTATAAGATTTCATGATTTTATAAAGTAATTTTTATTCATACTAGATTACAAATTTCCATTTTTAATATAAAGAAATTAATGAATCTTATCAATATCCAATGTAGAATTATAATTTTCTTTTAAATGTGATTATCATTTATATCAATATATTTTAATATCTATTATGTTTCATTAGGGTTATTATCTAATGATACCATCAGCCATCTTTCCCAATATGGATTATGATCTAGTTTTTTGTAAAAATTAATGAAAATATTTATTTTCTCATAGGTTAATTTAGCTATGAAAGGATTATAAAAGTATCTATGTTTATATGTCACACTTATGTACCTTTATTGAAAATTATATATAACATGCGAGCCTTAAATTCTAATAGATATATTTAATGGGGGAATATTTATAATCCATATATTTACCATATAAAAATTACTAATAATTGAAAAATTTGGGATTTCAAAAATATATTATTTTTTTATATATTCATTAAATGTGATAAATAAATTAGAATTATATATTGATGTGTGGGGATTAGAATTATATATACCTTTGATTCATTGGTAGGTCCCACAAGTGACAGATAGGGAAAAAAATACATGGCCCCTCAATGGATTGATATGTATCATGGGAAAATATATCAAGTGTACTTGGTGAATGCCATACCTAATATAGGATTCATGTCATATCCCATGTCCTTGATGGTTTTAATTAGATTTCAGGAATAATGAATTCCATCAGTACTATAAAAGCTTGGGTAATTTCAACATAAATTATTTTCATGTTATATTATTATACATTAGTATGATCATATAGAGTTATATTAATTATAAAAATAATAAGGAATTTTTTTGTAAAAAGGAAAAAATGTTAAAATCAATCCAAATAGGATTTTTAGGTTTTATATGGCATTATTTAAAATATGGATTTTGTAATTATATAATTTTATTTTAAAAAAATCAATATAATTTTTAATCCAGAATATGAAAAATATCTTAAGATTAATTGGAGATAATTTTTAAACATATGTAATTTCCAATTAATATTATAAAATATAATTTTTTTTAAATATTACATTTTTTATTAAAATATTTTTAAAATAAATTTCATTTTCATATTATTTTCAATATTTCATTTTTTACTTTTTATAAAAAATAATCCTATTATGGTTTTAAAAATAAATATTATTATTGAATTTAATCTAAAAGAGTTTCATACATAAAATGTTACATCAAGAAATTTTAAAAATTAATTTAAATTTTTTTATATCCTAAAATAAATTTAATTAATAACATATATTTCATTATATGAAAACCATTTTTATCTTTCTTTTCATATAAGATATTTTTTCCTTTATAACATGTGTTACACAAAAGACCAATTTTTATGAAAGAACAATATAGTATTAATATTATATTTATCACCTACCTATTGTAATGGATGGAATGAATTTTACTAAATATATAAGGAATACATGGAGACAAAAAAAATTATAGATTAAATAATTTGGTTAAATGTTAAATATAATTGAAAAATACCAATTAAATATTAAGGATGTGTTTTTATGAAAACTATTTTTATGCCCACCAAGGGATTTTGTCTTAATAAATTAAATTAATCACAGTTTTTGAATGATGTTAATTTTATTTTATTTTATATATTTAATAATTTTTTTAAATTCATCCAATTTGTTTTATGTGAATAAATTTTAATAAATGCAATTTAAATCATAATTTTATTTAGTAAAGACATTTTTTTGGCCTTTTAATTGAATGAATGTTTTAAAAATAAAATTTGAAATTTTTATAAATACTGTTTAAAAAAATAAAGTAATTATTTATGAAAATAGGAATATAAAAATTAACTTTGTGTTAATGATTTTTATTTTTCTAAGAACCTTCATTTTTTGAGTAATATTGAAGGAAAAAAATTTATCTAAAGTCAAATATTTTCTAATATATTAATATAGTTAAATTATATTTTAAATTTTTTATAAGGTATAATTAGTTTAATTATACATAAATAAATAAAATTTAGGATATTTTAATAAATTTAAAATTGTACTCTGATATAAAATTATTTCAATCTTTTGAACATTCATATTTAATAACACATTGTATCGTCCCGTTTATAGGATTAATTTTAAATTTTTTTCATCAACATATGTTATTATAATTTAAAAATATGGATTCAATATTTTCAATATAATATTTTATAATTTATATTAAGTTCAACTTATTTTTCGACCAAAATGATTCCTAAAATCAATTAAATCAATTGCAGTGATTAAGGTAAAAATGAGTTTACATAGTTGTTACACAATAATATAAAGGATCCAAATAACCATAATACTTGTAAAAATCCAATTATATGAAACTATTTAGACCATAACTCCATTTAGATATAAATTGGTTCTTTAAGTTAGGAAACATAT
The DNA here is from genome assembly GCA_963277665.1 of Viscum album. Classification (NCBI taxonomy): domain Eukaryota; kingdom Viridiplantae; phylum Streptophyta; class Magnoliopsida; order Santalales; family Viscaceae; genus Viscum; species Viscum album. The sequence continues at coordinate 838,658,483 of OY728123.1, forward strand.
GAAATGGATACCTCCGAGTATTGTAATGTTTTTATATTTTCATGAATGCCACTCCCCCTTTACTATAAAAAGGCAATCACCCTAACAACTTCTTCAAACATATAAATAATTTTGACTCATCCAAAATATTCCAAGAATAATCTCCATAAATCAATTTTCTCATATCATAATCCACAATTTAGACATAAATAAATCTAATAAATTCTGTTGGTTTAAAACAAAAGGAGCTACTGAAAATAGAGGTAGCATTCTAAAAGGAGCACATTTTTTACTTCTTTATCGACACCATAAATTCTTCTTATTTAATTATTATAAATAAAAATATATATCTTAAATATATTGAGTCTTTTTTTGTTAATATTTTGACCTAAAACAAAAAACACTTCAATCAAATGGGTAATGAAATCATTATTCTTATGTACGGAAAACTACCACATTCAGAAATTATGTCATAGGTTTTTCCTTTAACACCTCTTATGGTTGGAAATTATGAATGAAAATATATTATTCTATAATATATATTATATTTATAATGTCTTGATACTTATTTAGTTATTATATATCACATACCTTTATAATTACAATTTTATGAGAAAATGATTACATCATTTGTCGATATGTGGACTACAGCATCCTCAATGTGATGTGATTCATTCAAACATTACCTGGAATGTTTTAAAGATGGGTAAAATAATAAAATATGATATAAATTAAACCATTGTGAATTAATTGAATAATTATTTATCATTACATATAAAAAAACATTTTTTTCATCCCATTTTACACATTAAAAAACGCATAATGTCATTCGTGGACGTGTGGACTACCACCTTTTCAAAGAAAATTGATTCTTTATTTTTAATAAACACATACAAAAAAATGATATATATATATATAAGTATATATATAAAAATAATATTGTATTTAATATATAATGGTAATTATAGAAATAAAAATGTTACTCAACATATTTCTATAATAATCATTCAAAAATGGGAATGTTACTCATGTGTACATAAAACCTTCTGTCTCCATAATTGTAACATTGGCCTATTTTGGATAACCATATTCCCTATATGATTTTAAAATTATAATTGATTTAAAAACTTGATAATTATTTGGTGTTTTTTATTATGTACATGATTATATAATCACCTAATGGACCATTGTGGACTAATTGAAGTATATTTTGACACATTAGTTGAATATGGTCAATACATCCAACTTAATAATGATTGATTATATTATTTTTCAAAGTATTTTTAAAAGTAAAATAAATGTAATAATAAACTTTTATAAGGTTATAAATAAATTAAATTACAAAAATAAGATTATTATTGAATAATATAGAGGAAAACCATGTGAAATAGGACTTAAGGTAAGGTATTTCAAAAATCAATTTATGTTCATTGGATTAAAAACACTATGAAATTAGTTGTGATATACCAAGTATATATGTGAAATAAACTCCGAATTAGATATTATATATTTCCATTTTTATTATCGGGATTTATGTTTTTTAAAATAATTATTTCCTTGATTTATTCTCACTCTAATGATATAATCATTGTAAGGAATTTTCATTTCACTTTTTACATCTATGAGATAAATGTTATTATCACCACATAATAATTTTTTGGTTGTTTATATAATTCCCCATGTGATATATTATATCTTAAAATATTTTTTCATGTTTGTATATATGTGTTTCATTTTCTTATTATCACTTTTTTGGATTCTAATTTAGATGTTACCATAGTTGTAGATGATTTTTATCTATATTTTTTACAATGGTGAGATAAATGTGTAAAGACCCGTCAAATTCAAGGGAAATTTTTTCTTAATTTTCTTTAGGATTTTAAATGAACACAGTTTCTGATGGCACCTGATTATGAGGCCCGGTGCGCCCAGAATCAATTTCCGAAATTTGGCTTGGGTACGTTCAGTGAACAAAGGAGCGGGTTTTCCTAAATTTTAAACCAGTGCTCGGAATCGAAATCCAAGGGCACCGATGAAACTGAAGCGCCGGTAATTGCTTAGGAACACCTTTTCCAGAGTTGCGTTTCCTCGGGTATGGTTATTAAATTATTGGGTTAAGTAAAGAATAAAATAAAATGGTGCAACCAATTTTATTTTTGTTCAAAGTAGTTAAAGCTATGATAAGTGGTTGGAATGGGACACACTTATGTTCTAAACTTTCCTTGAGAGGATTTAAGGTGAGGTGGGGCCCACACAAACCCCACCCCTTCTAATTCTCTAACCCCCCATAACTCTTCCCCTTAAACCCCCTTGTAATAAATGATTTGACTTCCTTTCACATTAAATCAAGACATTTAATTTGAGAGTTATGCATTTGAATTTTAAAAATTTAAATTCATGGCATGTTATAATAAAATAATCATAACACTTATTTTATTTAGGGGGTTGTTTTGTTGTGTTGGGTTTTTGAGAGAGGGAGCAATATTTATTCTAAAGAAGTCTATCTTCCATGTTGAAGAATGAGAAGAACGGCCTTCCGACTTGGAGAAGAACGCTCCATGCTTCTCCAATCCTTTTATTTCTCCACGTCATGGGACGAGACTCAACCGCAGGGAAACTCCCCATCAATGATGGTTCTTTTCCGGTGTTGACGGAGCGACATCGCTTCCCGCGTCTTCGACGAACAAACTATTTCCAAGGTAGGGAATTAATTTGTGAATGTTAATGAACCCATGTTTACTTCATTTTAAAACAAAGAATGGGGATCAACTAAATATTAAGTTGATCCGTGAAGAATATGTTTGTGGGTTGGGAATTCTTGATTGCGGGAAAACTGTAGGGGTTTTGTCTTTACGTTTGGATTTTAATTGGAATTTCTTCGATATTAACGGCCAACTGTTATCAAAATAACGGAGGAGGTCGGACCACACAAACATGGCCGAACCTCCTCCCATTTTTATTTTTGATGGTTATCTTCATGGCTTGAAATGGAAGCGATGCGGTGCCGTCACACCACGCGGAAACAAGGAAAAATGCGGCGAAGAAGCGCGGTGCCGTCGCGCCGCACCATTGAGGCCGAACGAAACATCGGCCGGAGTCGGGGCCATGGAGGAGATTAGAAGACTCTGCTGGTTGATCATTGTGCATGGATTGACGGGCGACAACAAACGGGGCCACAAAGTCATTTTGAAGCCTCCACAGTGAAGGTCGGGTCCCGGGAGGACCGTTGGCGATGGCGGCGAGCAAAGACCACCAGAGCACGTCTGGTGGTCCGCAGAAGGCGGTGGCGGTGCGCCACCGCAATGGAACCACCGCGGCTGAGCCACGACGGCTGGCCAAACCGAAACGGCTTAGCCATTACGGAGGCTGAGAGGCGCTGCTTAAAGCTGTGCCGGTTTACGTCGACCGTGGGGGGTTGTAACCCCCCGCACCCGCTGGCCATGCGGGCACTGCGCCAGCACCAGAGCCAGGCTGGGCCGCACCCTAATGGGCCATACCCAAACTCGGTTCGGGCCGACCCGGGGGGGGGGGGGGGTATCGGGCCGGGTCGGACCGGGCCCGAACCCCCTATTTTCGGACAATTTCATTCAAACACTCAAATCTTGGGATACAGACCTCTGATCGAAGCACCTTCAGTTGTGAGAAGATCCTTGGATCGAGATGGTCGTTTGAGTATATTACACTCAAGGTTTCAGAGAACTTTGGGTTTGGCTGAGTTTGTTCGAATACAAAACCAATCGGGCCCTCGGAGTGGAAATGCTTATAACATGAGCTCCAGACGTCCGATAGATGTGCCATCGACTTTGTTGGATTCCTCTTGATGAGAAGGAACTTTTGGAATTCTTCTCCTATGTTTTGTATGTAGTTGGATAGTGGCCGAGTTGGATTCAACCCATAATCCAACCGGGCCCCTGGAACGGAAAAGCTGATAACATTCAAACCGGACGCTCATTTGACGAACTGTCAGCGGCATTGGTGATCACATTGAGAAATGGTCCCTATGAGTATACCCTATGAGAGTTCGGGGTACAGTCAAGATACGGCCGGGTTGGTTCGCACACGAAACCAAACGGGCCCCTGGGACGAAAAGGCTAATAACTCACAGACCGGGCGCCCGATTTATGCGTCATATATTGTGTTGAGACCCCAATGACGAGGCAGTCCTTTGAGATACTTTTTCATGGGGCATTGTGATACTTGGAGTATCGACCAGTAGCTCGTGGAGCAGAATCTCCCGGAGATGAGCGTACGGAGTACGAAGACCGTGTAGCCGGCTGAGACCTGACGATTGGTTGACCGACTCAACTTGGAGTGAGTCGACTATCCCAGTGGACGGAGCACTACTTTGTTTGGGTGAAGACCCATGGCAGATGGAGAACTACTGTGTTTGGGTGAAAACCTGCGGTACTCGACCGGAGAGTACCTCTGCAAGCTATTAGGGGGGATGCACTACTCTGTTTGGGTGGCAGACCCCAGCAGGAAGCTCTACAGTGATTGGGTGGCTGACCCGCGGTACTCGATAGGAGGAGTACCTCAGTAGTCTTAGGTTAGTCAGCAGTACCTCAGAGTTGTGACAGGATCACTATACTCGACAGAGACGGGGCTCTTTAGCAGTTATGGCTTCGATAATGAAAATCCTGGATTGAGTTGAGTCTAAGACCTTTGTGTTTACCTCATGATTGAGATGGGTCACTTGATAACATAGGTATATGTATGGGAATATACCTGGGTAGTGGTTATCCGTTGATTTCATAATCTTTGTGTTTCCTCATAATTGAGATGGGTTACATGATAACTTAGGTATATGTATGGGCATATACCAAAGTAGAGGTTATCTGTTGAGATCTTTCCTTGTGGTTATCCTTTTTGGATTTAGTGATACCTTGAGGGTCTCGGGGTCCCTACTGAATATCGATATACTCACCCCTACACGGGCTATGCATGCAGCTCGTTGTGTTGGTCGCAGACGATAGGCAGCGCTGACAGAGGCCGAGTGTTTGAGGATTGGACGGTGCCAGGAGGTGGATCTCACGATGAGTCAGTATCTAGAGGTGGACTTCATGATGTGACGATACTCGGAGGAGGTTGATGGGAGAGAGCGTTGTGGAGGTTATCTGTACCTACCCTTCAGGTTGGATCCGTGGTGGACAATCCAGGAGTTGCGCTATATGTTCCTACCCTTCAGGTAGGATCCGTGGTTGACGATCTAGGAGCTGCACTATCTGTACCTACCCTTCAGGTAGGATCTGTGGTGGACGACCTAGGAGGTGCTTCTATTCTTCCAGCCGCTTGTATTTCTATTTTACTTTTGTTCAGTTGTAGTTGTACTTTTGATTGGGTTTGTATTCTGGCCCATTTACTTTTCAGAACATCCTTTCATTTTTAGTGTATTACTTCTGCTTGTACTCTGTGGTGATTTTTTTACATTTATAAAGGCATTCCCTTCCCAGTTATCGGGATTTACGCCTTTGGTGCTTGTCGCCAGCCCCTGGCCTATAGAAGGCGGGCTTAGGGTAGTCACAGCACGGGCCCCGAGGATGGGTCATGACAAATTGGAATCAGAGGAGTCGGTTCTACCGCAGAACTTATAACTCTGATATTCCCTTTCTATGAAGCAATAGTGTTAAGGGTTCCAAGTGTGGTTTTCTATTCAGGGAGTCCAGTGTTGGTGCGGCGACCAATGTATCCGTACACCAGGACCCTGACTACTGATTTCTGACTTTGTGCACGAAAACAATGATTGCATGTGTGTTTCCAAGAGTTTTAAAGTCAGCTCAAACTAGGTTAGCTCACCAGGTATAAATCGTTTGACCGTGTTGTATCTGTTCAAGATGTCTTCATGCAGATCATCAGTTGGAGTTCTGAGATAGTACACGATGACGGCCCACCGAGCGATGAGACTCTGGTGCGAGGCCCTTTTTATTATGTTGTCACCCTCGGGTGGTGTACTAGTAGCACAACCACCTGTTGGGTAGCAGATGCCACCAGCCGTACTAGTGTACGGTGCACGTGGGCAGAGCGCGTTGCAAGAGTTTCAGTAGAAGATGCCTTCGATGTTATGAGGCGAGCAAGATTCCCAGACAACAGAGGACTGGCTGGAGGAGATTGCTATAGTTTTCCGCCTAGCTGAGACATCAGTAGAATGGATGGTGGACTTGGCCACTAGTGTTTTCCAGTGAATGACCATGAGGATGGTCCACATAGTGATGAGGCTTCAGTACGTGGACCGATGCCAGAGATAGTGCCTTCGGGTAGTGTGTCAGCTATACATCACAACATGTTGGTCAGAAGTTACAACCGGCGGTACCGGTAGGTGACACCTATAAGCTTACTACCTTACATGTGTTCTAACATCAGATACCCTCAATTTCCAAGGCGAACCTGACTCACAGGCGGTTGAGGACTATATTGAGTAAGTTCCTTAGAGTTTTCTAGAGCTTATACTACTTCGGCAGGATGACGTGTCGGTAGCTGAGAATTCATCGAGGCGTACCGAACATTCCGGGTGCTCAATGAATACGATTTGAGCCATCACTTTTTCCTCTATGCATTCCTACTCACGTTAGGGTGCTAAAGAGAACCTTGAGGTTGAATGTTCTTTGGCTGAACGAATAAAGCTAGAGAATGTTAGAAGTTAGAACGCAGCGAGCTGGTGCCAGTCTCAGAGACTTGGGTGTGTGAATGTTTCTAGAAGAGGAAATGTTAAGGACAGATAAATCTACAGAGCAGCAGATGTGGCGGCAGAGCTAGGAGAGCAGCATGAGGTGGTGTACATTTCCACATGTTACAACCACCCACCTTTGTTGTTCCCTCTAGGCTTAGGGAGCTGGAGGGCAGGGGAAAATAGTAGCTGCATGCGGTCAAGGAGTGTGACCGAAAGGGCACTAAGGATGATTCAAAGTGCGGAATTTGTCTTCTACTAGCTTCCGTAGACACAAACATCGATACGAATCATCCCTTCCTTCCATGAATCTAGTCCCAGACCTAGAGTTTCCGGTTAAGTCGTTGACTTGACCCTCACGTCTGGAGATACCTTTAGGAGGAGACTCGATAGACACACTTATGTCGACGGTGTGATCTGACCCTTGAGGTGAGAGTCTTGGTTGGGACCTCTTGGTGGAAGCGACGAGGCCTTACGACATTAGTTTGTGTATGGATTGGGAAATCACTGCTCATACTCAAATTGACTGTATTAGGCAAACATCTGGATGGATTTTCCTTGGTCGGAGAAAAGGAAACCCCAGGTAGCATAGGATAAACACGTGCATGGGAGGGTATATGTAAAGACCTGGAAATTTCAAGGAAAATTTTTTCTTAATTTTCTTTGGAATTTTACAAGAACGCAGTTTCTGACGGCGCCGGATTCCGAGGCCCGGTGTGCCTGGAATTAATTTCCGAAGTATAACTCGGGTACGTTCAGTGAACGAACAAGCGGGAATTTCTAACTTTTGAACCGGTGCCCGGAATCGAATTCCGAGGGCGCCGATGAACTCGCAGCGCCGATATTCGCTTAAGGAGACCTTTTCTGAGGTTGCGTTTTATGCGGGTTGAGAGTTAGTTTTGGGGGAATTAAAAAGAAGTTAAATAAAAAGTGGAAACACATTTTATTTTTATCCATGATGGTTATATCCTCCCAAAAGGAGTTAGTGGTGGGACCCACATCCACTTAACCTCCCTTGAGAGGATTAAGTGTGGTGGGGCCCACACGAACCCTACACTTCATCTCCCCTTTAAACTCCCAATAACTCCTCTCTAATTAATCTTGACAACTTGGGTTATTAATTGAGTTGAGTTGTTTCAATTTCAATCATTTGAAATTCTTGCCAACTCTTTGCATTTAATTAATTAAACCAACTTAATTTATTACTTTGAGTGTTTTATTTCTTTTGAAATCATTTTTCCAACTTTAAAATGAGAGATTCTATTCTTCTCTTTGGGTTGGCATAAACTTTGTGGGGAGAACTAAGCAGAGGAGAAGAACTTTTAGAAGACCTTAAACCTCTCGAAGAAGAACGATCCATGTCTCCAAAGAATGTGAAGCAACACCTTCTACCTTCTTCAACCAGAGCAAGGAAGGGAAGCACCGCCGCCCACAAAGTATTCTGAGAGTGTCGACTCGACTCGACTCGACTTCACCAAGCGCTTCTTCCACCAACGTTGACGGAACGACGCCGTTTCTGCGACGCCCGACGTGCGACATCTTTTATCGAGGTAGGGGATTGTTGTTATTTTATTTAATTATTTCCATTCTTTATTCTAGAATGTCGAACTTCAAGGATAACGAATAAATGTTATCGTTAAACGAGAGGGGGGCCGGACCGCACAAACACGGCCGAACCCCCCTCATATGTTCATAATTGTTTCCTTGCAGATGGAACGGGATGGCGTGGTGCCGTCGCACCACGCGGGAATCGCACGACAATTATTGCGCGGCGCCGTCGCGCCGCGCCGTGGAAAGAAATCCAAGAACGCGACGCCATCGCGTCGCGTCGATGAAAGTGAAAGGCACCACGGACGGAGCGGGGCCGCGGCGGAGGGAAGCGATGCCATCGCATCGCGCCGGACGGCATAGGCCGCGGCCGGTTCCGGGCCGCGGCGAAGCAAGATGACCGGCGACCGGCACCGGGCCGCCGGTGTCGGCAAAGGAAGGCCCGGCCGTCGCCGGTCCTTGCTGGCGAAACCGGCTGGCCAGTGTGGGCCGGGCGGACAGTGGAGACCGGGGGAATAAATTTCGCGCGGTCGGGTCTCAAAAGCGGCCCCAATTAAGGGGCCGTGGTTCTCAAAGGGGCGGGGGGTTTGCCCCCCGCGCGTGGCACCCGAACGGCACCCAGGCAGCTCCGCCGTGCAGGTCCGCGCCGCCGGCCGGGCTGGGTTTTCCGAGCCGGGCCGGGTCGTCGGGTCGGGTCGCCGCCCGGGGCGGGTCGACCCGGTTCGGCCGACCCAGGGGGGAGGGGGGGTCGGCCCGGGTCGGCCCGGGCCCAGACCCCCCCAGTTTCGGACCACTTTCGGTCAAATGCCCGTATCTTGGGCTACGGGCCTCCAAACGACTCGCCGTCAGCGGCAACACGATCCTTGGATCGAGACGGTCGTTTCGGTATACTATACTCAAGGTGCACCTTCCTTTTCGGGAGCCTACGTGGTTAATACTCCATAGTTAAATGTGTTTGACCTAGAGTAGTGATAAGGATGGGTGACCTCCTGGGAAGTTTCCCAGGGTGGGTGTTGAACGAAAAAGCCAATAACTCTCAGACCGGGCGTCCGATTGACACGCCGTCTTTTGCGTTGAGTTCCTGTTGATGATATGAAACTTTTGGAATCCTTTTCCCGATATTTGGATGCAGATGGATAGTGGTCGGGTTGGATCGCACCGAAAACCAACCGGGCCCCTGGAACGGAAAAGATGATACCTTTCTGACAGAACGTCCGTTTGACGAACCGTCAGCAGCGTTGGTGATCTCGTTGAGAAACGGTCCCTATGAGTATACCCTATGAGTGTTCTGGGTATAGTTGAGTTACTGCCGGATTGGTTCGCATATGAAACCAGCCAGGCCCCTGGGACGAAAAGGCTAGCAACTCACAGACCGGGCGTCCGATTGATGCACCGTCTGTTGCGTTGAGACCCCTATGACGAGGCGGTCCTTGAAATAATTCTTCGTGGGACTTTGAGATACTTGGAGTATCGACTTGTAGCTCGTGGAGCGGACCCTCCTAGAGACGAGCAAACGGAGTACGGAGACCATATGGCCGGCAGAGACCTAAAGACTGGTTGTCCGATTCGATTCGGAGTGACTTACGTAGACCAGTGGGGAGCAATACTTTGTGAGGTGGCATACCCACAACGGAGGAGCACTACTATGTGAGGTGGCAGACCCGCGATACTCGACAGGAGGAGTACCTCTGTAGGCTATGAGGGGGGAGCACTACTGTGTTGGGTGGCAGACCCCAGCGGGAAGCACTACTGTGTGAGGTGGCTGGCCCGCGGTACTCGACAGGAGGAGTACCTCAGCAGTCTTAGGTTAGTGAGCAGTACCTCAGAATCGTGGCAGGACCACTGTACACTCCATAGATGGAGCTCTTCAGCAGTTACAGTTTCGAAGATGAAAAATCATGGTTGAGCTGAATCTTTTGACCTTTGTGTATACCTCATGATGGAGATGGGTCACTTGATAACTTAGGTATATGTATGGGCATATACCTGGGTAGTGGTCATCCATTGATTTCATAATCATTTTTTTTTCTCATGGTTGAGATGAGTTACTTGATAACTTAGGTATAAGTATGAGCTTATACCTATGTAAGGGTTATCTATTGAGATACTTATTTGTGGTTTTCCTTGTTGGATTTAGTGAGACATTGAGGGTCTCGGGGTCCCTACTGAGTATCGTATACTCACCCCTGCACGAGCTATGCTCTTACTTCGTTGTGTTGGTTGCAGAAGTCGGGAAACGCTGACAGAGGCCGAGTGTTCAAGGACTGGACGGTACCCGGAGGTGGACCTCTCGACGAGTTAGTATCCAGATGTGGACTTCACGATGAGACGACACTCAGAGGAGGTTGACGAGCGAGAGCGTTGTGGAGGCTATCTATACCTACCCTTCAGGTAGGATCCGTGGTGGATGATCCAGGAGTTGCCCTATCTGTACCTACCCTTCAGGTAGGATCTGAGGAGGACGACCCGAGAGTTGCTTCCATTCTTCCAGCTGTTTGTCTTTTTTCCTATTGTATTTTTGTTCAGCTGTTGTTGTACTGTCGATTGGGTTTGTATTCTGGCCCATTTACTTTTCCTCACTTCCTTTTGTATTTAGTGTATTACTTTCGCTTGTACTATGTGGTGTTTTGTTTACTTTTATAAAGGCAATGCCTTCCCAGTTATCGGTAATTACGCCTTTGGTGCTAGTCGCCAGCCCCTGGCCTATGGAAGGCGGGCTTGGGGTAGTCACAACACGGGCCTCGAGGGCGGGTCGTGACAAATTGGTATCAGAGGAGTCGGTTCTACCGCAGAACTTATAACTCAGATATTTTCTTTCTGTGAAGCAATAGTGTTTAGGGTACCGATTGTGGTTTTCAGTTCAGGGAGTCCAATGTTGGTGTGGGCGGCCGACGTATCCATACACCAGGACCCTGACAACTGATTTCCGACTTTGTGCACGAAAATACTGATTGCATGTGTGTTTTCAAAGGTTTTCCTTTAAATGTCAGCTCAAACCAGGTCAGCTCACCAGGTATAATCTTTTGACAGTGTCACGGTGTTTCTTTCAGGATGCCTCCCCTCGGACGACCAGCTAGAGCCCCGAGAGTTGTACGTACTGACAACCCACCGAGCGACGTGGCCTCAGTATAGGGCCCTATCCCAGTTGAGGCACCAACGAAGGCACCATCGGTACTACTACCTGTTGGGACAACGATGCCACCAGCCCCAGCAGTAGAGGGTGCACGTCGCTTGAGCGCACTGCACGAGTTCCAGCGCCAGAGGCCACCCAGGTTCAGGGGAGAGACGGACCCGCAGGTGGCTGAGGATTGGCTGGAGGCTGTGGTGAGAGTCTTCAGGCTAGTGGGGACGCCAGCAGACTTCATGGTGATCCTTGCTGCCAGCCTTCTTCAGGTTGCAACAGGCAGATGGTGAAGTCTGATTCTACAGATGCATGATGAGGCGACACTTCTATGGGAAGACTTTGAGAGCCTGTTCCGGGCAGAGTGTTTACCAGCCACCCTTCGAGCGGTGCGTATACAGGAGCTACTTCAGCTACGGTAGTGCAGCATGACAGTGGAGCAGTATTCAGCGAGGTTCACAGACCTCTCGTGATACTCCACAGATATGGTACTGGACCCGTTCTTCAGGGCCTGAACCTTCGAGCAGGGGCTCAGGCGAGCGATTAGAGCTTTTGGTGTTTCTCACAGCATTCCAATGCAGATAGGAGTGTTGGAGCGAGCCCTCTTAGTGGAGAGTTTCCTTGCTGACCAGTCTCCAATAGTAGGACCCACCACTTGCCGGCATGCGGCAGAGTCTTCTGTTGCGGGCAGTAGACATATGATGCAGGGGTCCAAGAGGACCCGACCTACAGGTGGTCGACCGCGTGACTCAGGGTCAGTAGTGCGGGGCACCAAGGGAAGTGATAGAGCCAGAACTTCCATGAGGTGTTACTCCTACGACGGAATTGGTCACATAACACGTGACTGTCCGACCAGCCATGCAGATGACCAGTAGTTAAATGAAGAACCTCTGAGGTAGAGGTAGAGGATCAATCGGGGTGGCCATGGTAGAGGAGCTGGCCGGGCAGATGGAGGTGGACGATGCTTCGAGATGTTGCCACCACCACCTGCAGGCTATTGACCCTGTTGCTTCTGGTTTTGTTGATGTTTGTATGTAGTTGCTTTGTGTCTTGTACTATGAGCTACAATAATAAAAAGACACTTATCTTTGTTTTCTTCCTTCCTTTTTGAGTACTAAGAGGTTCCTATTTAAACTATTGACTTGACCCTCACTTTCAAGATTCCTACTGGAAGAGACCCAGTGACCTCACGCTGATGCCGACAGTGTGACTCGACCCTTAGAGGCGATAATGACGGTTGGATCTCTTGGTAGTAACGTTGAGGCCTTACGACGTCGTCCATGGCATGAATACATCATTCATGTCCGGATTGACTGTATTAGGCAAATAATGTGGTTCATCTAGGGGATGAGACAGGATTTCTCTTATCGGAAAAGAAGAAATCATAGCAGCTCTTGTGGGACCAGAGAAGGTCCAGGTCATCCAAGAGCGGATGAGGATAGCTCAGAGCCGACAGAAGCCTTATGCTGACAGGAGGCAGAGACCACTAGAGTTTGAGGATGGCGACCACGTTTTCTTACGGGTCTCACCTCGACATGGAATTACGGAGACGTGTCCGAGGCGACAAGTTATCTCCGAGGTTCAACGGACCTTTCTAGGTCCTCAGCAGGGTAGGAAAGGTGGTTTACCGCTTGACCCATCCACCTTAGTTGCACCAGGTGCACGACGACTTCCATGTATCTCAATTGAGGAGATACGTGCTCGACCCTCTGCATATCATCAACCATGAGGAGCTGGAAAATGGCGATGTGGTGTCTTTCACAGAGGTACCAGTGGGGATCGATGATCGACAGGAGTGGATCCTATGAGGAAAATTGATTCCTCGGGTGAGCTTTCTTTGGCAGTACGGGAACCTCCAGATGAGCACATGGGAGCGGAAGGCTCAGATGCGTGCTCAGTATCGCCTTTGTTTCCCTAAGTTTGTGGTGATGCTTTACGGGGACGTAAATCCCTGTGGTGGGAGTAATGTAAAGACCTGGAAATTTGAAGGAAATTTTTTTCTTAATTTTCTTTGGAATTTTACAAGAACGTAGTTTCTGACGGAGCCTGATTCCGAGGCCCGGTGTGCCCGGAATTAATTTCCGAAGTTTGACTCGGGTATGTTCAGTGAACGAACGCGCGGGAATTTCTAACTTTTGAACCGGTGCCCAGAATCGAATTCCGAGGGCACCGATGAACTCGCAGCGCCGATATTCGCTTAAGGAGACCTTTTCCGAGGTTGTGTTTTATGCGGGTTGAGAGTCATATTTGGGGGAATTAAAAAGAAGTTAAATAAAAAGTTGAAACACATTTTATTTTTATCCATGATGGTTATATCCTCCCAAAAGGAGTTAGTGGTGGGACCCACATCCACTTAACCTCCCTTGAGAGGATTAAGTGTGGTGGGGCCCACACGAACCCTAACACTTCATCTCCCCTTTAAACTCCCAATAACTCCTCTCTAATTAATCTTGACAACTTGGGTTATTAATTGTGTTGAGTTGTTTGAATTTCAATCTTTTGAAATTCTTGCCAACACTTTGCATTTAATTAATTAAGCCAACTTAATTAATTACTTTGAGTGTTTGATTTCTTTTGAAATCATTTTTCCAACTTTAAAATGAGAGATTCTATTCTTCTCTTTGGGTTGGCATAAACTTTGTGGGGAGAACTAAGGAGAGGAGAAGAACTTTTAGAAGACCTTAAACCCCTCGAAGAAGAATGATCCACGTCTCCAAAGAACGTGAAACAACACCTTCTACCTTCTTCAACCGGAGCAAGGAAGGGGAGCACCGCCGCCCACAAAGTATTCTGAGAGTGTCGACTCGACTCGACTCGACTTCACCGAGCGCTTCTTCCACCAAAGTTGACGGAATGACGCCGTTTTCGCGACGCCCGATGTGCGACATCTTTTATCGAGGTAGGGGATTGTTGTTGTTTTATTTAATTATTTCCATTCTTGATTCTAGAATGTCTAACTTCGAGGATAACGAATAAATGTTATCGTTTAACGAGAGGGGGGCCGGACCGCACAAACACGGCCGAACCCCCCTCCTATGTTCATAATTGTTTCCTTGCGGATGGAACGGGATGGCGTGGTGTCGTCGCACCACGTGGGAATCGCACGACAATTATTGCGTGGCGCCGTCGCGCCGCGCCATGGAAAGAAATCCAAGAACGCGATGTCGTCGCGTCGTGTCGAAGAAAGTCAAATGCGCCGCGGCGGAGGGAAGCGATGTCGTCGCATCACGCCGCACGGCATAGGCCGCGGCCGGTTCCGGGCCGCGGCGAAGCAAGATGACCGGCGGCCGGCACCGGGCCACTGGTGTCGGCGAAGGAAGGACCGGCCGTCGCCGGTCCTTGCTGGCGAAACCGGCCAGCCAGTGCGGGCTAACCGGACAGTGGAGACCGGGGGAATAAATTTCCCCCGGCCGGGTCTCAAAAGCGGCCCCAATTAAGGGGTTGCGGTTCTCAAAGGGGGGGGGGGACTTTTCCCCCCGCGCGCAGCACCCGAACAGCGCCCAGGCCGTGCCGCCATGCCGGTCCGCGCCCCCGCGCCGGACCCCGCCGCCGCGCCGGACCGCGCCGCCGCACCGGCCCGCCGCGCCACCGCGCCGCCGGCCGGGCTGGGTTTTCCGAGCCGGGCCGGGTCATAGGGATGGGTCGCCGCCCGGGGCGGGTCGACCCGGTTCGGCCGACCCAGGGGGGGTCGGGTCGGGTCGGCCCGGGCCCAGACCCCCTAGTTTCGGACCACTTTCTGTCAAATGCCCGTATCTTGGGCTACGGGCCTCCAAACGACTCGCGGTCAGCGGCAACACGATCCTTGGATCGAGACGGTCGTTTCGGTATACTATACTCAAGATGCACCTTCCTTTTCAGGGGCCTACGTGGTTAAAACTCCATAGTTAAGCGTGCTTAGACTAGAGTAGTGATCAGGATGGGTGACCTCCTGGGAAGTTTTCCAGGGTGGGTGTGTAACGAAAAAGCCAATAACTCTCAGACCGGGCGTCCGATTGACGCGCCGTCTGTTGCGTTGAGTTCCTGTTGTTGATACGGAACTTTTGGCATCCTTCGCCGAGATTTGGATGCAGATGGATAGTGTCCGGGTTGGATTGCACCGAAAACCAACTGGGCCCCTAGAACGGAAAAGCTGGTACCTTTCTGACAGAACGTCCGTTTGACGAACCGTCAGCGGCGTTGGTGATCTCGTTGAGAAACGGTCCCTATGAGTATTCCCTATGAGTGTTCGGGGTATAGTTGAGTTACGGCCGGATTGGTTCGCACACGAAACAAACCGGGCCCCTGGGACAAAAAGGCTAGCAACTCACAGACCGGGCGTCCGATTGACGCGCCGTCTGTTGCGTTGAGACCCCTATGACGAGGCGGTCCATGAGATAATTATTCATGGGACTTTGAGATACTTGGAGTATCGACTTGTAGCTCGTGGAGTGGACCCTCCTAGAGACGAACATACGGAGTACGGAGACCATATGGCCGGTAGAGACCTGAAGACTGCTTGTCCGATTCGATTCGGAGTGACTTACGTAGCCCAGTGGGGAGCACTACTTAGTGAGGTGGAAGACCCACAGCGGAGGAGCACTACTATGTGAGGAGGCAGACCCGCGGTACTCGACAGGAGGAGTACCTCTGTAGGCTATGAGGGGGAGCACTACTGTGTTGGGTGGCAGACCCCAGCGGGAAGCACTACTGTGTGAGGTGGCAGGCCCGCAGTACTCGATAGGAGGAGTACCTCAGCAGTCTTAGGTTAGAGAGCATTACCTCGGAGTCGTGACATGACCACTGTACACTTCAGAGACGGAGCTCTTCAGCAGTTACGGTTTCGATGATGAAAAATCCTGGTTGAGCTGAATCTTTTGACCTTTGTGTATACCTCATGATGGAGATGGGTCACTTGATAACTTAGGTATATGTATGGGAATATACCTGGGTAGTGGTCATCCGTTGATTTCACAATCCTTGTGTTTCCTCATGGTTGAGATGAGTTACTTGATAACTTAGGTATATGTATGAGCTTATACCTAAGTAAGGGTTATCTATTGAGATCCTTCTTTGTGGTTATCCTTGTTGGATTTAGTGAGACATTGAGGGTCTCGGGGTCCCTACTGAGTATCGTATACTCACCCCTGCACGATATATGCCCGTACTTCGTTGTGTTGGTTGCAGACATCGGGCAGCGCTGACAGAGGCTGAGTGTTCAAGGACTGGACGATACCCGGAGGTGGGCCTCTCGACGAGTCAGTATCCAGAGGTGGACTTCACGATGAGACGAAAATCAGAGGAGGTTGACGAGTGAGAGCGTTGTGGAGGCTATCTATACCAACCCTTTAGGTAGGATTCGTGGTGGATGATCCAGGATCTGCGCTATATGTACCAACCCTTCAGGTAGGATCTAAGGAGGACGACCCGGGAGCTGCTTCCATTCTTCCAGCTATTTGTCTTTTTTTCTGTTGTATTTTTGTTCAGTTGTAGTTGTACTATCAATTGGGTTTTCATTCTGGCCCATTTACTTTTCAGCACTTCCTTTTGTATTTAGTGTATTACTTCTGCTTGTACTATGTGGTGTTTTGTTTACTTTTATAAAGGCAATGCCTTCCCAGTTATCGGGAATTATGCCTTTGGTGCTAGTCGCCAGCCCCTGGCCTATGGAAGGCGGGCTTGGGGTAGTCACAAAACGAGACTCGAGGGCGGGTCGTGACAGTATAGCCGATCATTCTTGGGTTAGCCAGCCTTACCCTCGTGGTAGCAGGAGTTTTGAGTTTCAGTTCTAGTAAGTAAAGGGAGACCTCTAGAGTTTGAGGAAGACGATCACGTCATTATACGGGTCTCACCTCGATGAGGTTTATGGAGATGTGGCCGAGGCGTCAAGTTATCTCCAAGGTTCAACGGGCCATTCTAGGTCCTCAGCAGGGTAGGCGATGTGGTTTACCACTTGACCTTTCCACTTCTGTTGCATCGGGTGCATAATATAATCCACGTACCTCAGCTGAAGAGATATGTGCATGATCCTTCACACATCATCGCTCTAAGGGATTTTGACATCGATGACTGGACGAATTCTAGAGGGATCTATTAGGGGTAGAGGATCTACATGATTGGGTCCTACGGGGACGGTCTACTCCTCTTGTGCGCTTTCACAGGTAGCACAGGAACCCCTAGGTGAGCACATGGGAGAGGAAGGCTCAAATGCGTGCTCAGTACCACTTTTGTTTCCCTTGTTTGTCTTATAGCTTTACAGGGACGTAAATCCCTAGGGTGGGAGTAATGTAAAGACCCGTAAAATTCAACGGAAACTATTTATTAATTTTCTTTAGGATTTTACAAGAACGCAGTTTCTGACGGCACCTGATTTTGAGGCCCGGTGTGTCCAGAATCAATTTCCAAAGTTTGGCTCAGGTACGTTCAGTGAATGAACGAGCGGGTTTTTATAACATTTGAACCAGTGCTCGGAATCAAAATCCGAGGGCACCGATGAAACCGCATCGCCGGTAATTGTTTAGGAACACCTTTTCTCGAGTTAAATTTGCTTGGGTGTAGTTATTAAATTAATGGATTAAGTAAAGAATAAAATAAAATGGTGCAACCATTTTTATTTTTGTTCAAAGTAGTTTAACCTAAGATAAGTGGTTGGAGTGGGACCCACTGATGTTCTAAACATCCCTTGAGAGGATTTAAGGTGAGGTGGGGCCCACACGAACCCCACCCCTTCAAATTCCCTAACCCCCCATAACTCTTCCAATTAAAACCCCCTTGTAATAAATGATGTGACTTCCTTTCACATTAAATCATTCCATTTAATTTGATAGTTATGCATTTGAATTTTAAAAATTTAAATGGATGGCATGTCATAATAAAATAAGCATAACACTTATTTTATTTTGGGGGTTGTTTTGTTGTGTTGGGTTTTGAGAGAGGGTGCAATCTTTCCTCTAAAGAAGTCCAGCTTCCATGTTGAAGAACGTGAAGAACAGCCTTCCGACTCAGCAAAGAATGCTCCATGATTCTCCAATCCTTTTCTTTCTCCACGTCAAGGGACGAGAATCAACCGTGGGGAAACTCACCATCAATGACGGTTCTTTTCCGGTGTTGACGAAGCGACATCGCTTCCCACGTCTTCGACGAATGAACCATTTACAAGGTAGGGAATTAATTTTTGAATGTTAATGAACCCATGTTTACTTCCTTATAAAACAAAGAACGTGGATCAACTAAATATTAAGTTGATCCGCGAAGAATATGTTTGCAGGTTGGGAATTCATGATTGTGGGAATACTATAGGGATTTGGTCCTTACGTTCGAATTTTAATTGGACGTTCTTCAATATTAATGGCCAACTGTTATCAAAATAACGGAGGTGGTCGGACCGTACAAACATGACCGAACCTCCTACCCTTTTTATTTTTGATGGTTATCTTCGTGTCTTAAAAAGGAAGCGACGCAGTTCCATCGCACCGCTCAGAAACAAGGAAAAATGCGGCGAAGAAGCGCGGTGCCGTCGCACCGCGCCGTTGAGGCCGAACGAAACCGCGACTGGATTTGGGGCCACAGAGTTGATTCGAAGACTCCACTGGTTGATCGTTGTGCGCAGCTTGACGTGCGATGACAAACGGGGCCGCAAATTCATTTTGAAGCCTCCACAGTGAAGGTCGGGTCCCGGGAGGACGGTTGGCGAAGGCGGCAAGCAAAACAGACCACCTGAGCGCATCCGGTGGTCCGCCGAAGGCGGCGGCGGTGGCGCTCCGCCGGAACGGAACCGCCGGGGCTGAGCCGCGGCGGCAGGCCAAACCAGAATGGCTTAGCTATTCCGGAGGCTGAGCAGCGCGGCTTAAAGCCGCGCCGGTTTCGTCGACCACGGGGGGTTGTAACCCCCCCGCACCCGCTGGCCACGTGGGCGCTGCGCCAGCGCCAGCGCCAGGCCTGGCCGCGCCGGCCGGGCCTAGCCTTGCCCACCGGGATGGGCCGCGCCCTAATGGCCCGGACCCGGACTAGGTTCGGGTCGACCCGGTTCGGGCCTACACGGGGGGGGGGGGGGGGGGGGGGTATCGGGCTGGGTCGGACCGGGCCTGAATCCCCTATTTTCGAACAATTTTGTTCAAACGATCATATCTTGGGCTACAGACTTCCGATCGAGGCACCGTCAGTTGAGATGCGATCCTTGGATCGAGAAGGTTGTTTTGGTATATTAAAATCAAGGTTTCGGAGAACTTTAGGTATAACCGAGTTGGTTCGAACACGAAACCTACCGAGCCCTCGGAGCGGAAATGCTTATAACATGACCTCTGGATGTCATATAGACGTACCATAGACTTTGTTTGATTCCTCTTGATGAGACAGATCTTTTGTCATTCTTTGCCTGAGTTTTAGACGCAGTTGGATAGTGGCCAGGTTGAATTGAACACATAATCTAACCAGGCCTCTGGAACGGAAATGCTGGTAACTTTCAAACCGGATGTCCGTTTGATGAACCGTATGCAGCGTTGGTGATCACATTGAGAAACGGTCCCTATGAGTATAACCTATGAGAGTTAAGGGTACAGTTGAGATATGGCTGGGTTGGTTCACACACAAAACCAACCGGGCCCCTGGGACGAAAAGGCTAATAACTCACAGACCGAGCGCCCGAATGACGCACCGTCTGTTGTGTTGAGACCCCTATGAAGTGGCGGTCCTTTGAGATACTTCTTCATGGGACTTTTTAATACATGTAATATCGAACAGTAGCTTGTGGAGAGGACCCTCCTAGAGACGAGCGTACGGAGTACGAAGACCGTGTAGCCGACTGAGACCTGACGACTGCTTGACGGACACGACTTGGAGTGAGTCGACTAGCCTAGTGGATGGAGCACTACATTGTTTGGGTGCAGACCCATGGCGGACAGAGCACTACTGTGTTTGGGTGCAGACCCACGGTACTCGACTGTAGAGTACCTCTATAGTATATTAGGGGGGATGCACTACTGTGTTTGGGTGGCAGACCCCGGCGGGAAGCACTACTGTGTTTGGGTGGCTGACCCGTGGTACTCGACAGGAGGAGTACCTCAATAGTCCTTGGTTAGTGAGCAGTACCTCAGAGTTGTGAGAGGATCACTGTACTCGATAGAGACGGGGCTTTTTAGCAGTTATGGTTTTGATAATGAAAATCCTAGTTTAAGCTGAGTCTACGAACATTGTGTTTACCTCAATATTGGGATGGGTCTCTTGATAACTTAAGTATATGTATGGGCATATACCTGGTTAGTGGTTATCCGTTGATTTCATAATATTTGTGTTTCCTCATGATTGAGATGGGTTACTTGATAACTTAGGTATATGTATAGGCCTATACCTAAGTAGAGGTTATCTGTTGAGATATTTCCTTGTGGTTATCCTTGTTGGATTTAGTGAGACCTTGAGGGTCTCAGAGTCCCTACTGAGTATCGTTATACTCACCCCTGCACGGGCTATTCCCGCACCTCATTGTGTTGGTTACAGACGACGGGCAGCGCTAACAGGGGCCGAGTGTTTGAGGACTGGACGGTACCCGGAGGTGGATCTCACAACGAGTCAGTATCCAGAGGTGGACTTCACGACGTGAAGATACTAGGAGGAGGTTGATGGGAGAGAGCATTGTGGAGGCTATCTGTACCTACCCTTGAGGTAGGATCCGTGGTGGATGATCCAGGAGCTACGATATCTGTACCTACCCTTCAGGTAGGATCCGTGGTGGATGATCCAGGAGCTTCACTATCTGTACCTACCCTTCAGGTAGGATCCATGGTGGACGACCTAGGAGTTGCTTCTATTCTTCCAGCTTCTTGTCTTTTTTGTTTTACTTTTGTTCAGTTGTAGCTGTACTTTCGAATGGTTTTTTATTCTAGCACATTTACTTTTCAACACTTCCTTTTTTTAGTGTATTACTTCCGCTTGTACTCTGTGGTGATTTGTTTACTTTTATAAAGGCAATGTCTTCCTAGTTATTGGGATTTACGCCTTTGTTTCTAGTCACCAACCCCTGGACTATGGAAGGCGGGCTCGGGGTAGTCACGACACGGGCCCCGAGGACGGGTCGTGACAAAATGTCATATTCCCTATATACCTATTTTTTTGGTGTATCTAATAACTATTTTATTATTTTATATCATGTATAATTTTATATTCATCAATTTTTAATTTTTAATTATATGATAATTACATTTGGGTCCCCTAATTTAGATTATAACATAGTTGTAAGGGGTTTCGTCTAAATTTACATGTTATTGAGTTTTTTATTATCCACTTAATTGATTTTATATGATTTAGATACTTAACTATGAAAATTTATATCAAGAATTTAATTTATTTTATTATATTCAATGTTAAAATTAATGTTATTACTTTAAGGATCTCATGATTAAAAAGATACACATGTGGTAAGGGGATTTCTTGTCTCACTTTTCTTTATGCGATAATTATTCCTTATTCACCACATGTTTCTTTTGTGTAGTGTATATATTTTCCTATGAAATGTAATACCATGAATATATTTTATTTAAATATTAAATTTATTTTATGTATTTCATTATTTCACATCTCTCATGATTTAAAGTTTACTCAAGTAGTAAGGGTTATTCTCAGATAACTTTTATTTCTCTATGATATATTACATATTCATAACTTATTTTTGTTTTGTGGTGTATATATTACCAATAAAATTATTATGATTTTATTATAAATATTTTTATGTGGTTTTAAATATAAATTTTAGGATCCTATTTTCAAGGGATTTACAGTTTCAATGTTACCAATTCTATAATGGATTTTTGTCAAAGTATTTTTTTGAGTTGTTTGTTATGATATACACATATTTTTATGACTTCTATATACATCCCATTTGACATGTTTTATAATTAATATCATTATTATAATTATATTTTAAGTTTAATTTAATATTAATCTTCCATGAGGATAATAATTCAAAATTTTAATCATTGTTTGAGTCACTTTGGAATGTTTAAATATTATTTTCCTTAGGATTGTTTCAAATGATCCTTTAAGGGAATTTTCATTGATAAAAATAAAAATTACTTGTTATTTAATTATCATCCTATAAGGATATTTAGAATTTATTCCATCCACATTTTTTATTTGGATCGATTATGACTGTATTAGAGTGATTGTAAAGACCTCGTTCATTTTTAACAGGTAAACTATGTTTAAAATAGATTATTTTGGAACCAATTTATTTTCCATGGGGTAATATTGTTATGAAGATATTGTTTTGTAGACCTTTTATTTTCCATGGGATATCCATATTTCAAAGATATTTTTAAGGAACCCATTTCTTTTCAATGATTTAATCATTTCTAAGAGATTAACATGATACCCATTTATTTCCCTTAGGTCAAGGTTTTTATATAAGAAATATTGATTTCATTTATGAGTATTATTCATGATGGGGTTTATGGATATCTTAAATGATGAGTAATTATAGATAGTTCACATTGATCTAAATATATCATACAGGACGTGGTGGTTGAGATAGTTCTCGGTGATCCTGTTACATCTTATGCAATGGGTAGTCCTAGATTGCATTGTGTGATCCCGTTACATCATATACGATGAAGTGGACCATATAGTATTGGGTGCACCCATTATATCTCTACAATTAATTAGGTAATGATAATATTTAATTTTGGATATATAGTCATTCTAATTAAAATGGATTTTAATTGTTTTTGAAAGGGTTTTATTAATGTAATTCTCCACGATAACCAAAATAGATTGAATTTATTATGATGAGATTTTAATGTTTCTAATGATTGATATTGATATCACATTCCTCGTTATTATAGATTTTTAAGACTTTTATTTTCCATGATTACATATTTGATGATCTAGGAAATGGTGGGTTTCATTGCTTTTAATATTTTCTTATGCACATTCATTATATCATCATACCCTTAAGAATCATTAAGTCCATTGATGAAATTCAATTGTTAATTCTTATGATTAAACTTAATAAGAAATTGAGCTCTCCCTTATTATAACTCAAACACACCATTTAATAAATAACTACATTGAAATAATTATTTCTATATAATATTTTTCTAGGATTATACTGATTATCTAATGGGAAATAAAAAACAAGCTTCAATGGAAGAACTATTAATTTTATGATTGGTCAGATGTTAATGATAGAGTTTTCCCACATTCTATAAACACTAAAGATTAAAGGTAATACCTAATATAAGTGATAAATTTTTTTATTTTTATGTAGTATTTATTTTATGGAAAACATTTGGGTAATATATTATTGACATCATAGCCGGGAATGTAAAGTTACAGATTTTAGTACATGATCTGGGAGTTCAGAACATGGGTTTTTAATGACGGTATCAAATGTTAGATTATATAATTTTTGATATTATGTTGTTATCATGTGAGGTTATATTAAGATTTATTTATTCCAATATAGTTTTTTCTTGAGTTCAATGTCTCAGACACCTAATTTATGAGATTTATGTAGTACTTTTTTTGATGTAATTAGTGGAACCTTAAGAGACACATAATTTGGGTTGATGTATATATATAATTTCAGTTCAATGTGGAATACTCTTAAAAATTTTGTGAAATAAGGTTTTAGGTATTTATAACCATTATTTTTTATATGGTCTAAGATATTTGGGTAAATATGGAAACAAGAATATTAAGGTATAGATAACTACTTGACTAAAAAGTGATTTTCTGACCAACTGATCAGCATCTTTTGGGGTTGATATCTGGAGGGTATATGATAATCTTTATTGTTATAAAACACTTCAATTTTGAAGATATTTATTTTATTTTGGATATAGGGTTATGGAATGATTTATTTTAAGGCTTGGGTATTTGTATTTATTTTATAATATTAATTTAACAAATTAATGTTTATCCATTTTGGGAATTATGTAACCAAATGAAAATAATTTACTTTGGGTTATTGTTTAACAAAAGAAGGAGTAAATTTTTATTGATTTTATGGTATTGTGGATTTCAAAATATTGCATTAGTTCTTCAGGTGTAAATAATTCATCTTGAACAATTATTATCTAGAGAAAACAATGTGTTTGTGGTTAATTGAACAAATTCACTTATCATGTAAGTATATTTCAATATGTTTTTTGTCTATATTGTGATGGAAATTATTCAAATTTAGGAAAATGATCCTAAAATACTATTTTATTTTATTAAAATATATTTGGATGATATCAATGAACTTTTATATAACTATTGGTTTTGTGGTTTTGTTTTCATAATCTTCCTCTTCACCATGTTCCATGTCACTCATTATTAGTCCCTAGGAATATGTTTTTCCTACCAAATAAATCTTTTACTTTCCCACCAATGTTCTACCTCTGAGAATAACTAGTCATGTGTAACATCCAATGGCCCTTATTTTTTTTCTAATGTCCCATTATAATAGTTTATTTTGTTAATCCTTATCACTATGTGGGTTTCAGTAAATATAATCTATAAATTTTAATCATTTGATAACGAAGATTAATTTCAAGAATGAATTAATTTTAGAAGGGGTGTAGAATGTAACATCCTAATATTTTAATAAATATCTTATTAAAAACTAATTTTAAAAATTTTATATATTGAGTTAAATGAAATTCAGTATTTATATTTATTTATGTTAAACATGATGTTTTTCCTACGATGCATGTAACATCAGGATTCCTCTTTTATTTGTGTTACACACAAGTCCATGTTTTATAGAATAAGAATATAGTATTAATATAATGATAGTTATCACTAAGCCATTAAAATTATGGGAATGAATATTATTAACTATAATATGAATATATGGTTTCAAAATGTTTATATAATGAAATATTTGGTTACTAATTAATTCCAAATTAATATAAAATCTAATTGAATTTAAAGTGTGAGTTTTTATTTAGAACTATTGTTTTCCCACCAAGATGTTTTATATTAATATATAAAATTAATCATTATTGTTTTATGATATTAAATAAATTTATATCATATAAATTTAATTAAATTAATTTACACTAATGAAATATGTTTTATAGAAAAAAATCAGAATAAATCCATTTTTAATCATAAAAATCTGTATTTTTCTATATTCAGTTTTACCAACATAGAATGGTTGAATTTATTCATAACTAAATTTTGACACATTTATAAATTATATTTCAAAAAATAAACTTCATTTTTTGTTAGATAATTCTAAATTTTTTTGATATTAATTTTTTCTAGTCATCGAAGAACTACCATATTTTGATAAATAGTGAATGGATGCAGGAATTTAATTGAAAAAATCATTTTTTACTATTTTATTTTTATTGGGAAATTATATTTTTAAATTTATTTTACTATATGATTATTTATGTTATAAATCAAAAAATACAATTTATTTCATTCAAATTTATTTTGCTTTTAAATTTTATATAAATATATTTCCAACAATTCATCTTTTCTCTAAAAAAATATGTTCTATCACCCTTCATTGGGATTTACATTAAATTAATTTCTACCATATAATGGATGTGAATTTGGAAAAATGGATTCGATATATATATATTGATCATAAATTATAATTTCTATTATGTAAATTTTTTTACAAAATTTATTAGTGAATGTAAATAAAATTAATTACAGCGATTAAGGTAAAAATGAGTCTACATAGTGGTTAAACATTAACATTAAGGGGAAAATAACCTAAAAACATGTACCAAACTATATTTATGGAAATATTTCAACAAAATCCCCACATTTATAATTTCTTTTACTTATTTTAACTATATTATATATTGGATACCTCACAGTATTTTTTTTATTTTTATAATTATAAAAATCCCACTCCCCCTCCACAATAAAAAGGCACAGACCCTCTCCACTTGTTCATACCAATCATGAAATTAAAACATCTAATACATGGCCACATAATATCGAAAAATCCATAATCTCATTATAATATTTTCAATTTGGAAATAAATAAACAAAACGATAGCCTTTAGTTTAAACCAAATGGAGTTACTTGAAGAAGAAGAAACATTAATCAACAATATGTTTTTTTATTTCTTCATAACCCCATTAAATTATTATTATTTCATTATTATATAATAAAATATGTTTATGAAATATAATGAGATGTTTCTATCTTATGTTTTAAGCATATAACTGCACACAATTCCATCAAATGGGAAATGAAATCACCTTTAATGTGTGTGAGAAACTACCACCTCACAAAACAATGTCATTATTTTTTCCTTTAACACTTCCTATGATTGGAAAATATAATGTACATAATATTTTTATATAATATATATGATATTTATAATTTTTTAACATTGATTTAATTATTATATAACACATACCGTCATGCTTTCTATTTTTTGAATACAATATCATAATTTGTAGACACCTAGACTACCGCCTCTTGAAAGTGATGTGATATGTTAATACATAAAATTGAATGTTTTAATGATTATTTTAATAAAAATATATTATATTAATAATGTATTTATGAAAATAATTAAACATATATCTATATATAAATATAATATATCATCTTTTTCATTCAATTCCACACACTGAAAAAGTGATAATGTTTTTCGAGGATGTGTGGACTACCACATCCTCAAAGCGATGTGATTCTTCCGTTTTCATCACAATGTAACAAAAATGATATATATATATATATAATAATATATAAATTTTATAATTATTTTGTCTATAATTGTCATTATTTAATGATAATTTCTTATTACCTTCTTTTGATAATGATAACTAAAAAATGGGAACCTTACCCAAGTGTACATACAACCTACCATCTATATGATCATAATAATAGTTCATTCTTCATAAATATCCTTACTATATGATTTTTAAAGTACATTTGATGTAGAAATATTATTTTTATTTCATTATAATTTTTATAACGATGATTATATAATGACCACAATCCATTATCGACCTATCAATGTCATTTTTATCACATAAGATGAATATGGTCAAAACATTAGACTTATGAAAATTTGATTAATTAATTGTATATAAATTTTTTATATTAAGATAAATATAAAAATAAATATATAATAGGTTATGAAGGACGCAAATGATTCATATATGTTTATTTCCTCAGTGATATAGAGGAAAATCTTGCCATATTAAATTAATGTTAAGGGATTTTTAAGTCAATTTCCTTTCATTGGGTTAAAGTTTTATTTTATCGGAAATATTTTTTCATCTAAATGCTTGAAATGCATTATTATTGTATTATGATATATTTATAAGTTTATGTTTTTGGATTTAAATTATTCATACATAATTATTTCGTTTGTTAATTCTCACTATAATAATAAAATCATCGTAAGGGATTTTCATCTCATTTTTTTACAACTTTGAGAAAAATATCATATTAAACACTTAAATATTTTGTTTATTGTATATAAGGAATTTTTTGATATATTATATCATGAATTATTTTATATCTATTTTATGTATGTGTTTCTTTTATTTATTATTATTTTTCAGGATTCTAATTCAGATGTTACTATAATTATAAGGGATTTTCTCCTAACTTTTTTTGATCTGGGAGAAAAATATAATTCTAGCCATATAATTATTTTTTCTAGTAAGTATACTTAACCTTTTCATATATTATATTATGAATTATTTTATATACATCAAATTTAAATGTTTCATTTGATTATTATTACTTTAGGGTCTTTCGATTTAGATTTTACCACAATTATAAGGGGTTTTATCTCAATTTACATTATACTAGGACTTATTTGTTATTATTCACATATGTAATTTTATATAGATTATATAACTGTATATGAAATATTATGAAATTAATGTAATTTATTTAATTACATTTAATGATTAAATTTATGTTATTTTTTCACAAATCTCTTGATTGAAAATTAACTAATGTAGGTCAGAGATTTTTTATCTCACTTGTATTTCTATAGGACTTATTCCTTTTTAAAATTAATTTTTTTTATATGGGGTATATACATATATTTGAAAATATATCTCTTCAATTTAATTTATTTATATTTATTCAATGTTAAAATCTATTTTATTATTTTATGGGGATCAATATTCCAATGTTACTCATGTAGTATGCATTTTTTTCAGACCACTTTTATATATTTGTTGTATATTCCATATTCAATTTTTTTGTGGTTGAGTGGTTTACATACTAAACCTAAAGGTATTTTATGTTTATTATCATTATATTTATAGAGTTTTACAAATCGATTTTCAAATCTCTAATTTTTGGGGTTTACAATTTCAACGTTACCAAAGCAGTAATGAATTTTTGACATAATTTTATTTCATTGAGATGTTTTTAATGTATCTCACCTATATAAATTTATGATGTGTATATAATTTTCTAATTAAATTTTATATTATAAATATCTATATTATAATTATATTCTAAATTTCATTTAATTTTATTCCTTCATTTTCCTTAAAATTCGAATGTTTCAAAAAAGTTTGAGACACATTGGAATGCTTAATGATTATTTCCATCAAGAATTTTTCTACTACTATTTTTAGATAATTTCTATTAATTTATGTAAAAAACAAATATTTATTGTTTTCCTACAATATAAATATTTCATATTTATACCATAACAATTCTTCCACATTATGGATTATGATTGTTTCAATGAGATTATAATGAACCCATTCATTTACCATAGGCTTACCATGTTCCAAATATAATTTTATGGAACCCTTTTATTTTTCAGGGGTTAATCATGTTTCCATAATATTGTTTGGGAACCTTGTTATTTTCCTTGTGATAATAGTTTTTAAAATTGATTTTTATGGAACGAGATTCTTTTACAATGATTAATCATGTTTCAACGTTATTGGAATGATTCCCATTTATTTCCTATAGTTTTATCAAGATGTAAAATGAATATTGATTGTTTTTTGATTTTTATTCTAGTTTTGGTTCCTCTACATCTCACATGATGAGGTGCTTCAGATTGCATTGGGTGACCCTATTATAACTACCCAATGTGGTGACCCAGATAACGTTGGGTGTGCCTATTACATCTTCTATGATGGGGGACTAGATAGAATCCAGTGAGCCAATTAAATATTACATGATACTATGACCCATATGACATTGGTTGAGCCTGTTTTGTATCTACAATGCATTTTTAAATGCTAATATTTAAAATTTTCCATATTATAATTATAATTAAAATGGTATTAGACGAGTTCTATAAAATATATTCTTCTGGTTAAGAAATATATTTTTAATTCCTTGTTTCTAGTTTATAATGTTTCTAATGATCGATATTGATATCCCTTGGATTTTGATTATTAGTTTTGATTACTCATTCCATTTCCAATTTTTTTTGATTATCTAGGTATTTATTGGTTTTATTTTTTTATAATTCACTCATGAAATTTAATTATTTAGTCATACACTTATGCACTCTTATGCTCATTTATGATATTCAATTGTTAAAGATTATGTTTACCCTTACTGAGTATCTAATATCAATATTATTTTATTTCTTTTTCCTGAGGATATAAATAAAGAGATTGAACAATTTATGTCTATAGAATATTTATCAAGGAAAATGTTCATTGCTGAATGTATAATAAAAAAATATAAAATAAATGAGACAAATTTTCATTATATGAGTTTTAATTTTTTTACATAGGGGTTTTTCCAAATTCTATGAATCAATAATCCTAAAAGGTCCTCCTAAATATAAGGGATAATGGTTTCCCTTTTGATGTTTAATGTTTTTGATAGAAAAAATATGGGTAACAATTATCAAAATCAAGGCTAATAATGTAAATTTATGGGTTTAAGAAAAAGATATGGGAGTGTGGGTCCTTGGATTTTTATATAAGAAGTGTATTTTTCAAAAAAAAATATTTTTGATTGGTTTTTTGGTCTAATCGTAAATTAAATTCACAAAATTATATGTTTTTAATTTTAAAAACATGATTCAATATTTTTATTAATTGGACCGAAATATTATAAATAGGTCCATTTTTATGGTCAATATGATTAACACCATAAATAATTTTTGTTACTATGGTAAAGAGTAAATATGGTAATCAAAAACATCTAAATGATAAGGACTAAACAAAGACCCTAAAACTTGTATTAATTTCATTTATGTGCATATCTCAACTATAATCATCCCAAGTTCTTATATATTGCGATTTATTTCAAATATTATCTGATTTTAACAATTATAATATTTTATGTAATGTAAAAAAATTACCATTATTATTTTAAATAACTAAACTATTATTATATGTGATTAAATATAATATATGATTTGTTATAAATATTTATTTTAAATATAAATGATTTATATTCAACATTGCAATATATTTTTAAAATTTTTGGAATAAATAATTAACTTAAATAAATTTACAACACTAATGCACTAATAATTCAAGTAATGGGAAAAATAAAATAAATGATATTAACAATTTTAATGGTGGTATAATTTGATTTAATTAATGTGAAACATTATTTTATAGGAAAAAAATGAAATATTACAGAGTTTTTGATTGATTTTATTTGAATTCAGTTGTTTTCATGTGGCTTTTAAATTTCTAAGTAAATGAATAGTTTTAAAAGTGACATTAAATATATTTTAAAATAAATAATATTTTACTAAATTATTTGAAATCTATATAAATCATATATTATGTTAAATTAATGGTATCTGGTAAATAAAATCATCCGTGACCCATTTATCTATCTTTTGGTATTTAATTAGAAAATTACTAATCATTAAATGGTAGGAAACTCAAATATTATTATAATTGTTAAAAGGGTTAATAAAAGGTTAAAAACAATATGTTTACCAATTTTATATAAACATGTCCAAAAAGACTATTAAATTTGGGAATCTAGAGTAATATTGTAATTATATTGTGATATTATTAATTTCTATAGTTTTGACATCAAAAGTAATTTAGATTAAATTAGTTTTTTAATAAATTACAAGGGTTCCCCAACCCTATATTATAAAATGGAATGATTTCTTCACATTCTATGAAATTTGGAAGAATTGTTTTAATACCTTCCAAAAATACTTTCTTGGAACCCTTTACCATATTTCAGAGGCCTTAGTTGGAGAATAATATCAATATATGATGTCTTAAAATATTAATCAATTGAGAGATTCCAGAGAAGATAATAATTTTTAAATTCTTGTTTTCCTTTTATTTCAACTACAACTTCACAGAAATTTTATTAAATGACGGTAAAATAATAACATTTGTATTCTATATATACTAATGTTTCAATATATTTATTTAATAATATATTTCCATCTCAAACACACATGTGTTTTCAACAGAATTCATTGTTTTTATTTACAACGAACAACCTACTTACATACCAATGTAATTTATTTCCATAACCAACAATAAAAAATGTGTATAATGTTTTGATTAAGGATTATATATGATATTCATAAAATATTTATCATTATTAAAATATAAATTTTCATTTAATTTCATAACAGTTATTTCATTGAGAAATGATAATGTTGTTTGTGCATATGTGTGGTACATCACCGCCAAAAAGAGATGCGATACATTTTTCATCACCAAATCACATTGAAAATATATATGTATAGTTAATGAAATATATATAATATATATAATATTTTTATAACTATGGAAAGATAAATTGACACTTACCTTATTTTCATAATGACCATTGAAAAATAAAAATGTTACTCATTCTTTTGTAACACCTACCATCCCCATGACTATAACGTAGTTAATTATTCATAAACATCATTCATGTCTGGTTTTCAAATTAAATTAAATTTATATAAATGATAATTTTCCATTATTATTATTCTACATATAAAATTTAATATTGACCTCCTTGACTATATTCAACATATTTACGGGATTTTATACATATAATCAAAATATCATTAAAGTAGCTAATGGAAAATAAAATAATAATGTAATTGTTATAACATGGTAACATGTTAGATAAATGATTAATAAAATTAAAAAGGGTTATAAAAAATTAAATAATAAACATAAGTTTATTGTTGTAAAATAAAAAAAATCCTGATTATTTAGACTCATTGTATACTGTGACCCTCTCTTTTATTACATTAAAATTACATACATTTTATAGAATACTTAAAACAACATAGAAAAAAATTCACAAAGTCTGTACTAGTATAGTGCCTTCAGAAACAAGAAAATATGAACATTGGTACATAAATGATCTACACCATCTCTCACTAGGTTCTTCTTGACTGGAATTCTTCTTATACACATTAAACATTATACATATCTTCCTAACCTGGATGAAGGAAATATAAAAGGGTGAAAATATCGGAAGCTCCATTAGGGTTAAAAAAGTGATACATAAGAAAAAAGTGTGGCATAATGGTATTATAACGTGATAATGAAAATAGAATATTATACTATGCATATTTATGATCATAAAAAGGAATCATAAAATAAATCATGGATGTTAATAAGACAGAAATAATAATAAAATAAATAGAAAAATCCATGAAATAATAACATAAGAATAGACCATGGATTTTTGGTAGACATATTATTATATATAATTATTTCCATAGTAATCATGGAATTTAGTTTGAGACCATCATAGTGGATAAAATACTTTACTTAACTAGGATCACAGCCCGTTCTAACCATGTGTCACTGAAACGAGTACATTTTTCATTCTATCCCTGTATTACTAAGTTGATTTCACTTTTCATTACATCTATTCCTATCTCAAGAGATATAAATATTTACCAATTTAATTGAATGGATATATATTTTCCACTCATCTTATAATGAAATCATTTATACAAGTCCCATAAAATCATAAATTATCATATCATAATCCATGAAATGAAATTGGTATTATAAAAATGTAATCATATCATAACATTTGTAAAAATAATGGTTTCATAATCATTTCGTCATTAACCAGACTGGTGAAATAAAGCATATTTCAAAAGATAATAACCTCAAAATAGGAAACTAGTTTCATAAATATCATGACATAGAAAAATAATCCATCTAGAGAAATAATATGAATTCCAACATTGAATAATTCACTCATAATGAAATGAGTAATACCAAAGTATTTTATCATAGTTGAGATATAATTTTTAAAAAACGTCTAGAAACATTTCTTGAAGAAAATATCTTTTCATATTTGAAAAAAAAAATTATAAACCATAAAAAATTTTTATAATGATTTTATTTGAAAATAGATTTGAAAATATTTAAAGGAATTATTGAAATCAATAAAATATTTTAAAAATACTTTTTCCTAGAAATTTTTTCTTCAATGATCATTTGAAATTAATATTTAAAACTTTTGTGAAATCATTTTCATGGATATAATAATTAATTTTAACAGAAGAGAGAAATACATTTATAATTTCATAAAATATATTCAAAATTATTTTAAGTTACAATTAGTGTAAAATGGTACCAATAAAGGTATATATATTCTATTAATTTAGGATAATAAAACACATGAGTTTTCTTGACTGATTTATTATAATATTTCATCAAATAAGTATAATCATTAACAATTTTGAAAAGTGATGTGATTGGTTCAATAAAATCATACAACTAGGTTACATGGGATCATACACTCTATGTAGTAAAAGGAAATTAAATGAAAATTAAAATATAATGAAAATAATTATATTCCGGATATAACAAGGAAAAAGTAATTATATACAGCTAGAAAAATAGTTTGAGCATATAAAAAACACGAGTCTAAAACAAGGAAAATTGAGACAAAACTATTTTATCGATTGGGTATCTTTTGAAACTTCATTCCCATGAAATAAAGTTCATAAATTGATATTTAAATTCCAATAAATTTCATTATAAGAAATATTTAATACATCTATTGGAAATATACACAATAAAACAAAAGGAATGTGTGGTGAATAAATCATGTAACACAATGATATAAAAAGGAGTGATGGAATCCCCTTTCCTTATATAATGACTATCTTCATAATCAATCAAGAGTCATGTATAATAAATGAATTCTTATTAAAATTATTTTATAGAATAATATTTTTATATACAATACCATATATGGTTTTATTATGACTATATATTACTCACCAATTAACAATCATCAGATGTGTTTTTACATCGGCTAATAATCACATTGTTCTTCAAATTTATCTTAATTTCTTAAATATTTCGTCATTATTAATTTATCAGGATTTAATGAGCTTAAAAAATAATATAATTATAATGTATATTTAGTATATTTTTATTTTAATAATCTATATAATATATTTGTATGAAATAAAATACATTGTTCTGGGAGACTCTAAGTTGTATGTATGCATAGATGATGTTTCTATTTTTGTTATATTATTGAAAGAATAAAGGATAATGAAAAATGTGTATATATATACATATGATTATATATTATTATTAAATTATAATTATTAACACATATATATCATTCATTTTCACTGAACCCATCAATAATACATTCCATTTAGTGTCTGAACAAATCACATCCCTTTGAGGGGGTGATAGTCCACATATCCTAAAAAGAAATTATCATATTTAGACGAAATGTAATGTAAATATTCATATGTTTTTAATTGTAAAAGATATAGTTAAATATATAATAAATATAATATATATCATATATAAAAATATTTTCCATCATAATTTCCATCATGATAGGTTGTAAAGGATAAATGAACCATAATCGTTTCGTGGGACTGTAGTTTTCTGTACACATAATTAGTATGATCGTTAATCAGTTGATGGAGGTGTGTATAATAGTTTGTATAAAACATTACATAAAAACATTATAATATATTTAGTATACTTTTTTATACATTAATGGAATAAATAAAGTGGATGAGGTGGAGAAAAAAATAAATGAATGGAGCTTGAGAAAAGACACTACCTCTTAATGGGGTAACTATTTTTTGTTTGTCGTAAATGGATTCATTGGAAGCATTTATTCCAAAACATTCTATCCTGGTGGAAGGGAGGGAATTTTTTAAGTGCATTAGAAATATATTTTCTGATTCTATGTTTTCTGATAGGTGTATATATGTGGAGGATATGAGGCATTTTTTATAGTGGAGGAGGAGTGGAAGTCTTGTAATATTTTGAAAAAGAAATTCCATACATTTTTTTAAAAATTTCTTGTGGAAACAATACAGGAAAATTTTTATAAAATAGAGTATAGGATCTTAATATATCCATTCAATGTATCTTGGACAAATTTCTAGGTTGTTATTAGTCTTAAATTTAAGTATTATCCCACAGTTTAGATAAATTTTACCATAATAGATGTAATTAATTACAATTTCATTCATAAATTAGATTGGTCAAAAAATATGTTGACCTTATTATAGATTATAAATTATTTGGATTCAAAATATGGAATCCTTGTTTCTAAATTAAAATAACATAAATGTAATTATGTATTTTACAATCCCTCAGTTGGGTCAGCAATGTAGGTTTTTAAAGGTAAAACATTTACAATTTTGCAATGTTTTTATAACCATTTTCAAAGTAAAAATGATCTCAATAGCCTTTATTTTATTAATTGATAAAAATATGATCAAATTAAACTTTTAAACAAAATTTAAATATAATTTAGTCTGATAAATAAATTATAGGAAATGAAATTATTGAATTAAAATCCAGAATTTTTCACTATTGATAAAAAAATGAAATTACACATAAAAATCCCAAAAATAACCCCTAAGATAATTTAAAAATTATAAATTAATAAATTAATTTTTTTTTTCAAATTCAATTTCTAAATGTTTCAAAAATTACTGTTCTGGTTTTCCCATAGGGACATTAAAATTAGTTTATTTGCGAACATTATATTTTTTCACGTATAAGGGCATTATAAAAAATTATATATTTCAATATAAATATGTTTTATTTATATAAAATAATGATAAAAAATATTATAAAATTATCTAATAATATTCATATAATTACATTTTAGGTTATGGTTATAATTATATAATTTATATAATTATAATTATAAAATGATGTTTTTCAGAAACATTGGTGTTTCATGTAACTTACTCCAAGTCAGTGTTTCATGTTACATACTCCAAGTTGATGTTATATATAACATATTCCATGTCAATGATATTTGTAACAAACTCCCATTTAGTACCATTTGAATGGAATGTTTTACATAATTTATTCTAGAAAAAAGTTCCAAAAAACGTTTTAGTGTTACAAGGTAGGATACATTAATTTTTTAGAACATATATTAATGTTTCTATGAAAAGTATATTTTCCTTCCATATTAATGTTTTTAAAATTAATATTATGGATAATATTTAATGTAAATAAATTATTTAGAAATTTCATTTCATACATTATTTTACATTTTGTACATTTTTTTCAAATGGAATGTTTTTTAAAATGTTTTCAAAATCTGTACAAAAGAAAAAAGTAATTTTCTATTTTGATGTATATAGGGATAATGGAATTTACCACTACCGTAAATGAAATTTTATATATTTATTCTTTTAGTATATTTCATTTTTTATTCAATGAAAAATCATCTTTCCATATTATTTTAGGAATTATAGTTTTGATTAATGGATTTTAATTGAATTGGATATATCTATATATTAGTTTTTTGTTATATGTTAAAAGAACATATTTATGATTCAATACATTATCTATTATTTTAAGGTTCATGGGAATTTTTAATTTGGGAGGGTGTTTTTTATTACCTTTGGGTGGGTGAGACCATTATATCTCTTAAATGTATTGGGCAATGGTAATGAATTCACTAGTTTGGTTTCTCCTATGAAAATATGGGAATGTACTACGATGGTTATTCCAAAAATGGGAGTTAGTTTAAATATTAGGTTTCTCCTAAGATACTATTTGAATATACAATTATGGGTATTCCAAGTATAACATTGGTGGTAATATCAAGTGTAACTGTGATGGTTACACAATGTATAATCATGATTCTTAATTTATGTGTAATAGTTATGGTTACTCAAGATAAAAAAGTAAAATAAAAATGATTTCCATGTATCATACATGTTTTTAACATTTCTTAATATGGATTTTATTATTTACTTTAAATGAAAACTATGTTTTTTATGTGAAAAGATTTTATTTCATTACATCGAAGAATAATTTAATGCACGTATGTATTTAAGGTTTTATCATCATTTTCACTAGAATAATAGGTTTATTTAATTTTATATTCATTTCTGATATTTTTTTGTTCCCATTACACATTTTAAAATGTTTTATAGGGTTTATGCATGGGGAGAAGAATAACTCAAGTTGAATTTAGTAGAATATTTTTCATGAGAAGAAATATTGTTTATGTCAAAATATATTATTGGGAAAATGGATTCTAAATAGAACTGTAAAACATATGATATATTTGGTTTTCAGATTATATTTATTTCATATGAATCTAAAACTATAATCCAAAACTATCTTTGGTATTTAAGTAATTTAATTATAGTATAAAGACAACAGATTTTTAAAATTTTAATGATGGGTCCTTATAATTGTTTCTAAGAACTAATTTGCTATCTATAGAGGTTATGATAATTTTAATACAATAACATTAAAATAATTTATTTAATTGTCAGGTTGAGATGATATAGAATTTTATTAATACTATGTTTCATTATCTATAATATTTTTATTTATAATTATTTTCTATAGGGGAGATTGAGAAGATGGAGTAGGAACGAACTAAGGGGACTATGTCTTTTTAAATCAACAAACAAGAATTGTTATGATTAAAATTGGGAAGTTTGTAATAATGCATGATTTTCTAACATAGTCTATAAATAATACTTGTATAAATTTAGGAGAGAAAATAGATTGATAATAGAAGAACATGACATTACTGGGCCATTTTATAAGGCAACATCCTCCAAAATTCATTGGATCATGTTCTTAGTTGTAGCTAATGTATGGATTCAATCCCAAAAATTGTTATTTATTGTCATGGATATTTGTATTTTCATGAGGAAATTCTTCTTATTTACCTATTTTGAGGTCAAACTGATCAATGAGGGTAAATGGTCAATCATACCATGGATAGAGATGAAATTTATACCATATAATGGGGTGACATTAAGAACATTTTCTATGAGAAATATTTTCATAGGGTTGGTTGACAT
This sequence comes from Viscum album, assembly GCA_963277665.1. Taxonomy (NCBI): domain Eukaryota; kingdom Viridiplantae; phylum Streptophyta; class Magnoliopsida; order Santalales; family Viscaceae; genus Viscum; species Viscum album. The sequence goes on from OY728123.1 coordinate 838,696,962, forward strand.
TGGATGGGAAAAAATATATGGAGGTGAAAAAAATGAGAAATATTCAGTGTCCATGTACATAGTAAACTTACCATGATTATAATGGTATGTACCTTGTTTTATCTATGGCATTGATATAAAAATACTTCAATTTTACTCAGGATTGATGATAAGATATTGAAGGGTATTAGACTATAACACACTGTCCCTAGTTACCCAAAGTTGGTGCATTATTACAAAACATTGGCATGATACATGGAATCATGTCCCGGAAGACCAATCAGTTTATTAGACATGAAAGTACTAGATACAGTCGTATGTTTTACATTACATCATTAAATTGAAACATCAACAACATTTTATACCCTTTTCAAACACACTTATATCCTTAGACTATACATGAAGGCCAATGATAAAATACTTCTCCACATCTTATGAAAAATAGAATATAGAAATGGGTGAGATCAGATGCTCGGTTAGGATAACAATACAGTGGAAACATTCATAAATAAGAATAAACATATAAGGCAAAGTATAAGACTAAAAAATCCTTTTCAACATAAAATTTAGCATAATATGAGAAATATAAAATCAAATAATGAGATTTACTTATTAACATTTTTATTTTACTGGTTGAATAATCACATTCAATATTAATAACCACTTTCATATTGATGGAATGAATAATGCCAGACTTCAAAACCACATAATCAAGGCCTTGTTCCATGACTACAAATAATATTTTGTCAAGGCCTTGTGTGAAGACACTAGTTTGTCTCGTAAGACCTAACGATGCATCGAGGAACAATAGAAGCCTCTACCCAACACTTACTATATCCAATGTATTCCTCATATGAAAAGGTTGAAACATAATCTAAACATTCATATTAAAACTAGCATACGAAATGTCAATATTTTATCCACAAACAATGAATGGCATAAAAACAGTACATCCATAGTCAATAATAACTCATTTAATAAAATATGGACGCTTTAATTATAATAAATCAACCTTAATCTAGAAGAATGATGGATATTTACATAGATTCAAATAGTAAGTGTTGGGTAGAGGCTTCTATTGTTCCTCGATGCATCGTTAGGTCTTACGAGACAAACTAGTGTCTTCACACAAGGCCTTGACAAAATATTATTTGTAGTCATGGAACAAGGCCTTGATTATGTGGTTTTGAAGTCTGGCATTATTCATTCCATCAATATGAAAGTGGTTATTAATATTGAATGTGATTATTCAACCAGTAAAATAAAAATGTTAATAAGTAAATATCAAGTTATTTGGCACATAACAACAAATATTTATAATATCATGAGAATAAATTGATTGATGGTATACTACATCAAAGTACAGTATATACACCAAACAAAAGTGATTTGGCACATAACAACAAAGAAGACTCAATGAAATGTATGCTGAGATAAAGTCACTTTTAAAGACTGTATCCTTAGGTAAAGGATAAATAAAAGACATAATTATGTGTGAAAAATATATATACACTAAATAGGATTGTATATTCAGTGTAAATCAGACAGAGGACATTCACACATATTCTTGTAAAAACAGCACCAATGAATTGGATGTTTAACTCAATGAATGGAGATTGAGTTAAAATTACTCTTATCAAGTGCATATCGATGACCAGAGAATTTTTCAATGGAGTTATCATGTGTTTCAAAATTATATCAATGTAAAGGGGTGTAAAAATTACTACACAAATAATAAATAGTGATTCCACACATAATCATGGAGTAAAATAATCATGGAATTTTGCATAAAAGCCCAATGAGTGGAAATTGAAATTTGAAATTCCCGGACCGATTTGGTATCATATGAAACATACACCCTATGAAAGAAGTATTATAAAATGAAGATGTAAATACCTATAAATTAATTTATATTACACAAATAATACAATCATGGGTAGTACATACACCACACAAAGGTAAATAGTGGCAATATAGCATGAATCTTATGGGAATAAGAAGTGAGATGGAAACCCCTTACCATGTTGTAATCAATAGAGACCCCTAAGTAAAATTTAATAACCACCAAATTAATCACAAAATACCATTAATATAATTTTAATGATGATAATATTTATCAAATGGCACTACACAATACACCACATGCAATAAATAAGTGGCGAACAATGGAAATCTCACGGAATTAAAAGTGAGACAAGAAACCCCTTATCATGTTGTAATCAATCAAGTCATATGACCAAAAGTTAAAAACCACCACATTAACTACAAAATAACAGGAATAAAAATAGAATCATGATAATATATATCATGTGTAAGTACACAATACACCACATGCAATAAATTAGTGGTGAACAATGGAAATCTCACAGAATTAAAAGTGTGATAAGAAACCCCTTACCTTGTACATTTCCATGGTTGAGGGTACATTAACTTATTTTATAATAGTTAAATAATTGTTATAAAACTATACAATAACTATAAACATAAATATTATATTATATATGATCCTATAATATTTCTTTGTTAATAATATTTTAGTAGTATCATCATTTCAGGTGTTAACAGATCTGTTTTCCTTTATATAATCGGTTATGTAAGAAATGTTTTTTATGGATTGGATGTATTTTATTCATATCCATAATGATACTAAGTTCATAAACATTATTTATAATCTTAAAATGAAAAGTATTCTTTAATTATTATGATGGGGAATGAATCTCATCACGTTCATGGAGACAATAATTCGTGCGTACACATGAGCAACAATATCATTATATTGATGGTGAAATCGTATGTAATTGGATGTTATATCATATATAAATAATAATTAACATGTTTTATTTATTATTCACATATGTTATACTCATTATTATACCCATCTAATTAATGATGTGTTTGACTAACAGACAACACCACGACGTGGAGATGGTAATCCGTACGTACGTACGTATGGTGACTTTTTCATTTATAGGGTGGATAGAATAATGAACATGGTTGTTCCATTTTTATAATAACATCATAGTGTATAGAATATTCTGGAGTTTTAATTTTATAATGGAAACAACAAAGAATGAGGATGTGAAAGAAGAAAATTACTTGAAAGAGGTGATGAAATATTTACCCCTTCTTTGGGTTCTTCCTTTTGATTCGATCAAAATGGGTCTTTAAGATGGCTTTATGACCAATGAATGTCCACAAAGATGAAGGTAGTAATTTTGGGAGGATATTTGGGTAGGGGTTGTCCCAGACCGAAAGCTTTGGAGGTCTGAAATTAAGAGAAGAGGAAGTGTCCTTTATAAGAGAGGTGAGGGTCACATTAGGAAAAGCATGAAATATTATTTTATAATAAAATAATTTTCAGTTTCTAATGCCTCCAAAATAAATAATTTTAAGTAAAAGGTAAAGATGGGTCGAATATGTCTCAACCAATAGGTTTTATATAGGTTTAGGTCATCATATTGAACTTATCTTCTAAATTAATCACTTAATTAAATAGTTTGGCATTTACCATGTCTCTTTGTATTTTTATATTATATGGTTAATAAACATACTATAACATGCCAAGAGAACCCCAATTGGTTTATTAATAATATATATAACCTTATATTTGTCCATTGGCTGAACCTGATATTTTTTGGAATATTATATCAATTAATAATATAATATTTGTTTTAGAATCTCAATTATATCAATTTTGACACTATTAATTATTTGATATTTTTGAAATCAATAAAAACTTTGTTAATACAAATAAATTTTTTATACTAAACTTTACATGTAATATTAACCTATAAAATTACTGTACTTCATCAGAAGTCTAAATTTACATTTATTTGAATATATATAATATCAATTATATTAATATGTTATTAATATGGTAATTACTACATCATCATTGGGTCATAAATATATTAAATTAATTAAATTCTAAAAATTATAAATAAAATACCATTATGTAGGAAATATTTTTATCTTTATAATGAATATTTATAGTTGAATTTATATTGGGTTTAACCCTATATTAAAGATGGTTTATTTATTAAACATTGAATTTAACTCTTTTAACTATTCTTTAAATAAAGAAATAATAAACTTCCTAATCTAATATATGTGGACTAAAGTGGTTCATATTTTATTCCTAGGGTTTTTTTTGGTCGAATTATACTTTTCCAATAGAATTAGCACATGTCTTAGGGTAATTATGATATCATTTGTCCCCCTAATTGCACTATTTACTTTTAACCGTGCAAAATAAAAGTAAAAAGCTAAAATTCACCCAAAAGTATTTTCATCTTATTGATCCAAATTTTACATACCTATATTAACCATGTCTCTCAAAATTTTGAAATTCAACTCACAAAAGCGGAAAAGTTATGTTTTTTGGAAATTAGAAAATGCTCCAAGGAGGTGGGTAGAAGATGGTAAAAAGATTCAATAAACTTTTATTCATCTAATTTTATTAAAACATGAATTCAATGAATTACATTGAATTTATATACGTATTATATATCAATTTTGAATTAAAAAAATTAAATAAAATAAATAATTATTTAAATAAAAAGTCGGTTTTAAACTATAACACGGTGTTTTTAACTATTCATAAAAATTTGAATGTTTTCAGAAAATACCAAAAAGTTACCCTAAGCTATTTTTAATATTCCAAATTAAAAAAAATCAATTTTATGAAATTTAAAACATATAAGTTTCATTAATTAATTTAATATTAATTCCCATTGTCAAAACCGAAAAGTGTATTCTAAAAAAGTAAAAACTATCAAAAGATTAACATTTGTTTATGGAGAATTTAAATGTCAAAATACTTATAATGACCTAAATTGTATTAAATTATAAAAATATAATCTAATTATACTACAAAAACATTAAAATACAAAATTTAACAATATAAATTATTTTAATTATAAAAGTTGTTTTCAATAAAAATTTATTAATTTTCAGTACTCATCAAAATATGGAAGTTATCATAAAAGTACCAAAAATTTATCCAAAATTAATTTTTATGTCCAGATTCTAAATAATAAATTAATATAATTAAATTTAATATATTAAAGTGTCAAATATTTGTTTTAAAATGGTTTTCTTCACAAAATGGTAGTAAAATTTCTTTTTTTAAAAAAAAATCTTTTTATTTGAAAAAAATGAATTTGTTTTTATATTATGTATAAGAAACACTTAATATGGATTCCAAAATTATATGGATTATATAAAATTAAAAATTCAGTTAATACTATTCATAACCTTTTATTGAATGGCTAGTTTGGTATGTTGTGGTGCAGTCAAACTCGGTGTTGCGTGTAGCAAAAACTATTTAATTTCTTTAAAAAAATAACTTATTACTGAATCATGGGATGTTACATTCTTCCACAATTTTGGAAATTGAATCCTTAAAATTTTAAAATTATGCTTGGAACTTAATTTAAAGTGCCACATCATAAAAAGAGTCAATAAAACAATCACTTTAAAAGAAATAAAGTGAAGTACAATGGTCACCTAAGATAACCCATACTAGGATTCCATGTAGGAAAACATGGATATAGAAGATAAACTAAGTGTCGTGTTCTGATGGAGAGTGATAGAAAACATGATCAGGAGAAACTTAACAACAACAAAAACCAAAAACACGTGATGGGATAAAGGGTGATTATTTTTCCAATAGGAAAAATAAAGGGACAACGTTTTTTGTTTTAAGTACCATTTCATAATGTTTTGAAATTTATTTTTGATATTGAGTAAAAACATAAAGGGATATACTAAATTTTTATGTATAGTTTCATCCTTTAATAAATTTCCACTACTAACTCATCTATTTTTTTTTCAAACGATGTGTTTTTAAGATGACATGGCCACACCTGAAGTGCTAGAGTCAATATCTAGAGAATCACATGATCCAAAATGGATAAAATATATATTTACCTTGTCTTTAGAGATTAACCAAAACTAAAATAGTTATTACAAGATCTTATTATCCCCAAAAAGGATAATCCTTTAGAGAAATAAATACTAATCATAATTACTGAAATTAATCCAACAATTCCTAAAGGTCATTAAATAACATTCAATAAAAAATTGCCCTCAAAATCCATTAATATAATCCAAACTACTATTGAAACTGAAAACATAGAAGAATTTCATTACGTAGTCTTCCACGTTAAATTGTATCTCCAAATAACATCGACTAATCTTAATGTCACATACTTAAAAGTAATTAACCTAATCAAATATTCTTTATGACAGGTTAATAATTTCAATAAAAAAACCCAAATCGAAATAAATCTAAAATAAAAATAGATACAAAAATCCACCATTAACCATCAAATGAAATCCCATATTATTCTATTTTTCTTAGGCATATAGTGTTCCCAACAGAGCAAACATCTTCAAATATAACATTTATCACTTAATCATCAAATCATTTTCTTATACTTAGGATATCCATTTGATAAGACATTAGATCCCAAGTCTACTTATTATTGATCAATAATATTATTTAACTAAAAATAATTAGTCACACTAACCAGGGACTACACATAGTATAGTGGTAGGAGATAAATCCCAATAAAACTCTAGTTGTGGGTTCAATTCCCGCAACTTTGTCGGACACGATGGGTTGACAAATAGTCTTCATGTTATTCTTTTTCAAAAACTATATTTTATAACATTCCCAAAATGAGATAAATTCCTGAAAATAACCACAACATAATTTAACCACAAATGTTATATCATACATTGCATTATCATCCCAAAAATTAATATCCTATAATTGCCTCAAATTCAAGGATCATATAAACCAAAAGAGTTCTTTATAACTATATCATCAAAAAAGTTAGTTATTCCTCAAATAGCATTTTCAAATAACAGACTGCATGGTTACACATATAAAATAATAGTCTTCTGATGTAATCCCATACTTTAAACATTTCTCCATCCATTTATTTCCACATAGGTTGTTCTTTGACATTGTGGTTATCCTATAGAATAGGTCATCTACTCAGGTAATTCCAGGGTCCCTTACATTTACAAAAAATGATTGTAATTGGATTCTTAGGATCCTTTTTATTTTCTTCCATAATACTCTTCGATTTTCCTCGACAATTCTTTACATTATGTCCTTCTTTCCTACACAAAAATTATTTCATTTTTCTATTGATACACTTTCCTAGGTGTCTCCTTCCACATTTCCTACATGTTGGAAATTGATATTTCTTTTCTCCATGGTCTATAATACTAGATATGTTATCATTCAATTACTTCCTCTTCTTTGTTGAGTTTAGGAGTTTTTTAATTACTCATTTCCACCACCATGCCACCTTTTACATCATGTTTAATATTACTCTGACTTATTTGGAATCCAGACATTGACTAACACAAGAAGGCATAATGTAAGTCATAAAATCATTTAAAGAATATCCTAACACCTTATTTCCAATATAAAACACCTTAGGATTAACCAAGGTTATTTATTATCTTCTTATACTAAAATCATAAAAATTGGTTTTTAATGAAAATGTGAATTATCCTAATCATATCCCCCGAGAGTGTCGTAAGAAAGAGTAAAAAAAGGTCTGTTGTTGTGTACTAGGATACCCAGGGTCAATCCCGAAACTCCTTGTCTGATTTTTCACTCCTAGTTACATCTGTGCCAGAGCTGCCTGTACCTGCTCATATCCAGACAGGGTTGTATTACTTGAAAAACACACATAATATTTACATTACAAATTTTTTGGATGTTCTTCTATACTAATCCTCAATGTCTATCTTAGTATAGTATTTTCTAATCTGGGTTTTTTTCTAAATCTATCTTCCAAGGTTTGTACTAAACTTTCCCTGATAACTAATGTAATGCCTCGACCCCAGTTACCCAGAGTTAGTGCTTTATTACATAACATTGGAATGATACATGGAATCATTTCCTGAAAGACCAATCAGTTTAGTATCCTTGGATGTACTAGATACACTCATAAGTTTTACATTACATCATTAAATATAAACATCAACAACATTTCGTCCTCTTTCTATACTAATATCCTTAGCCTATCCATGCAGTTCAACCATAAAATACTTTTCACATACTGGGAAAAATAAAACATATAAATGGGTGAGGTCAGATGCTCAGTAAGGATAACAATATAGTATAATCTTTCATAAATAAGCATAATCATTTAAGGCAATGAATAAGATTAAAAGAAAAGACTTTTAATCTTAAACATAAACATAATATTTAAAAGATAAATTAAAATAATGCCATTTAATTATTAACATGGATATTCTACTAGTCAAATAATCACATGAAATATCAATAACCACTTTCATAATGATGGAATGCATAATGCCAGACTTCATTTCCACATAGTCATGGCCCTGTGCCCTTACTACAAATAAGATTTGGTCAAGGACTTATGCCAATACACTAGTTTGTCTCATGAGACCTGCCGATGCATTGAAGAGCTATAGTAGGTTCCCCCATTACTTACTATGTCCAACGCATTCATCATATGAAAATGTTGAAACATTATCTAAACATTCATATTAAAACTAGCATAGGAAATGTCAATATTTTAACCACACCCCATGAATGGTATAAAAATTGCACATCCACAGACAATCATAACACATTCAATGCAATATGGATGATTGTATTATAATAAATAAACCAAAATCGAGAATAATAAATGATATTTAAATAGAATAAAAAATTTTCAAAACTATTTGAGAGAAATATCCCCCTTTTTCTTGAAAACATTTAATTGTCTCATTATTTTTCACGAAGCTGTTGAAAATATATTTCTGAGTCAAAGTGTCCCATAAAAAATTCAAACTTTTGAAAGGAAAAATCATTTTAAAACATTCATGTCCATATAAATAAATCCTTAAAACCATTTTTAAAACATGGACATTAATGAAAAAGATTTAGAAGAATAAAATTTTAAATCATTTATAATTATATTTTAGTTAGAGTTCCTAACCAAATGAGAGATTCTTGAATACAAATAATTGAGGTAAAAAATTTTTAAAATATCATGATATTAAATGGATTCATGTTATACCCTATCAAAGTACATTATAAACACCAAAAAATGTGAGTTGCACATAACAACAAATAAGACTCAATAGAATTTAAGTTGAGATGAAATCCAATATAAAGACTGTATCCTTTGGTTAAGGATAAATCAATGAAAAAATTATGTGTTTCAAATATAGATACACTCAATATGATTAGATATTCAGTGTAAATAAATCACTGGATATTCAAATATATTATTTTTAAAACAACACCAATGAATTCGATGTTTAAGTCAATAAATGTAAATTGAGTTAAAATTGCTCTTATCAAGTTCATATCGATGACTTGAGAATTTATAAATGGAGTGATTATGTGTATCAAAAGTATATCCATAGAAAGGGGAGTGTAAATTACTACAAAAATAATAAATAGTGATTCATCACATAATCATGGAGTAAAATAATCACTAAATTATGCATAAACCCTAATGAGTGGAAATTGAAATTTGAAATTACCTTACTGATTTGGTAACTTACAAAACATACACCCCATGAAAGAAGTATTATACACTGAACATGTAAATACCCTTGAATTAATGTATATTACACAAAGAATACAATAATGTGTAGTAAATACACCACAAAAAATATAATAGTGGCAATATAGCATGAATCTCATGAGAATAAGAAGTGAGATGAAAACTCCTTACCATGCTGTAATCAATCATGTCATATGACCAAAAGTTAAAAACTACCAAATTAAAAAAATCAATACCATGGATATAAATAGAATATTGATAATATATATGAAATGGAAGTACACAATACGCCACATACAGTAAATAAGTGGAGAACAATGGAAATCTCAATGAGTTAAATGTGAGACAAGAAACACCTTACCATATTGTAATCAATTGAGTCGTATGACTGAAATTTAATTACCACCAAATGATTCACAGAATACCACGAATATAAAGATAATCATGATAACATATATCAAGTGGTAGTAAAAAATTCACCACATGCATCAAATTAGTGGCGATCAATGGAAATCACACGAAATTAAATGTGAGATAAGAAACCCCTTACCTTGTACATTTCATTGATAGAGGGTATGTTAACCTCCTGTATAATAGTTAAATCATTGTTATTAAATTATAAAATAACTACATACATAAATATGATATCATAAATGATACTATAATATTTCATTGTTAAATATATATTAGTAGTATCACCGTTTCAGGTGTTAACTGATCATTTTTCCTTTATATACTCGGTTCTGTAAGCCATGTTTTTTATGGATAGGATTTATTTTATTCATATACAGAATTATATTAAATTCATAAACATTATTTTTAAACATAAAATTAAAATTATTCTTGAATGATTACGATGGGGAATGAATATAATCGCATTTGTGGAGACAGTAATCCACACGTACGCACGAGCGACAATATAATTACATAGATGGTGAAATCTTATGTAATTGGATGGTATAGCATAAATAAAGAATCATTAACATGTTATATTTATTATTTAAATCAGTTATAATCATTATTATACCCATCAAAATGATGAAATGTTTTAATAATAAGCAACACCAGGATGTGGAGACCGAAATCCGTACGTACGCACGTATAGTGACTTTATCATTTATAGGGTGGATAGAATAATGAATATGGTTGTACCATTTTTATAATATTATCAAAGTATATATAAGATAATGGAGTTATAATTTTATAATGGAAACAATAACGAATGAGTAAGTGTAAGAAAAAAAACCTAAAAGGGGTGATGAAATATTTACCTCTTCTTGGGGTTCTTCCTTTTTATTTGATCAAAAGGGATAATTAGGATGGATTTCTGACCAAAGGAAGGCCTCTAGGATAAAGGTAGGAATGTTGGGAGGATATTCGGGTAGGGATTGGCTGAGTTAAATGGATTTGGAGTAATGAAATTAAGATAAGGAAAAGTGCCCTTTTATAAGAGAGGTGAGGGTCACTTTAGGAAAAGCATGAAATATTGTTTTATAATAAAATCATTTTCGGTTTATAATGGCTCCAAAATAAATTATTTAATGGTTAAGGTATGAATGTGTCAAAAAAATCTCATACAATAGGTTTTAAATAGGTTTAGGTCATCATATTAACCTTTTCAATTATATTTAACTCTTAGTTAAATAGTTTGATATTTACCACGTCTCTTTGTATTTTCATATTATACGGTTAATAAACATACTATAACATTCCAAGAGAAAACCATGTGGTTAATTATTAATATATATATTCTTATATATGTTCTTTGGATGAACCTTGTATTTTTAGGAATATTATTTCAATTAATGATATAATATTTTTTTTAATACTCAATTATGTCAATTATGACACTATTTAGTATTTCATGTTTTTCAAAGCCATAAACGATTTATTACTTCGAATAAAATTTACCCAACTAACTTTTACATGCCATATTGACCTAAAAAATTTGTGTAATTCATTAGATGCCTATATTTAAATTTATTTGGATATTTATATTATCAATTATTTTAATATTTCATTAATAATTTAACCACGACATCATCATTGTGTCATAAATAAATTAAATTATTAATTGTATAAAAATTATAAATAAAATACAAATTTTTAGTAAATTGTTTTAGCTTTCTAATAATTATTTATAATCGAATTTATATTGTGTGGAACCCAATATTAAAAATGGTTTTGTTATTAATCATTAAATATTACTATTTTATCTCTTTTTTAAATAAAATAATAATAAATATCCTAATCTAATCCAAGTGGACAAAATAGGTTCATATTTTACTCCTAAGGTTGTTTTTGGTCGAATTAAACATATCCAATAGAATTAAGACAAGTTTTAGGGTAATTATGATATCATTTTTAACCTTAATTACCCTATTTACTTTTAACCGTGGTAAATAAAAGTCAAAAGTTACTATTCAAAAAAAATATTTTCATCTTATTGAACAAAATTTTATTTACTAATATTAACCATGTCTCTCAGATTTTTGAAAATAAACTCACAGAACCTGTAATATTATGTTTTATGTAAATTTTCCAATGCTCCGAAGAGGTGGATAGAAGATGGTAAAAATTTTAATAAAATTTTATACATGTAATTTTATTATAAAATGACTCAAATGAATTAAATTGAACTTATATAGGTATTATATATCAATTTTGACTAAAAAAAATTTAAACAAAATAAATAATTATTTAAATAAAAAGCCAGTTTTAAACTATAACGTAGTGCCTTTCACTATTCATCAAAAATTGAATATTTTCAAAAAATACCAAAATTTTACCCTAATATGTTTTTGATATTCAAAATTCAAACATTAATTCCATTTTACCAAATTAAAAACATATAAATTGAATTAATTAATTTAAAATGAATTCTCTTTGTCAAAATCAAAAAGTGGGTTTTTAAAAGTAAAAACTATCAAAATATTGACATGTTTTTATGTCAAATTTCAATGTGAAAATTATTATAATGACTAAAATTGTATTATATGATAAAAAAATCTAATTATACTTCCAAACCAGCCAAATACAAAATTTTACACAATAAAGTATTTTGATTAAAAAAGTAGTTTCAAATTAAAATATAGTAATTTCCAGTATTCATCAAAATATAGAAGTAATCAGAAAAGCACCAAAAATTTACTCAAAATAAATTTTTATTTACATATTATAAAGAAGAATTTAATTTCATTGAATTGAATATATTAATCTATCAAATATTGGTTTAAAAAAGGGTTTTCCATTAAAAGGTGGTAAAATTGCATTTTTCGAAAAATACTTCCATTATATTAAAAAAATGAATTTGTTATAATATTATGTCATATAGACAAATAATATGGATTCTAAAATCATATGAAGTATATAAAATTCAAAATTTAGTTAATAATATTAATAACTGTTTTTTAATGGCTAGTTTTTAAGTTGGGGTGTGCTCGAACTCGGTGTTGCATGCAGCGTAAGAAATTTAATTACTTTAATGAAAATAACTTACTACGAAAACCTGGGGTGTTACATTGAATTTCCATGAATTAAAAATTTGTAATAAACTTTTTTAGGTGTTGAGAAGATAGAAATAGTATTCTCTAATGATCAAGTGTACATTGAAAAACATAAAGGCCGTTGGGATGGATGGTAATGGTGAATAATGTATCAACAAAATCTGGTGGAAAGAAAATTAAATTTTCAGTTTTGGAGAGTTATGGAAAAAAGCGCAGTAGGTAATACCTTTTTATATCATGAAAGTTCTTTTGACATGATATATTTAGGAATATAACACATAAAAATAATGAAAAAGATAATGGTAGTGGTTAGTGTGATTTTGATCGACATTTGATGATGTTTTTTAAATGTAATAAAATGGGTCATTATGCATATACACATATGAATAAGAACCAATATAATGGGAAATAACCAGAGTATCAGAAGAAATTTTGTGTAAAATCATTTTCATATACTTCATTAGATGTTGGGACATCAAATTATATGGTATCAGGTAAATTATTTCTTTATTAATATTATTCTAATGTCTTGTTTCATTTGGATTTAAAAATTTATTCATTGTGTAGTAATTATCTAAATTATTGAAAATTTCACCTCAAAAAATGAATCCATAACTTATGGTAAAAAGAGACGGTTTAAATAATAAGAAAAAAAATGAAATTATCAGAATCATTATTTCATTATTTATGGAAATATTTTTCCAAAAAACCTTTTTTGTATTCCCCCAGAAGAAATTTATGTTATTCAGTGTATAGATTGGTTTTATGTTTGTATTTTTATGATAATTTATAGGGCTAAAGAAGTTATTTTTAAAAGGTTTTGAATTTTTAGACATGAATGGAACCTTAATTTTGATATCATATCATGAAGTTGAGAATCAATTAAGATATGGAAATGAATGATATCATGAACAAATTTTTGAAAACAAGGGAACTATTTCGATTAATGATGTGATGATATTAAAAGAATTAATGAATGTTTTTTTGGTGAGTTTCATGGTATTATGCCTGACTGGAAAGTTGAAATTATTATTGACTTATCCTTAAATGATAATCAAAATTAAAAACTCTCTTATTGAAATTCTTATATAGAACATCTGAAAATGAAAAATCGATGAAAGGGGTTTCTTGTTAATGGTTCCATTCATCTCAGGACTTCATTACTAAGTGATCATTTTTTCCGTTTTTAAAAATAAACATGGTTATGTGATATTTTTCAATAATTATAGATTTTTGTATAATAAAAAATTTATGAAAAAGTATTTGTTTCCACATATCTATTTTTTATCAGATCATGGATGATTATAATTTTTCAATAATTTTCATATGCTTGAGGTACTATCTGCTGATGGTTAAGTGGGATGACATTAAAAAAATTCCTCAGACTAGATATAGACATAATGAGATTGGGGTTTTTCCCTTTGGGTTGAGAAATTCCCCCACTATAATTATGGATCTTATTAAAAGAGTCTTCTATAAATATTGTGATCTGTTTTTTTGTAGTTTTTATTAATTATATCTGAATTTATTGTAAAATTTATGAGGATCATGAGAAATGAATTATATTTTTCTACATACCCAAAAAATAACTATATAGAAAATTTACCAATTTTTAATTTTGGTTAAAACTGATTTTATTCTTTTGATACATCTTATATAAAGACAACAATACAGTTGATCCTACTAATAATGAAGTGGTCTATGAATGATCAAGACATAAAAAAGATAGTAAGATTCATATTTTTTTAGATATGAAAGATATTTATAAAAGTTTTTTGAAAAAACTTCATGGTTATATATCATAATAACTAAATTAACATGAATTGGATTTAGTTTAATCAATATAAAATAATATTATGGTTGTTTCTAGGAAGATAAAAGAAGAATGATGAATGCTCTACTTTAGGATGTTCTTATAACATTTTATGTCGTTGTATTATACTATTTGGATTAATTAGAAGGATATTTTTGAGTTATATAGAATAATTATCAGGTTATTTTTTTATTATCTTCAATTAAAACCACATGGTGAAAATTATCTTACACCTGACCTAGAAGCAGAATTAGTAGGGTTTTATGTCAAAACGTTGAGACATCATTTATATGTAGGCATGTGTGAAATATATTGTAAAAAATATTGATGTATATATTTACATAGATAGTGTTTAATTTGAGACATTATAGATTTATGTAATTTAAAAAGGATTATGACTACATAATTAATGATCATCACAAAGGTAATGCTACATTAACCACGATTCATGTAAGAATCCATGTTGTTATAGACTTCTGTCTGGAGAAAAAATTTTAATTGTTGCTGTTGGATGCTCGTGAAGGGTAAAATAGTATTTTTCCACTACTAGTTCACCTTAGATAATTCTTTAGACTATTCCGTTGGTCCTAAAAAAGGGTGTTTACCCCAGGACATGAGTTTTGTGGAAATTTGAGCTGTTTGAATTTTAGCTGAATATTAAATATAAAAAATTATTTAAGTAAATATTAAATTATTCACGGTTGTTTTTTCAGAGGTAAATTTTAAATGGAGCATATATTTAAGATTCCATCTCCTCCGTTGTGTCTAAAATGAGGTGTTTAGCCTAGGTGAGGCATAAACTAGAGTCGGGCATCGGGGACGGATTGAGATCTTTTTTCTTTTCTTTTCTTTTATTCTTTTCTGAAATTTATCTTCCTTACTCCTCCATCTTTCACATGATCCTTATGCAACTCCTCCATCATTCTTACCTATTGGAGAAAATTGATATTGAGAAAAACTGCGAGAAGGATGGGATGAGTGGAATTGTTGGGAATCCCTCGACACACATAGTCGGTGTATGGCGACCGTAGATGGTGAAATCAAGAGAAGGTTCAGAAGTTTCCACACAAATGTTGGAACACTTATGTTTTAAAATCATATCCCCTTTAAATTTTTAGTTTTGTGTTTCTAAATCATTTTATGCTTTTTTGTGGCCTCTTAAGATCTGATCTATTATTTCGGGGGCGAAATAGGGGTTTCGGGTGATGTAAGGGTTTTCCCATAAGGAAACCAGGTTACCCGGAGCATGTTCTAGGGGAACACGCCATGTGTTTTTCCTATTTGGGGTGGATAAATTTGTATTATGTAGATTCCATGTAATCTTATTACACGACGAGTGGTGGTACATAGTCATGGGTCTGACCGTGTGAAAAAGAATGTAGAATGTTTGTTTTTAAATAGTGCCCATCATGTACATTAATATAAATATTGTAGAAATTTATATAGGAATAACCCATGTAGTTATGGCATTGTATATGTACAAAAATAGGGGGAGTTATAATATTACACACTGTGTACTCTAATGTTCACACTATGTAATTTTTTCCAGCTTAGAGTTTTGGGGCATTTTGTGCTCTGGAAGTCAGAATTAGGCATGTGAGTAGTTCATTTTGAGTGGTTTTCCATGTATATTTAAAGGGTTTAATCCTATTTAAATATATAGGTCTTAAAAAGGATTTTTGTGGGTTTGTAAATAAATTTAGATGTTCTTACTCCATTTTTCACGTACAGTTTTCAGTTGAGAATGAGACATAGTGTGGATGATAAGTTGAGTGTTCTGAACAACTGAGTTGAAATCATTGATCTGAGATGAGTTATGAACTATCTCCCATGACCTAGGCTTTTGAGGACATTTCCCTTGAGAGACATGAACTTCTGGCCTATGAGGCTATGAGACCAGATTTTTCCAAGGATCCCTTCAGGGATGCCATTTTTTATGTGCTGGAATATAGTGTATTTTATAGAATCTATTGCTTAATTTCCATTGATAGGATCCCTGTTGTAGGATGCATATTTATATTTTCATTGGCGGAATATAGGTAGGATTACCCCCTTACATTTTTCTATGGATCCCATGTAGGATGACTTTAATAATGTTTACATGGAGGATTCCGAGTATGATGCCTCTCTGTGCTTCAGTTGAGGGACCCAGCGGGTTTCCTAGGTTTGAACAATCGGGATTAGTCTGTTCGGTTTGGGTAGATATGGTGTTTTGGTGTCACCTAGAACTCATGCTGAACTAGTAATCCCATGGGGTTGTGAATATAGTGTTGGGTTGGTCATTGGGGACACCCTCACTCTTTGTTGTGTTTCACATGTTTATTGTTGATGGAGTGATGTTCACTAGAGGTTCTTCTTTATTGGTGGATGTTGAGCTTGACGTGAGGTGTCTTCATTTCTTTTCGGATTCCTGGATTTTCTTCATGGGATTCGTTTTTCTTATTGGGATTCTAAACATGCTTTCTTCATATCTGGTTTCTGAGCCATGTTATTTCTCTTATTTACTGGTATACATAGAGGTACTTTAGAGAAGATGGTTATTGATCTTGATTATATATATATATATATATCTGTGTGTGTGTGTGTGTGTGTATATATATATATATTGATGGGATGAACAGAAGTGTTTCATGGTATTCGGAAGTTGAGAATTAGTTAATGGTATATGATGGGGATGATTATACTCTCTAAGGCCTTTAAACTGATTGATTCTGCTCTTTAGTATCAGATATGAGATTCCAGGGGTGTAACATTATGGATCAACAGAGAGTTCTCTCTTTATAAGGGCATGGTGACCCATGACTAATGGTAGATTAGGAACTCCCAAGTGGTATGGATTTTTACGCTCTCCTTGGCCACTGATCTAAATGATTATACTCTTCTAATCAGTTATGAGACTCTTGAGGTGTAGCATGGAGGCTCACTAGAGAGTTATCTATTTATATATCTCCTAAGGGTATTCTCTATAGAGATCATCTGAGTTACAAATGTCACAGACACTTATAGACTGAGACCTAGGTAACATATATTGGACTGGATTCAAAGGCATGAGTTTCATGAAAACTGACTTAGTAACCTTTAACAGGATGTCCAAATGTGCTTCCTGTAATTTTCTTTTATAGGTGGGATTGATTATTCTTTCATCAGCCTAGGATTCGAATGATTACACTCTTCCAGATCCATTAAGATTGACTATTGGTATACAATATCCTTTATTATTAGATTGACTATCAGTATAGGGTATCCTTTCTTAGAGAATTTTCATTCAGTACATGATATCCATCTTTATAGGATTGAATGTCAATATACAGTATCCTTGTCTAGTGATTTGTGGCAAGTATGAGTAAACCCTAGAGTTGGAAGTGAATCCCCCTATGGGGACGTAGCTTGTTCAGAGATATAATTTCAGCATTGGATGATGTAGGTACATGTCGATGGGATTACAGACTCATAGATCAACCTAACGATACATGACTTGAGTGTAATGAAATCCAAATCAATACCATTGAATATGATTTCTAAGAGACCGAGATTACAAACACAATGATTGAATACCCACGTGGTTTCTTATTGTTCGATTCACATACTCATTAATATTCATATTTATGTATATATGTATAGGTATGGTACTACACATGTATTCGTATATATACTGGGACATACACGGTGGAATTTTCCTAGTTGAAAGGAATTATGGAGCCAAAAATTGAAAGTGGGATTACATTGGTTTTATCTATCATTTTGGTTGTGTTTTAGTTAGGATCAGTAAGGTCCTTTTGCATGCACATTAGCAGTATTGTTATATGTTTCTTGTCCGGCTGGCCTACTGAGATTCTTTCTTACCCCTACATGTGCACCTCGATGTATGTGTAGAACTTATGACTACTTTTCCAGTTGAACATGAATTGAATGGTTGATAGGGTTGATGCCCAGGGTTTCATGATCGAGTGGAGTGGATTGAGTGGTTCTACTGATCAGGATGGTGCAACTCGACAGTGCCCAATGATCAGGTATGTTAGTTGCCACGGAGTTAGTAACATGTCCAAATAATTTTTATTTATTTTTAATTTTTACTTGTATCTGTATGGTCAGCCCAGTGGGTGACCTGTGTTTATTGTATTTACATAGTTGTTCATGCTATCGATGTTTTTTACTATTACATCTGGTTTTATTTCAGTTTTCAATTGTTCACACACTCTGTTTAAGTTCTACTGTGTATGTTAATGGATACTTCCGCTATTTACCTACTATTATATTTGGTAATAGTCTCCCCACTATCACCTCCTAGGCCCTTACTGGTAGTCGGCACCCTCTAGTGTATGGGGAGGCGTGGTTGAAGCCTTGTAACCCACCGTCTTAGAGCACCGGTTTAGTGGCATCTGGGTCGGGACATTACAATGTGGAATTTGAGGGGTTTTCTTTTTCTAGTTTTAACTATTTGGGATATGGTACATAGGAGTATTTGGAATGTGTTGGAACTTGTGATGGATTGTCTAGAATAATTATTCAGGTAAGATATCCTGGTTTACAAGGGATTCAAATTGATGTTCTAATTTGTGATGTTATACTTGTATATGATTTCTCATTGAGTGATGCACATGTTGTGTGGATGTTATGATTTTCTTTGGATCACTAGATCTAGTATATTAAAAAGAAATCAGGGATGGTTTTTGAATCTTGGCCGAAAATGGAAAGGGGAATCTTAGGAATCATACTAGGAACGTATGATTCACAACATATAGGAATTATATAGTTTGTTGTTACTAATAATTGAGTCATTTGGGTCTTCTTACACACAATTGTTTTCTCTGATGGAAGGATATGTTGATATACGTTGATGAAATTATTTGTGAGGCAGATGACTCATTCCTCATACACCTCCAGTGTAGTGACCCATATAGGTTGATATGGGATGTGATTCCCTTTTGATGTAACCATTTTTAGGTGTTATTTTTCTGGCCAATGGTTATCAGGATGGATCACTGAGTATGATTTTGATAGGTTCCATGAATTTTCTTGTGAAATAGAACATCATGGGGTATTTCCATGTGACATCCTGGTTCCAGAATCCACCCAGAGGTTCCTCGTCCCTGGTTGGTCACATGGCCTCAAGCGCATTTCTCCAAACACCAGAGGCTGCCGACTAGAATCGATGGACTTGGGTGTGATGGTGAGGAAACTATGCCCTCATTGGCAGAGTACACAGCCGAAAATAAACCAAAGCAATAGCGGAAGCAGTAGATAATCCATACACAAGTGAACAACGGAAGACTGAATATGATAAGCAGCAGGAGCGCATATATATATGATGCATGATACATATTTCTAAGAAAGTATCCAAAAAAGTCAAAATGCCTAATACAATACTAAACCAATTACTAATGGAAATAGATAAACTCCTTAGCATCGCAAGCCATAGCTTGGTCCCATGCTCTCCTGCTCCATTGCAATCATGTACCTGAAGTCGAAGGGCGCTTTCCCTTGTCTATACCTGCAACAATATAATCTGTTTGGGCCTAAAAGCATGACCCAAACATGGTGTGGGACTAAATCCTAGTAGGAAACCACCTGAATATCTATGCCTAACAGTCAGTGAGCATTTGTTAGGTAATAGTACAGGAAGCAGTAATCAGTAAACAGTAAACAGAAAATAGGATGATACACAACAGTAATAGTCCACAGATCAACAAGCCACAATGAAGCAAACAACAATCCACAAACAGGAAACCCTCTGGGAAGTACTCACAACCATTCACTCTAGTCCTATCCAAGAAGTTCCAATAACCCTCTGGGTAGTACACTCAGCCTAACCCCTCTCTGGTTTGGTCATACGAAATTATATGACTCTATGGGGAAGCATGTTTAGTCAATTCTCCTTATAGTCTAAGGTAGTCATAGAATCTCTAAAGATGATCACGCGGTCAATTCCACTTATAGCCCCAAGGTCTAGATACTCACTGTGGAAGCTCACTCGGTCAATTCCTCCTATAGCCTCAGGTTGATAACATACTCTGTAAGGAAGTTCCCTCAGTCAACTCCTTCTATAGCATTGAATGGTTTAAGGAAAAACCAACAAATCAAGACCCTCAAAGGAAGCCCACTCGGTCTATCCTCCTGTGGTCTATAATATCTATGACTCTATGTGAAGCTCACTTGGTCCATCCTCCTATAGTATATAATATCCAAGACTCTCTAGGATGCTCACTGAGTCTCTCCCTTATAGTCTATCACATCTAAGACTCTCTGGGAAGCTCACACGGTCTATCCATTATATTATATAGCACTAGGTTCTCATGGCCCCATTCCAATTAGTGCATAATAATTCTATATGGAGAAAGTAAACCTTCAGAGCTACTTGGCTAACCAGTCTATAGCATAACAAGCAAGTCAGAAAAACAAGGCTCCATCCTACGGTCACAAGGCATGGAATGTCTCTACAATAGCCAAAGGAAGAACAAGACAAAAGGTCGTAACATAAGAAGCATGGGAAAAACATCCAAGCACAGTAATTATCCTCACATATACCCAAAATTTACTTCTACACAAGCATACAAGCAAGGAAAGAACACACCAGGGGTAAAACAGTAATCCCACAAGACTCTGTTCGAGGGAATTGGTGGAATTTTCACATAAAATCAAAGACATTAAACAGAATGGCACAAACCACATACCTAGATGATAGGAGATTGATATACTTGAACCACAATGATTTATTCTCTTTAGAACATAAAAGATATGAGAAATAATTTACAACGCTCAACCTATGATAGATTGAGAAAGTGGGAAAAGCATGGAATGAAACTCAAAAATATGGAAGAGCTCACCACTGAATTTGCAAC
This sequence comes from Viscum album, assembly GCA_963277665.1. NCBI lineage: Eukaryota > Viridiplantae > Streptophyta > Magnoliopsida > Santalales > Viscaceae > Viscum > Viscum album. The sequence continues at coordinate 838,718,656 of OY728123.1, forward strand.
GTAATTGATGACAGTCAATTCAGAGAACAGATGGAGGCTCTAGGACTCAGAGGATGATCGCGGCTGTACGAGACACTCCCATTCAAAGAAGCTGGAAAAGAAGTCAATTCGGTCGATTAGACATGACCCCAGCCCGTTTAATAAAAAAATGAAAATAAACGGCATGTAATTTTGAAGTACACGACGTGTACTTGGATTTTTCATACTATACTTTAAGAATCCTTTACATTTCCACTACAAACCGTGTGTGTGGCCCGGACACAGCCAGCACACGACCTTGCACGACATCAAAGTACACAGCGTGTATTTTGAAAATTTCCAGATTCTCTTATTTTATCAAAAACACCATAAAAAATGAAATATATACCTGATAAGAGGGTCTGGGATATTACCAACATCCTCCATTAAATAAATTCATCCCCAAATTCCCATAGTTCGGCGCGGATGAAGAAACCCCGAACAGCTCCGGCCACTGCGATCGTACATCAGCCTCCCTCTCCTAAGTCGGGTCCTGTACTCGCTAGTGCTACCATAGCACCCGTACCAGAGGAACAGACATGTCGTTGAGAACCTTCGTACTATGAATAAAAATCCATATAGGACTCTCTTCAAATGATGCATCCACCTCGAGCTCAACCTCCTCAGGTTGAATGACATGAGACGGGTCTGAAAAGTAATGTCGGATCTGAGAAATGTGTAAGACTTCGTACATAGCCCAGTACCTATGAGGAAACTGTAATTGATAGGCAACCAGCCCAACTCTTTCAAACACCTCAAACGACCTGACGTACCTCAGTAAATGCTTTCCCTATCTCCGAATCCTTTTGTGCCCCAACCTCGGTGCGACATGCAGGAAATCCTGATTCCCAACCTTGAACTCTAGAGGTCGTCTCCGCTAATCAGCATAAGACTTCTGTCGAGACTATGTCGTAGCCATCCTCTTCTGATTCAACTCTATCTGCTCCGAGGTCTGCTGAACAAGAAGAGGTCCCAAAAAACTGCCTCTCCTTCCTCCAGCCAGTATAAGGGTGATCAACATGGCCTACCGTGCAAGGGCTCATAAGGTGCAATCTGAATAGTAGACTGAAAGCTGTTGTTGTAGGAGAACTCTAAAAGAGGCATATGCTTTTCCCAAGAACCTCCAATGTTCATAATTCAAGCTCTGAGAATATCCTCAAGCACCTCACTCGTGCGCTTGGACTGGCCATCTATCTGGGGATGGAATGTTGTATGTAAATATACAAGGGTACTCAATGCCTTCTGATACCCCTTCCAGAACCGGGAAGTAAAATGCGCATCCCTGTCTGAAACAATGGATTGTAGAACTCCATGTATACATACAATCTCACAGATGTACAACTTTCCTAGATCATCATCACTGAAGCACTCCTTGATCGGAAAGATGTGAGAAACCTTCGTAAGTCTATCGATGACTACCCAAATAGCATCATTCCCTAGAGGTGACCTCGGTAACCCGGTCACAAAGTCCATCATAACATCATTCCATTTCCACTCAAGAATGAGTAACTGCTTTAAAATACCTGCTGGTCGCTGATGCTCCACTTTCACCTGCTGACAATAAGTGCATCTCATAACAAAACCAGCAACATATCTCTTCATACTGGGCCACCAATACTGGAGATGAAGATCCTGATACAACTTGGTGACACCAGGATGAACAACCCAAATAGAGGAACGAAAATCCCGCATCATCTCCTCACGTATGTCTGCTCACACTCATACACATCCCTGGAAATGCAAGATCTCTTCCTCACCCATGGTACATTTAGGAAGAGTGTCCTATCCGGACACACTCTCCTGCAAAACTAAGCCTTCTGAGTCTGATAGTTGCCTCATTCGTACCCGATCAAGAAGTATAGAGTTAACAACTACAGAAGATAAAAAATTATGTCCCTATATGTCGTGCACCTCCAAATACATCTCGGATAATAGAACCACAAGTTTCCACTCACTACTAGCCTCTTGAACATCTTGTATCTGAGTCCTACTGCTCATCACATCAAAAAATGCATTTCCCTTCCTAGGCGTATGGTAGAGCTTGAAATCAAAGGAATATAGATACTCAACCCACCTATGCTGTCTCAGATTGAGGTCCTACTGAGTGAAAATATATTTGAGACTTTTGTGGTCGGTGAAAACCACAAAATGCTACCCCAGAAGGTAATTTCTTCAACAACGTAAGGCGTGAAAAACATCTGCCAACTCAAGATCATGCGTCGGGTAGTTCCTTTCATGTGGCCTCAACTGCTGACACCCATATGCAACGACTCCAACTCCCTACACAAGGACAGCTCCCAGCCCGATACCCAAAGCATCACAGTAAATAGTATATCTCTTTCCAGGCTCTAGAAAGACTACTATTGGTGCAGACTTCATCCTCCCTTTCAGCTCATGAAAAGATGACTCACAAGAATATTACCATAAGAACATCGTCCCATTCTTGGTCAGACCATTCAATGGTGCTGCTAGGTGTGAAGGTCATGAATAAAGAACCTGTACTATCCAGATAGCCCTAGAAAACTCCGCACCTCCAAGACATTCTTCAGATGATCCCAGGAAACCACATCTCTCACTTTCTCTGGGTCCACTGATACTCCTTCCTCCAAGATGACGTGACCCAAAAATTGAATTTGATCCATCCAAAAGTGGCATTTCGAGAGTTTAGCATAAATCGGATACTATATTAGTGTACTCAATATGATATAAATATTGGTAGCATGGCCATGTCGAGTGTGAGAGTACACCAAGATATCATCCACAAAAACTACCACGAAGGAATCCATGTATGGATTGAAAACTCAGTTCATTAGAACCATGAAAACTGCGGGCGCATTCGTGAGACCGAACTGCATAACCATATACTCGTATAGACCATACCTTCTCTTGAAGGCTCTAAGAGGATTATCTTATGGTCTAACGTGAAAATGATGATAACCAGACTTCAAATAAATCTTCGAGAACACCCGGGCTCCTTGAAGCTGATCAAAGGGGTCATCAATCTTGGGCAAGGGATATAAGTTCTTGACCATCAACTAGTTAAACTTCCGATAGTCCAAAAAAAGCCTAAGGGTACCATCTGCCATCTTCACAAACAAAACAGGTGAACCCCAAGGAGAAGTACTGGTTCGGATGAAACCCTGTTCCTGTAACTCCTCCAACTGTTTCATGAGCTCCTATATCTAAGGTGTCGCCATCTTATAAGGAGTAATGGACACCAATGACGCTCCTGGGACGAGCTCAATCAAGAATTCTACCACATGATCTGGAGAAAATCCCAAAAATTCCTCTAGAAAGGCATCTCTGAAACGTTCCACCACTAGAGGAAAGTCTAAATGTGATGTCCCCTGGTCATCCAGATATAGACTAGCGATCTGAGCTGTAAGTCCACCTAGCCCATGATGCTCGGTTCCTACTCTACTCTCCTGGACATCCCACTTGCCCTTATGAAGAAAGGATCCGCCCTCTAGTGATACGAAACTCACTCTTGGGCGATAAAAGTCGACGACTACCTTGAAGGGAACTAGGAAGTCCATTCAGAGTATGAAATCACAGCTTGTCATATCTAGCACATAGAGGTCCCATAAAAAGTCACACTCTACAACCTCAAGAGGACACTCTCTGAACTGACGTACGCCAACCGCTCTGGTCCCCAAAAGTGTGTCTAGAGTCAATGTACCGGCAAAGGAAATGATACAGAGCCCAAGTCTCTCTATAATAGAAACCGAGATAAAGTTATGCGTAGCACCAGTATCGAAAAGAGATAATGATAAAACTGAGGCCACTAAGATCATACCTCGAACTATAGAAGGTACGATATCCTACTCCTGACGGGTCTGCTGTAAAGAGAATGTCTGGCCTGTACCGAGGCCCTATGACCCTGGATGACTACCCTGAGCTGATCCACTCTGATGTCGCTGGTAACCTGGTGATTGACCACCACGGTCGTGACCTCCAATTCAGCCCAAACGGCTGGAAGAACTCCAGTTCCCATACTAGTGAGAAAATGGTGATCCATATCCTAAATTTAGGGTTATAGAAGTGCCCTTTCCACTAGCCGTATGTGATAAGATCTGAAAAAACAATTCTAGATAGACACTCTTGCCGCAAGATCGGCACTCTATCGAGTCTCTCTAGCACTGATTCCTAGTATGCCCACCCCTCCCACACTTATAGTATACTACCTGGATACCAGAAGATACACTCTGCCAACTCTGATCTCCTCGAGAAAGCTCCCTGCCATGATTCCTACTATTAGGAGGAATAATAGATCTGGAGGTCGAACCACCATATCTCACTACCCCAGATTCTCTCAGATTGCTCTCTGTGATCAGTGCCTGTTTGACGATAGATGATATCGATGTCAACCTAATGATGTTCACCAACGAGTGGATGTCGTGCCTCAGACCATACTATAACTTCCACAGAAAGAACAACTCATCACCTCCTGGAATAGGCATGAATCACTGCAGCTTTGTAATGCAAGACGAGTACTCCAAAATAGAAAGAGTACCCTGCTCCAGACGCATAAACACCTGGGCTCGATCGTCCCTCAAGGTCTCTGGGTAGAAGTAATCATAGAATATGCGTCGAAACTCATCCAAAGTCATACCCTATTGGCATCCAGACAGTGAGATCACCTCCCACCACCTCATGGAGGAGTCACGAAGCATATGGGTCGCAAGGTTTACCCTCTTATCTGGAGGTACCTCGAGATGCTCTAAGATCTTCAGTGTGGCTTCGATCCACGACTCTGTAGCCTGAAGTCCTCCATCCCCTGAGAAAGTAGGAGGATGCTCCTTCTGGAAAACCCGCATCAACTCACCCATCGACGGTGCAGGAGAAGGCACTCTCTGGAAGGTCTAAATCATCCAAAGGAAACCCTCCCTGAACTGCGCATCAGCGCCTATAACTTGTATAACTACTGGTGCCAAGGCTGGCTCAATAAGAGGATCTATAGGAGGTCCCTGAACGGCCATATCCATTGTCTGATAACCAACTAGTAGCTGACGTACAACTGGAGGACGTATCGGTGGCATAACTCTGAATGGTCAAAAGAATGCTTTAGACCAGGATTATTAAAGATTGAAAACACAGGATTACATGAGTGGAAACAAAAGAAAAACAAACACTCATGTTTCACAAAACATAACTACATAGCGTGTATAAAGACCACATGACATTTTTTTGTAATCCATTCACATGGGTGTGTACTTCTGCTACAACTAGTTGTGTAACACCCCAACTACACTGCATGTTTTTCCCCCACACGGCTTGTACGTAAACTCTATTCCCCTACCCAAGTCTCCATACACGGCTAACCCCCACAGTCCCCTCAAACAAAGACTACACGGTGTGTTCCTCAAGTAGACAACATTTACTAGATGAGTTTTCAACATCCTCTATTTTTTGATACACGGCCGACTACACAGCTAGCTCTACACGGCATGTTACGAACAAACACGGCGTGTATAAGAGGAGACAACACCGACCTGTGTTGTTCGTGACCCGACCGGGTTCCAAGAACAAGACTAAGGCATGTTCGTACCGAACACGGAGTGTACTACACGAGATTCCCCAACCCATGTTGTTTGTGACATGACCCGGTACAAGACTCACTACTACACAGCGTGGAATTACCGTACATGACGTTTTCCTGAAGATTTATCACAACCCCATGTTTCTACCCACACATGTCAATAACACGGTTTAGTAACTACACTGTGTGTATTAATAAAGTACACACCGTGTACTCGGGGTTTTTCCAGTCAGTAGCTCAGAAACTGTTCCGAATCCCAGAAGACACAGAAAACAAGAGTTAAGGTGCCAAATTCCGATCCGTGAGGGCCGATACTCCCTGCGAATCAAAGCTTGGCATCTTGTACATGTCATATACAATGGAAACAAGTCAACCAGACAAAGATCCACCAATTTCCGATTCATGAGGGCCCATAACACCTCAAGAACCAATGTTTGGTGTCCATTTACGCAAAGAACTATACAAAAAAATTCTCTATCAACAATAGAGATTCTATCAAGCATCTATCACAACAACTTGCATAACCTACACAACATCTATCACAACAACATGCAATCGCTAATGCATCCTAGAATGCATGGGACGTGATTTCTAACAAATGATGTATGAGATGGAATACCCTTAACTCATTGGGTTGAAACAGAAATAGAACCACAATAACAACATAGGTGATAACACAAAGAATGTGAATCACTCTAGGTGAAATCAAATCAACTGTAACATAGAAAAACCAGAAAATTACAATAAGCGATGTAGATTGGATTTTCCCTATACACTAGTTAGCTACTCCTAAGAACAACTTATTACCAAGTACCCAATCCATCCTATCCCTTCATAAAGGCTCCAAATAGTACGTCAAGAGAAATGATCCTCCTCTGATACCACTTTGTAACGTGTCGGTTCCTGAAGCCACCCAGAGGTACCCCGTACCCGGTTGGTCACATGGACTCAAGTGCATTTCCCCAAACGCCAGAGGCTGTCGACTAGTAGCAAGGGCCTTGGGTGTGATAGTGGGGAATCTATGCCCTCATTGGCATAGTACACGGTGGAAAATAAACAAAATCAATAGCGGAAGTAGTAGATAATCCATACCAAATTGAACAACGAAAGACTGAATATGATAAGCAGCAGGATAACATATATATATGATGCATGATACATATGTCTAAGAAAGTACCCAAACAAGTCACAATGATGAATACAATACTAAACCAAGTACAAATGGATATAGATAAACTCCTCAGCATCGTAAGCAATAGCTTGGTCCCATGCTCTCCTGCACCAATGCAATCAAGTACCTGAAGTCGAAGGCCTCTTTCCTTTGTCTGCACCTGCAGCAATATAATCTGTTTTGGCCCAAAATCATGACCCAAACAGGGTGTGAGACTAAATCCCAGTGGGAAACCACCCGAAGATCTATTCCTAACAGTCAGTGATCATTTGGTAGGTAATCGTACATGAAGAAGTAAATAGTAAATAGTATACAGAAAATAGGATGATACACAACAGTAACAGTCCACAGATAAACAAGTCACAGTGAAGCAAACAGCTAACCAAAAACAGGAAACCCTCTAGGAAGTACTCATAGCCATCCCCTCTAGTCCTATCCAAAAAGTTCCAACAACCCTCTGAGTAGTACACTCAGCGTAACCCCTCTGGTTTGGTCATATGAAATTATAAGACTCTCTAGGGAAGTACGCTCAATCAATTCCCCTTATAGTCTAACATAATCAGGGAATCTCTGAGAATGATCATGTGGTAAATTCCTCTTATAGACCCTAGGTCTAGAGACTATCTGAGGAAGCTCACTCGGTCAATTCCTTTTATAGCCTCAGGTCGATCACAGACTCTCTAAGGAAACTCACTCGGTCAATTCCTTCTATATCCTAAAATTGTTTATGGAAAAACCATCAAAGAAAAGACCCTTTGATGAAGCTCACTCGGTCTATCCTCCCGTGGTCTATAATATCCAAGACTCTCTGGGAATCTCACTCGTTCTATCCTCATGTAGTCTATAATATCTAATACTCTCTAGGAAGCTCACTCGGTCTCTCCCTTATAGTTTATCACATCAAAGACTCTCTAGGAAGCTCACTCGGTCTATCCCATATAGTATATATCACTAGGTTCTCACAACCCCATTCCAATCAGTGAATAATAATGCTATATAGCCAATGTCAACCTACAGAGAAACTTGGATAATCATTCTATAGCATAACAAGCATGTCAGGAAAATAGGGCTCCATCCTACGGTCACAAGGCATGGAAAGTAGCTACAATAGCCAAAGGCAGAATAAGACCAAAGGTCTTAAAAAAAAATCATGGGAAAAACATCCAAGAACAGTAATTATCCTCACATATAACCAAAATTTACATCTACATGAGAATACTAGCAAGGTAGGAATATGATAGGGGTAAAATAGTAATCAGACAATACCCCATTCAAGGGAATTGGTGGAATTTTCCCATAAAATCAAAGACATCGAACAAAAAGTTACAAACCACCTATCTGGATGCTCGAAGATCAATCTAATTGAACCTTGATTATTGATTCTCCTTATAATGTCGAAGATCTGAGAAAACATCCAAAATTCTCACCCTTCGATATCTTGAGAAAGAGGGAAAATCATGGAATGAAACTCCAGAAGAAGGAAGAGCCCACCACTGTGGTTCCATCGCAATCAACAGTGATTGATTCGGAGAACGGATGGAGGCTCTAGGGCTCGGAGGATGTTCTCAACCATACGAGATGGTCCTGGTCGAAGAAGCTGAAGAATAAGACAATTCTATAAATTAGACACAACCCCGACCCATTTAATGATGAAATGAAAATACACAGCGTATACTTTTTAATTACATGGTGTGTACGTTTCTTTTTCGTACTCCACTTTAAGCAGCCTCCACATCACCCCTACACACAGTGTTTGTGGCCTGGACATGGCCAACACACGCCCTTGTGAGGAATTGAAGTACACAATGTGTACTTATAAAGTATACTTCGTGTATTTTGAAAATTTATAGATTCTACTATTTTCTCAAAAACTCCAGAAAAAAGGAAAAACAAACCTGATAATAGGGTATGGGTTCTTACATGCCATATATAGACACCCAATGAGTGTCATTATAGTTTCACCCTTACATGGGTTGTGACCACCAGGTAGAAGTTACTTCTAAGGATGATGGGAGTGGATCAGAGTCCTCATAGGTTATGTTTTTAGTTTTTTTCTTTATAGGTCCTTGTGATCATTACCAACATTGGGAGGTTGAATATTTCATTCCAGGTGGGAGACCTGGAGACCCATCATTTATACTCGGACCCTTTTATGTCAACGCCTGTTTTGTCATAAGGAACCTACCTTGGGAGGTGGTCCAATGTTTTACAATTCCATTTCAGTTGTGATCTTGGTTTATACACTTTTTATGATCAAGGAATGGTAGGTTCTCGAGACATGCGTTATAGGAATGCTGATACCTTCATATTTTGATTGAGGAACCACAAGTTGTGAGGTTGATTTTATTTATCCATTATTTTTTTCTTCATTTTTAGTTTTCAGATTTTGTTGCTGCTCTTCTTGTGTTGGATTTGTGTCCGCGTTTTGCTTGGGATATCTATTCTGGGATTTAGCTCTGTTCATCTCATGTTCATGTTGGTTCATGGGTTTTTGATCGATGGAGGGATTGAGATTTCTTTGGGTTCCATGATTAGCCGAGATGACGATTTCAAGTGTGGTTTGCAATCTGAAATCTGGAGTTTTTGGTGATGTTTTCCGATTGAGTCGGTCCAAGTGGATTTCGTGGTTTGAGTTTTTGCTGCTATGGCGTCCGGAGGGTTCAATCAGTGCTTGTTGGTGATGATTTCAGTGCGTCCATGTCATGAATTGGAGAATGGAATATCGAGTCTACTCATGCCTGATTATGGAGGTGTAGGGTTTGTCTACAAACTTGTTCAGATTTTTTGATGAGGAACTGAAAGTGCTTTGGTTTAGGTGGGGTGATTTGAATTTATGGGTGGTATGAGTTTATTGATGCTAACCTACAGTCTTTGAAGGTTGAAACATGGATTTGTTATGACGTGGAAACTTGTTTTGGTTTTTGTTGGTCTGGATATCTTGCGGCCCTGTGGCCTTGGACCATGAGACACTGCATATATTTTACTTTCTAGGAACTACTTCAGAATATGTTCAGAGCATGAATCTTTCTCCTTTTCACCACTATCTGGAATTGGATGTTTTGAGAGGGTATGTCATTTTCCATCGGTACCGTGCCCGTGCATCTTTTCACGGGACTGCTAGTCGAGCAGCGATGGGAAGGAGGACAGTATTCATATTATCTTTTTACTAGGGTGGAGCTTTTCCTTACTCGTGAACCGAATGTGTTTGTCTTGAGGATCTTGGCCCATAGAGGCATGATTTTGTTTTATGTCTTTGATTTCTTTATGGTTTCACACTTTTTCCTAAAAAGTTATTTTGAAAAAAAAAATCAATTTTCAGTCAGTACAAAAGTAAGTGCTGGAAAGTAAATGGGCTACTATACAAACCGTACTAAAAGTATAGTAAAACTGAGAAAAGTAATGTATAATAGCTAAAACGTAGCGAAGAAACCACTGAGATGTCCTCCGGAAACCCCACCTGAAGGGTGGGTACATATGGTCTACTTAGCTCCTCGTATCCATCCCTCTGATCCGTGTACGTCCCGCCTAATAGTCCACATCCAGATTCCATCCCGCTCCACAAGACTCATCCATGATCAGCGCTATCTATCATCTGCAACCAACACAATGTAGTTCAGGCATAGCCCGTGAAGGGGTGAGTATAAGATACTCAGTAGGGACACAGAGACCCCCGAAGGCCTCCCAGAATCCACGAAGAGTAAAAAAAATTATAAGGATACAATCACGAAGTATCAAGAGACTCTACTTGGTATATGACCATACATATACCTAAGTCATCAATTCCAGTTCGGCTCCAACTCATGAGCCCAAGTACAACCCAGTCAACACAGGATTGCACAACCCAGACCACACAGGAAACCACAACCCTGTCCACACAGGGAATCACAACCCAGTCCATATAGGAAATCAAAACCCAATCCACACAGGAAATTACAACCCAGTCCACACAAGAAATCACATCCTAGACCACACAGGAAATCGCAATCCATCGATGATAATGATTGAAAGTCAAGATTCAGCACAAACAGGTATACTACTCAAAAATAGTGGTTTAGATGATTATATGTTACCTCTAAATCGTCTTCTCTGCCAAACCCACATAGGATAAAAGTATATAAGTTGTCGTTGCCGAACCCACGTAGGATCCATGTACAGTAACCATCGCTACCAAACCCACATAGGATCTATGTACAGTCGTCCTCACTGCTGAACCCACGGTGGACCCAAGTATAGTCGTCCTCGCTACCAAACCCACGTAGGATCCATGTATAGTCGTCATTGATGTCGAACCCATGGGGGATGCAAGTACAACCATCCTCACTGCCGCAGCCAACTCTAGGGTTCCCGCACACAGTGCGCTCGATCCCGGGAGGGTCTGAACCACGAGCCAAGGGGTCAATACATCAACTAACACGAAGTACCATGATGAAGTATCTCAAAGGACCGCCTCGTCAAAGGGGTCTCAACGCAACAGATGGCGCGTCAATCGGACGCCCAGTCTGTGAGTTATTAGCATTTTTTGTCCCGAGGGCCCCGTTGGTTTCGTGTACGAACCAACCTGACCATATCTCAACTATACCCTAAAATATCATAGGGTATACTCATAGAGACCGTTTCTCAACATGATTACCAACGCCACTGACGGTTCGTCAAACAGACGTCCAGTCTGAAAGTTATCAGCTTTTCCGTTCCAGGGGCCCGTTTGGATTTCGGGTACAATCCAACCCGGTTTTACTCCAAATGCGTCCAAACCATAGGTGAAGTATTCCAAAAAGATCCGTCTGATCAAGAGGAATCCAAAAAAGTCGATGGCATGTCATTCGAACGTACAGAGCTCCTATTATAAGTGTTTCCGCTCTGAGGGTCCGGTTGGTTTTGTGTTCGAACCAACTCGGTCGTACCCAATTTTCACCGAAACCTTGAGTGTAGTAAACATAAAAAGCTGTCTCAATCCAAGGAATCCGACGCAACTGACGGTGTATCGATCGGAAGTCCGTAGCCTGGGATATGAGAGTTTAACTGAAGAGGGTCCGAAAATAGGGGTTTGGGCCAGGTCCGACCCGTCCCAATACCCCCTGGGTCGGCCAGAACCAGGTCGACCTGACCCGGGTCCAGGTCCGGCCCAGTTGTGCGCGGCCCGACCCGTCTGGCACGACCCGCCCCATCGCTGGCGGCCCAGCCCGGTGCTGGTGGCCCGACACGGAGCTGGCGGCCCAACCGGCGCTGGCGGCCCGGCCGACCAACGCGGTTGGCCGCGTGGCTGACCGACCAGGCGGAGTGGTGCCGCCCAGAGGGGCCCTCCCTAGCCGCAGATTGTGGGGGGGGGGGGGGTGTTACACCCCCTGGTTTCAAAGAAATGGCTGGCCTTAATGGCCGACCCCTTGGATGACCGCAAGACCCCCCTTGGGTCCCACCTCTTGATGGCGTTGGCGGCCGACACGACCGTCTGTCCTTCCAGGTCCGCCACGGCCTTAGGCTGCAGCTTTATTCCACCGGTGCGGTGTGTCGGCGTCACGCCCCGCCGCCACGGACCGCTCCATCCATGACCCCTGATGCTCCGGCGCAGCGCGTCTGCGACGTGCCCCTCCGCTGCGGCCCGTCTCGGCCGCGGCTCTAATAGCTTTGGCGCGGCGCGACGGCGCTGCGCACCACCACCACTGCAGCCCACTCCGGCTGTAGTCCCCTTCATCCCCGCGTGGTACAACGACACTATGCCGCCTTCTCCGCGGCCTTTCATGGCCGCAATTCCCTACCGATCACCGCACGGTGCAACGACACCGTGCGCCTCTGCCTCCAACATCATTGAAAATTAACAAAGAAGTTGGGAAGAGAATCGGTCGTGTTTGTGCGGTCTGATCTCCTCTTGTTATGATTTTATCATGTGGCCAAACCTTAAGCAACAATGAATGATGATAAGACTTGAACAAAAATTAACCCCTAACTCGAATATCGATGTTGAACGTCGGCGTCGCCATTGACAACGTCACAATATAAGGATTCGTAGATGTCAACAGAGAGCATCCGAGGAGGAAGCGGTGTCTCCCCTTTTTGACATGGAGAGAAGATTGTAAGGCGTGGCGCGTTCTCATTCTTCGTTAGAGGGTTGAAGAACAAAGTTTCTATTATTTCGTCAGAGGTTCCCCCACCATATTATTTTCCAAACCAATAATGTAATAACATACTCCCATTTAAAGACAAGCCACCCTTTTCAAATTAATTAAAGATATTAAATATGTGTGATGGAAAACATTAATGGAGGAGAGGAAGGTGGAGAGGATACTTAATTTAAGTGGAGTTATCCAATTAATTCAAGGGGTGATAAATGGGTGTTTAAAAAAGGTAAAAGAGTTTGGGAATGTGAATGGTTGGGGCTCATGTGGGCCCCAACTCACATTTATCCACACACAGGTGGTTAGGAACTAGTGGGTCCCACTCCAACTCCCTCACTTTGGATATAACAACTTTAGATATAAAAATAAAATTGTCCCACAATTTTAATCATTTCCCAATTAATCCACTATTTCTAACTTCTCCTCTCATGCCAAAGCATCTACGTTAAAAGTCCTCTTAAGTAATTACTGGCACTGTGAGTTCATCAGTGCCCTCAGATTTCAATTCCGAGCACCGATTCAAAAGATAGAAAAACCCACTCATTCGTTCACTAAACCTACCCAAGCTAAACTTTGAAAAATCATTCCGGGCACACCGGCCCTCAGAATTAGGTGCTGTCAGAAACTGCATACTTGTAAAATCAAAAAGAATTTAAGGAAAAACAATTCCTTGAAATTGATGAATCTTGTCACAACCAGTGTTTTTATAATTTCAATGTATTAAGATCATGGTTTGAATCTTGCAACTTCTATAATATTGTGTGTATGATTCGTGTGGTAATGATACATGTCGTTTGCATGTGGTATCGTTTCAATATAAATCGATGAATGGATAGGTTTGAGATTAGGACCATTTTTTTTCATAACTTTACATGGGCTTGGATCCTATAAGTTGTGTTGTAGTGTTCCTCAATTGTTGGGGTGACATTGGGGAATGAATCTGGTACCATGAGACGGTTAACCCATGGATGAGTCATTTTTAGGTTGACAGGATGTTAGCATGGCTTTGAGAGAGCTATACACCTTTTTTTACAATCTTTGTGTACTCCGAAAAGAGACAACCATGCACTATATCGATTCACCATATGTATGATGAGCAATCATCGAACCTATGTCGAGCTCCATTATCTTTATATTTAAATGTACTTCCCTATTTCGGAAGAGAGAACCTGTTAATATTGCAAAAGAGGATCCGTTTATGGTAAGAAATTTGGTGGGTTGACACTATTGTACATTTTAAGGTGGTGACCTTAATTTTCTTGTGAACTTCGGTGTTTTCTGTGAGCTTTTGGTCATGGAGTTTTCTTTTATGACGAAGATAAGGGTATTCTTATTGTGGGGAGTACCATATTAGTCATAGTTGAATGTATTCCATGTAAGAGTTATTTATTAATTCCATTTTACTAGTAATTGGACAGTCTAGATAATTTGGTTCTACAGACACTCAGGTTGGAAGCATGGCTACTTTTCCATTCACAAGGATTCTCGAGGACAAGAAGGTTTATGGTGGGGAGTTTGTAAGAAAACTTGTTTTTATGGACTATTGTTTTGAGAAAATATTTGAATTTTCGTATTAGGATTATCATGAAGAGAAAATTGTCTTTTTCCCCTACCAGTTGACCTGAGATAAGTTTTATGGACACTATATTGTTCTTGGAATAGGGTGTTTACCCTAAGACAATAGTTTGGGGGAAATCTGAGCTGTGAAAATTTTATCAAAATAATTTATATAAAATATTATTAAATTAAATATAAAATTATTCTCATAGGTTGGTTCAATGAAAACTTTTAAATAGAGCATCATATTGTGATTTCCTCCCAACCACTGAGTTCTGAAGGGAGTTTAGCACAAACGATGCATAAACTCTATTCGGGCATCTAGGCCAGCCAAGGCCCTTTTTTTCTTTTCTTACATTTTCATATTTTATTTTATTTATCTTCCATCGTCCTAATTGCACACACTCATTATACTGATCTGCCTTCATTGTGACCCATTGTAGAAAATGGAGATTGAGAAAAGGGGAATGTTGGAAGGGAAGAGTGGTACTGCTGCGAATCCCTCGATGCGCTGAGTCGGTGTATGTCGACCACGGATGGTGAAATCAAGAGAATCTTGGATGTTTCCACCTAAAGGTTAGAACATTTATGCTTTCAACATAGATCTCCTTTTAAAATGTTTTCTTATGATTTTAAAGTATTTTTTTCTTCCTTGTGGCCTCTTAAGGATGAATCTATTTTTTGGGGGGCTAAAACGCGTGTTTTGGGAAATCTAAGGGTTTTACCATTGGGAAACCTAGGTTACGTGGCATGTGTTTGAGGGGAACATGTTGTCTGTTTCTCTTATTCGGTGAAGTTAATGTTTTCTTATATACCTTCTGTGTACTATGAGTTTACTCTATGTGGTGGTAAATGGTCATGTTTCTGGCCATGTGAAAAAGAACATGGAATGGTGGTTTTTCCACAGAACATGTCATGAACCATAAAGTACACACCATGTACATTTAAACAGGCATACCCCATATTGTTCTGTCCATGTATCTGTACACATCCAGGTGAAGGGATAAGAGTACACACCATGTACTCTAAATTACAAACGATGTACTCATTCCATCCAAGACATTTGTAGTATTTTGTGCCCTATAAGTCAGAATTGGGTGTGTGAGTAGACCATTCTATGTTTTTTTCATCACAGATTGAAATGATGGAATGATCCCGACATTTATAGGTCATCTAAATGGTGTTTTGGGGTTTATAACTAAATGGATATGTTCTTCCTCCAGTTATCATGTTTAGTTGTCACCGAAGAGTGGGACATGGTGTGGATGATAGGTTGAGTGTTCAAACCAATGTAGTTGATATATTTTATATTAGATGACTTGTGACATATCTCTCAGTTCGAATGATTTTGAGGTAACTTCCCTTGTGAGACATGACCTTATGACCTAGGAGGCGTTGGGACAAGATGAATCCAAGGATCCCATAAGGGATGCCTTTGCATATGTTCTGGACTAGGGAGTCCCTTGTTGGATCTCTCTATCTAGATTTCCTTTGAGAGGATATGTGTTATAGGATGCATCTATTGTTCTTCATTTGAGGATTACATGGAGGATTCCTACCGTTATTCTCACTATTTATACCATGTAGGATTCCTTCACTCATGTTTAATTAGAGGATTTTTTATAGGATGCCTCTTTGTGTTTGATTTAAATGACCTTGTCAGTGCTCGTGGTTTGACCGACCATGAGTTTTACATCAGGTATTGATAGAGATGACCTTTTAGTGTCACCTAGAACCCATGATGAAGTAGTAATCCCATGGGGACGTGACTATAGTGTTGGGATATGCATTCTGGAAACCGAAACTCTTTTTTATATTTCACATGTAAATTGCTGATGTAGTGATGTTTACCATAGGTTCTTTATGTTTTGTTGTTGTGGATCCCAACGTGAGGCATCATTATCTTTGTGGATATGACCTAAAGTTCACAATGGGATCCATTTTTCTTATTGGGATTCCAGACATGATTTCTTGGTATCTGTCTTCTAATCCATGTTATTTCTGATATTTACTGGTATACACAATGGTACTACCTATGAAATGACCAGTGATCCTGATTTTATATTTTGTTATATATATTGATGGGATGACCAGAAGTGTTTCTTGGTATCTGACTATTGATTAATACATGATGATATATGATGTAGATGATTACACTCTCCTTATCCTTTTAATGGAATGATTGCTCTATTCCAAATCAGTTACAAGACTCTAAGGGAGTAACATTAAAGCTCAATAGAGAGTTATCTATTTATACAGGCATGGAAAACCAAGAATCATTGTATATTACACACTCCTAAGTGGTGGTGATGTTTACACTATACTCAGCCTTTGATTGAAATAATTCATCTCTTATGATCAGTTACGAGACTCCAGGGGTGTAACATGGTAGCTCACTGGAGAGTTCTATCTTTATAGATCACGTAAGGGTATGACCAATACGGATCATCCATGTTCCAAATGTTGTGACCACCTATGGTTTGAGACCTAGGGCTCAAAAATTGGATTGGATTCATAGGCCTAATAAGCATGGTGATTGAATAAGTAACATTTTACAAGATTCCTATCCATGATACCCGAAATCATTTTTTATATGTGGGAATGATTATGATCTCCTGAGCCTATGATGGGAATGATTACACTCTTCAAGATCCTTCAATATTGACCATCGGTAAACGATATCCCTCTTTAGAGGATTGATACTATGTGTACAATATCCTTTCATATAGGATTGACATTCGTTATACAGTATACGTTTTTATAGAATTGACCATCGTTATACAATATCCTTGTTCATTGACTGGAGGAATGTACGAGTGAACCCAGGTGGTGGACAGGCATCCACCTATGGCGATGTTGCTTGATCAGATATATAATTTTGGAATTGACCAATAGAGATACATGTTTATGGGATTATAGACCAAGAGATAAACTTAATGATACATAGATTAAGTGGAATGACATCTTGCTCAATGTCTTTTCACATGTGGTATAGGAGGTCTGGATTACCGACCCAAGGATAAAGTTTCTGATATTTTTTCCTATTTTTTAATTCTCAAACTCATGAATATTCATATTTATGTATATATATATGTATGGGAAAATATATGTATACATATATTGATATAGACATCCATGGGGTCACATGACCAGTTGAAAGGTAATATGGTCCCTAGATTCGACTGTGGTTTCACATTGGTCTTATCTTGATTATTGATTGGGTTTCTGCTAGGCTGAGAAAATTTCTTTTTCATACACTTTAGTAGTATACTTACAGGTTTCTTATTGGTGGTGGACTATTAAGATTATTTCTCACCCATAGATGTGCACCTTGGTGTACGTATAGACCTTATTTCTGCCTTTCAGGTTGATAATGAGTATCATGGTGGATAGGTAAAAGGCCCAGTGTTCCATGATTGAGCGTTGCTACTAGAGTGGTTCTACTTATTGGGTCAGTGTAGTTTGACAGTGGATAGAGATCAAGAGAAAGAGTTGGCTCAGAGTTAGTATCATATCCCAATACTTTTACTTTCATTTTCTTTTTTACATGTAGTTGTATGGTCGGTCTAGTGGGTGACTAGTGTTTTATTGTATTTATATAGCTGTTCGGGCTTTAACAACATTTTACTATTAAATACTAATATATTTCAGTTTTTTATTTCATTCAAAATATGTTTACTTTCCACTATGTACAATACTTGTCCATTTATGTTATTTTCTTACTCTAATATGAGGCAATAGATCCCCACTATCACCTCTTATTCCCTCGCTACTTGTTGGAAACCACTAGAATACGATGAGGTGCACTTGAGGCCTTGTAACCCACTATCTTGAAGCATCGGTTTAGTGTCATCCAGGTCGGGAAATTACAATACATTAGGAATATAACCATTTAGTTAATGATTTTATGAAATTTTCCCTAGATTTTTTGGATATAGGAACATTATATAATTTATATTAGGTATTAGTGAAGACAAAAATGTTAAATAAAATTTATAAATCATAATAGTAAGATGATGAGTTATATGAAAAATTAGAATAGATTATGGAGAGTATGTTACATGAACTTAACATTGATAAAGATCAAGGTTTCATATTTGGAAAGATATTATGTATGAATTTTGAATCCCCATTAAAGAGAATTTTTTTTTATTAAAGAACATATTTCCTCATTTTCCATTAAACATTGATGGACTGTGATGTATAAATATATTTTGGAGTATTAATGGTGTAATGGAATGAAAAGATTTGTTGACTTTACCATGAAATGTTTAATATTCAAACAAGATAACAAAAAATTAAAACCGATGGAGGTGATTCATTAGTAGTTTTTAGTGATTAAGATGAAATTTTAAAATGTATCCACAGAAATTATATTGGGATTACCAAATAATTCTTTAGTTAATAATATATTATGAGTAATTTTTGACTGAATAACTAAAAAAACACATTACCTTCCTATTTGAGATACACAAAATTTATATCAACTTTGTCGACTAAGTCTATAACGATATAATATTTTCATATATATATATATATAATAAATCTATTAATATGAAAAGTCATTGAATTTAAAAAATTCCCTAGTGGATATTAAACATAAAGTCCATTTCATAACACGACAATATAAACAACTGGTTCCAAAGAGTTCTACATCATCTCTCACTTAGTACCACATAACAATAACCCATCATAGACATGTCACATTAAATCTCTATTATCATAAAATGGGAAAAGAAAAATAAGATAAGGTGAGATCAGATAATCAATATAGTATAAAATGGGAAATATGTAATCATAAAATGATCATAAGGGTATGAAAACATGAGAATAACATATGAAAAGAGTACCTTTCATATAAAAGATAAGAATCATTAATAATGACATATAGATTAACAATTCTTATGACATGAAAAATAAATAAATCAAATAATGTGATCCATAAGAGTATAACATTGAATTAATAAAGGGAAATTTTGCATACACATAATCATCAAAACCTTATCTCAAGGATACCAACCAAGAAATTTGTAACATATTATACTTAGTTAACCAGTCTCATACCACCATCGGGCTTGGGATAACCTCCCATGTACCCTCTTTTTAGGCTATGGATAGCCAATAATGTACCTAATGATATCATTGAACAGTAATCATTTCCCATTGTTTTGGAGGGTGATACAGGTCTCACCCATCACATAACTAATACATTTGTATTTCACATGATAATTATAAATTCATCATATCAGAACCTATGAAGTGAAATGGGTTTCATGAAAAATTCTTGATATTATAAAAATTGGAAAGGAGATGAGTTTTATAAAAATTTTATTATGTTAAAAATAAAACATCTAGGGATATACTAATTTTTGTATCACGAGATCATATTCCCTATAAATAATAATTAACATCAAGAGACATTATCTTAGATGGAAATTGAGTTTGAAAAGAAACAATGAACATTTCCTGAGGAAGGTAAAAATTATTTTTAATGCAATTTTTAAAATCCAAAAATTCATAAAACATTTCTACATCCTTTTATTTGTAAATAAACATTGAAAATTATAAATTAATATTTAAAAATCTATATGATCATGAATATTTGAATATCCATGCACATTAAAAGAAATGTTTCTTTTACATTCTCAATATAATTCAAATGATCCTTGTAAGGAAAATGATATGAAGAATCCCTTTAAATAATTTTATAAAAAAATTAAACAAGGGATAAATTAAATATAAAAATATCCCCAAGAAAAATAAACATATTTCTGAAAATAGTTTTTAAAAACATAGATATAGAATACAAATGTTTTTGGACTGAAGAGAAACATAATGTTTATTTTAATAAAAAATATTATACAGGAACAATGAGTACATAAAGAGATGAAAATTTCCAGAAAACATGTTTTCCCAAAACATTTCGAGTGGTGACAAAATGAAATTATTTATTTTAGAGATAGATCATAATATTTCGTCATCAAAAGCATAAAAATATGAAATCCCAAAAAATGAAAAAAATATATCATAAAAAAATTATCAGATTAGAGACATAGAATCATAAGCCCATTGAAAAAATAAAATAAAATAAAATATGAAATATGATTATAATAAATAGATTAATGATGTTACAAGTTAAAGGGGAAGTATTAAGACCTCCTATAATAATGTATGTGTATAAATAATATATGTTTGATAGAAAGAAAAATTGATATAAAAATACCTTACCACTTTGGTATTATTTTTTAATCATAATCCCCATTAATGAATAACCTCAAATGAATCATAAACTACCATTTAATGAATTATATTAATAAAATATCATGTCAATAAGGTATTATATAAACAAAAAAACATATGGTGAATTTGTAATAAGTCTCCAAGAAATATAAGTGAGACTAGGGATCCCATAACAGTTCAAACATTAAATATATAATAGATCATGAGAGAAAAATTTATTTACCTCATATTTTTAAAAATATTTCATCCTTTGGGATTATTCTTACCATCTAAGAGTTTCCAGAACCACCTCTAGCAACAACATCCATCTTGTGTTCTCCTTCACCATCTTGCTCATTAGTATGAAATTCGTCTCGACCGATTTGGTCTCCTCAACCCACTCCCATAATGTATGTGAATTAAGAAACATTAATGAAGGATAACCTACAAGGGTAATTTTTTTCTTAGGTTGTGTCACTTTTGGGGAATCATATAATTATTATAGAGGTTCCTCGATCATTCGAGGTTGATGGATCCCTAGTGCTTGAGTTTTCAGATAGTTCTTTCCCAGCGGTAATCGACTTATGTATGTGGATGTTGGATTCTAATTTCACCATTATGGACTCTTAGGGATTAAAATATTATATGATGTCGTCGATGATTCACTATAATACTAATTTTAGTTTCTTGAATCTATGGATGAATTTGTCAAATCAAGGACCCTAAGCTCTTGTGTGATAGGAAAATAACACTTCACGCTCTCTAGATAGTTGATAGATAATCATTCTACAAGGGACTATCCCAAAGTGATTGTTTGGATATCTATTCATAGTATTCCACTCCAGTTCCTCATCCCTTATTTTTATAGGGTATCAATTATGGTTTGGGTTCCACTTTGTGTGCCAACTAGATACCCCAACTACTCATATCTATGTGGAAATGAATATTTCAAAATCATTACTGTTGATGATCATTAATTGTTTCCAAACATATGTATCTTGGTGGAAGAACATATTTTTTTTTCTTTGGTTCAATTTTTCTTAGGATTCCATCTCCAAGGTTACTCAATATCATCTTGTAGGGGATCTCTATTAGCATTTAGGGTATACACATTTTCAATGTGGTTATTCTAGATACGAGGTCATTAGCATGGGAAACCTTTCATGTCATCATGACCTCGTATGGAATGGATACCGTTGAAGGATCCAGCAGTTCAACCCCATATCTTTCCTCCTTTGGGGTTGATATATTCATCTCCATGTTGGACTATCTTCATACATCCACTTTCTCCAATTAAAAAAGGTCTACGCATGGACTTGGTGGTTTTCAAGAAAACATTTGAGGAAGTCATTTTATAGTCCATGAATACCCTTATTTTATCCCCTCACCTGTCTCATGATTTCAATATTTAGCATGGGAATTTGGTGGATTCTGCATTTTCATCTCTAGTAGGTCCACACTCCTCCCACACATTGACTTCAGGCTATTACACTCTTCCCAAGTCCAATGGTTTCAAAGATCTATGTTCCCATGTAGCTAATAAAATTTGGGAGTCTTCATTTGTAGAATATAAGGTGTTCTCTTGTCCTCCTAGTGGTGTTAATACAAGTTCCAAATCCATGATAATGTTAGCTAACAATAATTACCAAACAATAAGTATTTTATTACTTGGTTCCAAATCTACGAATCATTAATTTCAATTATTTTTCCCTTAACCTAGAATGAAAATGGAAAAGGGGCCCATGTGAAGACATAAGTCCTTACCAAAGATTATCATTAGAGAAATATCTAACCTTTTTTAGTGGTTAATGTTTAACAATACACGTTTAGAGTCTCTAATATTTCTTGAAAGAATTGTTTCCATTACTATTTTCTTTGAAATCCCATTAACTATCATATCTGTATTTTTTTGGAAAGGAATATTTTTAATGGATATTGTGGTTCCTTCTGATCATTTTATAACTATCATGGTTAGTATTGATTCATCTATTTTTTTCATGCCATTTGTGGAGAAAATTTGATATATGAGTTGTGTCTTCGTCTTGATTATTTCAATCTAGTAAACATAGCCGGATTTATTAGAATAAAGATTAATTAAATAATATATATCATGAAGAAAAAGGGTGAGTGGTATACTGAAGGAAGGGAAAAAATAATTTGTAGGGTCTTGTTTCTCACACCTTTATCATTGACCTGGGTTTCAAAGGTGACAATTACACCTAGTAAAAGAATTTTAAGAGAGATAACAAGATGTGATGTTTCCATGAAATATGCTTTATCAATATTCATGATATGTCAATATATCTAAATTTAATATTCTATAATATTTTCTGATCACTCTTAGACCATTTCCTACTTCACATTGGACTCAAACCAAATAGAAGTGATTAAAATCATTTTTTATTATCCATCAAGTAGACTTCTAATACTATCATTATATATGTGGTGTAGGTTTACTAGGATAAAACCATGAAAGGAATATCATGGATCTTCCTTCCAAACAAGTTAAGACATCTGAAAAGTGATATATAGGATTGGAATAATAGAATAGATTCCTTCTTCCAGGAACTGTATCCCCTTGAGTATATCTTATAGGAAGTTAGGGATGATGAAAATTTTAATATCCGTACACACAAGAAAATATTGTAATTAGAGATTTTGTATCCGCAGGAGAGGCCATCATAGGTGTAGTCAAGGGCTACATGGATGAAGATGGTGGATCAAAATGCCACTTATTTCCATGAAATCATCACGGAGAAGAGGCACACGTAGAGTCCAAATATTAATTTGGATGATGTATTTTAAAAAATATATTATAAATTATTGGTGTTATGGTCAATGATTATTTGAGAACATTATATTTTAATTTCATACCATGCTTCTAGGTTGGTTACCTAATGATACATTAAATGTTTTTTGATGTAATTATACATGAAATGTATGATCTTCATAATTCCCTGCCCAAAACACACCCCCACGGAATGGAATATATGTGAGGTTATCCATAATCTTGTCCTAGGAAGGTATCCCAAAATGTATGTACATTCAGAACTATTGTACATGGTAGGATGAGAACATGTGTATATAGTTATTTTCGAGGCTATCAAAGACTTATTTAGTAATTGTATCCTTCCTCTTCTGGCCTATGACACTTCCTTGGTCTTAATATAAAATGGTATATCTCACTCTTACATTAGTAAATTTAACCACATCAATATGTTAAATTTTCATTACATTTTTCAGGCCAATATTTTTTAAAAATGTCTTTTAATTGTCCAAAAAATGTGTCTCTTAGGAGTAGAATTGGTTCATCATAGTGAGTTCCACATAATGTCCCATATCTATTTCTCAAGAATTTATTATTGATTTCAAAATGAAGGATCCTTGTTCGAACATTTCCATTGGATTTGAAATGAAAAAATATAATGAAAGGTTGGAATAGAACATTATCCACAAAGTGACACTATAAGAAAACAGCCGTTTAGTGGCGGTTTTTTCGCGACGGTTTTAACAACCACCGCTAAACGTGTTTCAGGCCGCCATTTCACCGAGATTTTTAAACCGCCACAAAATGCCTTAATTTTTGATAATTTTTCTTAAATTTGTTTGAGGATTACATGCAGTTTTTAAAAAAACCACCGGGAAATGAAATGAAAAAAAATAAGAAAACACGAGAAACCCCGATATAACTAAAACGACCATAACTTTTGATCCGGGCAGCCGTTGGAGTGCCACAACCAGTCAAATCGAAGCTCATGAAGAGATATAGAGGCACTTATAAACAAAAACCTAAGACAGTCTAAGGTTCAGATGATATGAGAGTTATAATAAAGTTAAAAAAATTTCCAACTTCCAACGACCATAACTTTCACTCCGGGTGTCAGTTTGGGCTCTACCACATATCAAATTGAAGCCATCGAAGGGAGAAGCGCACTAGATTGACAGAAGAAAGATTCTTACATGTCTTTCAACCCCAAAAACCCCTATGAAGGCCTCCAAACCCCCATTTCTTTCACCAGTGTCCTGTCAAACTTGTCTTCAAACAGGCCTAACTTTCGATCCGCGTGTCAGTTCGGACTCCTCCACCATCCAGATTGTAGCTCGTTCCATGAACTTCAGTTTGACTAGTCGCGGCGCCCACATGCACTCCTGGATCATATGTTATGGCCTTTCGAGTGGGTATCGGGTTTATTATGGTTTTCGACGCCTCGTTTCTAGCACCCGTTCCCCATCAGATTTTTTTTAAATGGTTGTAACTTCTGATCCGACAGTCCATTTGGACTCTTTCACCTATCAGGTCAAAGATCGTTTCAGGATATTTGATTTGACAGGTCGCGGATCAGAAACGGACTCTTGGATCATAAGTTATCTCTGTTAATGTGAGTCCAAAGTTTTTGTCACTTTATGACCGTTTTGACGGGTTTTAACGGTTGCTCCATTTATTACTGTTTATTTGGGTTTCTATGACTTGTTATCTTTATCAATGGTATTTTGTGGGTTATTATGATGATTATGTTGAATTCTTAAGAGATTTTCCAAAGTTTTCATGAGTTTTCATGCGTTTCCATTCTTTCTAACGCCTCATTCTTCATGCTTCTCCATCCGTTTTCATGCGTTTTCATGATTTTTCAACCCTTATCACGTATTTTCATACTTTTTCATGTGTCTCATTTATTATTTATTATTTATTATTTATAATATACTTTAATTTATTTATTATCTATTATTTGTTACTAGTTATTTATTATTTATTATTTATATTTATTTATTATTTATATTTATTTATTATTTATTATTTATATTTATTTATTATTTATTATTTATATTAATTTTTTATATATTATATATTATATATTATATATTATATATTATATATTATATATTATATATTATATATTATATATTATATATTATATATTATATATTATATATTATATATTATTTATACTTATTTATTATTTATTATTTATATTTATGTATTATGTATTATGTATTATTTATTATGTATTATTTATTATTTATTATTTATATTAATTTATTATTTATTATTTATTAATTATTAATTATTAATTATTAATTATTTTTATTTTTTATTTATTATTTATTATTTATATTTATTTATTATTTATTATTTATTATTTATTAATAATAATATTTTATTTATTATGTGTTATTTATTATGAAATATTTTTTTATTTCGTATTTATTATTTATTATTATTTATTATTATTTATTATTATTTATTTTTATATATTATATATTATATATTATATATTATATATTATATATTATTTATTATTTATTACTTATTGTTTATTGTTTATTGTTTATTATTTATTATTTATTATATATTATATATTATATATTATATATTATATATTATATATTATTTTTTTATTATTATTTATTTTTTCTTATTATTTAATATTATTTATTATTTATTATTTATTATTTATTATTTAATATTTATTATTTAATATTATTTATTTTTATTATTTATTCCTTAATATTATTTATTATTTATTATTTATTATTATTTATTGTTTATTATTTATTATTTATTATTTAATATTTAATATTTAATATTTAATATTTAATATTTATTCTTTATTATTTGATTATTATTATTTATTATTTATTATTATTTATTGTTTATTATTTATTGTTTACTTTTCATTTTTATTTATTTGTTATTTATTATTTATTATTTATTATTTATTATTATTTATTTATTATTTATTATTATTATTATTTATTTGTTGTTATTTATTTATTATTATTTATTTATTATTATTTATTTATTATTATGAATTATTTATTATCTATTGTTTATTATTTATTATCTATTTTTTATTTTTTATTATTTATTATTTATTATTTATTATTTATTATTTATTATTGATTATTGATTATTGATTATTGATTATTGATTATTGATTATTGATTATTTACTATTTATATTTATTTATTAATTATTAATTATTAATTATTATTTATATTTATTTATTATTTATTATTTATTTATTAATATTTATTATTTATTTATAATTATTATTTATGTGTTATTTATTATTATTATTATATATTATATATTATTGAGTTTATATCTATTATTTATGTATTATTTGTTTTCTCAATTAATATAAATAAATATATTAAATTCTGTTTATTAAACACATGACGAGCTTGCTGGAGTGGTAAAGTATTTGGAAAATATGCAAGATGTTAGGGGTTCATATCTCACCAAACGAAGAACCAAACCACTACTAAATGCCTTTTTTTTGTCGTAGTGTGATGAAGTTAAAGGGCTTCTCTTCTTTTGTTGCTAATTATTTTCTTTAGATTCTGCAGATGTAATTGGTTCTCAAAGTGATGTTTTATAAAATATGTCATGGGGTTGTGGAATGGTGACCCATTTTCACATATGATTTTCATTTTGGTTGAATATTTTTATAAAATATATATTTCTCAAAGTCACTATAAGAGGATAATTATTCATTTCTACAATATGGACTATTTCAATGGTGACTAGTATCTTCTCTTTATTGATGAAATGATGTTTTTTTGTGAATGTGTGAAAGAGATATGATTGAGGATTCAATAAGGTGAGGTGGTATTATTGTAGGTAGTTTATCTAAATAGATAATTTATCAAATAAGAGTGTCAACCTTTCGATTCCAAGTCAAAAAAGATCTGAAAATATGATTAAAGATTCCATAAGTATTCATAGAAAGTAATTTCACATGGAGTACACAGGAGACCATATTTCCCCAATAAGGATGAATATTCATCAATTCAAGATTGTGGTTGATTATATATATAACCATATTATTTAATTGGAAAACTAGTTCTTCTCGGTTGGTGTTGGGATCACCCTACGTAATTGTGTTCCCAACTATATTCCAATGCACATTCTATCTATTTGTTAGGTGCCACAAGACATTAACATGGATAATTATAATCTTTTTTCTTTAATATTATGTTCCCAGTCAAAGTTTAGGTACCATTGGTATTCATGGGTAATGACATATAATTCCATGGAGGAGAAAGGCATCAACATAAGGTACATCACATTCATGATAAACAACATGTAAGCTGAGATGTCATGGGATGTTTCTAAATGTCAGATCATATGAGTAATGATCATTATAGACATGTATATGAAGAATCGAGTATAAAAATGGGATAAGTCTCAATAGAATATCATTATATCCAACAAAACATCCTGAATATTCTAAATAAGTCACACTAGATCCTTGAACTTGTGGAGATTGATTATTAAAATAAAAATTAGGTAGGTGTAGATCTTGGTTTTCTGTGTAATACAATTCCATAAATCATTTTTTCACACTCAATAATTATAATTCATTAACAAATTCCACCATGTACATTAATTAGCCGGATTTGTTCCGAAATATCCTCAAGAATGTAAAATGGGACCTCTATGACTACATGGGCACCTCATCTAGTGGGTTCTATGTAATGGCATGTTGTAAGGTCATTCATAGGAACCAATTTTACAATTTATGATTATCACTCTACAGTTAAATTAGATTCCAAAAAAATAAACTTTTTATTATCGAATATTTAGAATTGTGTGATACCCACACACATTGATTTCAAAATAAAGGGTATCCCGTTTCTAGTGAAATTATATTTTTGTTGGATATATAATAAATAATCATCCACCCATGCCATATTCTATGGTTAATGGGGGATATTTTTGTGGTTTTAATTATTTCCATAACTATAATTTTCTCTCATGACCACAATAGTGAGAATTTCTTCCAATAAATGTTCACCAGGGATGATAACTATATCTCAGTGGAAAAACAAGGAGTGACTGTTATAGCCATCGTTTGTTGTAGTATATGGTATGTGGGAAACAAAGATAAATTCAAATGAATCCTATTCTCATTTTGACACTTGGTTATAATGATCAAATTCATGGGGTCTGAACTCTCCCATATTCTTAATAATTTGTTCATCTCTTCCTCAATGATACATTTCTACCACATCTACGACCCACCCCCTTTATGCAGTGCCTAAATCCCCAGGAGCATTGGGTTTTAGGGGTTCCTCCTTTAAATGGTTTTAATTGAAAATTTAAGGGTCATTTAGTTCTTGTTTTATGAGGTATGGTGGCCTCACTCATGAGTGTAATGGTTATATCATACTATCATTCAGTTCCTCCTTTGGGATGGGTGATGATCCCTCTATAAGAACATGACATAGCTAATGGGTTGGGTCTTTGAAAGGATAAAAAAGTTATTTTTTTTCAGTGGGACCCCACTATTATCCATACTTATATTCATGGATATAGTTACTACCCTGAGTACATTTCATATTTTTGTAGCGGATTCATAGAAATGATCTCCATCTAAACCAACATACATTATACATGGAATAAAGGGAATAGAGGTGAAGATTTTGTAGTCTCGTGTTTTAATAAGAAATATATGTGTAACCTATTATATTTAGTTTTATCCCACACCTTTGGATGTGTGGAAATTGTTGAGAAATATCACTTGGGCTACCCAACTATAGAACCCATTGATATTGTTTCTTTGGTCTTGCTAAAACATTATTGCCTTCATGACAACAAATACCTTTCCTTAAGTTATGAATTACTTCAAAAAAAAAAAAATCCAAACCTCACATATAATAACTACAATTTCATTATGTTGGTATTATATTAATATACTTATATATATTATACCCTAAAATTTATGTCCATTTTTAACTCATTTATATGTAATTCCCTATTAAAGTCATTTTTTTGAGTAATAAAAACGTTTTTTTGTGTAAGTTTTAATTTTTTATTTTCAGTAATGAAACATTGATTAGGGTACCATTATCTCAAAAATTATAACAGTGATATAAATATTGTAACGCCCCGACCCCAGCTACCCAGAGCCGGTGCATTACTTCGTAACATTGGCATGATCACAAAAGATCAAGTCTCGAAAGACCGATTAGTTTAGTAGCCTTGGAAAACACTAGATACATTCATAAATGTTACATTACATCACAAAGTGAAAAACTATAATAACATAGTCTCCATAGTCCACACTTCTATCCTCTTCGGACTATCCCTGCAGGTCATTCATAAAATACTTCTTCACATCTTGGAAAATATTAAAACATTGAAAGGGGTGAGCTCGGATGCTCAGTAAGGTTAACAATATAGCAGAAGCTTTCATAAATAAACATTAACATTTAAGGAAATGTATAACTAAAACAAAAGCCTTTTAAACTTTAACTTCAACATAATATGGCAAAACTAAAATGAGATAATGCCATTCACTTCTTCACATGGATATTCTACTGGTCGAATAATCACATGCCATATCAATAACCACTTTCATAATGATGGAATGCATAATGCCAGACTATCATAACCACGTAGTCAAGGCCTCGTGCCAAGACCAAAAATAAGATTTTGTCAAGGCCTCTTGCCAAGACACTAGTTTGTCTCATGAGACCTGTCGATGCATCGAGGAGCTATAGCGGGCTCCACCTGTCACTTTTTAAGTCCAATGCATTCCTCATTTGAATAGGTTTAAACATATCATAAACCATAACATAATTGTATCACATAAAACATGCATAAAGGAAACACAACATTTCCAAATTTCAATCACAAGATATAAATACAACACATTGATATAATAAAAATGATTTCAAAACCATTTTCAATAAAATAAAATAAAGTTAAAACTTTTTATTTATTTTTCATTAAAAAAATGATGGCTTGTAGAGGATGCTGAAACTCAAATAATGGTCACGGCGACGGAGAAGTATTTGTCGCCGCATAAGTACGGAAAGAAAAACATTCCCTTTTTGTCGTTTAGTAAAATGCTTCATATAAAAAAGATTCCTTTTGAATAAACGTAAAAGTTAAATGGGTTTATACACCGTATAAAAGAAATTTTTGTATAAAACCAAATATGCCTCAATGAAAGGCGATTGAGACGAAGTCCTTAAAAAGATCATTTTTTTAAATAAAGTACATCTATAATGTGTATTCACTATAAGTACCCATAAATAATGTACAAATACAATATAGGACATAATAATATCATGACATAATTTGAAAGTAGGAGATTAACCCAAAGAATAGAAATTGGGTTAAGAAGTTCCCTTACCTTGCGTCCTGTCCTGACTCGACCATTCTTTAACCTCAAGAATAATAAAATAGAGTTAATTCCTATTTACTTAAGAACCTTTTTCATGTTCATTATTCCTTTTATATCCCTTATTACCATGTTATTAACATTATGTAATTATTTAAGTTAATAACGGTCGTTTTGTCGATCTTTGGTACTTGAGTCAAAAATAAACTTCCTATAATTTCAAGTTGTTCATGTGGTGAAATATCCATTATATCCAGAATTATATTCATGATTTAGATATCATATATATGATATATATCCAGTATATACATTCATTCATAATGTCACGTAACATTTACAGGTAAGAAATGAAATGCACCGTTCATGGAGACGGTAAGCCGTACGTACGCATGAACGCTACTTTCCTTTCTATTTCGTATTTAATGGAACAGAATCATAATGAAATAAATTTATAATATAATTACAGTATAATATAGTGTATAATACCATTTAATCCATCCTTTATACATCCCACATATGGCATTAACGATTCAAATCACTTTGAGGGGGCAGTAGTCCGCACTTCCTAAAATGAAATTATCGCGTTTTACCCATAATGGAAATCATAAAGTATGCCATAAATGACAAATACAGAAGCATAAGTAAAACATAAACACATTATATGTCATATATAAATATAGTGACATCTTAATGGCCACCTTTTAAGGTGTTATATGAGTGTTGAACAATCATCGTTTCGTGAGGCAGAAATTCGCCATCCACAGAAACCGTATGTTCTTTAACCATTAGATGTAGGTGTTTGTAAGTGTAGCTCGAATCCTTCTTATAACAACATACTAGTATATTTTGGATACTGGTGTTGTTACAAAAGGAATGAATAAAAAGAGTTTAGTGGGTTGGAGAAGAAAAATAAAACAAAACAACATTAGAGAAGACATTACCTCAAAATCGGGTAACTCTTTTTGATTTGAGCCAAAGGCTTCCTTGAGAAGAGTTCTGCCCAAATTGAGTCTTATAGGAGTAATAGGGGGAATTTGGGAGAGTATTTTGGCAGAGGTTGGACGAGCCAAATGGCTTGAAAGTGTAAATGGGGTGGGAGAGGTGGGGGCCTTTTATAATTGGAGAGGAGGGGCTCTTTTGGAAAGATTGAAATGTTACATTATTACACAATGCTTTTTGGATTCTAAAGGTCCCACACTTATATAATGCGTGGCTAAGGTGATAAGGGTTCTAAATATACCCATCCAATAGTCTTTGGACAAGTTTATGCTTTGTATTTTACATCATCATTTCATTTTATTAAAATCGTTAAATAATGAGGTCATCGCTGCATCATAATGATGTCATAAATAATTTAATTTATTTAATGTCTAAAAATTATAAAAAAATACTATAATGTAGTAAATCTTTTTAGCTTTCTAATGAATATTTATAGTCAATATTTGGACTTGTGTAACCCCACTTAAAAACTGTTTTAGTAAAACAACCCATGTTTGTGTCAATTTAATTTTAACATTAAATAAATATATATTAATGTCATTTTCCAACCAAAGTGGCTCCATGGGGTCCCCAAGTTGACCCATGGGTTGTCTTGGTTGGCCATGACTCATCCAATAGGAGTAAGACAAGTGTCAAGCTCATCTCATATTATTAAAACATTATTTTTACCTTAAACTACACTAATTACCTCTAATCGTGATTAAGAACTTAAAAGTTACTATTCACCAAAACAATTATTTTAATCTCATCGAACCACATTTTTCTTCTTAATGACAACCATGTATGTCGTATTTTTGAAAATCAAATCACAGAAGTGGTGATATTTCATTTTAACGAAAAATCAGTTTTTAACAACCACTTAGTGGTTTCACTATTCATCAAAAATTGAAGTTTTTCAGAATAAGGCCAAAATTTCACCCTAAGCTATAATTGATATTCTGAATTCAAAAATGATGTCTATTTTACAAAATTTCAAACATATAAGTTTCATTAATTAATTTTATAATTAATTCCCGCTGTTACAACAAATAGCGTGTTTTTAAGAAACAATTTATATCAAAAGATTGGCAATTGTTTATGTCCAATTTCAATGTTAAATTAATTCTAATGACCACCATTGGATAAAATGTTAAAAATATATTCTAATTATACTTTAAAACCACTAAATAGTATAATTTATCACAATAAATTATTTTTATTAAAGAAGTTTTTTTTAAGTATTTTTCACTATTCATAAAAAAATTGGAAGTTCTCAAAAAGTTTCAAAAAATTCAACTTAGGATAATTTTGATATTACGAATTCAAAAATGAATTTCATTTTGAAATATAAAATTTCTATAATTTTAAAAAGTGGTTATTACTATTCATGACGGTTACTTTGATTAGTCGCGGTGTTTTAGAACTCGAAGTTGTGTACAATGCAAGCTATTGAATTATTGAATGAGAAGCGTATCGTGGAAGCTCGGGGTGTTACATTCTCCCCTCCTTCAATAAATTGCTTCCTCGAAATTTGAAATTTTTCTTTGAAAATAGAAGGTTGAAAAGAGAAAATACCTTTGAGGAAAACCCACATCAGAAATAAGGTTAATAAATATATAACATTAAAAGAAAGCAAGATAAGTACAAAGGTCACCCGATATAGCCCATTCTAGAATTCTATGAAAATATGGATATGGAGGAGAAACAAACCATCAAGGTATGATGGAGAGTTATAGAAAACAGGATTAGGAGAAAGTTTAACCACAAGAAAATCACAAACTTGTGATTGGTTAAACGGTCATTGAATCCCCATTTGGAAAAGTTAACCGACAACATTTTTGTTTTAATTTACCTTTTATAATGTTGAGGAATTTATTTAGGAGATTTACTAAGAACGTAAGGGAATATACATACTTGTTATGTATACTTTCATTCGTTAATAAATTTTTACCACAAACCCAACTTTTACTCCAAATGGTAACGGAACTCAAAAATATTCTATTTATCCTAATTGTATAAGGTTCAAAATGTTAACACATACCATTTAGATTAGTAAAACTATTTTGTAATAACCTGGGACTTCCTGTAGGCTAGTGGTAGGAAATAAAGTCTTGTCGCACTATGGTTGTGGGTTCGATTCCTGCAGCTTTGTCCGACGCGACGGGTTATTCCCCACCCTGCAGGTTGTCCTTTTCCTAAAACTATAGTATCCTAATATTCCAAAAATAATCTTCATAAATTTTTTAACCTTAAACAATACTATCCAAAGATCAAATTTATCCACTCCAACCATTATAGTTATCCAAAATACCTCTGTCCAGACTTTCTCTAAAAGGTCTCTTAATTCCAAAATCAATTTATCAGATTCCCCAAACAAAGTAAAGTTTTTCTTATTGTCACATACTAAAAATATAATAACCTTGATCATATTAAAACCTTACTGAAATCAACAAGTACTTCAGTACAATCCTTATATATATATATCACATTATTCTAATAACCAAAATATAATCCATGAGTCCAGAAGCACCAATACATTAATTATTCTACTTCAACTGTAGTAACAGCATAAGATTGTCCTTGATCCCTTGGCCTTTTCTGAGGTAAGCTTCCCTGACTCTTAGGACATTCATTTTCATAATGACCCATTTCTCTACAATTATAGCATTCAACTTTGATAGCCTCTTTCTTTCCCTTGCAATCACGAGCCTGGTGACCCTTTTCTCCACATTTATAACAAACTCCCATTCCTTTTAGACAAGTACCAGGGTGATTCTTCCCACAATTATCACATAATGGAAAATCCTTCTTTCCCTATTTCCCTTTATCTGTCTCTTGTTCCACCATTCACTTCTTCTCTTGCTTTACTTTGTTTTCATAAGACTTAGAGAATTCCCCTTCTGTCTTGATAGCACACGAGACAATATCTTCGTATGATGAGAAGGATTGTGATACTAAAGATCGACGGAGAAATGGTTTTAACCCATCAAAGAAACAATCAATATTACTCTTTGGGTTACATATATAATCGGTAGCATGCCTTGCTAGCCTTGTAAAGTTAGCCTCATACTTTGCGACATTCTCATCCTCCTTCTACCTCAGACTCAGAAATTGCCTTTCCATATCTGCTCAATGGTCACGAGGAAAGTATTTTTCTAAGAAAAGCTCTTTGAACTCCCTCCATTCCATATTCGATACGTCATCATCTTCCTTTGTGTTTTGAATCTGTGACCACCACTGATCGGCATCTCCAGTGAGGCGGTAAACTGCCATTACAACCTTCTCCCTTTCACTACTCCCCAAGGCATGGAATATTTTTTCTAAGGAATTTATCCATTGCTCAGCTACTATAGGATTTGTACTCCCATTGAAGGTTGGTGGTTGTTTCCTCATGAAGTGGTCTAACATTGATCCTCTACGTTGCGGATCAGGGTGCTCCATACGAGTAAGGTTATTATTCATAACCTGAGTGAGTTGTCCCAGTATGGTAATAAGTTGATCAGCACCAGTTGTATCTCCAGCTCCACAATAATTATCTTGAGCAGGAGGGCAATCCCTACACGGAGTACGTGCATTGATACGGTTTCCATTCCTTCCACAAGGCGCCATTTCTAAACAATGGCATAAACTATATTAGTTTATAAATCAAAATACATAATTACATACATGTAAGATACTTAACATAAATTGAACTATTTATGGATATAATCCATAAAAAGGTTTTCTTTGAGGAAGTATATACTCATAACCCTTCATAGTGGTTTATAAAGAAAATGAGAATTATCCAAAGCATATCCCCCGGGAGTGTCGTAACCAAGAGTGCAGCAAGGCCCGTTGTCGTGCACCAGTTCTCGTTCGAGTCTAGCTCAAAGCGTTGTTTTCGGGTTTTACCCCTAGGTACATCTGTGCCCGAGCTGCCTCTACTTGCTCGTATCCAGACAGGGATGTATTTCTCGGGAAACTCCCAAAATCTCTATAATAACAAAATTCTAGGAAGTTCTTCTATACTAATCCTCAAAGTCTATCTTCGGGCTATGTGCTCTAATCAGAGTTTATCTAAATCTAGCTTCCAAGGTTAGTACTAAACTGCCTCTGATACCAACTGTAACGCCCCGACCCCAGCTACCGAGAGCCGGTGCATTACTTCGTAACATTGGCATGATCACAAAAGATCATGTCTCGAAAGACCGATTAGTTTAGTAGCCTTGGAAAACACTAGATACATTCATAAATGTTACATTGCATCACAAAGTGAAAAACTATAATAACATAGTCTCCATAGTCCACACTTCTATCTTCTTCGGACTATCCCTGCAGGTCATTCATAAAATACTTCTTCACATCCTGGAAAATATTAAAACATTGAAAGGGGTGAGCTCGGATGCTCAGTAAGGTTAACAATATAGTAGAAGCGTTCATAAATAAACATTAACATTTAAGGCAATGTATAACTAAAACAAAATCCTTTTAAACTTGAACTTCAACAAAATATGGAAAAAGTAAAATGAGATAATGCCATTCACTTCTTCACATGGATATTCTACTGGTCGAATAATCACATGCAATATCAATAACCACTTTCATAATGATGGAATGCATAATGCCAGACTATCATAACCACGTAGTCAAGGCCTCGTGCCAAGACCAAAAATAAGATTTTGTCAAGGCCTTGTGCCAAGACACTAGTTTGTCTCATGAGACCTGCCGATGCATCGAGGAGCTATAGCGGGCTCCACCCGTCACTTATTAAGTCCATTGCATTCCTCATATGAATAGGTTTGAACATATCATAAACCATAACATAATCGTATCACATAAAACATGCATAAAGGAAACATAACATTTCCACATTTCAATCACAAAATATAAATACAACACATTGATATAATAAAAATTCTTTCAAAACCATTTTCAATAAAATAAAAGAAAGTTAAAACTTTGTATTTATTTTTCATTAAAAAAATAATGGCTTGTAGAGGAAGCCGAAACTCAAATAATGGTCACAGCGGCGGAGAAGTTGTTGTCGCTGCATAAGTATGGAAAGAAAAACATTCCCTTTTTGTCGTTTAGTAAAACGCTTCGTATAAAAAATATTCCTTTTGAATAAACGTAAAAGTCAAATGGGTTTATACACCGTATAAAAGAAAGTTTTGTATAAAACCAAATATGCCTCAATGAAAGGGGATTGAGACGAAGTCCTTAAAAAGATCATTTTTTAAATAACATACATCTATAATGTGTATTCACTATAAGTACACATAAATAATGTACAAATACAATATAGGAAATAATAATATCATGACATAATTTGAAAGTAGGAGATTAACCCAAAGAATAGAAATTGGGTTAAGAAGTTCCCTTACCTTGCATCCTGTCCTGACTCGACCATTCTTTAACCTCCTGAATAATAAAATAGAGTTAATTTCTATTTACTTAAGAACCTTTTTCATGTTCATTATTCCTTTTATATCCCTTATTACCATGTTATGAACATTATGTAATTATTTAAGTTAATAACGGTCGTTTTGTCGATCTTTGGTACTTGAGTCAAAAATAAACATCCTATAATTTCAAGTTGTTCATGTGGTGAAATACCCATTATATCCAGAATTATATTCATGATGTAGATATCATATATATTATATATATCCAGTGTATACATTCATTCATAATGTCACGTAACATTTAGAGGTAAGAAATGAAATGCACCGTTCATGGAGACGGTAAGCCGTACGTACGCATGAACGCTACTTTCATTTCTATTTCGTATTTAATGGAACAGAATCATAATGATATAAATTTATAATATAATTACAGTATAATATAGTGTATAATACCATTTAATCCATCCTTTATACATCCCACATATGGCATTAACGATTCAAATCACTTTGAGGGGGCGGTAGTCCGCACTTCCTAAAATGAAATTATCGTGTTTTACCCATAATGGAAATCATAATGTATGCCATAAATGAAAAATACAGAAGCATAATTAAAACATAAACACATTATATATCATATATAAATATAGTGACATCTTAATGGCCACCTTTGAAGGTGTTATATGAGTGTTGAACAATCATCGTTTCGTGAGGCAGAAATTCGCCATCCACAAAAACCGTATGTTCTTTAACCATTAGATGTAGGTGTGTGTAAGTGTATCTCCAATCCTTCTTATAACAACATCATAGTATATTGAGGATACTGGTTTTGTTACAAAATAAATGAATAAAAAGAGTTTAGGGGGTTGGAGAAGAAAAATAAAACAAAACAACATTAGAGAAGACATTACCTCAAAATCGGGTAACTCTTTTTGATTTGAGCCAAAGGATTCCTTGAGAAGAGTTCTGCCCAAAGTGAGGCTTCTAGGAGTAATAGGGGGAAGTTGGGAGAGTATTTGGGCAGAGTTTGGCGAGAAAAATGGCTTGAAAGTGTAAATGAGGTGGGAGAGGTGGGGGCCTTTTATAAGTGGAGAGGAGGGACTCTTTTGGAAAGATTGAAATGTTACATTATTACACAATGATTTTCAGATTCTAAAGGCCCCACACTTATATAATTCGTGGATATGGTGATAAGGGTTCGAAATAAACCCATCCAATAGTCTTTGGACAAGTGTAAGCCTTGGATTTTATATTATCTTTTCATTTTATTAAAATCGTTAAATAATGAGGTCATCGCTGCAGCATAATAATGTCATAAATAATTTAATTTATTTAATGTCTAAAAATTATAAAAAAATACTATGATTTAGAAAATCATTTTATATTTCTAATTAATATTTATAGTCAAAATTTGGATTTGTGTAACCCCACTTAAAAACTGTTTTAGTTAAACAACTCATGTTTGTGTCAATTTAATTTTAACATTAAATAAATATATATTAATGTTATTTTCAAACCAAAGTGGCTCCATGGGGTCCCCAAGTTGACCCATGGGTTGTATTGGTCGGCCATGACTCATCCAATATGACTTGGACAAGTTTCAAGCTCATCTCATATTATTAAAACATTATTTTTACCTTAAACTACACTAATTACCTCTAATCGCGATTAAGAACTTAAACGTTACTATTCACCAAAAAATTATTTTAATCTCATCGAACCATATTTTGCTTCTTAATGACAACCATGTATGTCGGATTTTTGAAAATCAAATAACAGAAGTGGTGATATTTCATTTTAACAAAAATTCAGTTTTTAACAACCACTTAGTGGTTTCACTATTCATCAAAAATTGAAGTTTTTCAGAATAAGGCCAAAATTTCACCCTAAGATATAATTGATATTCCGAATTCAAAAATGATGTCTATTTTACAAAATTCCAAACATATAAGTTTCATTAATTAATTTTATAATTTATTCCCGGTGTTACAACAAATAGCGTGTTTTTAAGAAACAATTTATATCAAAAGATTGGCAATTGTTTATGTCCAATTTCAATGTTAAATTAATTCTAATGACCACCATTGGATAAAATGGTAAAAATATATTCTAATTATACTTTAAAACCACTAAATAGTATAATTTATCACAATAAATTATTTTTATTAAAAAAGTTGTTTTAAGTATTTTTCACTATTCATAAAAAAATTGGAAGTTCTCAGAAAGTTACAAAAAATTCAACTTAGGATAATTTCGATATTACGAATTCAAAAATGAAGTTCATTTTGAAATATAAAATTTCTATAATTTTAAAAAGTGGTTATTACTATTCATGACGACTACTTTGATTAGTCGCGGTGTTTTAGAACTCGAAGTTGTGTACAATGCAAGCTATTTCATTATTGAATGAGAAGCGTATCGTGGAAGCTCGGGGTGTTACATTCTCCCCTCCTTCAATAAATTTCTTCCTCGTAATTTGAAATTTTTCTTTGAAAATAAAAGGTTGAAAAGAGAAAATACCTTTGAGGAAAACCCACATCAGAAATAAGGTTAATAAATATATAACATTAAAAGAAAGCAAGATAAGTACAAAGGTCACCCGATGTAGCCCATTCTAGGATTCTATGAAAATATGGATATGGAGGAGAAACAAACCATCAAAGTCTGATGGAGAGTTATAGAAAACAGGATTAGGAGAAATTTTAACCACAAGAAAATCACAAACTTGTGATTGGTTAAACGGTCATTGAATCCCCAGTTTGAAAAGTTAACCGACAACATTTTTGTTTTAATTGACCTTTTATAATGTTGAGGAATTTATTTAGGAGATTTACTAAGAACATAAGGGAATATACATACTTGTTATGTATACTTTCATTTGTTAATAAATTTTTACCACAAACCCAACTTTTACTCCAAATGGTAACGGAACTCAAAAATATTCTATTTATCCTAATTGTATAAGGTTCCAAATGTTAACACATACCATTTAGATTAGTAAAACTATTTTGTAATAACCAGGGACTTCCTGTAGGCTAGTGGTAGGAAATAAAGGCTTGTTGCACTATGGTTGTGGGTTCGATTCCAGCAGCTTTGTCCGACGCGACGGGTTATTCCCCACCCTGCAGGTTTTCCTTTTCCTAAAACTATAGTATCATAATATTCCAAAAATAATCTTCATAAATTTTTTAACCTTAAACAATACTATCCAAAGATCAACTTAATCAACTCCAACCATTATAGTTATCCAAAATACCTTTGTCCAGACTTTCTCTAAAAGGTCTCTTAATTCCAAAATCAATTTATCAGATTCCCCAAACAAAGTAACGTTTTTCTTATTGTCACATACTAAAAATATAATTACCTTCATCATATTAAAACCTTACTGAAATCAACAAGTACTGCAGTACAATCCTTATATATATATATCAAATTATTCTAATAACCAAAATATAATCCATGAGTCCAAAAGCACCAATACATTAGTTATTCTGCTTCAACTGTAGTAACAGCATAAGATTGTCCTTGATCCCTTGGCCTTTCCTGAGGTAAGTTTCCCTAAATCTTAGGACATTCATTTTCATAATGACCCATTTCTCTACAATTATAGCATTCAACTTTGATAGCCTCTTTCTTTCCCTTGCAATCACGATCCTGGTGACCCTTTTCTCCACATTTATAACAAACTCCCATTCCTTTTAGACAAGAACCAGGGTGATTCTTCCCACAATTATCACATAATGGAAAATCCTTCTTTCCCTTTTTCCCTTTATCTGTCTCTTGTTCCACCGTTCACTTCTTCTCTTGCTTTACTTTGTTGTCATAAGACTTAGAGAATTCCTTTTCTGTATTGATAGCACACGAGACAATATCTTCGTATGATGAGAAGGATTGTGATACTAAAGATCAACAGAGAAATGGTTTTAACCCATCAATGAAATGATCAATCTTACTCCTTGGGTTACGTATATAATCAGCAGCATGCCTCGCTAACCTTGTAAAGTTAGCCTCATACTTTGCGACATTCTCATCCTCCTTCTGCCTCAGACTCAGAAATTTCCTTTCCATATCTGCTCGATGGTCACGAGGAAAGTATTTTTCTAAGAAAAGCTCTTTGAACTCCCTCCATTCCATATTCGATACGTTATCATCTTCCTTTGTGTTTGGAATCAGTGACCACCACTGATCGGTATCTCCAGTGAGGCGGTAAACTGCCATGACAACCTTCTCCCTTTCACTACTCCCCAAGGTATGGAATATTTTCTCTATGGAATTTATCCATTGCTCAGCTACTATAGGATTTGTACTCCCATTGAAGGTTTGTGATTGTTGCCTCATGAAGTGGTCTAACATTGATCCTCTACGTTGCGGATCAGGGTGCTCCATACGAGTAAGGTTATTATTCATAACCTGAGTGAGTTGTCCCAGTATGGTAATAAGTTGATCAGCACCAGTTGTATCTCCAGCTCCACAATAATTATCTTGAGCAGGAGGGCAATCCATATACGGAGTGCATGCATTGATACGGTTTCCATTCCTTCCACAAGGCGCCATTTCTAAACAATGGCATAAACTATATTAGTTTATAAATCAAAATACATTATTACATACATGTAAGATACTTAACATAAATTGACCTATTTATGGATATAATCCATAAAAATGTTTTCTTTGAGGAAGTATATACTCATAACCCTTCATAGAGGTTTATAAATAAAATGAGAATTATCCAAAGCATATCCCCCGGGAGTGTCGTAACCAAGAGTGCAGCAAGGCCTGTTGTCGTGCACCAGTTCCTGTTCGAGTCTAGCTCAAAGTGGTGTTTTCGGGTTTTACCCCTAGGTACATCTGTGCCAGAGCCGCCTCTACTTGCTCGTATCCAGACAGGGATGTATTGCTCGGAAAACTTCCAAAATCTCTACAATAACAAAATTCTATGAAGTTCTTCTATACTAATCCTCAAAGTCTATCTTCGGGCTATGTGCTCTAATCAGAGTTTATCTAAATCTAGCTTCCAAGGTTAGTACTAAATTGCCTCTGATACCAACTGTAACGCCCCGACCCCAGCTACCCAGAGCCGGTGCATTACTTCGTAACATTGGCATGATCACAAAAGATCAAGTCTCGAAATACCGATTAGTTTAGTAGCCTTGGAAAACACTAGATACATTCATAAATGTTACATTGCATCAGAAAGTGAAAAACTATAATAACATAGTCTCCATAGTCCACACTTCTATCCTCTTCGGACTATCCCTGCAGGTCATTCATAAAATACTTCTTCACATCCTGGAAAATATTAAAACATTGAAAGGGGTGAGCTCGGATGCTCAGTAAGGTTAACAATATAGCGGAAGCGTTCATAAATAAACATTAACATTTAAGGCAATGTATAACTAAAACAAAATCCTTTTAAACTTGAACTTCAACATAATATGGAAAAAGTAAAATGAGATAATGCCATTCACTTCTTCACATGGATATTCTACTGGTCGAATAATCACATGCAATATCAATAACCACTTTCATAATGATGGAATGCATAATGCCAGACTATCATAACCACGTAGTCAAGGCCTCGTGCCAAGACCAAAAATAAGATTTTGTCAAGGCCTCGTGCCAAGACACTAGTTTGTCTCATGAGACCTTCCGATGCATCGAGGAGCTATAACGGGCTCCACCCGTCACTTATTAAGTCCATTGCATTCCTCATATGAATAGGTTTAAACATATCATAAACCATAACATAATCGTATCACATAAAACATGCATAAAGGAAACATAACATTTCCACATTTCAATCACAAGATATAAATACAACACATTGATATAATAAAAATGCTTTCAAAACCATTTTCAATAAAATAAAAGAATGTTAAAACTTTGTATTTAATTTTCATTAAAAAAATGATGGCTTGTAGAGGAAGCCGAAACTCAAATAATGGTCACGGCGGCGGAGAAGTCGTTGTTGCCACATAAGTACGGAAAGAAAAACATTCCCTTTTTGTCGTTTAGTAAAACGCTTCGTATAAAAAAGATTCCTTTTGAATAAACGTAAAATTCAAATGGGTTTATACACCGTATAAAAGAAAGTTTTGTATAAAACCAAATATGCCTCAATGAAAGGGGATTGAGACGAAGTCCTTAAAAAGATCATTTTTTAAATAAAGTACATCTATAATGTGTATTCACTATAATTACACATAAATAATGTACAAATACAATATAGGACATAATAATATCATGACATAATTTGAAAGTAGGAGATTAACCCAAAGAATAGAAATTGGGTTAAGAAGTTCCCTTACCTTGCGTCCTGTCTTGACTCGACCATTCTTTAACCTCCTGAATAATAAAATAGATTTAATTCCTATTTACATAAGAACCTTTTTCATG
Organism: Viscum album; assembly: GCA_963277665.1. Lineage (NCBI taxonomy): Eukaryota > Viridiplantae > Streptophyta > Magnoliopsida > Santalales > Viscaceae > Viscum > Viscum album. Next base: position 838,762,161 of record OY728123.1, read on the forward strand.
TTCATTATTCTTTTATATCCCTTATTACCATGTTATGAACATTATGTAATTAATTAAGTTAATAACGGTCGTTTTGTCGATCTTTGGTACTTGAGTCAAAAATAAACTTCCTATAATTTCAAGTTATTCATGTGGTCAAATATCCATTATATCCAGAATTATATTCATGATGTAGATATCATATATATGATATATATCCAGTATATAAATTCATTCATAATGTCACGTAACATTTAGAGGTAAGAAATGAAATGCACCGTTCATGGAGACGGTAAGCCGTACGTACGCATGAACACTACTTTCATTTCTATTTCGTATTTAATGGAACGGAATCATAATGATATAAATTTATAATATAATTAAAGTATAATATAGTGTATAATACAATTTAATCCATCCTTTATACATCCCACATATGGCATTAACGATTCAAATCACTTTGAGGGGGCGGTAGTCCGCACTTCCTAAAATGAAATTATCGCGTTTTACCCATAATGGAAATCATAAAGTATGCCATAAATGAGAAATACAGAAGCATAAGTAAAACATAAACACATTATATATCATATATAAATATAGTGACATCTTAATGGCCACCTTTGAAGGTGTTATATGAGTGTTGAACAATCATCATTTCGTGAGGCAGAAATTCGCCATCCACAGAAACCGTATGTTCTTTAACCATTAGATGTAGGTGTGTGTAAGTGTAGCTCCAATACTTCTTATAACAACATCATAGTATATTGAGGATACGGGTGTTGTTACAAAAGAAATGAATAAAAAGAGTTTAGGGGGTTGGAGAAGAAAAATAAAACAAAACAACATTAGAGAAGACATTACCTCAAAATCGGGTAACTATTTTTGATTTGAGCCAAAGGATTCCTTGAGAAGTGTTCTGCCCAAAGTGAGGCTTCTAGGAGTAATAGGGGGAAGTTGGGAGAGTATTTGGGCAGAGTTTGGCCGAGTCAAATGGTTTGAAAGTGTAAATGAGGTGGGATAGGTGGGGGCCTTTTATAAGTGGAGGGGAGGGGCTCTTTTGGAAAGATTGAAATGTTACATTATTACACAATGATTTTCGGATTCTAAAAGTCCCAAACTTATATAATTCGTGGATATGGTGATAAGGGATCTAAATATACCCATCCAATAGTCTTTGGACAAGTGTAATCCTTGGATTTTATATTATCTTTTCATTTTATTAAAATCGTTAAATAATGAGGTCATCGCTGCAGCATAATGATGTCATAAATAATTTAATATATTTAATGTCTAAAAATTATAAAAAAAATACTATGATGTAGGAAATCTTTTTATCTTTCTAATGAATATTTATAGTCAAAATTTGGATTTGTGTAACCCCACTTAAAAACTGGTTTAGTAAAACAACTCATGTTTGTGTCAATTTAATTTTAACATTAAATAAATATATATTAATGTCATTTTCAAACCAAAGTGGCTCCATGGGGTCCCCAAGTTGACCCATGGGTTGTCTTGGTCGGCCATGACTCATCCAATATGAGTAGGACAAGTTTCAAGCTCATCTCATATTATTAAAACATTATTTTTACCTTAAACTACACTAATTATCTCTAATCGCGATTAAGAACTGAAAAGTTACTATTCACCAAAAAGTTATTTTAATCTCATCGAACCATATTTTGCTTCTTAATTACAACCATGTATGTCGGATTTTTGAAAATCAAATCACAGAAGTGGTAATATTTCATTTTAACGAAATATCAGTTTTTAACAACCACTTAGTCTTTTCACTATTCATCAAAAATTGAAGTTTTTCAGAATAAGGCCAAAATTTCACCCTAAGCTATAATTGATATTCCAAATTCAAAAATGATGTCTATTTTACAAAATTTCAAACATATAAGTTGCATTAATTAATTTTATAATTAATTCCCGCTGTTACAACAAATAGCGTGTTTTTAAGAAACAATTTATATCAAAAGATTGGCAATTGTTTACGTCCAATTTCAATGTTAAATTAATTCTAATGACCACCATTGGATAAAATGGTAAAAATATATTCTAATTATACTTTAAAACCACTAAATAGTATAATTTATCACAATAAAGTATTTTGATTAAAAAAGTTGTTTTAAGTATTTTTCACTATTCATAAAAAAATTGGAAGTTCTCAGAAAGTTACAAAAAATTCAACTTAGGATAATTTCGATATTACGAATTCAAAAATGAAGTCCATTTTGAAATATAAAATTTCTATAATTTTAAAAAGTGGTTATTACTATTCATAACGGCTACTTTGATTAGTCGCGGTGTTTTAGAACTCGAAGTTGCGTACAATGCAAGCTATTGCATTATTGAATGAGAAGCGTATCATGGAAGCTCGGGGTGTTACAAATATCATATATATTTAATATATATTTATTTATAGTAATCGATTAATGTTATAGATAGAAAATTAAAAACCATGTTCATAGAGACAGTATGTTGTACATACACAAGAATGATGTCTAAATTTACATAATGGTTCAATTTAATAAAATTTATATTATATATTACCATTAAAATATAATTTTTATTTTATATATATCTCATATATTCATTAAATTTATCCTAATTAACTTCCATAAAATGTGTTAGTGAAAAAATAATCACATCGCTGCACAAGGTAATAGTCCACCGTACACATGAATGACCTTATCATATCCACTAATGCATGGAATATAAGAAGTTATAGTTGATATTATAGTACCGTAAGTAATAATTTGTTATAAATATCATATATATTAATTAAATCTATTATTATTACAATCCATGAAAAACAAAAATGAAAAACACATCACATCAGTTCGCGAGGCGTTGTATGTCGTAATGAGGAGTGACATTGTTTTTTATTTGTTGGTTGGTCAAAATAGAGATGTGATATTATAAATAAATATATATACTAATATCATTAATATCATACATAGATAATAAACACATCATTATATACTATCATGATAGGCGGTGATGGAAAATGAACAACATTGGTTCCTGTGGTTGAAGTCTTTCGTACACACGATTCACGAATTCATTTCCAATTCGATGTAAGAGGCGATGCATAAATTTATTCCATTCAAATAATAATATTTCATTATATTTTAGTTAATTTTCAAATTATAGCATCATAATTTTATAATATTTAAAGATGTTAAAAGTAGAAGTAAAACAAAATCACATCGCCTAAAACGTTACCACTTCTTTAAAAAAATCATTATATTTAACCTAAAGCCATATTAGATTAAATTTATAATTAGAAAAAAATTTAAAATATGGGGAGGGATTTATGTAAGATATTTATTTAATTTTTTTTGAAATAAAAAGGTTTTGAATGTTTTAAGAAGATATGATATGGGGTTACCATTAATAATATTTGGAGAGAACAAACCTGGAATTCTTATAATGAATAATGTATATCCAATGTTTCACATGAAAAAAGATCCCAAATTGTAAATTAGAAACATTTAAAGGTGATAAGGTTGAAATATTCCTACAAAATGGATTTTATATATGTTTATAGTCCATTTAACCATTATTGTTTTATTTAAATATCTTGGTAAATATATTTTATCCTTCATGGAAAGAATTAATTTTTACAGTTTGAACTGTTAATTTTGACCAAAATTGACATTTATCTAATTTTAAAATATAAATCATTATAATTGGAAATATTTAGTCCAATTTTAATAATTCCACTTAAATAAGTGGGGAAATTAACTTAAAATCAAATTAGCATATGCGATAATAATGTTGTTTTCTAATGAGAAAATGTTCAATTATTCAAAACATTTTTATATAAAAAATATTATATGAAATTGAATCCATTAATATAAATTGTAAATATATATATATATAATTATAATGTTTTTTCTTTTAATATAATTTTATTATTTAATTTTCTTTTTAAATTCAATGAATAGAATTTCTATTTTTTTTAAAAACATGTATTTTCCCTATTTAAGGAAAAAATTATTGTTTCAGTAAATTTATAAAACATCACTGTAAGATTATTTTTACATGATTATTTCCAAAATAAATTTAATATTGTGAAATGAATTTTATATAAGTTAAAAATATTTATTATAATAAATTTTCAAATGGAGACAAAATTATTTTTTCTTGAAAAATATATTTTTGAAAAATAAAATTAGAATCATTAAAATAACATACATAAAAAAGAAATAAGATTAATGTTAGAAATTTTTTGAATATATAATATATATTTCATTAAAATAATATAAAAATAGTTTTTTGATTAATTTATTGAAAAAATATATTTTTGTGTATAATAATTGCTTTTATGAAAATGATTTTCATTATTTTGAAATGGTATTTGTTGTCATTTTTCTTTAAATGATAAAATAATAATTCATTTAATATATAAGTGTATGTTTTTTCTTCATTTAGGACATCATATTCATAACCATAATTCTAATGTCTAGGTGATCACCTTCAAATTAAGTAATAAAACTTTAATAATATGATATTTTTTTAAAACTTTGTATCATGTGAATTAGAATCTATCAATAAAATTAATTTTTTTTGGGAAAAAAATTTATAAATTCTTAGGGAGTCAAATTCTACCATATTTAAATAAATTGAGACCTTTAAATTTTAAATATTACATGGTAAAAAAGGGAATGAAGTTTCAAAATATGTTTTTGGGAAAACTACATCATAAATTTTTTTAACTAAACTTTGTATTTGAAAGATAAATTGAGTTATGAAATGGTCATCTAGAATAAAACATAAGTTTGTTTCTATGGTTTAGAACATTTGTTGGATGTTATAACATGGTCAGGGAAGAGACAAATAACCCCAATACAACGGTAGGTAGTGATAAATATCATGTACATGCGAATGTTAATGACCAAAATTCTATAAATAAATGAAAAATGAAATGACCATTCATTTATAATAATTAAATTAAAATGTAAGGAATTTAATTTTAGGATAATTTTCTTAATGTTTTGCAGTTTAAATGGGATGATAAATGTATTATTATTCATTCCATTTCATCAGAACAATCTCATCACTTTGTTATGACTCGATCAATTTTAAATTCATCTCGGACTCAAAAAATGAATATGGCTGCTTTATGACTAAATCTATAGTTGGTCATAAGATACATAATCGAATTATAAGTCATTCCTTATATCTATAGTAATTATCTTAATAAAATCATTAACAAATGATATCTAGTATACCTAAATCTTTATAATATGATGTAATACATAAATCTATAAAACATAACTATAAATTAGACATTAAGTATTTACTAAATTTATAACTATAGGATCATTTCAAAATATAGTATTTATAAAGGAGATATTAAAATTACCAAAAAATAAACTTAATAGTTAATCTCCAAAAATAATAAAGTAGCTCATAATGTCACATAAAAACATGTGACCATATTGATCACATATTTTCCTAAAACATGGTAATATTTTGAATTACTATAAAACATTAATGAAAATATATTTTCATTCAAAAATTATTTATTTCTTTATTCTATAAATAAACTCACTTGTTATTGGACAAATTTAATAATTCCAAAAATATTATATGCTACATTTATTGATAACATAAATAAATTAGCACAAAATCCTTAATCAGTTAAAAGGTAATAAATACTATCCAATTTACATAATATATACTAATAATATATTTAGTAAAACTAAACTCTATTATTTTAGTATTGTGTATTTATTAAGATTTATCCCCCCTTTATATTTTTTTGATAAAATATCTTCTTTCCATTAAATCACTTTTTTAGTTCACCATTAACAATAAACATATTCTTGAAAATTATTTATTAAAATAAGTTTAGAAAAAATTATTTCATATTTATTGATTAATATAACAAAATTATTGAATTCCCATACACAAATAGTTTTATTATTCCAATTCATAATATATAAAATTTAAATAATGTTTAACATTCATAAACATCAATTTAATCACACATATTATGTTTAATATTAAAAATACTATTATAAAAAATGATATATTTTATTTCATCAGTAGTCTCTTCATCATCACTGGATAACAACTACCTGTACCACCATGAATATTATATTTATGATATTTTACCCTTAGACACCTCTTTTCATAATGTACATACATGCATAATTTAAAACATTTAAATTTCAATTAATATATAGTGTAACCCTCCATCCATTAACCAAACTTTTCATTTTTTGATGGAAATTAATTGATCTGAATCCTTCTTTTACAGACTTAAAAAATTATTGTTCCTATGAGACAGTCGCTTGGGTGCTTCTTCCCACATTATAACAGGTAAAAATGTAAAAATTCCTTCCTCAAATGTTCTCCAACACGTGCGCTATCAAATAACTCTATCATCATCTTCTTTTCTAAGTCAAATATTTGGTTTTATCATATGCCATGATATGAAATTAGGTCTAGTCACTATGTCCTTTGGTCTATTTATCAACCATTTTTTCATCAAAACCATGTATTTTCTATCATATTCCACATTCACACAGTTCATTTTGGTTCCCATTTTTGAATTAAATCAAAAACATTCTTTGAGATAAAATATCCATAGTGGTAAACCACATTATCATAAAAATAAAAAAATATGATGTCTAAATCTTGAAACCTTTAATTTAATTTATGATACCATAAGTTAAACCAATGTAAAATATGAAAATTATTCATACTATTCATAATGATATTTAAAGAGAATGTAAATTTAAAAAAACATATCCACTATAATTGTTAATCCTTGGTGCATAATAAGGACTACTGTTATGTATTATGTGACACTCAAGTCAATATTAACATTAATTTTATGATTTATTACCTCTAGGTATATATGATCTAGAAACCATATTGACTTATAACATCTATTCATGGATTTTTTTGTACAAAAAAAATAAACTCTAACCTTTTCCATTACTCTTGGATATTTTACTATACATACATTTATACATATAATTATCCTTAGACATATACCTTGTGATCTCACTAAGGAGTTTTCATCCTAGTTTATAAAGGATAACAAATACTACCCTATGATTCCAACTGTAGAGACCGAGGCTTCATAATATTAAAAATTACATCTAAATAAAAAAAATTCATTACATATGATATTGATAAAGGATTGAATCATTTAGGTCTAGTGATTTTGCAATTATTGATATAAAAATGGTTAATAATAGTTTTTATCATCTCCCACTTAGTTCCTTTTATGAAGCACCATTTTTAAAGATATCACTTGTATTACCTATCATCATAAACTAGGGAAAAAACATAAGAAAGGGTGACATCCAAAGCCCAAGAAGGGTTAAAAAGGGGAATAAAAAACATAAAATGATATAAAGTGTATGAGAACCTAATCATAATATCTAAAACCATATACTACATGTCATTGAAAAAAATAACGAGTCCTGGCATAAATATTGGTAGTCAATATGGAAGGAATAATTAGGAAATTAGAAAAATATGAGCCATGAGGGCTTAATAATGACTTAAGACATGGAACTGTGGTATACACATAATAATTATAAAAACCCTTATTTGAAGGCTACACAAAAATATATTCAGAATTTGGTTGGATTGGGATGACCACCTTTTCACCTTCATTGGGATTTGTATAACCACATGTGTAACCTATTTTAGGGCTTGTGATAACATCCCATATACCCTTCATGATCATAGAACATTAATCAATATACAATGAATTTGATATAGATATAGGTCACACTATTAACATAATCCAAACATTTTTTATGCCACAATATCATATAAAATTAATTATATTTTTACCCATGAATCAAAATTGGTTTGATAAAAATTTTATTCTATCAAAACTAATGGAAAATAAATAGGTTTCAAAATTTTTTTCCATCATAATCATTAATAATTCAGAGAAATAATATGAGTGGTATATTGGATCATATCACCAGTGAAAAAAAAATTGACATCAACAAATTCCATATTTTATAGAAAATGATTTTGGAAAGACACTAGAAAAAGTTTAGGAGGAAAATTACCCTTATTTGAAATTCAATTTTGGAATAAAAAATATCATAAAACATTTCATAAAAACAATTGATATAAAATAACATGGAATAATATTATATAAGTATAAAAATTATGTTTTCATGATGATGATACATTGTATACACACTGAAACAAATATTCATTTCACATATTCTGTAAAATACGAATAAGACTAATTTTGAGAATGAAGTTTATATTAGCGTGAAAAAATTTTGAATACGAAATGAAATAATAATAAAATTACTTAAAATAATCCAAAATGAACATTAAAAAATATATAAATTTTTTAGAAATAATTGAATTATAAGAAAATGGGTTTCAACCGAAGATAGAAATAAAGTATGTTTTCTTTGAAACTATTATTTCTGAATAATTTGTATATAAAGGGAGTAACATTAAGGGGAAAAACATTATATGAAATAACCAGATCAGAATAAAATTCATTAGTTTCATGAGATATATATCATAATATTCAATCATCATAATCATAACCATAAAAAATCTATATAAATTATAATATTATATCATGAAACCCATAAAACTTTTGTAACATTGAATCATAATGCACATGAAAGAATAAGATTAAATGAAAACTAAAATATAATTATAAAAAATAAATTCATGATATTACATTTCAATGGGGATTTATATTCACCTCATAAAATAATGTAGGTTCATAACATAACCAATGTCTCAAAAAGGCAAATTGAGATGAAAATCTATTATTTCTTTGTTAATATTGTGAATCAAATTCCAAAATAAAGAATAATATAAAATGAAATATAAAATATCATTTAAAATTCTATATTTGGGATATTAAATTTCAAAAGGACACTATATACACCACACAAATGAAATGAGTTCTATGTTTGGTATATGTCTCATAGAATTTAATGTTAGACTACGAATCCCTTACGTTAAAACATAAAAGGCTTCGTAAACATTCAAACCAAATTTATAATAAATGAAAGTATATAAAAAATAAATTAAAGAAACATAATTATATATATATATATTACTATTACTATGGACCATCTATAACTCATTTATTAATAATTATTTGTTAAAATCTTATCCAGGGTTATACATACTTTTTATTTCTTTATTATTTTATTTTTTATAATTTTTAATATTAGTTTTATTATGGTTACATAATATACTGAATTTTAACCATGATATAAATTTCATATATATTTATTATATATGTATTTATATCAGTCCATAATAGTAAGATATTGATAATGAAATACACAATTAATAGAGATAATAGGTTTTACGTACACATGGAAATTATTTCCATTTCTTCAATGAATGTAAAAAAATAAATAGATATAATATATTAAAATTATATAAAAAAATCAATATCATATATATCACATATATTTATTATATTTACCCTAATTACCTTACATGAAAAATAATTAGTGAAAAATGAACCATATTACTTTACAAGGATGTAGTCCAACATATTCACAAATTACGTTATCGTATACCTTCAAAATAGAATATAATAATGTATAAGTTATATCATAATTAAATAAGTATAATTATATTAAAATTATCATATATATTATCATAATATCTCCTTACTACAATATAGATATAACATAATTAAAAAACACAACTTATTGGTTCACGAGGTGGTAGTTCGCTATAAATGCGAGTGACATTATTGTTTTCCTAATGTTTCAGAGGTATGTTGATATGTATGGAATTATAATTTTACTGAAATAATAATATCCCAAATAAAATATATTTTAATTAAATTCATCATTATATCCAAAAATTATAGGTGGTGATTGAAATTGAATAACATCAGTGCTCAAGGTAGTTTTCCACTGTACACTAGATCGACAATTTCATTTCCCATTTTATGGAAGTGAAGATGGATAAAAAATTTCACTAAACATAATAAAATATTATTATTTGTTTTATACAGGTTTTATTATATCAACATAGTTTAATATGAGTTAATGCTGTTTTATGAAAAGTAAAATAAAAATTCAATGGTTAAAACATTACGCTTTCTTTAAATAACAAATTTAGGTAGAACATAAAAACTTTCTATTAGAGATTAATGATATAACCAGGAAACTAGGATATAGAAAAAAATTTAAGAATTATATTTGATTTGGTATTAGTAGATTAATGAATTTTGGAATTATGAATATGATAGGATAATTAGTGACTTTTATAAGTGGTGGAAATGACACACATGGAATTTCAAAATGGAATAATATGTACCCGTGTTTTCCAAAAACCAAAAAGCTAAAAAATTAAAAATTATAGAACCTTAGATTTTTTATCGACAAAAGCATCCCATAAAATTTGTTTGGGATAATTTTATAACTCATTTTACCCCTTTATAACAACATGATATTCCTAAGGATAAAAAAATATAGAACCCTAAGGATATGATAAATACTAGTATTTTACCCCTTGGAGTCGTTAAGGTATAAAAACTAGTATTTTTTACATTTCAATGAAAAATTGTCTTTTCACCAAAATACCAAAAATTATTCAAATGAATATTATGAAATTATTACTTAAAATCATTATTTCATTTTATGAAATATATTATTTAAAATTGTTAAATGTTTCTTTAATTAATATGTTGACAAAGAGACACAATTGTTTTTAAAAAATATATAGTTTTTAAGTATAAAATTTTATATATTATTATCTCATAAATAAAAAGCACATACGATGAATATTAAACATTTTATAGAATATTTAATATATGAATTTATTTAAAGTAATTAACATTTATTTATTTATTTAATTTATTATGATAAAACAATTTTTTGAAAAAACTTGTGTTCCACCAAAATATTTACATTATTTTCAAGAATTTTTTTCATTTATTATTAATTATTCACCTAAGAGTTCATTTTATATACATTTGTGAGGAATATTTTTTTTATAATTTAGGTTATCCTAATCATACAAATCATTCTAAATGATAGGTGATATATATGATATTAAAGAATAATATTTTTTGTAGTATGTCACAATTTGTTAAAAAGAGGCATTACATGTAGAATAATATATCAAAAATATTAAAATTATGTGAATAAAATGTTATATAAAATATCAGGGTGTGAAATTTTGTTAAGAATATTGTTATGTTACAAAGATTTCGTCTCCCTGTTGTCTCTAACTGTACCCATAGATTCCCTTATAATGTTTAGAATTGTGTTTTGAAGTCATTGGGAACTAATTTAAAATTTTTTACATTCATTCATCATATGTTTTATGGATATTTTGAATAAAAATTTCAGATATTAGAGGAAATGAATCACACATGGTCAATAGATAACCAGAAACATTTCTCTCAAAATTATTAGTTAGTTTAGATTCTATATTATCATAGTTATTATTCATGTATAAAAATGATACATTTTGAGATATTATATTTTAAGAGGTTTCAGGCTTTATATTTTTTAGATGAATTAGAATAAAGGACATTTATTTAACTATTTTTGGTGGAGGAAATTTTTGAAAAGCTAATGATGATTCCAAAAAATATGAAGATGTAAAAAATATGGAAAAATGTTAATGTGAATAACTATGGAATTTATCTTCCTTTCAAGGTTAGTGATATAGTTTTTCTTAATGGATCTCCATGGAAATGTTTTTGGAATTTTTTTACAAAGGGGATCTTAAGCACATGGGTCATGAGATCATATGAAATCCTTGTGGAATATGAATAAGTTTCGTATTGAGTATCCATGCATCCATATTTTTCCTAGGTACACAATGTTTTCATGTTTCAATTTTGAGAAAGTACATGTTAGATGAATCTCATGTTTGAACCCTCAGTTTCATTAGTTAGATAATAAGAATTCCTATGAGAACCCACATTTCAAATTCTTGTCCATAGAGGGAATCTATTGCAGAATAATTTAATTCACCATATTAATGGTTTGTTAAAAATAATCTGTTGGAATTTGAAATAACAGAGTCTAAAAATATTTTGTGGGAACATTATTCCAACTTGTTTAACAAGTGAATAAAATAACAAGGATGGAATTTATAAAAGGTGTATGAATTCGAAAACTGAGTTAATGTTAATATAAGTAATTTTATTTTATTGTTAATATTTTATAGTATGAAGTTAATGAGTTATTTTTATTATTAAAATATTATATAATTTTCCACTCTAAAAGAAAAAATGATTTTTCCCACTAAATTTGTTTTTATGTATTATAACATTTATTTAAAATATATATTTGCAAATAATATAACATTAATTTTTAGAAAATATTTTCAATTTTTAATTCTAAATTTCTATTTTATCTTAGATGAATATTTTGGAATTATCTCAAAATTTTATTTATCAATGAATAGTGAAAAAAATTATATTTACTGAATACATTATTTTATTTTATAGTATTTTAAAATAAAAAATATATCTGTCATTATTTTTAAAATATAATCAGTATTTTTTATTTAATATAATCTAATTATGGGGTTTTAATGTATTCTTATACCTGATATTACAATAAAAACATTTAATACAGAAAATATAATTTTTTAAAATATTGGCATTTATTACAATTGTACAATTTTATTTGAATATAAATTCTACAACTTGTATGTCTTTAATTTTGAAAAATTTATTCCCTATATGTATGTAGTGTTTACAAATCTTTTATACAATCCCAATTATTATTTTTTTCAATGTAAAATGTGACCTTAGTTATTTTTGTTTCCAAATTAGAGGGTAAAATAATTAATCAATGGTTAAATATTTTGATAAGGACTAAAAAATGGACCTATAATATGTATTAATTTTATTGGATGAGTATATATATTTTGAATAAAAATCTATATTTATAATATGAAGCCTTTATTTTACATTTTTATGTGATTATTACATTTATAAAAATTTAGCTAAATGGAAGTCAAAGAGGGGCCACTATTATTTTTATTAACTATAATAATTTTCATATAAAGATATGTAAAAGATATGTCTCGTTATAAAAATATATTTTAAGCCTAAATTATTAATATTTATCCTTATAATTTATTTTTATTATTTTGTGAATTTGTAATTATAATAAATTATTACGCAAGAATGGGGTTGTAATTATTCATTTAACGGTAAAAAAAATAAATGGTATTAAAAATATTCGGATGATAATAATTTTAAAGAGTTAATTTTTCACACAAATTTACGAGTTAAAAATGTAATATTATATATTTTTTTATGAATTATATTCGAATTAATTTTTTTTATTGATGTTATTAATGTCAAAGTAAACGAATTCTTGAAAATTTGATATTAGTTATATTTTATATTAAATAATATGTAATTAATTATACAATAACTGAAAAAAGTATTATATTATGGAGACTTAATGGGATATTGTCAATTATATAAATCATGGTCTAATTATGTTTCTTTTATAATTTTATATTGACATTATTAACTCTCAACATGTTGAAAAAATTAATATTTTTTAAATTGTCAAAAGGGTTATTAAAGGGTGATCGCAAAACCATACATGTAATCATGTAATATGAACATGTCATAAAATTATTGGATGAGAGGATTTGGAATCATAATTTTATTATATTCATATTTAATCTACTTTTATTATTGTATCAACAAATGTTTTTTATATTAAATTTATATGTTAATATGTTTTAAGATTTCCCCTCCCCTCTCCCATAAAAGGGAACCACTACTTCTCATGCCTTGAAACATAAAATATTTTCGGTTTTGATAAAACTTAATCAAATATCTTTATATAATATCTCCACCCATTATAGATGAATTATATTAGACATAAAATCAATCATTGTTGACTTAATGGATTTACTAATGGAATCTTTCTAATAAATATGTATAGTTTTTAACTACATGTTTTGTTTTTATTTTTCATACATATAAATAAAATCTTTTAATTCAATATAAAATAATAAAAAATATCAAATATATATTTCTATTTTATATTGTTATTTTAATAACCTATATCATTCTCGAACATCTATAATTGGTATAAGAATCCATCATTTCGGTGGACTATTAACTATCTCCTCACATACTGATGTAATTTGTTTTCTGACAGCACATATAATGGATGGTTATAATGATGGAATTAATGTCTATATACAATTATAATGACATTATCCTCATTATTAGAAGATTATATATCATTTACATTCTCACATATCCATTTAATGAAAAATGAAAATGTCATCCGGGGGCATGTGTGGACTACAACCTCAAGAAAGTAATTTGATTTATTTTTCATTACCACATCACATAGATGATATATAAAAGATAATTAAATGTATTATATAATATTTAAAAAATAATTATTATTATAGAAATATAAAATGATACTTACCTTCTCTACACAATTATTGCGGAAGTATTTAATCATTACTCATATGCACATATGAGCTATGGTATACATGATTATAACATAGTTTTGTTTTCATTACCATAATTAAGGATTTCTTTTAAGTATTTTTATATTTAAAAATTATATTTATATCATGATTATTATTATTTTTATAATGGAATAATGATCTCATTTACAATTATCAAATGAAAAAAATTCATTTTCGACATATGAACCGAATATTATCAAAACAACTCATGTGTTCATAAATTGTTATATAATTTTAACGACATTGTAAAAACTGAGAGAAAATGAATAAGAAAAAAAATTTCAATAAAGAAAATAATTAACATTATTTTATTATTCTGGTGGACACAAAATATACGTGATGAGTCAGGTCCACAGTACGAGAAATTGTTTTCTAGAAATTCTCATTTAAAGTATCCCATAATACTATATTCTACTTCCACGTTAAAATATTTAAATTTTATTTTATATATGTTCTTATATGGAAAAAATCTATTCACATAAGAAATTTTTTCTTTTCATTTATTCATTAAAAGTTTTTCTAAATGAAAAATTTTACTAAATGTTTTGACTTTCATTATAAAAGGAAAAAAGATTTTTTATTTTAATTTATATGGATAAAATTACTTTTACCACCACCTTTACCATTATTTCATGTTTGGATCCCATAATATGATTAAATTTTCTTATTTAATTCGAAATAAAATTTCTATTTTAATCATTGAATTTTATTTTTAAAATATTTTGTTTAATAGAAATCAATATATTAGTACCTAAAAAAATTCTTGTGGGTAAAAAAAAACATTTATATGATCTATGATATTATTTATTCTATTATTGTTTATCTAATATGTGTTTGAAGATAAGTAGTTACATTATAAACCATGAGAAGGTGATCCAACTTTTTCTCTCCAATGCATTTGGTAAAGTGATGTAGATAACTAATTAAGTTTCTCTTATGATAATATGGGAATATATTATGTTGGTTACTCCTAATATGGGACAAAGTTAAGATATTCGGATTCCCATAAATGAATATAGGACTATATCATAATGGTTATTTCAATTATAATACTGATGGTTATTTCTAGTATTGGTATGATTGTTTCCCTAAGTATACATATAATGGTTATTCCCTGTGTAACTATTAGGGTTAGTACATATGTAAGTGTGATGTGAAAATAATTCCAAATATTATAAATTTTTTTATTTATGATTACTATGTGTTTTAAAAGTTTATTTTGAGAATGAGTTGTTAGTTTTAATATTTAAATAAATTATTTTATAACTTTTATGAAGAATGTGAAAATATTATGTATTTTATTACTTTTCTTTATTTTCACTATAATAAATGATTTTCTTATTTTTATGTTCCTTATTGAGATTTCTATTACCAACACACTTTTATAAATTCGTTTCTATATGATTAAGAGTGGAAAATGGAAAATAATAAGTCTTATAGATTATCATTATTTTAATAAATTGAAAATTGAATTTATTTCTTATTTAATGTTTTATTTTATGGTAAAAAATGTCATTGAATACTAGTATCCACTTTGTAATATTTCACTATTAATGGAAGAGAAATTAAACAACACTCAAAAACTCTAAACATAAAATATCTTCTGGACTGATTAAAATTAATTCTAGTATAATGTCACTAGATAATGAAATATATATGGTTGGGTACTTACGAAAATCAAACGTGATTTTAATGTCCATGTGATTATTCTAATTTTTATATTAACCATGGATATTTTTTTGATAACATTATTAGTTATGTGGAATCATTTGATTAATATTTATTCATTCCAAATTGTTTATTACTTCATTATTTAGTGATATATTCAATAGTAAATGATGAACTTACTAGGGGTTTGAGCTCACACATTCTTATGTTTCCATTTTAATGGATTAAAAGATGAGTATTGTGTGATGTTTCTAAAAGGGTTTCAAGTGGGGATAAATTTTTGGGAGATGATGAAACTATGATTATGTTTTGTTTAGGATATTTTAAAATTAAATAAAGGATGTGTGTCACTTCAAGTATTTGGTTGAGTAGAAAAATGATGTCAATTTGTTTTTGGTATTTTATGTAATGGTATAATCCTAATACTCTAAAACTATAAACGTAAATGATATTGGTTATGTATGTGATGAAATATTATATTTAGATCATATTATTATGGATGGATAGGTTCATCCTATGATAGTTTAGGTTAATACATTTTTGAAAAGAATATGTTGTTAACACTATATCATAGTGATTTGGTATTCAGTATTATAGTTAGTATAAATGTCTCATGATCTACTACCTTCTAATGGTACCAACCTTGTAAAACAATTATGGTATAGTGATAGTAATTCCTAAATCCCACTACTTATAGGCCATGGGTTGTAGAAGAACACTAAGGGTATATCAATCATAACAATGTGTGGTATTTCCAACAAATAATTAAATAGAATAAGAAAAAATTTGATAAGGAACCCCAACTAAAACCATTCATAATATAAGATATTTCATAATATAAAAAAATTCATATATAACCTTAAAGGAAAATATAAATTAACAAAATATAGGATTGAATGTGACAACGAACTCCAACGACACCTGATAGATTCTAAAAAAATACTTTAATCTATAAATGTCCAACCTAATAAGCAAATGAATTATTACTGACCTAAAAACATTTTATATACATATAGGGTGATAATCACATGTATAAAAAATAGGATCCTTTTATCAGACACACATAAAAAAATTTCAATTAATCAAAATAAAACTTAGTGAATAAAAAAAATTATACTAACTCTTCACCTCTATAGGTAATACTAATTTCCCATCAAAAACATGGATCACTTACTATATAATTGATATATATATATATATACAAATATATGTCAAAATAATATATATAAATGATGTTACGCAACATCCAATTCTACCATAGATTGAAAATCCACACCTCAGTATCTACGTCTTGATATTGTTCCTCTTATAAGTCAACCCTGATGTGTTTCGGCCCTCGAGCCTACCAACATTAAATCTATATAGGGCCCAATATCTCATGTTGTAATTACTCCACATATCTATATTAGCATCATAATTATCCAATTCATGAAAATATGTATTTATTGAAACAAAAAAATCTTGTATAAATGGTTGATTCTTCCAGCCATAACAATGTATACATGTACAATCATGGGTAGTCGAAACCTCCATGTCTGAATACAAAATGTTTTTAGGTTATAAGACCTTAATTCCCTAAAATAAATTCAAGGTAATACTATGACCAATCATAGATCTAATAGGAACACTCCCAATACTTTTATGCCTTATATCCTATTACACACCTACTCATCAATGTATAATGTGAGAGTGCGGGTGAGGGATAAGTAAACCATATTATCCCTCTCTATCTTGAATATTGGAGGAATTCTGGAAAACAATTTTGGGTCACATTTCATATTGAATCTATTGTAGATGTATATAAATATATGAAATATTAAATAAATAATAAACATGTAACACTAAGAAAAACTACCAATCCTTAGACTCATCTGTTGTAAATGTCACTCCGGACCCCTAGCTATAACAGCAAAAGTATAGGCTATGGAAAAGTACAGAAGAATTATACATCCAATTTATTAATTAATAACCATTAATTAATTGTTAAAAATTGTATTTCAAGGATTAGCACCTTTACCCACTTAGGAAAATGTTGAATAAACAATGTACTCTTTTTTTATTTTTGTGTTTGTCATCATTATTAGCATAAGATTAAACCTTTAACACTACTTCCAACAAAATCACTACGTCACATGTGACGATTATTTATTCAATTTTCATTTATATATATTATCTCATTAGTTTTGGACTCCACTAAATCCACCACATCTGTACCACACAAAACATGTTGACAGTTTGAATGTTCCAAATGGAGGGATAAAAAAACAACATTCTTACAGAACATCCAACATAATTACGGATGAAGACCATCAATACGAAGACCCCTCTCTGAACTCTTATTAAATAACATAGTGTCCCAAACCATTTTACACAATTTAAATTGTACGACCTTAATGACACCAACCATTAACATATCCCAAGATCCCATCCCATTTTCCATCAATGGTTCAGAAATATATTAAGACAACCATTAGTTATATAGCCTCGAGCTCCTAGTAGATTTGAGATCAAGGAAAACCACCCCAAAAAGGGTTAAATAGAAAAACAACAAGTATCTAAAAGTTCCCAGAGTTCAAAAAATAATGAATATAATTTTACACACATCATTAAAAGAACTCACCCCATGTTACAAAAAATTACCATGATTTGAATTAAAAATGATCTCACATAGCATTCAAACATTTGTCTTCATCAAATATCCATTTTAATTAAAATATTAATTTAATCACTCAATTGTGAATATTTTTTCATAAAAAATAAAAAGATAAATTTTCCATCTATTAAATTACATGATATAAAATGAACATGTGTTTTTAATTTATTCATTTTCAATAAAAAATAGGGATGAAAAGATATCAAATTAATATTCCTCATTGTTTAACTACATTCATACAATTACCATAAATTTATTTTAATTATCCAATCCTTAAAAAATAAACCACGAAAAGAAAACAACAACCACAAAACATATATAACATATAATATTTGAATAAAATGGGGAATCAATAGGTATAAAACTGAATGAAAATATAATCCCATGCCACAATATAATTCTTTTTTTAAATAAACGTTTCTAATCTTTACTATATTAATTCCCCAATTATCCCATGAAATAATGAATGAGAATCCAACACATGAATATTAATTCAAGATAAAGGTAATTAATGCACTGCATTTTTCATAAGATTAATATTATCCATGAAAGAACTAATAATCAATGAACAACCACCACCAACGGTTAAGACAAAAAACATAATGTAGACAGCATTGATACCTGAGATCATCATCCCACTATCAATACTAACTTAATTAATTTACCAAAATAGTGGAAAAATATTGATCCAAAAAAATTATAATCCATAGATGGTTTTTATTTTTTATACTGGTAAATGATATAGAGAATATCCCAATGTATGATCAATCTATTTTCGAATTCATAAATCAAATAATGCAACTATAATTCTGATTTTATATTGGTAAAATAAATAATGTAACATACAAAACATTATTTGATCTTAGATGTAATTAATCATAGCCTTATTTAAATATTTGGGAAATATAATCAAATAAATGGTGATCTTAAATTCTTAGTGAGGGTTATATATATTGGAAACTAAAATTAGTAACATTACTGCAGAAACATCCTTTAGAAGTTATAAAAAAGTTTTACCAGTGCATAAAAACTACTGATATATATAGAAGTGTACAAAACACACACACACACCAATATTTCTTGTCTTCTATTTTACAATATTTATATATATATATATAGAAGTGTACAAAACACACACACACATATTTATTAAAATATATTATCTTTCAATATTCATTTCTATATATTATAATATAAATATAAATATACATTTTTTATTAGTAATCATACATATGTATTTATAAACATTTTATATATATTTGTATATACAATCATATATACATTCATATATAACTTTTTATATTTTTTGATGAATAAAAATGGTTATATATTGTTTAAAAAAATGATACATTATATAATTTTTTATGATTTATATAAATATTTTTTAGTGTAACTTTTAATATTTTATAGATATTTAGATTTAAATTTTATATATGACATATATATTTATATTCTTATAATTTTATATATAAAAGTTATTAATATTTATATTTAAAATTGTATTTAGATATAAATATTTCATATTGTATTTTAAATATTTACTTTTAATATACATATATATTTCATTTAATGATAATGATATTTCAACAATAATACATTTATATATGATGTATATACACAATATAAATACATATACACATAGAAAAAATATTTACAGACACACATACACATTCATGTTTCTTACAGATGTGTCCAAATATTTAAATATATATGTATTTATTTAATTATATTATAAATTAATATAAATATAAAAAATTTATTGACACACAATTGTTTATATTGACATTTCTTGTTTAGGTATACATATATACATATTAATGCATTCTAATAAGGTAAAATAAATGAATAATTTAATATTTGTAATAAAATGAATAATATAAATTTATTTCCATATGTTTAATATATTTTAAAATAAATTTCAATATAAATATTATTAAATATGTATTTTTTCTACTGATTTATTATATGAATATATAGAAATATGTATATTTTTTATAATATATAAAAACTAAATATGAAATTTTTTAAAATTTCAAAACCATAATAACTACATAAAGGTTTTTCCCTAGAATAAATTCTGTTATCATTGAAAAAGACAAGGAGTTTTTCTAAAATGAAGGGTAAATAATGTAGAATATTAAAAAATTAGGGAATAACATCTAAAAAATAAATTTCAGGGTACTTTTTTCCCTTTTATGATCTTGATAAAATAGTGAACGAGATTACCCTTTTCAACATAGAATAGATCTCTTCAGAGGTTTTGATTCTATATCTGGTAGAGTTAAAACATACATATGGATAAAATGTTATAGACATTTTATGTTCAAGACATTTTTCTACTTATAATATATTTGTGATTAGTTTAGTAAATTTTTATGTTAAAAATTTATAATAAATGACTATTATTCGATAATAATTGGAAAAATATTAATTAATTTTATATATTAATAATTTTATAATTGATTTGTCTTTGAATATCATATGTATTAAATGTAAATGAATATTTAACTATATCTAAATCATATTTAATAAATTATATTGTATTTATATAAATAAATATATTTATATATTTATTTATCATTTTATTGACATAATTTTTTTAATAAATATACCTTTTATCAGCGCTCCTAAATATGCATTAATAAAGGGGGGCCGCTATCAATTCTTCTTTAGTAGTCATAATGGCCACTCTTTATGAGTTTTTTTTTCTATCATTGATAAGGGACCCAATTTATCTTCTCTTTAGTAGTAGCACTACAAATTTCCCCCTTTATTAGTGCTAGTAATAAGTCATGATAATGTGTGGACATTATCAAAAAAATTAGTATTGATGAATTACCCCTTTAGCTGGGCATGTAGCTAGGGTTGATGAAGGATAGTTCCATATAAACCCTAATTTGTAGTAGTGCAAATAGGTCAAATTCAATATGGGATAATGGATAATGAAAACATAGACCATTCAATCAAAAATTTACTTTAATGATTTTACATGGATAATATTTATATTGAAATAAAATGGATAATGAAAGATGAATTATTAATAAAATAAATTCAAAATCTTGGATATTTATGATCAAGGACTCTAAGAAATGGAATAATGAATCTTACCATCGTGGTCCATCAACCAAGAAATCATTTTTAATAATTGGGTATGTGTATAAAAATACCCATATAATAGGAAATTCATTATTTTTTATCTTATGAGATTTGATGATGCATGAGAGGGATATATAATTGTGAGACCCACCCTTTATTGATTTTCCAATGAATTAATTATATATTTAATGATGAATTTAATTAACAAATAGTGTCCCCTACAAAAAAATATTCTTATTGATTAAAAAATATGTTATAATGTTATTTTCCCTACTTAATCAAATAAAATTCATAGAAAAACATCATATGTATAAATAGTAATCAGTTTAGAAAATAATCATACCCATGATAGAAATAATATAGATATCTAATAAAATTTAATGTGTAATGAAATATGTACACTAAAAATTTAATGTTTCAAGGTAATGTTAATGACCATGAAATTAATTAGTTGACAAGATATGATAATAAATTCCTTATAAAATAATATTTTATAAAATAAATAAATTATTTTTATGATTATAAATAAATGGAAGAGAAAAAATTAAAGTATATTTCCATAAATAGATTTAATTTTAAAAAAATTGAATTATTTAATGATAATATAAATATTGTAAAATTGTTACTGAAGCGGGAAAGGGAATTACTGTTGTATTCATTATAAATAAATAATTTCATTTAAAGTTATATCTAAAATTTTTAAAAAGAACAGTTTGAATTTTATTTTAAATATTAAATTGAAAATATTAAAAATACAAGTATTTATTAATATTTCATTAGTAAATTAGTAGAGGAAATAAAAAACACCTTTATAATTTTTTTTAAAAATATGGTACATGAAGAAAAATATGACTGATTAAAAGGAAAATGTTTTTTTATTTAATTATAAATATTTCATAACTTAATTCAAGTGAAAAACAGTGAAATAGTTAGAAGAAAACATATAATATATTCTAATATGTTGTGGTAAAAATAATAGTTGGATTTAATGTTGGATATATTTTAATATTCCTTCAATGAAAAATATATGAAATACTAAAAAAACAAGATTGTAAAATAAATTCATACTGTTTTGGAAACATTTAAATTGTATCCCATTGAAGGAGTGAAGGTGAATTGAATCATTAATAAAAATGAATAAATATATATTCCATTTAAATATATAAAATTGGATTTAAATAAGTCACATAAAATAAAATATTTTCATAAGACCAAATATGTCTTAGTGGAGTTGAAATTATGATTAAATACAATACAAAGATTTTATAATAGATGTGATAATTAAACAAATAA
The DNA here is from genome assembly GCA_963277665.1 of Viscum album. NCBI lineage: Eukaryota > Viridiplantae > Streptophyta > Magnoliopsida > Santalales > Viscaceae > Viscum > Viscum album. The sequence goes on from OY728123.1 coordinate 838,785,325, forward strand.
TTGTTTCTATGTGAGAATTGTAAAAACAAAAAAATATATAAGAATAAATAAAAAATAATATTATAAGATGAAATATAATACATAATCGTATAACTAAATAGTAAATGATGTAAATTTATAACCCAATGAATGAAAATTATGCTAATATTCCACTTATATCATGTTTCACTTGATTCTGAAGAACTCAAAGACCACATATAATAAATTTATATTTTCTATACTTGTATAATTTATTTAACATACTAATAATTCATATATATTAATCTTATAACATATGAATACTAATTTACCAATAATACCTTCTTAAAATAAAAAATTTTGGGTGATAGGGGTTTGATTTTTCATGAGCATTCCAGTTTGGTATTTATACTCCTTATACATTGATCACTATTATAAAATATCTAGAAATTTAATCATGATATAAATAAAATATATATTAATTATATATATATATATTTAAAATCATTAATAAAATTTATAGATAGAAAAATTAATTACATCTTTATTGGTGACAATAGGCTATAGGTACGCAAGAATGTCATTTTAACTTTTCAACAGATGGAAACACAGAATGTTAAATAGTAATCCACCATTATAGAATCATTATTTTATCATAAAAATATATATATATATTTTAAATATATTTTATAACTATAAATGTAAAGTGGAAATAATAAATGATCCACATTGTTTCGTGGAGGTAGTATTCCACACAGATGACGATGGGCCACATATTTTTCAAAAAACGTTAAATTAAAAAAATATAATATTATAATTAAAAATAAAAATAATATAATATATAACCCATATAAACATTAAAACCATCACTATAACTATATATGAATGATGGTGATGGAAAATTAATAGTATAGCTTCGTAGATGTGGTAGTCCACATGTATGCACACACGACACTTTCAATTCCCAATTTATAGAAAAGTGGATGAATAATTGTGTTCCAATAATTATAATAACATTTAATTATATTAAGTTGATTGATTTTATTATCTAATTATTAATAAAACATATTACTTATGAAGTATAAGAATAATTTTTTTTTTATAAAATGGTCAGTTCAGTCGATTACAACATCATTAGGAGGCCTCATTTAGATACATTCTTAAGTACCCTTGGAATTAAAATTTAGGAAGAAAAACACAAATAATTAATATATATATTTTTTTACAGGATAATTGGTCTAGGATTTTTTATCCAATATGGATCAATGTGGTTTAATTAATAGAAAGGAGGAGTCACCTTATTTATTTTGGGGAGGGGACATAATTGGAATATCTTAAAATATTACAATATAATAACATCATAATGATGGAAAATCGAAATGGAAAGTGGTGTGATGGTGTGATAGTATGATGTTGAAATATTTCCCTATAAAAATATTTAGACACGTTTAATTTCAAATAAATCCCTATGATTAACTCTCCACTATAAACTTGTTTTAATATTAACCATAGTGTGAAATTTTAATAGGTTTTACTATTATTTATAACTAAAAATGAATGTATCCTTATTAAAAATCCTAGAAATTTTCATTCAAAATGTACAATAAATTTTATCAAATTCAATTCAAATATGTATAAGTAAATTTATTTAAAATTATCCTACAAAAGTTTCCCAAAGTAGTTTTCTAAAAAAATATTTTCTTAAGTTTAAAATATTATTATAATGAAATCTAAAAATAACATTATTCAATTTTATTTAAATGTATTTTTAATAATACAAATGAAAAAATTTTATGATTAAAAACATTTTAAAACAAAATAATTTTTTAAAAAAATATATGAAATGAATAGAAATATTTCAAATAAATCAGTATTTTCCAATATACTTTAATAAATAATTATTTTCTTAAAATTCAAAAAATATAAATCTATCATATTTTTGAAATTTTAATATATTAAATAAATTTCATTTTTTCAGAAATAATTTCATAAAGTTCAATAAATCAATCATATTATTTTCTCCTAAAGAACAATAAAAATCATTTTTGTAGAAAAATATGTTCTTAAAGAATATAACAGCTTTACAAAATATGAATACTTTTTTTTCAATATATATTTTTATATAATTGGTTTTTAATTTTATTATTCCATGATTGGATATTCCTATTCACTCATCTAGTTTTATGGTTATGTAATAATTGTATACTATACTATAGTTTATTCAGACTCGGTGTTACATGTATCACAAGCTATCAATGGAATTAGATTTATTTAGGGAGATATATATCAAACAGTATCATGGTGTTACACTCTAAACACCTTATAATAATTTTTTAGTCAAATTATATGTCTATAATTAAAAACAATAGAGGATATTTATGCCTCATCACATCCTCCATTTAACACATTGCTTCCTCTGTATTATGATTTATTTACAAAATAGTGAATAGGGGAGCGGTCACGATTCATTGAACATTACCTATATGACCAAGAATCTCTATAAAGAGTTCCTCATAAGAAATTTCATTCATTTTTTATACAAAAACTATCTTCAATACATGTGAAAGATCAAGTATATATAATTTTTTGTAGAGATATATGTAACACATCACTAACAAGAGTGAGATTTAGTAATAGCACGAAACAATAATCTAATATCCTGACATGATCAATAATTTTAATGGTACAAATATATTAAGGGATAAAATTATCCTTATTTAAAAATAACATATGTTATTCCAAAGAGTTATTTTAAAAATACATTATGACCAAAAATGAACTCTAAATCTCAATAATGATTTCCTGCATAAATGTTTTGAAAATACTCTCCTTCCCAAATGTGATATTGAATATATATAATGTTATCTCACATTTTCAAAGCTACATATGGTCCCACTAAATTTCATTGTCTAAATTAATCCTCACATGTTGGAGTTATTTCCTTCCAGTCAAAATGTGAATTATAAGGAGCTATCTAAAAGGTCGAGTGAAAGATATTTCAATAAATAAAATTCCAGAAATGGAAGGTAATGATAAAAAAACTATTAAAATATATATTATAACCATTCAATATACCTTATATAGTTTTAATTGTCCTATTATAATGTCAATATATCTTAGGGTGATTTGATGTTCGGAAACTCAATTCAATATCAAGATCTATTTAATGGATTTTATAGAATACTGAGGTGAACAACAAATTCTGGTTATATATTTTTGAGATAGGTACTCCATGGAATACCACTACATCCATAATGTGTAACTATATAAAAACATCATGAAAAATATATTCTCTAATCGTAATAAAATGAACTTGTTTCATAAGGTGATTGACTATAAACCTATTTGAATTATATCCTTCAGATTCTTTGGAGAGTTTTGCATTTAAATCCATCGTAATGTTTTTTTTATTTTTATTCTCATATGGGTAATTGTTGGAAAAAACCATATTGTTATATATATCATATATTTCATTTTGAAATACTAGGCATTGATATTCAAAATCTAATATATCCCTTTTATAATTTTCCCACTATAAATACACCATTTGGTCCCTAAACGTATTCATAAAAATTGGATGAATATATAATGATGAACTATGGGTTTCATCTCATAGATCAAATATAATTTCTTGTTTTGATGGAATACATATTCAGTTCTTAATCCGTATCATTCCAATATGATCATAGTTAAAGTCAAATAAATTCCTCACCTTCCTTTGTAATTCCACATCAATATAAAAATTCTTATTTATCTCCTAAGTTGATGGTTAACATTAATATGAGAAAAATAACATCGTTCCAATTTCATCAATATTTCAAGACCCAACATCTAAAAATCCATAAATATTAGATATATTTCAATAGTCATAATTGAAAAAAATACTAATCTTTCTAACTCATAGCATCAGTAATAATTTTCTCTTTCCAAGGGAAGTAATATATTAAGAAATCACAATCTTTGGTCAAATCCATCCATATTATATTAAGAGTAATAATCTATTTATACGTAAATAAATACTTAAAGATGTTACGATCATCATGTGTATTAAATATTTTACTATATAGATAGTACTATAATATGTTTATTGAAAAAATTATTGTTGAAAACCTCATATAAATTGTTGGGTAATTTAACTCATAAACCCTTAGTTAGAATCTCTAATTAGATATCACAATATAATTTTTCCATGGAAAATAATCTTAACCATTTTTATATGCATCAGTATAGATAAAAAATCCTTCTCAAGTATTTGGTAATATAATCCCAAGCACACCAACCACTCATCCCTTCACCTCTAAAAATTATTCTCAAATTAATTCATCTAAATGAATATAACTCCATTTTGAGTCAACTTGGTGAGTGGATTAGGTAGTAATAGTATGTATCTTCCAAGAATTAGAATTATCTATCCAACCTAAGAAAACTACATATGTCAGTTACCATTGTTGGGAATGAATATTATTCCGTAACACATGTCTTTGAACAATCCAGAGATATACTCTCACTTGAAATTATATGAATACTAATGAGACATTTGGAAGAAAAAATTCATATTTTTAAAAATTAAAACATGGATACTCTTTACATATGGTAATCAGTACAATCCTCAATGGTTATTCATTCTCTTCCACTACATTCTATTATATAATAATATCATCTATAAACACTACCATCAACTAATCAAGGTAGTATTCAAAGACTATAATCATTGAATCCATAAAATAAACATGATAGTTGTCAAGTAAAAATGGATTTAATATAAATTCATAATGAACATAAATCGTTGGGAAGGATGTTATGAGTATATACTCCTCCTTAACCATTAGTTGACAACATCTAATTTTAATATCAATATTTTAAAAATATTTATCTCTTCATAATTGTCCAAAAAATAATTTTTATGGGGTATTGGATACTGGATATTAACATCTATCTTTTTATGTTCCCGATAATAAATGAAAATATTCACTGAACCATTTTTCATTAAAATCAAAAATAGGTGAACCCTATGATGAATTACACATCTGAATAAATACCATATACTGATTCTCTTTGAGATTCCTTCAATTCTAGCAACTTAATCTGGACTATTCAATATTTTTACTTTTAAATAGGTGTAGAACTATGAATGAGTTCTATTGAAAAAACAACATCATGATTCTATGGAATAATATATAACTTTGTTTTAAGTTACATACAAAAATGATGATATAATATTCATATCCCGAATGTTCAGTTTACCCCCATCCATTAGAGATAAATATCACAGATATATATATATTAAAACCCATATAATGGAAGTAATATCCATTTTTATATTTGGTTTACCCTAACTTTGCTATAAAACCATAAGTTGATTCATTATATAATATTTAACATTATAAATCAATGAATATATTTTACTAAAACGTAATATAATTTTCAAATACTAATCCATTATACTTCCATTAAAATATAGATTATTCTATTAGATGAATTGATACAATATAGGTGAATCATGATATTTAACAATAGTTCAATCCATCGGGGAAATTTTATATACCATAACATAATCTATCCATACTAATATGACCATGATCTAATTAGTTCCAGAAATTTTAATAATTTATTTCATAGTACGAAAAAACACTACATTGCCTATGAGTGTTAGTTCCATTTATTCTATTATATACTATTATATGATAATCATCATGATCATTTTTCTATAAAAACCCTATAAAAATAAAATTTATCGAATAATAGAAGGGTTAATCACAATTTTCATGTTACATATGTTAATTAAAAATCTATTTAATGAGGATAAAATTAAACATCTTTTAATAACACTTGTAGAAACTCAAACTCAATAACCCATAGTCATAGTTTATTTTAGTATATTACTAAATGGTATCACGAATATTACCCCTTATGATTGATCCATTTAGTAGTTTTGGAATAGTAGACAAATCATTATTCCCATATAAAATTTTATAATTAAAAAATTGAATTGTAAAAATTATTGTATCTAATATTCATTTCATAAAGTCATTATTAAAATCCTAGGTAATGGAAAATAAACATAGGGTGGGATTGAATGGTCTATAATGTGTATATATATTACAAAACATAATGAGTTTATATGGAATATTCAATATGGGGGAGTGGATACCCAAAATAAAATATATTCAATTAACACTTGAGTTCAATGATTATCCATGGATAACATCAACATTATAAGAACATGGATAATGAAGAATGAATTATTAATAATGAAAATACATAATTATAGACATTAAAGATCATGGGATCTCAGTCATGACATCAGAAATCCTACCATCATGGACTCAAAACAATGATATCATTCTTTATTAATTTTTATATCTAATCTAAATACCCATACAATATGGAATGCATAATGTTTTTTTTCAGAAGAAATATCAATGCAACCAGGGGATATATAATTCTATGTCCCATAAATCACTGCACTTCTATTTTATTCCTCCTTTATTGAATGATATATTTTATTTATAAATAATATTCCTTATTAAAAAATATCTATATTGAGTAAATAATATGGAATATCAATATTTTCCCAAGTAAATCAAGTACTTTTATAGTACAACAACCTATATAGAAAGGGAATATTGTTTAGGAATTAAAATTATATATGACTCACAAAATATGATTTTAAGGGAAATGTAATGTATAAGAAAAAATTATCATAAGAAATTTATTGTTTCAATAAAATTTTGATGGCTAAAAAATTAATTCTGATATGGAAAATGAACATCAATTCATCAAAAAGTGAATTTTTAATAAAATGTATTATATTAATGAATATAATAAAATTAAAATGAAACATTAAATTTATTTTATATATATTTCTCCTTATATAAATTCCAATATCTAATATAGAAGATGATTATTTTAAAACTATTTTTGCCAAGAGAGAATCTATTTTTGTCAAATATATTAAAAATAAAACATTCCTTTGGATTTTTTATATTGAATGGTTGAAACAATACATTCTAAAAACATTATAAATTTTATTTTCAATAATTTTTAAAAGTAAAATATAACTTATAATGTATTTAAGAAATCATATAATTATATAATCATAAAATTTTTTAATTTTTTTTAAAACTTTGGGTATCGAAGAAAAATATAACTGGTTAATAATTTAAGATTCCTTTTAATGGAAAATATATGCAATCCTGAAAATGATATTTTAAAATAATTCCTTACAAATTTGGTAATATAAAATTTTTAACCCCTTCAAAGAGTAAATATGAATTAAAACCTAAATCACTATTAATGTATAGATATTTTGTTAAATACATCAAGGGGGTTTTATATTCACCACATTAAATAAAATAGGTTCATAATACCGAATATGTCTCTATATAGTGGAAATTGAAATGAAATCCCTTCCAATGATGTTTTCATTCAAGTGGGAATTAATCAATGAAGTGATCACATGTAACAAATGTTAATAAATGTTTTTTTGGAAATATAACAAAACCCAATAATATTATAATTCAAAAATAATCATGGAATAATATGTTCAATGGATTAAAAATATAACCCAATGAGTGTAAATTGGGTAAGGAAACCTTTTACTTATTTTTTTAAATGCATTGAAATGACTCTAATTCAAAGAATAATAAATTTAAATTTAATATATTTTTATAATATAGTCATTTATATAATTATAATATCATATATCACCTAATTTTAAAATTTCACCACAAATTTATTAATAATTATTATTTGAAATTGCTAATTCCATGTGATAGATGTTTCATTTTTCATAATATTTTTTGTTTGATTGTTCTGATTCTATTAATATAACTATGTTTAAGTCGTCTAAAAAAATTCATCATGATATAATTGTCATATAAATTAATTAATTATATATATATATATATAAATTCATCCATTAAAATTAGAGATAAAATAATAAATTAAAATGCCCATCGGGACAGTAAGATGTACATATGCATGAATTTTTTTTTACTTTTTAGTGGATGGAAATAAAGAAAGGTAAATAATAAATCAAAATTACAGAATAATGTAAATTTGTATTAGGGTTCAAAAACTATTATTTAAAGAAATCCATCATTTTCAAATTATATTGGTTATTCATATGTAAAAATTTACAGCTTTTAATAAAAAATTAGTTAAAACTATTTTAAAATTATCCCATGTGGAATTTTTAACAATTTTATGAGATAGTGGAATTTTTGGGTGAAAATTAATTAATGTATAAATATTTTATGTGTTTTATGATATTATAATGATAGAAAAATGATGTAATAACAACTATAATGGATATAATTAGAAAAATATATGTTTTATCTTTAAAATAATCAGATTTTATGCTTATTTTATTAATTTTTGAAATCCATTGTAAATCCTTCAAAACATATAATATATTTTTTGATTTCAATTTGAGTTCTCTAGTTTTTTTATTCATTTCTACATAATAAATGGTAATATATTAATAATTTTGTCCCTTTTCATAATAAAATATTGAAAGATACTCCCATTTTTTAGAATCCATTAGCAAAACAATGGGATGGTTCATGGTTTTTAATATTTTAATATATAGAATCCAAAACCTATGTTTGTGAATTATTAAAGAAATCCCCTAAAATTTAATACATAACCCCACCCAATATCACATTTCCCATATATAAAAATCCTTGGATACCATCCTCCGTATTCCCTCACCTCTCTATAATCCTCTTTAGGTGCCTCCAATCTCTCAAGAAGACCATTTCATATTTTGGTGTCATACTCTTAATGTAAGGGATCTTATTTTTCTCTTTTATAGTAAATAATATTATATAATTTATTCCCTTTAATTTATAATTTCTAATGATGTTTTATGTATTCATACATCACCGATATTTATCTAATGTTTTGTAAATTATGATATACCCCCTTATCTCTCAACCCCCCCCCCCCAAGTACACCTATTACCATGCTAAAATATCATAAGTGCCCTTCTTCCACTTCTTTAATGAAGTGTATTTATTATCATATGACATATATTTACTATTCATAATTATGTGGTATGTATTTACATAACCCTATTACTTACAATTTTATGTCCAAATTATTATAGATTCTTTTTTCCCATCAAAACCTTTTATGAATTTTATGCGATGTTGTTAAGATGCAAATATTTTACCACGATATTAGATTCCAATGAAATTGTGTAGTGAGTACCATACTCATTATATATTAATATTGTTAACATTTGAAAATTTATACGTCCTTTTTTTATAGTTACTGGTATTTATTAAACTCTCCATGACTATGGAATATGTTATGATGATGAATTAATGAATGTTGTATAATTGTTGTGCCACATTTAGGAATAATATTAAAATGATATTGAAGGGTTAATATAGAATTATATATCACATTAATGAATTGGGTAATATTTATTATCATGATATTTAATGTTGGGACAACGATAAAACATAAATATTTATAGTAATTTTTCCATTATGATTTCTTGGTAGTTATCCTTGACCTTTAATGTGGTGTTTTTAATTGTTTCCACATTTACCATGTCGCCTTTATGTTAAAATTCTATATTATATATTATCATTAATATTGATTGTTAATTTTATTTCAATTCCCCTTGAATGGAATAATTTCTAACATTTTTTACCTTATCCAAATTTTATTCCCTAATTAGGATTTATGAATCACTATTTCATATGTATTTATTCAGTTTATCTATTGATCATTTATGTACAAGAAGGTAAATGAATTTTTCATTAAATATGTTGTGATCTAATTTTTTGTTGTAATATAATGAATATAATTCCCATATACAATATAATTATTGAACTTTAAGGTTGAAATAAGTTTAATTTTATGTAAAAAATCATGTGTTAATATGTAATAAAGGGATGAATTGGTATAGTTTGTATCATATGAAATGTTAATATATTTTTTGAATTTGGATAAGAATAATCTTGTGAATTCCTTAGGGATACCACATAAAATATGAAAACATTTCTATATTTTGGTTAGTATAGAGTAAGTGTTTTACTAAGAAAATACATCATTGTCTATGTAGAACTAGTGGATTAGGATCTGACATAGATGTACCTATGAGTAACAACTCTAAAAAGGTGTTCCAGTCTTGACTCTGGGTAACATGGTACATGACAATGGGTCTTACTACACACATGGACTGAAACTTCCATGGGATATTTTTTTAATTCATATTTTCATTAAAAGTCCTTATTACGGGAGAAAAAAACAACAAGAGTATAAGGTATGAAATAGAACATGGGTAACAATGAGTAAAGCCTAGAAATTGATTTGATAAGAAAATACATGTAATTTATAATTTATCTCTTGAATTTCATTGGATTCTATATTTATGCCTTTACAACTTAAATATACTCATCCATAATTTTCCTTTTATTCTAGCCAATCCATGAAACTATTATAAATTTGGCAAACACTCAATGTAATGAAAATTGTGATGATAGGATGAACAAGATGACCAAATAAATGGGGGAAGGAATCATGCAATTCATAATGATATTCCCTCATCTGACATTGGTTATTATTGGGAACATGTATTAAGAGTATCATCCAAACCACCCTAAGAGATAACAATCAGAAATCAAGAGCTTCATTGAACAATGGAATCCAACATTCAATATATAATATTATCCTTCATGGAATAGTGGATCTACTCAATCGAAAAGATCTTATACATACATCAGTGTTATGAATTAGAGAAGTTTTTTCTGGATATTTAATGTATTGAAGGTGAATTTGTTTATAAGTCTACATTGATAAAAACTATTAAGCTTGAGGATGATATTAATGAAATTATATGGAAGGATTTCATGAAAAAAATTGATAACTATTTTCCTCGCACTCTCTCTCACAAAATGTAAAGGTATGTCTTTTCATTAAGAAGAAAATATGATGAATATATTCGGTCCTATAAGGAAAACATCACAAGACCTGCAAGGTACACCTCTATTTTTTTACCCCAAATGCATGGTTTATTTCATCATTGGTTGCATAGAACCTAGTCCATGAAAGGCCTTGGTTATCAGAGACGTTTATAGCTACAAGGAAATGGTATGTTTGTCCCATAAATTAAAAATAAAGATTAGTAAATCTCTTGTGTATCATGGGGAAAATAAAAATAAAGTGGAGTTTAATTGTTGTGGTCCAATAGTGATATCTAATGGTTCCATGAAATTCCAATATCCCACTTTTCAATGGTGAGCAAAAAAGCACCCTAGAAATTTCCTAACGAGTATATAGAGAAACTTAAGGTGTGGGAAAAAGGGAACCTAGAAAATTATTAATGGAAACAAGAAACCCTCTACTACGATATATGAAAGTAATGATTTGGTTAACACTTAGTGTATTGTTCATTGTTAAATTTCATGGAACTCATTCCCTTTAGATAAAAATTCAATACACCAATTGTTTTTGGGGATCACCAACAACCTCCAAGGAAGAAAGGGTGAACTTTTTTCCTTCAATATCGATGAAGTGATTCCCGACAATGAAGTGGTGATAGGTATTCCGGGTATTCATTCAAGTATAGAAATATACTTTTTAAATCTGGTTCAATGGATTCCTTCATATAGGAATATTTAGTAAAACTATCAAAAAAACACCACAAATTTCAAAGTGGAGAAATTAGTGAAAATGGAAAATGGGGAAATTAAGTAATTTTATATATATAATTCCACCCCATCAAATTTTTTGAGATAAATTTCCCAGTGAACCTTATTATACTACCTTTGATGGAATTATATGCAATTAAGGGAATGGATTGTATTTCCTAATATAGAGCCAATATAAATTTCCATGAGTAGGGAATCAATATTTGTATTATAAATAACTCTTCGATATAGAGAAAAATCATGGAGAATGATGAATGTTCTTACATATTATCATCCTGAGCATAGGTATTAATTTCCTTTGAGAAATATTATCCAGTAAAAATGATCATGTCTATGAAATGGACCATCCTTGAATACATTCCCATTATAAGTGAATACAATGACGTGTTTCATCAAGATTTCTCTAGTTTTCCTCCAAGATGATTCATTGATTTTTCAATCATGATTATAACTCATAGATACCATTATCCAAGAATCCAAATAGAATGATTTTGGTGGAACATGAGGAGATTAAGAAAAAAATATAATAGAATCTGGATAAATGGTTCATATGCACAGGTGCTTCACCATGGGGTGCTCCAGTCCATTGCGTGGTGTAGAAGGATGGCTCAATGTGCATTTTCATTTGTTATTGGGAGCTAAAAAAGATCACAATAAAGAACATGTATCCTATTCTATGGAATGATGACTTGTTTGATCTGATACATGTAGCACAATAGTTTTCCAAGGTAGATCTACAGTTCACATATTACTAATTCGGGATGAAGGAGGATATCCCTAAGTTTACTTTTCATTAAAGGTACAAGAACATTGTGTTCATAGTGATGGATTTAAGACTTACTAATTCTCCATCAATCAATATGGTATTAATGAATAGTGTATTTTGGGTTTACCATGAAAAAATTATGGTTTTACATATAGATGTTATTATAATATTCTCCAAAATAAAAGTGGATAATGATGAGAATCTGAGAACTGTTCTAAAAATTACTAGAAATGGGATTCATTATAAAAATTACATCAAGTGTGAGTCATATTTTAAGGAAGTATCAATATTGGGGAAAATAAAGACAAGAAATGGGATATGTTTGGACCCATTAAGTAGAGAAGAGATTGATTGATGGATACAGACAACATCTGTGACACATATCCAACTTTCAATGGATTATTTGGGTATTATCACTGATTTGTGAGAAATTTATTGTGATTGTCAAACCCTATTAAAAAGATAACTCATAAGGAAGTAATGATTTCCCAGAATAATTCATTTGAATAGATCATCAAGGGGTTGGAAAAGATGATTTTCACTACCGCTGTTCAAACACTACATTCAAGTGGAGAACATTTCATGGTATTCAGATATGATTCAAAAAAGATATTGGGAAATGCATTAATAAAAAATAACAATGTCATATACTAGGCTTCATAAAAGATGAATGTTCCTTAACATAACTACCCAACACATGATCTGATGTTTTCTACAGTGATATTCATTTTTCAAATTTGGTGGCTGAATATCTTTGGTGGGAAGTGTGAAAATGTACAGATCCCAAAATCCACAAGTATATATTCACGTTAAATATCTTAGAATATAACATCCCATGTATTTATAGAATAAATAATTTTCATATTTTTTTAATATTTATGAATAATATATTTATTTTATATTAAAGGGGAAAGTTTTTCTTATAGCGTACTCAACACACAGCAACAAGTTTCTTTGAAATCTTACATTGAATACAACATTGAGTTATACCAAATAATAATAATACTATTTTAAATGGTAGTTAACATAGAGCCATTGTATTAGTGAGAATGAACAGAACTAAATGAAATATGATTTTAAATGTTTTTTAGTTGTTTTTAAACATATCCAATTAAAATTATAAGCTTAAAAAACGAATCTGATTTTAATCAGGAAATACTCTAATAATTTTAAATGGTCGGTCAACTTCTTTTTGATGGTGAACACTTCTAAATATTTTTCATGTAGATTTTATATTTTATATATGACATAATTAACATATTATTTATATGTGGAACATAAAAAATTTATTTTGGATGAAATTTTGTTATTTTTATGATCAAATTCATATCTTTTTGAATAGTAAAAACTACTGCATTTTAATTCAAAACATTCTTTTCATTTAATTTAATTATATTTTTAAATTTTTATTTTTATTTGTTTTAATGTGTAATTGGATTATGGTTTTTTCATTTAATCCAAATTTGGTAATTATAAGTGATTTCATATTGTAATTGTACATAAACACATGTCAAAATTTTGATATTTATTACTTCTTAAATACCAGCTTTTGGGTTTTGATAACAAGATTTAATATTAAATTAATTACTGAAAATTTGGTGTTTTGAATTTGGAAAAATGGATTATTTATTTTAATTCCAAAGGTCCAAATTTTTTAAATATGTTGCTTTAATTTATAGACATAATTAATAGTAACATCAGTAATTATTTTATATACCATGGTTAAAAGGTAAATATGGTAAATAAGAGGAAACATAATATTATAATAATATTAAAATACCCTAACACATGTTAGAATCCTTTTTGATTAGTTATTTCATACCATGTGTATCTTTGGGTCAATTTTGATACCCCATGGATCCACTTGGAAGTTACAATGACATGTTATAATAATTAATTAATGTAATAGGAGATATGGCATAAAATTTTATCTTTTACTAAAACAATTTTAAAGTGTGGATAAATAAGTTATAATTTTAACCATAAAAATTTATTATAAATAAAAAAATATTTAATACATCATGGTATTTTATTTATAATTTTTAGATATTGAATAAATATATTTATTTATTACCAAATGATAATGTAGTGATTACCTAATTAATGAATGATGAAATAAATGAGTTTATAAATATTAAAATAAAATTATTTTTAATTCCTTTATTCCATCCATAAATTTTAGGGATGTGTCTGAATTTATATATTTTAATTAATGAAGTTTTTTAATTGAATCATGTTTTTATGGATTTTTATAAAATCATGATTTGAATGGTATAAAAATTAACAAAAATGTGTTTTTAAATCAATTTTTTTAAATGATATATTAGTCCTAAAAATATAAAATTCATCAAAATGACATAGATAATGGTTAACATGTCGTTTATTAACCATTTGAGACTCTATTTGAATTTTATAGTTACAAAATTAACTATATAATATGAGTATACAAGAAGACAGGGTAAGAGTCAAATTAGGTAACTAAGGGTTAATGCTAAATGATAAGGTTTCATTTCTGACCTATACATGTCTAAATCCTATTGGATGAGTGGTGTTAGACCCAAAATAACGTTTTATTTTAAATAAATCTCATTGGGACCTTTTTAAACTGAAAATAATTCTATAATAATATAATATTTCAATACCTTCCTAACGTTTCCCTCCATCCTCTTAAAAAAGGACATCACATATACCCTTTTAATCACACAAATAAAGCCAATTGGTTCTTCCAATATCTGCCCAAATAATCTACCAACATCACTACCTTTTTTATATGCGCCTTACCTTGGGAATTGGGAAATTCAATAACTTCTTTTGGCTCAAATCAAAGGGAGTTTGACATTTTAGAGGCAGTTTCTTCTCTAAAGTTCCTTTCCATTATTTATACTTCTAAATAACCTATTATATTATAATGATTTTATTAAATAACAACACAATTATCCTAAATAAACTATTATGTTTTTATGATAAATATTTGAGCTACACTTATATACACCTCCATCTAATGCATATTAACATATTGTTTCTGTGTTCGACGAACTGCTGCCTCACGAAATGACGATTATTCAATTTTCCCCTACCATCTCTCATGGTAGACATTATAATGGAAATATATTTATATATGATATGTATTATATTAATTTGTCTATATTATTCTGTATTTTTTATTTACATCATACATTTATGCTTTCAATAATGTGTAAATATGATAATTTCATTTGAGGAAGTGCATGCTACCACCCTGTCAATGTTATATAACTCGTTCATGTCATACCTATAATGTATAAAGGAATGTGTTAATGAAAATATGTAACATATATATCATATTATATTATAATTATTTGATAATATACCTATGCATCATTAAGTTTTCATTTCTATAATATTCCAAATAAATGAATGTAGTACTCATGAGTACGTAAGACATACCGTCTCCATGAATGGTACTTTTAATTTCTTATCTCCAAATGTTATGAACTATTATAAATACATATATAATTGATATATATGGTATTTAAATCATATATACAATTATGGATATAATATATTTTGACCACATGGACAATTTGTAATTATAACAAAATCATTTTCGATTCAAGTACCCAATATCGAAAAAATGACCGATATTAACTTAAATAGTTATATAATTTGTATAACGTGGTAATAAGTGATATAAAATGAATAAGAATTTTAAAAACTATTATTATGAAATTATAAATTAACTTATGTTTATTATTTACAAATAACAAGGAACATACGTGGCAAATCAGACTCAAGGTAATGGAACCATTCACCATCCCGTTTTAGACAAAGAATTATTTTATGATATGTATTTTAGTTTCCATTTTCTTATGTTTGGATATAATCTTATATATCACCATTTATTTAAATATTATGTCCATTTCATGAGATACCCCTTTTTCTCCCATCAAATGATTTTATGATTTTTAATATTACGTCGTTAGTCTACTGAATTTTTGTAAGGGAACTTCTTAACCCAATTTCAATTCATTGGGTTAATCATATACTTCATGAATATTTCATGATAATATTATGTGAGAAATAAATTTTTATATCCTATATTTTATTTATAAAATACTATTGTGTACATATATTTAATAAACATAATTAATTATTTTATTTCTAAAATGATATTTGTTAGGGACTTCATCTTAATCTCCTTTCATTGAGTCAATATTTTAATAATATACACCTACTTCTTTTTCAATAAGTATAATATACCAGTTTGAATTTTATTTTCATTCAAAGGGAATATTTATTATATGAATCATTTTACAAAATCACAAAAGGAATGTTTTTAACGTATGCAGAGATAGTGACTCTCCATAAATGTAATCATTTTTTGATTTTTGGATTCCTCTATAAGACATAATGTTTTTAAAAGGAAAAAAACCTTAATCCCTTTTTGGGTGATTTGGTATTTAAAATGGGTTTTAATGTGGATATACTATATCAATATCTTGAAATGTTTTATTGTTGTTGAAAATGAAATGTTATTAGAGAAATGTTGATAATTGAAATATTTTATGTCTTATGATTATATAATTGTACTTGGACATTTGATGTGTGTTTACGCTATAAAACAATGACGGGTGGTTAAGTGATAAACCAAATAATGGGTGATTCTGTGATAAACCAATGATGGGGGGTTACATTATAACCTCCAATACCTTGGGTATGGATGTTAGTCGTATGACTATTCCATTTGGTGTTATGTGGGGAAGTCGACCGCATGGTTATTCCATTTAGGTGGGTTTATGTCCCAAGATAAATTTATATGTTATATATTTATTTCCATTGGATTTATGGTAATATTATTAGTTATAGAATGGGTATAAAAATATATTATATTTAGTGATTTGTTATTTCATCTTCTTAAAGTTGAAAAGTATTACATTTTTGTAATGTATTCGGGGTTTAAATGTTTTTGAAAGACTAATATTTTTACTTCTGAATGTATTCATTACAGATATTTTAATTCTCATCCCATGTTTTGAAAAGTTTTTCACAAGACATAAAGTTGAATAAGGTAATGGATGGGATCAAGGAAACGTCATGGAACTAAAAATGTTTCTTTTTATAGTGTTTTTGATTATTAAAAAATGTATAGTGAGTATAAGTTTATACTTGTAATATTCATATTGTTATGTATTTGTTTTGACCTAATCATTTATACCTCTAAACATAAAAAGATCCCCAATGTGAATTATTATCATAATTGAAGATTAAGTAATGTTTAAGGTTGAGGACTTATAATATCAATGTTTTGTTTAGATACCATTACTTGTTTGGGTGTAATTTAAGAATAAGTGACATAACCATAATGGTTAGCATATTAGAAAGAGTTATACTTATTTTAGATTAATTGAATGAGTTTAAGTTAACATGAATAAGTATATCTTAGTGTTTACCCTACTCATAAGAGAATATAGGATGATTTTACTGATATACTCACACTAAACATTTTGGTTTTACTATATGGATGGATTTAAGAGGAACCAGTATAATAATAGATATGAAGAAATCTGGGGTGGTTTTTTTAATAAGAAGTTGAAAGAAATGGGAGATGTAATGATAAATCTTGTGGTTATTCTCAACCAATAATCTGGAGTCATTATTTACAACTTAATCATTGTTGATTTTTTTATGGAATCATATAAGTGAGAATCGAATTACAATGGAAGTTCAGGTAATTATCATAAAGGTAAGTATATTCAAAAACCTATTTTTCAAGGATGTGGAAATAAAAACCTAGGAAAATTCCTTAATGGTATGGGAATATTTTATATATGTGGAAATAAAAGTCACAATGCTATAACCTTCCATGGAAAAAGGAAGCGTCCAACCCACTTTTAGAAAGGGAAAGAAGTTATTTATATGGGATCAATTGAATGTTTTAAATGTGGTGTGCTTGGTCATTTTGAAAATATATTTCCTTTGAATAAGGTTTGGTAATGGTATCATTAAAAATATACTAATATATGTTTACCAAAACCTAAATCCATTCAAATTGATTATAAGAAAACTGACAATAACCAATTAAAGGTATGTATTATTTCTGATATCATGTTTTGAAATTATTGAATCTTATGACAATATCCACTATTTTATAAGTATGAAGGAAAGTATAAAAGAATAATTTTAAAAAACATGGATAATGTATCAAGAAGTAATTTTTAATTATTATGATGTATACATTTTAGGAATTGAAGAGTTCTGATGAATGTATGGATGATGATATATTTAAATACATTAATGATGGGATTACTGTGGAAGGAATCTAGTAGTTTTAACCCTTATGTTATTATATAAAAATTTTAATTGAGGAAGAATTATAATTTCATTTGTAGATATAGTTATAAATAATCATTAGGGATTATATGATTCTTGAATTAGTGTTAATTGTAGGTTATTACAATTTGGGATGAAAAATGAGAGGTATGAGATAACCTTTGAGGATAAAGTATATTATGGCTAATTATGAAGAATTTATCACATTTTTTGTGGTGTTAGAAAATTATATAGTTTTTGAAAAAGGACAACAGACAGACGATGTGAAAACCCATTGTTTCAGGAAAAGATGTGGAAATCAAACCAATAACTAACGTGTGATAAGAATTTATCACCTACCACTAACCTAAATGAGGTCTCTGGTTTATATAACTTATTATTTACAGTTATATGGTTTTATGGATCAAGAATAAGTTGATTTTTGGAATTGATTTTTTATAAAATCGATAACCTTAGTAGAAGAAAATGATATTGTGATTAAGTGATAAATTTTATTTTGGAATATATTCACTATTTTTGGTTCACTATATACCTAAGGAAAATAGAATAATATGAGAATTAATTTTTGGAGCTATAATTGAATTATTAATTTGGAAGAATATCTGTTTTTATTATGGACATATGGTGATTTGTGGTATTTATGGAAATGATTAAGATATCTTAAAGAATATGTGATTAGGTTAATTACTTTTTACTATGAGACATTAATAATAGTATATGTTATTTATAGATAAATTTTACGATTTATCATTGAAGTCTATGTGAACTAATTCTCATGTGTGTTGGGTTTCAATCATAGTTTGGATTATTTTTGAATAATTTTATGGAAAATTTTGTTTCAAATGGTCTTTGTTTATATTTGGGTATTTTTCGTTGAATTTTGGTGACTAAGAGTAGGATTTCTTTTTATAAAAGGATTATCCTTTTTGGGGATTATCTGATCTCATACTAACCATTTTGGTTTTGGTAACTGTTTAAAGATAGGGGAAATATATATTTCATATTGTGTGGGTTATGTGATTCTCTAGACGTTGATACTAGTTATTTTATTGTGACCATGTTATCTTGAATACTAATCGTTTGAGGAAGGATGATTTTGTTGTGGAAATTTATTAATGGATGAAACTCTTCATAAAAAGTAAGTATTTTTTTCATATTTTCATAGTTAATATCATAAATAAATTCCTTATCATTATGAAAAGGAACAGAAAACAAAAACCTTTTATTTTTTAACTTTTACGAATAAGAAATCAAGGACCGATTAACCCATCACCATTTTATGGTTTTTTGGTAGTTAACATTCTCCTGATCAAGTTTTCTATCACTCTCCATCAAAACATGACACTTAGTTTCTATTCCATATAGTTTTATTTTTCTTTTAATTTGTTTTAAAGTGTAATTGGGTCTTATTTTTATCATATAATCCAATTTTGGCCATTTTATGTGATTTAACATTAAAATTGTACTTAAACACATGTCAATATTAGGAATGTTATGACTTCTCAAAAACCAATTTTTTTTTCTTCTGAATATAAGAATAAATTTTAAAATTACTACTGAAATATATGTGTCTTGAATTTTGAAAAATCGATTTGATATTTGGAATTAGAGGTCCAAATTGTGTAATTTTGTACCTTTTATTTTTAGACATTATGAACAGTTACTTCAGTAATTATTTTATTTTTTATGGTTAAAGGGTTAATCTAGTAAATAATGGTAAAAAATAATGTTGTAATAATTTTAAAATACCCTAAAACATTTCCTAATCTTATTTTATGAGATATTTTTGACCATGGTAATACTTGGGTTGATTTTGATACCCCATGGATCCACTTGGGATATATAATGACATGTCATCAAAATTAATTAATGTCAATAGAAATATTACACAAGCTTGTATCTTTTAACAAACAATTTCTATATGAGGTTATATAAGATATCCTTACGACTATAAATAGTCATTAGAAATTTAAAATTATTTCCTACATCATGTAACTTTATTTATATTTTTTTGACTTAAAATAAAAAAATTATGTATGGTACAATGATGATGTAGCGATTACCTTATTAATGATTAATTTAAATTAATAACAATATAAATATTAAAATAATTTTATTTTGAAACTATTTATTCTTTACACGAGTTTTTAGAATGAGTATAACTTTTTATATTTCAATTAATGATTTTTTCCGAATGAATACAGTTTATATGTATTTTTAAAAAGTCATGATATGAAAAGTATAAGAATTGACATAAATGAATTTTTAAAACAAAAACTATTTTATTAAATGATGTAGTAGTCCTAAAAATTTATGATTTGGACAAATGAAATAGATAATATTAAAATTTTTATTAATGAACCTCTTCAGGTTCTATTGGAATTTTATAGTTACTATATAAATCATATAGAATGAAATTGTCGAACCAGTCTTGGTACCTCCAGGTCCAAGTGTAGCAGCTGTCTTCATGAGGTTGTGTGGTGACTTGGATACTCCCCCCCCCCCCCCGCAATAGGACCAGGGTAGGGGGCGCTTAGGCCAGTGAAGTGGCCGAAGGTACTCAGGACTCACTTACTGCTCCCACTTAGGCTCTGGGGGACGTTGTACAAGATGATGAAGCAGGTGGCTCAGTTTCTAGGGCTGAGGCATGACAAATTCCTTGCTCTTATTCAATGGCGGTGTGGGCTGGCCGTAACATGGTCTCAGGGAGGGTGTCTAATTTCAAAAATAAGTCAAAGATATGCCATGAGTGGGAGCCAATTTCACTAGGGGATCACTAGACACTGGACTCTAGGAAGGAATTCAACCTGAGGGGGTATCTTTCTTGTATTTACCTCAACAATCAGTTTGAGAGCTTGAGAAATGAGGGTGAGTCTGAGGGACACTCCATGGGTTCTTGTGAGACTGATTCTGAGAGTGATGGTCGATTTTTTAGCATAGTGGATTGGGAGTGGAGGTAAAAGACTTCCACAACTAAAGAAGGAAGAAAAGGAAAAAAAATAATAGAGACCCAGGGTGCTGCATTGTTTATATGAAGTGTAAAATTATGGGGAATAAAGACTACACTTTTTTACCTAGACCGATAGAGACCTGGTCGGCTAAAAAAATGGGATACCCAAGGAGCTTGAGTCCCAATAAGTGGGGAGAGTGGATGGACATTCATTTTTGGTCACTTAGTCACATGAGTATGAACTCCATCAAGAAAGATATTATCATGAGGAGGGTCTCTTACATACATAGGAGGTTATAGAAATTGTGAAGGAGGATGCGTCCTTGGGTATGCTGAGGGAGGCAGGAACTGGGCCAACTGACAAGATAGGTGTTATGGAAGAGGAGGTGCAAGTTAGTGAATTGGCATCACCTGTCATGGTGGGAGTGAAAGGCATGCATGGGCTGTAGTAAAGGGAGTCTATGATTAGGGAATATCCATGGGAGTTTCTAGTGCATTCAGGGGAGGGGAGGGCTGGGAAGGTGGTAGACATCCATGCTTCTATTGAGACTACGAAAAGTATGAAATAAAGACCAATGCTAGTTGACAGAACCAAGGAAGAAAGTGTGTGGATTGAAAAACAACACCAAATCGTATTCATAGGTCTCACCGACCATAAAATATATGAGTATGAGTTCATGTGAGCATGGGGAAGTTGGTATCCCATTTCTAAGGCATCATCAGAGATAGCCCTAGAAAAGAGGTAACATCTCTCTTCTTGAAATTGTTTAAGGATAGTAAGTCTACAGTTTTTATATTAGTCTTTAATAATTTTGTAATGTGCCATAGTGTTTTACAAAAAGGGTGTACTTTTTGGTTTCACACTTTCTCTATAAAAGGGTTCTTTTTATAATAAAAATATATGTGGTGGTATATAATATTAATATACCAGAAGACATGGTAAGAGTCGAATTAGTTAACTAAGGGTTAATGCTGAAGGATAAAGTTAAATTTGGGACCTAGACTTGTCTAAAAACTATAAGTTGAGGGTTATTCGACCCAAACACACCTTATATTTGAAATAAATTACTATAGGACCTTTTTAAACTGAAAATCAATTTATAATAAAATAATATTTCAATGCCTTCAAAACGTTCCCCTCCTCCCTCTTATAAAAGGGCATCATCTCTACCCATTTAGTCACACCTCTTAAGACCATTGTATCATACATATTTTTCCCAAATAATCTCCTAACATCCATACCTTAATCATAGATGCCTTACCTTGGGATGTGGCAATCCCAAAAAGCTATTTGGCTTAAATAAAAGGGAGTTACATGTTTTAGAGGTAGTGTCTCCTCTAAAGTTCCTTTCCATTATATTTACTTCTGAACTCCCTATTATATTATTATTATTTGATTATATAACAACACCAATTTACAAAATATTATAGTATTTTTATGATATGTATTTAAACTACAAATAGAGACACCTCCTTCTAATGGATACAAACATATTTTTTCTGTGTACGACAAACTTCTGCCTCACAAAATGATGATTGATCGATTTTCCCCTACCACCTCTCATGGTATCCATTATGTGGGAACTATATTTTATATGATATATATTATATTTTTTTTTCTATTCTTTATTATTTTTCATTTACAGAATACCATTATATTGTCCATAATGTGTAAATATGATAATTTCTTTTAGGGAAGTGCAAACTACCACCCTCTCAAAGTGATATTACTCGTTCATGACATACATGGAACATATAAAGGATGTCATTTTTAACATAATTAATATATATATATATCATATGATATTATAATATAATTATAATATACCTATGTATCATTTATTTTTCATTTCATTAATATGAAAAATAAATGAAAGTAGCATTCATGTGTACGTACGGCTTACCGTTTCCCTGAGAAGAACATTTCATTTCTTATCTCCAAATGTTATAAACTATTATAAATAAATATATAATAGATATATATGATAATTTAATCATGAATACTATTCTGAAGTACATTTATTTTGACCACAAGGAGAATTTGTAATTATAACACGTTCCTTTTTTACTCAAGTACCCAATATCGAAGAAAACGAATGATGTTAACATAAATAATTATGTAATTTTTATAACATGGTAATAAGTGATATAAAAGGAATAATAAGCTTGAAAATGGTTCTTAGTAAATTTCAAATTTACTTAAGTCTATTATTCATGAAGAACAAGGAACAAACGTGATGAATCAGACTCATGGTAAGGGAACCTTTCACCCTCCATTTTTAGTAAAAGACTTCATTTAAGTTATGTCTTTTAATTTCAATTTTATTAAGAGTGGATATGTTATTATATATCTTTATTGATATAAATTATATGTTAATGTTATGAGAGACCCTTTTCTCTCCCATCAAATCATTTTCTAAATTTTATTGTGATGTCATTAGGCTACCGATTTTTCATAAGGGAGCTTCTTAACCCAATTACTATTATTTGGGTTAATCTTCTACATCATGAATATTTTCTTATATGATTATGTGAGAAATTAATTTTTATATCCTATATTGTATTTATACATTACATATGTTTAATTTTAGGGAATAAACATAATTGATCTATTTTATTTACAAAATGATCATTGTAAGGGAATTCATCTCAATCTCCGTTCATTGAGGCATGTTTTGATAATATAAACCTACATATTTTACACGGTATATAATAATACAATCTTACTTTTTTACATTCATTCTAATGGAATATTTTTTATAGAAATTAATTTAATAAATGACAAAAAGAATGTTTTAAACGTATGCAGTAACAAAAAACTCTCCATCACAGTAATAGTTATTTGATATTTGGCATCCTCTAAAAAATATAATTTTTTATAAAAGGAAAATAATTCCCTTATTTCATTTTTGGGGGTTTTGGTATTGAAAATGGTATTGAAAGTGGATTTACTATCTCAATATCATGAAATATTTTCTTGTGTTTGAAAATGAGCTGTTATTAGTGAAATGATTATATTTGAAATATTTTATGTCTTATAATTATACAATGGTACATGGACATTTGACAGATGGATATTGGATATACCAACGACAAATGGTTATGTGATAAACTAAATCATGGGTGGTTCCGTGATAAACCAAGGACGAGTGGTTATATTATAACCTCTAATTCATTGGGTATGGACATCATCTATATGGTCATTCTATTATGTGATATGTGTGGAAGTAAACTATATGGTAATTACACTTTTGTATGTTTATGTCCTAAGTTACCATAATATGTAACATTTTACTCTATATTGGATTTATGGTAATATTTTTTTTACAAAAAGGGTAAGAAATTATCTTATATTTTGTGAAGTGTTTTATCAATTTCTTAAGTGTGAAATTTATTACATTATGGTAATGTTTTCATGGTTTTCATGTTTTTACAAGACTAATAGATTTTTTTCTTTATACATCCCTTACTCATATTGTTATGACCATACCATGTTTTGAAATGTTTTTCACATGAATTAATGATTAATATGTTCAAAGATGTGATCGTGGAAAAATCATGGTACTAAACATGTTTTTTAAAGAGTTTTTGTTTTATGAATAAATGGATAGTGTGTAGAAGTGTCTATGTGTAATATTCATGTTGTTATGTATATTTTACAACATAATTATACATGTTTTTAAACCTAAAAAGATCCTTAATGTGAATTATTAACTTAATTTAAGATTAAGTAATGTTTAAGGCTGCGGACTTATATATTATGTTCCATTATTGATGGTTAGAGATTATAAATGACTATGACAGGTCAATCCCCTGCCATCAGAGAAATGAGAATAATGTGGAAGATGCTATAAGAAAATAGGATCCAAATATTTTCTCATTGTTAAGAATTGAGAGGGATATGACCGTCTTATTTTTTGTAAGGGATAGACATGGGAATCTTAAAAGAACAAACTTTATCATTTCTTTCAAAAATTATTTCTCAACAGTCACTTCAAGAAAGGTTTAAGGATGTTTAAAGGGATGATGTGGGATGTTAGAAAAAAGTAAAAGATATAAGGAAAGGGAAATCGATAGAAATCAATTTTAATGATGAATGTGTTGTGAGCTTTGTGTCAAGACTATGTGAACCATAAAATACTGAGATAAATAAGGACTTGTTGGATGACTCACATAGCTCAACCTTCTCAATCCACATAGGAAGAAGAAAGATGTATCAAGATCACTAATAAAACTATTTGCATGACAATATAATAAAAGAGATCAAATAATATACATCATGATGTTTTTTATGTCAGCAAGTGAAAGCAGAAAGGAAAAAAATCCAAGGGGTTGATTCAACCAGTTCCCATACCAATAGAAAAATTGGAAAACATCTCCATGGAAATTGTCACTAATATTCCAAATCCAACAAGGGGGAATAATGATATTTGTTTTCTGGTGGATCATATATCAAAGTATACACTATTTATTGTAATAAAAGATGAATTCTAAGTAGATCAACTAGCATAGATATACATTAAATAAGCAGACAGGATGCATGCAGTACCATTATCGATTGTATCCGATCGAGATTCAAGATCCTCCTCCATATTATAGAAAAGTCAAAAACATTGTATAAACACATAAGTTAACTTCATCATATATTATTACCCTAAAACTGAATTCCAATCAGATCGGACTATCTATACACATGAAGAAATTATGAGAACATACTAAATTGACTTCAATGGATGATGGGATAAAAATATTCTATTGGTTTAGTTATCTTCAAAAATTGCTTCTTCTTGAGCATCCAAAAGGGTCCCTATGAATACCTTTATTGTAAGACGTGTAGGAAGCCTATGTGATGGGATGTAGTTGGGGAACTAATGTTTATGGGTCCAAAAATGGACAAAGAAATGGTGGAAACTTTTTTGACCAATTATCAGTTCATAAAGGTTGCTCAGAGTCAATAAAAGAGTGATACTAACAATTGTTAATGACACCAATAGTTTGATGTTAGAGAAATGTTATTACTCAGTTTATCTCCAAGATATAAAGTGATCATATTTGGGAAGAAGGGAAATTATAGTCTAATAAACATTGACCCCTTTGAGATCCTTAATTTCATTAGTGTAGTGACCTATGGAATTTCACTCCCATCTAACCTATCTAGAGTTCACGACGTATTCCATGTGTAACTTTTGAGGAATTATATACTTGACCCCTCACATATTCTCAATCTATAGGTTTCACGATTGGAGAAATATCTTTCATATGAGAATCATCCAATAATGATCATAAATTACAGCTAAAAATTTCTACAAAAATGGACAGTGCGCCTTGTCGAAGTATTTTGGACAAACAAAACGTTTGGAGAAGAATGTTTTGGAAATGGAGGAAGTGATGTGAAAGAATTTCCCAAATCTGTTTTAATGGGTGAAATGAAAATTTTGAGGGTGAAATTTCTCAAGGGGGAATATTGTAATGACCCAAAATATTATAAGTGAAATTATCTTAGGATTTAATTTATTATATGTAATATTGTTAAATAAAACAAATTAACTTATTTTGTATTATTATATCAAATTTGACTTAACGTACAGGTAGGAATCTTTACCATTGGTCATATTGTTGTTAAACAATGATCACATGATTATTATAAATATAGGGTTTTAAAAATACAATTAACTTATAAGAATGATATTATAACCTCTTGCGATAGGATCCTACCCTATGAAGCCAATTTCTCAAATATTTTGAGTTCGATAGCATCATTGGAAATTTTCCTTGACCATGTCCTAGATGAGATCTAATAACCTAAGCATTAGACAAACCATTTATAAGAGATGTTCATGATAATTGAGGTTATGGCATAAACTCGATTTTCCGAACAACCCCAAGAAAGTCTCATAGTCGTGAAACTTACTCTTAGGGTGTATCATAGTGTATTAATGGTATTTGTATCTAGACCCTAAAAATTTATTATTTACACTATTTTCTGTAGGTTAAGGAATATATTTTAACTTTCATATGATAAGACATAAATAATATTTTTGGGTTATATTCAATTTAATTAAGGGGTTTATTTTAAATAAATAATGTATTCTTTAAATAAAAAATATTTAATTCATATTTTTATTAAAATAATATTTTTAAATATAATTTATTATTTAATTTTTATAAATTCAACTGTAATGTTTTATTAGGGTTTAAAAAAAGTTATTTAAAAAATCAATTTAACATAAATGCCATTTATTTTTAAAAAAAGTAAAGATTCACATATTTGGATAATTGTTTTGATGAAATGATTATTATTTTTGGAATATAATAATCATAATTATAAATTGGATAATTTTTCATATTTTCATATGATAGTCGATTTTTTAGGTGAAAATTAAATTCCGTATAAATATAAGGTGTGTTATCAAAGAACAAAAGGACAAAAATATAATTTAATGAATACTATAATGGTTATCCACAGACAATGATTTTTTTACCCTTAAATTGTTGCGATCTTATGTTTATTTGATTAACTTTATAAATACATTATTAATCCTCCAAAACATATAATATATTTTATGATTTTAAATTCATTTCATAAAAAATGACTTTCACCTCCAATCAAGAAATGATAATATTTTAATAAAATATACCCTTTCCCAAATAAAATATTGAAAAAACAACCATTTTGAAAAAATAATGGGTAATAACTAGGAAATGGTTTGTGGTTTGGAATATTTTGTAATATATAGTCTAAAACCTATGTTTGTGAAATTTTGAAGAATTTCGCTCTCATTTCCAATATAAAATCACCAAATCTCACATTAATATTCACTCAAAATCCATAGAGAATGTATTTTTTCTAACCTCCTCTATGTTAATTCCTCCCAATGATCCAAAAAACTCCCATGAATCCCTTTTCATGCTTTTGGTGTCATAATCATAAGGTAATGGATCCACTCTTTCTCCTTTTTATTAAATAATTTTCCCTATGTTATTCCCTAATATTTAGAATTCTTAATGATGGGGTATGACTTTGAACCAACCCCAATCTACCCTTATGATTTCTAAATGATGATAGATCCATTTTAATATAATTATACCCTCCCAATTACACATTTTATCAAGCCAAAATTTCATAATTTTTCTTCTTTCCCTACTTCAGTAATGATTCTTTATTATCGTATGCCTTCTATTATTAATTGATAATGATGGATATGTATTTACTTGTCATTTTTAATTCCCATTTTATTTCAAAATGACTATATACCCTTTTCATTCTCATCAACACTATTTATGAATTTTATGAGATATTATTGGGCGGCCAAAATTTCACCCTGATTTTCTATTCCATTGAAATTGTGTAGGGAATTCCATACAAATTTTCTACCATGGGTATTCCCATTTATACACATATAAATATTCTATATCGAATTGAAATTTATTTAATACACACTCCTTGACAATGTAATATAATATTTGATGAATGAAACCACGTTTGATGATCTATGTAGAATACTTAAGCGTGGGATTGAAATGAATGTTAAAGGTGTCCCGTGAATTATATTTAACTCTAATGAATTGGGTAATGTTTATAATTATGATATGTCTTATGGTTACATTGATTTAAACAGATTCCTATATGGTACTGTGACCATTATTTTGTATTGTTAGTTATCATTGACCTATCGTACAGTGTTTTATGTTGTTTCTATTTTTACCTTGTTTCCATTTATGTTATCCTGAAATATCATTTCTTTTCATTCATTTTTATGATTCATAAAATTTTAATTCCAATTGATATGAATATTGTTTATCAGGATTTATTTATTTCAATTTTTATTCCCTTAAAAGGATTTTATCTCATTTATTATGTATTTCTTCATGTTATCATGTGTAATTTTAAGTGTGATCATGCTAAAGAATTTTTCAATAAAGATGTTTCAATCCATGATTTATGTTGTAATGTAATGTAAATAACTACCAAATACACTAGTATTATCAATATTTCTGGTTGAATTAAGTGTAATTTTATGTAATAAATTTTGTGTTAATTTCCAATGAAGAAAAGCTTTTTCATTTAGATAGTGGTGGAAACTGATCCAAATACACAACAAACGAATCAATTTCATTCAATTGAATGGAATTAAATCAAGAAAGAAAATTTTATCATATTTTAAATCTTTTTAGTAAAATAATTTCAAAAAATAATGTTAATAGAAGAAAATTATATTGACCCTTGTATAGAAATGATTACACAAGTATCATGGTACTCATTTAAAAATACATTCACTTGATTGTGTAATATAATAATGCATAATCGGTTTAATAAATAATTATATAAAAATAATATTTTTTCTTAACTTGAGAAAGAAATTAATGTTATACTTAAATTCTATATCAAGTATTTTGTCTATTTCTTTATAAATTCATTTTTATGAATAAATTGTTACAATAATTTTTTTGAAAAATAATTTGTTGAATGTTATGATAAAATATTATTAATGAATAATAATTTGAATAATATCGATTGAAAATATCAATTCTATTCATGTATTAATAATTTATTAATTATTCTACTCTATAAAATATATTTAAAGGAAACATTATTTAGCATTAAGTTTAGAAAAATAAATTGATAATTTTCTTCTCTTATAGATTTATAGTGCAGAAAATATATTTGACACAAGGTTTTTCTAGAAAAATTCCCTTTTATTAAGTAATGTATAATATTCATTGATTATAATATTATATGATTTTTAAAATACACCCTATAAATTTATTATATTACTAATCAATTTTTGGGGTTTTTTATTTATTTTTTATACTTCATTATGGTATAAATCAATTACATTATCATAGAACCTGACCTTTATTTTTGAAAATATAATTATATGATTTATACATTCTATAAATCTATATCCCTAATATTCTATTAATTTTTTTGGAATGTAAATTTTAATGTCATGCTCTTTCTAACCTTAATTGTCTTCTATAAGGGGGATGAATATGAATGTCCATGCACTTTTAAATATACTATACTTTCATGGTTATTAATATTCACGAATATAAATTTATATTTTACCTTAAAAATTTATATATAATGTCTCAAAAATTATTATATAATCAATAACACAATTGTTGTACTTTTTAAAATATCATTTTTAATTTTTAGAATAAAAAAATTGTTTATATTCTAAATAAATTATTTCTCCATGTAATTTTTTTATTTTATATAAAATTTAAATTTCTAATTATTACATTAATTATATAAAATTTAATTCTGATTATATCAAGAAGTCCAAATGAATTTATTATGGACTACTGGGTTTATTTAGAAATATTTTTAGTGGGCAGTAGAAAAATATATTTTTACAAATACCAAAATATGTATAACATCATCATGATATAAGAATGATTTAACTATATGTAAAACATATAAAACAAATAATAATTTTATAAATTTTATAATTCATTTTAAAATAATTCCTTTAATTTGAAAACATGTTTTTCATTATGTAATCTCAGTAAAATTTCACTTAAAAAATAGTTCTGGTCAATTTTCATTAATATAGTGCTTATAAGATTCCATTCAGTAATTATTTTGTTTTTAAATTAAAACATTGTTAATTTTTTAACCATAAATGAAAAAATATATTGAGAATTGATATTATTCATAATCTTTGACGTTAATAAATGAAAATTTATTATTATACATTTTTCATTAAATTGTATTTATTATGTTACTTGAATTTATATTAATTATAATTTATAGTAACACTATAAATTGCATTAAAAATTGATATAATAATTTATATAATCATATATAAATGATTTAATAAGTCAAATTTCATTTTTTGAATTTTAAAAATATGTTATCTAATTAAATGTTCATCACAATAATAATGATTGAAATGGAGTAAATGTGTTAAATCATGAGATAAATCCATAAAATATCACAATACCATATCAATAAATGGGGTGGAGTGTATGAATTACCTAAAAACCATATCTAATCTTCATTAATTTTAATATTTCGATCCACTTTCCTTGATTATGAGATTCATTTTTTACTAATAAATACATATATTTAATAATAAAAAAAATCTAACTTATAAATGAACCCACCCTAAAAATATAAAAGACCCACATAAATTAAGAATTAGTCACGTTAATATACTATATTCACTTAAGAAATAATTATCCAACATGTTTTATATTTTTCGAGTAATCATAATTATCATATTCATTCAATACTAATAACTTTCACAAGGGAATATTAGTTTTCTTCATCATATGTAATGAGTTCCAGTCATTAATTTTAAAATAGATTCTTTTTATAAATTAATATAAATTTTTAGTTTTTTATTATATAATATGTAAATAATATCATCAAACATATGGAATGATTATATGATAATAAAACCCTCAAATAGTGATTGTTTTTAATGGATTATAACTTGTTATTTTTTTATTTTTTAACAATCTACATAAACGATGAGGTAAATTTTTTTCATGGATGGTTAAAAAAATTTAATCACCATTAATATTAGATATTATCATGGAATTAATTTTTTTCATGAATTTAAATATTGATATGTATCTTATTTTTAATATATCATATTTTGATTTTTTATAAATTATCAAAATAATCTAGTTGTGTAATTCATCATATTGAATCATACTAGAGATTCTCAGGGAATGAACATTTATATTCATGTATAAATATTTAAATTTTAATGTATTATGTATATTCTTACATAGGAAATGAGCTCCTGAACATGAAATGTTGACCGAAACCATTATACCAAAACTCACAAGGAATTGTAATGACTATTAAAAACAACCGGTAAATATAAATGAAAAGAAGTAATAAAAATATAATAATTGAATATAAATGAGTAATATAAATTTTAATAAAAATTAACAAGGTGAAAAAATAATGTATGAATTAGCATTAGTTCTTTTCTTTTTTATTGATTTTTAAAATAAGTCACTTTATGGGTTAGTGAGAACCGAACAGTCAAGGAGAACCATCGGTGGGTGGGATATAGAACCCCTTCCAAATCGATGTTGATTATACTAAATTTTCATTTATAATTTCTTATTCTTGTTATAGGTAAAACTCTATATATTTTATTATCTATTATTTTTTAATGTAATCATTTGTTTCAATAATTTAACTTCCCCTTGGTAATTAATTAAATTGAATGTTTTTATATGTGGTTTTCTATATTAATTATTCATTCAGCCAAAAATATTTCCCTTTTTTGAAAATCATTTATATTGAGTAAAAATTATATATTATATTTAGATAATTTATTAAATAATTACATTTAATGTTGAATTTTTTACATTAATTAAATTTGATAAAAATTATTCTTCATAACATTTTCCAAACGAGTCATTTTATAATTTCATTACAAAATTTTTAAAATAATGTTATTTTTTAAGGATTTATGAATGAAAAATAATTTCTATTTTTCTATAAAATTTATTATATAATATTATACATTATGTTTTCCATCATTTTAAATGTAATTTTTATATCCATTTCAGTTATTTATTCATTTTTGAAAATAAATATTTTTAAAAATAATAGGATATTACATAAATTTTTCAAATAAACACTCAAATGTTCTTTTAAATATGAATTTCTATATCTAAATCCCTTAATATTCTTTAACAATAAATGTATTTGTTATTTATGATATCATCTTCCTTCTTTGTTGTGATATAAAATAATCATTATTTATGGAAATAATAATGAAACCCAATTATCTAATCATAGGTTATTTAAATCATGACTGTTTTACAAATGTCTTCATGTATATAATTACACACATATATGTGGTTCATAGAAATTATATATGATAATAGGAAATCACAATAGGTTATTTCATTTATTGACATGGGAAAAATGTACACTTCATTTATATTTAATCTTAATTTGGAAAATTCTTTACTACAATCGAATTTTGAGAATGTTGTATAAATTTTATAAATATTTTCATATCGTAAATTCATTGGCCTTATATAATGATAGGTGGGCCCCTGAAATGAAAATTCACTCAATGCATAAATAGGCTCATAAGATATACTAGTTTGGTTATTTGGTGTATGCCTACTCATATATTATAATGAATTTTTTTAGAAACTTGATAATATCATTATGATGATTTAGTAATGGGTGGAGCCTATAATTAGATATCTCTTGAGGTATCAGTATGTATCATGGGACAAAATGTCTTGGGTATTATGCATATCACTATCATAATTATGTTTTTTTGGAATGAGGTCATAAATAGTTGAATTAAATTTAAACATCATGTATAGATCTGCATAAAATAAACTATTTATTTTTTAATTATTCACATTGTAATGATGACTATGAATATTTTTAATACTCTTGATATTAGTTATATGAAATAATTTCATTATTAATTATTTTTTTGATTATTATTTGTTCCTTCTTTTTTCAATGGTATATATTTTTATAGCCCCCTAATTTTTTTATCTCACCATATTAGTTGTTTCAATTATATATTAATGAGGATGAATATTTTGTGTGATTAAAATATGGAAACAATGATCACAATGAAAATATGATATTTTATATTTTATTGAGGCAATTATATTAGCTTAAAATATTGGTGTGATTAGAAAAAATCCCATTTTGTTGGGGTTTTATTATGTATGGGGGTTTTCTCTAATCATAAAAAACTAAAAAACTAATATTTATTGTGTATATAAGTGATGTAATATTTTTATATAAATATTATAATTATGTATGGATAGGATTAGGCAATTATCATTGGTTTCAATACCATTATGTAGAGAATATGTTTTAACACTGTGTCCCTGATTATGGGTATTGCGGGTTATAGTTGGTATTAAATCCATTATTTAAAGAATATGTTTTTGTACTAAATCCAAAATTACAGGTCTTTTAGTTATAGTATAGATCCGTCTATAGATCTGTTATTCTAATAAAACTTAGGAAAATTAAGGAAAAATGTCAATCGAATACTATTACTAGTATTAGAAAATATATATTTTACAAGGAAGAGTGAAATTAGTTACATCTAAGATAATTTTATGTGTTAAATTAATAAAAGAAGAATAAATGTTGGAATATCCCTTATAACAAATTTAATATTAGGATACATATATGTGAAGGTTAATAAGGCCAATTCGTTAATACAATACATGCTAAAAGGATTCAAAACCGGGTTGAGGATTATTTAATAATGGAGTTAAATAATTAATGTGAGGAAGTAAAAAGACCCCATTAGTAGATGAAAATATATTTTTAGAAGAGGGATTGAACTATATTCATACCATATAAAAAACATAAAGTGGTGAATTTTATATTCACTTGTGATCTAGGATTTTTCAATATTGTCTAACATGTTTTTTTGGAAATAGTTTATACTTGTACATATCATGTTTATTAGCAGAATACAAGATCATATAACATGTTAAAAACATACCAAGAAGTAGGATATCATATTGAGGGTGAGAATTATATTCACTCATGTTATTTACTATGATTTCATCTACATGAATTTGTGAAAGTGTGATATAAAGTCTGAGAGGATTTCAATATATAAATTTAAATATATATAATTAAATATATGAAATTTATGAAAATTGGAGGATCATGGATTTGTCATCCCCTACTCTTCATGATCTCAAGCCCCGAAATTTGTATCAACGTTAATATTGGTTTCCATAAAAAAGAGATTTTTTTTTTGAAATTTAAAGATGTATACAAAAAATTAATTCCAAATTACTGTATTTACAATATTTTATGCTTATAATTTTCATGTATAGAGTAAAAGGATAATCCCACACGATCCAGTTAGTGAAATAAAAGTTCAATATTAAACTTGTATTGAATTTAAACCTATACAAAAAGGCCCTCTCCTGGAAATCAAATATAAAAAGTAATTATAATTTGATGAAAAAGATAATAATTATATCCTAATTTCCCTTTCCATTACATTCTACCCAAAAGTTATGAGACTCCAATCTACTTTATTAATTCGGAATAATTCAGAGTGTGATTTCGAGAGGAATATAAAAAAATGGGAAGTGAAACTTCATATTTAGAGGGGATAGTGTTATAAAATAAGGATGGTTGATGAATAAATCATTGAATAGATCTTCAATGTAGTTAATTAGATCATCAATAACCATTGATTATTTACAAATAACATGAAAAATTCCACCAATATAAAAATAATAATGAGGAACTTCTGAAAAAGGAAGATGAAAACATTTCCCCATTGCTTGATAAATATGGATTATCTCATTATGAACAACATAACATAATTATTACCAATAAAATTATGAAAGCTATTGTGATTAGGAATATGATTAAAGAGAATATGAAATTTCATTCCCTAAACACTCTCAAGATGAAAGAGATTAAATATGATCCATTGATAATTATTTTAGTGAAATATGGTGGATGAAAATAAATAATTACAAAGAATATAAAGGTAATGTAAATTATATCAAAGAATATAAGAAGTGGAAGTTTAAAATAAAAATTCATTCTTCATGTAATATGATTTAATTCTGGTGTTATTGGGATGTTTTCATTTTATTTCAAAATGAAAAAAATTCAATGAAACTATGAGTGATAACGGTGAGGTAGATTTATCTAAAAATGGTTTCAAAATATATTTGAATGTTACTACCAAAGTAATTTATTGATAAATAATTTTAATTTCACCATAATATACATTAATTATATTTTAATGATTTATATTCCTCATAGGAATATTAGGTAATTTTTTAGACATAAGGTAATAGATTTTTATTTTAAAAATAAATTAGGATTTCATGCATTGTATTATTTTTGTTAAAAGAATTATTTTCAAATTATAGAACATGAATTTCAAAAAGTGACCTTAATTTTGGAATTAATCACAAAAATAATATATTAGGATAAATTTGTTATATTTTTATGAAATGTGTGATTTCTTGATAAATTGTAAAAAATAATTATTTTTATTGGATGAAATAATTCCATTTCCAGAATTTCAAAATATAAATTTTGTTTAAAATTGTTTTAAAGTAAACTAATTTAAATTATTTTATAAATAAATAACATGTGGTATTTATTGTTAATATTATAAATTATGTTGGTTTGAAAATTTTTTTATATACATATAAAAATCAATTTTCTTGAAAACCATTTTTCAGAACGATTTAGGAGTTAATTTTTAAATCAAATTCTTCTACATAGATAAACTGAATTTGATAAAATGGAATCCATATTTTGAATAAAAAATAATTAACATTTTGTAAAAATTTTAATATATTTTTTATTCATAATGAATAATAAAACAATAAATATATGATACCATGGTCATGGTTAAAACGGGTTTACTATAGGATATGCTTAGGTGATAATGATGTAAATGACCAATAAACTAGTAAAAATTCTACTGGATTCCATATTTATATTCCATATCATCTCAAATTTTTGAATGGTTGATTTTGGATACATTTTATTTATTTATATATTATAATATTCTAATAGTTTTAATCACTCCATGAATTTTCTCTATCTTAATTATAAAAATAACTCCCCTCTAATGTACTATAAAAAATTCAAGATCCATCGGGATAAAAACAATACATGCTTATTTACCTTAAAAAAATCATTACATGCTTCTTAGAGTCCCTTGTTTGATTATATAAACAACATTGGAAGGAATTGAGGACAAACCTAAAGATATTATCTAAAGATGAGGAATTTCATTTCACCGAATATTTTAGTTTTTTCAACATTTGTCCCCTTAATTTTTTTAATATTTGATTATATAATAATATTATTACATTTAATATAATAATATATCATTATATGAATGTAATAATGTATAAACATCTCCTTTGTCAATGAAATGTGAAAATAATTCATTATTAATATGAATGACAAACTACTACTCCATGAACCAATGTAATCTATTTTAAATTAAATCCTCAAATTAATATATATAAATATATATTTAATGTTAATATATTATATTAATGATATATTTACTATTCATGAAATATATTATATCAGATATTTTTAAAATTTTCATCCATTGAAAAATGATAACATCGTTTGTGTGTATGTGTGGATTTCCACCTCCATAAACTAATGTGATTAGTTTTCCTAAATACATCACATGGATTCGATATATAAGTGTATTTAAAATAAAAATATTATATATATGATATAATATTCATTTTATAAAGTTAAAATAATTATTACCATCTTTCTATCATTTTTTATTAAATAGAAATGTTACATATGTGTACGTAGAACCTATCATCTACTTAATTGTAACATAGATGTTTTTTTCAAAACCAGATATCTTGAATGGTATTAAAATTAATATATAAAAATTATAATTATATCATGATTATTATTATATATATGTTGGGATAATGAATTCTTCTACCATAATGAAATTTTCGAAATCATTTTGGATACATGAACTAAATATCTTAAAAACAATGTTGTGAATTTATTTGATTCAATAATTATTTGTAACATGGTGATAAATAAAATAAATGGAATAAAAAATCTAAAGAATCATGACAATAATTTTAATAATTAATCATTATATTATTCATGAATATAAATAATGCACGTGATGAGTCTCACTCTAGCTAAGGGACACATTACCATAAAGACCTATATTTTAAATGTTTGTAAATATTTTCTCCATCTATATAATATTAAAATTAATTTTTCAATATATTTATATTGATATGGATGAATTATAAATGTCATTTTATTCCTATTTTTTTACTTTCTTTCTAAGACATTTCGAAATAATATATTTACTTATTTTACACAACACATTTTTTACATTCTATGAAAAATTAAAAATGACTGTTATTTTTTAACATATAAAATTTCAATTAATTTTCCCACCACTGAAATTTTTTTGATTCATTTATAAATTTAAATTCTTTATTCAAAGAAAACCCTCTTTAAATTTTTCTAGGTATTTTAATTTTTTAAATTGGTTATTAAATAAAAGAAATATATCAATATCTAAAAATGTTTTAGCTATTGGTTAAGAAATATTTTTTGATTATAATGACTGAAATGTAATGTGTGTTATGATTCATGCATGTTAATTTCATTTTCATTTTTATGATAGTTGAGCCTAATATAGTTCATGATGATTTTTTGAGCCGAATATAGATCTCCAATAAATTATTTAATTATTATGTTCTCCAAAGAATTATGTTGGAAGAGATCCAACATGGTTATCCCAATTCTACGGACTGTTTTATGGGTTCTATGAAGATGATTCAACAAGTAACATATAAAAAGTTTATACTATTACTAAGTATTTTTCATTGATTTTTTTTGATTTTAAATATAAAAAATTTATCTCTTTTTAAAATCAATGATTATTCAATTTTATAATAAAAAATTCTTATTACTATGAAAAGAATTTCATAGGGTTCTAATGTTTTCATTGAACCCCCCATGATTAGGATTGATCCTTTAATAATCCTTATAAAGTGTTGTATGAAAAACATTGGGATGTAAAAAGCTGATTTCATGTTAATGTAAACTATTTGATGAGATAAATGTTTATTAGGTTAAATATAAAATAAAATTTATGATATCATCGTATAAAAATAGACTAATTATTTTCTTCCTTTATTTTTTATATTCCATATAGATATTTATTTATTCTAATCACACAATTTAAAATTTTATTCAATACGATTAAGGATGAGTAAGAGAAAATAAGTATTCATGTTGAAAATCATAATGATTTTTAATAAAAAGTAAATTTATTCTATTTTCAATTTATTTTAATATAGAAAAACATGATACTAATTGGTTGTTTTCGACTTCTAATGTATTTGTTTTCTAAGTAATATTTTTTCCTAATTAACTAATTGACTAATCATGAAAATATCAACAGGAATTCAAAAAAATAAATTTTGGGTTAAAATTAAATTATACATTGAATATGTCTTGGGTCATTATTGTTGCTATTTTAGTATAATATTATATGAATTTTTATGTTTGTGTAATGGAAGAAAATATTTTTTATATGCTCTAATTTTTCTATTATATTGATATAGCATTAGAATATTTTAATGTTTCTTCATCTAAACTACTACATTTCAAAATGGAATCCCAAATTTTAAATTGGGAGGTAGATATAAAAAGCCTCCAAGAGTAAAATATTCATTATAATCAATATAGTGTACTTATTGGAATCTAAATATGGTAGTTTTTTAATTTAATTGTTATGATAACACAAGATATTAATGTTGTGTGTAACCATGTGTGTTATAAACCCTTTTAAATGAGATGTATCACATATATAGTACATAATATTCGGAAAAAACACCCTCCAACATTTATTGGATTATATGAAATTATATTATTAGAAGGGTGGGTTGAATAATTGAAGAAAAAAATTGATGTCTTTGATTTTTCATTTCATTAAAATAAAAATCTTTTTATTTTATATTTTATAGGGGAATGTGATCAATGATGGTAAATAATTATGTATAAAAGACAAAGTGAATAATATTACACTATAAATGGGATACACAGATAGATATATTGCTAAATAAATATTTTACTTTTCTCTTTGAATTAATATGGAAATTAAATTCTTGTAATTTATGTAGATAAAAAATATTTTATGGCCACATATAAAGAAACATTTACCCAATTCGAGTGATATATAGAAAATTTTGTCTAGGTTCTAGATAATAAAATTATTGAGTTTTACATAGGATTAAAAAACAATATTTAAGGGTATTGATTCACATGAATCCAAAAGTAATGATAAATTATATGTTTTTTGATATGTTCAAAATTTTGTTTTATGAATATATTTTATAATATGACAACACATAGAAGAAAAGGACCAAATGAAATTAAATAGGTAAGTATCCATTAATGAAATCCTAATGTAAAAATATCATGCTTCATCTTGTTATATGCGAGGTAAAAATAACCCTAGAGAATGAATTATAAAATCAAAGAAGTGTTTCTAATGTGGAACATTTGATTATATGGATCATGATAGAAAATAAATGGATAAAAAATATTGAAATGATAATTATAAAATCATTTAATTTTAATGATATGGGTCATTATTCAAGAACATGTAAAAATATAGAAATAACAGATGGAAATTATCATGATCACTAATAGAAAGATGTGTCTAAAGCCATTTTGAATACATCAATAGATGATGGTCTATCAAATTATGTGGTGTAAATTAAAATAGTTGTTAATTTAAATTAATATAGTGTCTTGTATGATATGGGGTCTATGAACTCATTCATTTTCAATAATGTTTTTGATAAATTTGAATTTTCCCTTCACGAAATAAATCTTTGTAATATGGTAAAAACTCATAAGATAAGTTTTAGGAAAAAATAATTTTTAAATATATTCCTATTATTTTAGTTGTAGAGGATTTACTAATAAATATTGTTTACATTCCCCTTGTAGATTTTGATTTCATTTTGGGTATGGAATAGATTTTTATTTACAATATTTAGAAAAATTATAGAGAGAAATATTTTTTTAATTGGATTATTTTTTTATATGATAATAAATTCGTACCACTAATAAAAAATCATGAATCTATGAAACAAATGAAAGTTATAATAGACTATAATGTTACTAATATTATCAAAAATACTATGAATACTCATATTAGTGTTGTCTATTTAGTTAATAATTATCTAAATGTATTTCTAAATGAGTTTTGTGGTATTACACTTCACTAAAAATGTCATTTTATAATAGAATTCGTTCCTTATGCTATGATAATTTTAAATCCCCGTTATCAAATAAAACAAGTAGAACATTTTTAGTTGAAAAATCTCTTTGATGGTTATTATGATAACATTTGTATTCATCCTTGGAAATCACCACGGGGGTTATTATTTTAATTTATAAAATTAATGATGGATCATATAGACATTTCATTGACTAAAGAACCCTGAAAACATCATTGTTAAGAACAATTATTAGTCTATTATTAAGGATTATTTGTTTGATCATCTCTATAGAGAGTAATATTCATTTAATATTAATGAAAAATCAATATACTATCAGTATATTGTGAATGAAGATGATATTATGAAGACATTGATTCATAAACGATATGATCATTATGAGTTTTCAGTTATGCCTTTTTGGATTTTAATGCAGTAATAATATTCATAGACCTTATGGATAGATTTTTTTGGTTATATTTTGATACTTTTTTAGTTTTTTATATAAATGATAATTCATACCAATATTCTATAAATACAAACACTAAGTGTAAATTTTAGCCTCCCTTAATGTTTTTAAAGAAATAAAATCATTTTCATCTAATTTTAGTGATATAGAAGATAAAATATTTGTCTATGAGTGGGTATAAAATTGAAAAAATGATTACAAACAAAAAAATAATAATGGATATGGGTGATAAGAGGAAAAATTAAAATTAAAATAAGTAATTAAAGACAGAATGCATCTACAAAATTGTAAATTTTTTATAATCACAGTAATCAAAATTATGAAAGAAAATATTTGACTTGATATTTTATGAATAGTGGAAAATTTGGGAACAAATCCTATAGATTTTGGTATAACGATTAACTCCTATATAAATAATATTTATTTATGTAGGTGAAATATAGGAATAAAGGGAGCTTGTTTTGGAGTAATAGAAACAATTATAAGAAAATAATTTTATTTTAGAAAAAAATTGTTTATCCACCAAAAACAATTATACAAAAGAGGAAACCAATATAATATGTGATCAACAAGAAAGAAATAAATTATATTTAATGAAAATAATTAAAATACATTCCTTAAATTCTATAGATAAAAATGGGTGAAAGGAAAGAGAAGAAATTGAGTCATCATATTCTGAGAAACTCTTATTTAAAAGTAATAATGAAAATGGAAATATAAAGTTTACATACTAAACGTAGATAAGAATTATCATATGAATAAAATGAAAAATATATTATCGTGTTTTGTAGGAGATACAGAAAACTATACATGGTGTTAAATATGGAATAAATATCCTAAATATAGATGAAGTGATGATAATAGAAACATATAAATCACTAGATATTTTATATATGTTTATGTAATACACTAATAATGAATCCCAAAAAAAGGAGTCATATGAGAAGTGCAATTAAAACGTAATACCAATGAGGACATGTGAAATAAATATTTTGTAAGTATGAAGAGTTACAAAAATAAAGAAATTTTATATATTAGAGGGTCATGGTTAGAAA
The DNA here is from genome assembly GCA_963277665.1 of Viscum album. Taxonomy (NCBI): domain Eukaryota; kingdom Viridiplantae; phylum Streptophyta; class Magnoliopsida; order Santalales; family Viscaceae; genus Viscum; species Viscum album. Next base: position 838,828,274 of record OY728123.1, read on the forward strand.
AATCACTTAACCCCATTTCTACCACTGACAAAAAAACCCTTCTAATTACCTTTTATTTTTATTTATTCTTAAATACATGTGGGGAATTAAAGGAGTTTATTAAATGGGGTGGGTTAATAAATTAATTTTTTTTTACAAAATGATTTTTTTTAAAACAAGTAATACTATTAGGGAAAATAAAACATGATGCAAAGATGAAAAAATCCATTAATGGGGAGAAAAAAATATGATGAAGCTTCCAGATATATGTTCTAGTATGTTATTATTGAATTGTTACAACACTTAAAGATAAAGTAATATTATCTATGACTATCATGAATTCTAAATTATTTAAAGATTTATGAAATACAGGGATAATGGACTAAAATTATTAATGAGAAATATAAAATATAGTGGGAGAAAAAAATATTCTATTGGGATGTTTGATTTATTTGTATCATAAGAGTAATGGTTGGAAACCTCTTGATGAATATATTTAGTATCCATTTAATGATTTTTTTTGAAGTGGAATCCCATGGGGAAAAATTTTATGGAAATCACTTATGTATTGGTTATTCAATATTGTTTTTTATACTAGGATAACACATGTAGAATTAGAAGTCGATAATATAAAATGTCATTTTTATGAAATTTATAGTGTGAAACATGTCTCATGGTTTTTAACTTGACTGTAACTTGGAATAAAAGAGGGAGGCAAATTGTTATTGAAAATACATGGATGAATTATGAAGTTCATGTGAGAAGTCCATCCCTTAAATTATCACATTGAATTATATTTATGAAACAGGGATAAAAATATTAAATTCATATAGATAAGTGGTACAGAAAACAAATACATAAAAAGAGATTAATGTAACCAACAATTTGTATGAAGAAGACTATATTTGTTTTTGTAAATAAAAATTTCATTATTTGTTTTGGGAGTCGAAGGATGATCACCCTAAATACGTGTGAGATAGTGAAATTAAAGACAAAAAAGGAAGATGGTGAGGCTAATTTTCAGAGATTAAATTCCTACATATTAAAGAAAACCAAATTGTACATGTGATTTTTAGAGAGATAATCTTCATATTAATCCCAGAATATATCTTTTAATAATGAAATACTGTCATCTATATTTTTTAATTAATGGCGAATCTCCTAAAATTTGAGAAAATATTGAAATCCATGACTAAATTAGTGAATATATGGATTTATATATGAATAAATGATGTACCAAACATTGACTATTAAAAAATATAATAGTACAGATATGATGATATTTTAATGATATATAGAGTTGATATGAGGGAGAAGATATCACTATGAAATATTTTGTGTTGATTTGTAAAAATTGTTGAATATTTTGAATGTTTGAACACATGGTTAAATATAAAGTCTTTTAGAGTAATTTGTGGCCATATGAATAATTTTATTCTCTATAATTTATATTTGTAAAATACTAAAATGTTTTATATGTATGATTGAGAGTCCATAAGGATGAACAACCACAAAATTAGAGTTATTTGGACACATGAATTAAAAATTAGAAAAGATATTATGACTTCATAAGGATGACTAGAGAACATGTAAGGATCATATTTTTTATTCATAATGATTATTTCAAATCCATAACGATGATTCATAAATTGGTAAGAATCATTTTTTACTATGTAAGGCTGGCTATAAATTTTGTAAGATTCATTTTTTTAGGAGGATAATGAATATAAATAGTAAGGTTGAGTCCAGTTGAAGAAATGTTGGGATTCAAGAATAACCCATTGTAATGACATGACATTTAAATCCAATGATTCCATGTGATGATCCAAATTGATTAAAGCATCTGTTTTTTTGAATAATTATGAATCAAGGTAAGGATCGAGAGTTCCATACCATAAATTTTAGTTCCATGTTGGAATTATTCATTTTTACATGAATACATAGAATAATAAAAATTAATATCATTCAATGGATTTTATAGATATAAACAATCCATGGTAATTTTAATTTCATTTCGAGGAAATAAAAATTTTATTATTGATTTAAATAAATAATTGACCATGAAATTTAGTAGGATTATATCAGGAAAAATATACTAATAAAAATAAATATATTTTATTCAAAATCTGGTAAGTAAGTTTCAACATTACGAATATTAAAATATTATGAAAACAAATATTAACAAAAAACTTATTGAATATAAATGAGTAGGATAAGAAAAAAAGAAATTGTTGTGATAAAGATCCTTTAAAACTAAAATTATTCTTAAGAGACTCCTGAATGTAGATGAAACCTAAGAATTTAAAACTACCACTACTATTCGAAAATACTAGGGTATGAGTGAATATTATAACATCATGGAGAATATATATTTTAAATGAGAAAAATAATAGGAAATGTGATAAATGACATTCTTCATCAAAGAATTGCAGTATTCATGGACATGAAAGAGAACATGGATAACTCACTATTACACCATAGGATAGACAAAAGTGAGGTATTTTTTGATGGTTTATAAGAATAGACATTGAAGAACAATTAGGTGGATATATAATGACCTAGTTGGATATGACTAGATAATTTTATATGATTTCTCCAACTAGTGAGAGTTAGTATAATGAATTTTTTTGGGAAGTAGCCACCATATTGTCTTTTCAACCAAAACATTAGTGTGATTATTTATCAGTATTTTTGAAAAACAACATGTAAATATACTCAATATTTTTTTTTCCAGAAATATAAATATCGATTCTGGATCAAAACCAGATGAAGTTAGCTTCTCACATTGATGTTGAAACTAGTGAATATTCATATAACTTAATACTAATTCATTTTTTCATATGAAAAATGGTGGTATGACTTTGAATTTGTGCACCAAAAATTTTTCTTTAATAAAGGTTTAATTAAAAAAAAGAAATTTTTAAAATTCAATAAATCATTGATCCAACACCTCCCCAACAATTATCTCATAAAACACAGGTTCTTTAATTAATATAAATTTTTTGAACACATATAATTTATCATGCAAAAATAATAATTTTAATTATACTTTCAATAAATTATTTTATTTTTCTTCATCTTTGACCAAATATTTAAAAAAAAATTATTTTTTTCTCATATATTCTATGTATAAAAATTGAAAATTTTAATATTTCCCTAGAAAATGTTATAATAAATTCATATTATTATAACTCATAAATCCTAAATAAATATTTAATCATGCAATAAAATCATGGGTCTCATAGTTTTTTTCCGTGATTTGTTTTTAATTTTTATACTATTTTTAATAACCTAAATTTATTTAAGGAATTTAATAATTAATGTTCTATAATAATTATGCTCCCACTGCCATAATTTTACATCAAGATATATTCAAATCATAATAATAACAAATCCATAAAAATAGTCTAACTAAAAATACATATGTATGAATATATTTAATATTTAGTTCATAATAGTATATATAACTTATATTAAATTTTATTTAATTATTTTTATTTTTCAATTACATTATTTTGAGATATTATTTCAATAATATATTGTGTCTTTCTATGTTTTTTTGGAAAAAATTATGACATAATAATTTCATGATAACCCAAAAATTACACAACACATTTTTCTCAAAACCCTTATAATTTAAACTCTATGGTGTATATATTTATCAAATGTATATAAAATTATATTATATTTCTATACATGTGTCAGTGTCTGTTTGTATCTATGCATGTCTATGAGAGTCATGTAATAACTGTATAAAAATAAATTATACGATCAAATTGAAAAAATATTACTCTAGAACCACTTGATTACTTTAAAAATTAATAAATAAATTAATATAACTCAATATTTTCTCTTCATTTTCCCATTAAATAATTTTTACCCTTTGGTTTTGTAATACACAAATAAAATATTTTGTTTACTCTTTATGATTCTGAAATGCATATCATTAGATTCTATAAAACTCTCAATATTAGTAAGAAATTATCATTTTTATTTTATTGTCTAGTGATAACCATATTAAAATCAATTTAAGGGGGACAGTTTAGAGTAAACAAATATTATTTATTCAGAGTGATAAAATGAAGGTCCAATTTTAGTGATAAGTTATGAAATCATTCCTTTGAAAAAAATTGTAATTATATTAATAATTTGATCTGATAAAGACAAAAATTCATGTTTTACTATTACAATATCAAATTTCTTCTTAATGAAGCGATGATTAATATATATATATATATATATATATATATTCATGCCCCCTCCCCACAATGTGTGCCCCTCTTGGGTAGGTAATGAGAGAAGGGAGATAATGACACCCCGAGTCCCACCTCTAGTAGGCCCCGGGTTGGCGACTAGCACTGAGGGTATAGTAATCACACAAATGAGAGGCATTACCCCCTAAGAGAATACATTTGGAAGAGAGATATAATATAGACACCAACCAAGAACATATCAGATAAAAATATAAAATCAATCCAATGTACAAATATGTAATGTCATGAAAACTACTACAACTGAAAAGGGAAAATAAAAAATTCCCAAAAGAAAGTAAAAAATAGCAGCAACCACAAGCCTGGGCAGCTCCTGCAACCCCAAGCTAGTTGAATCCATTTTCATCTCCAAACATCTCCATGTGACCTAGAGAATAGTTTATATATACATTGGGCTAGTATAATATTATACCCAGTAGGATCCTCCCTAGAGCCTATCATGCAAATGTTATGAAAGTATGCTAATGAACAGTGAACAACAAGTGAAACAAACTCATCACCTAAACATGTATACTATGTTCCTAGAATCACCATGGATACTCTAACCAAGTAATGCATACAAGAGTATATAATATAGTAAATATTACCAAGTTTACCCTACTACTACTTACCCACTAGTTTTTCACTTTCCCCCAACATTTCATGTCCTAAGCATCTCTCTCAAAAAATGCTTTCCCGAATACACCAAGGCTAATCACCACAATATGAACCTCGTGCCACAAAAACACCACTTCCATGCAATAAATTAACCAAATAGTTTCCAAGAACTACCACTGCTCTTATAATGTCTATCATAAATCAGATCTTATACCACAATCTATTATAACTCATACACCAAGTAAGGATCCTCAAGCCATCACAACCTATACATGTTACACCTTTAGTATTCCATATGATACTATGTCAAGAATATATGTGTGTGAATAACATATATGGGGAAAAATAACCACTATGCCTACTATCACAAGTAACTACCAAGAGAAGAGAGTGGGGACAAAGGGGGTAGTCAGCTATCCATCCTCCCACCATAATGATGGGGAAAACACCCCCCCTGGGGATCAAAATTCGAGAGGTGCTAGTTTCCCTAAATGATAGGGTGGAGTGGCCAATAGAAATACAAAAAGTACATAATTTACTATAAATCAATACCAAACTATGGGAATTACCTAGTCTTAGACACCAATACAGCTAACGTCTCTTAGACTCCCAGCTGCCAAATCAAAGACTAGGTATCCTATAAGAACATGACCATTTAAAGTGATTAATTACATTATGTCATTACCTTTTTATCAGTTTCTCATTATGCTAATTAATTATTTAAACATTAATTAACCTTAAATAATTCCGCATTATATTTCATTATCATCAAACCTAATGTTTATTTTCTACTTAAATTGTAACCTTAGCATTATGTCCCTACAAGCTCCAACCCCTTGGGTTAACATCATTTAATAAATCATATATTAACTACATTTTTACTTTTATATGTTCACAGGAATTGGAGAAAAACATTATAAGAAACTAAATAAAAGGGGGATTAACACGTCTAGTAGATGAACTACCCGCTGAGTCTTTGAAGCATATAGAAAGAGAGTAGATCCACCATCCCATTGAGAAGCTAAACACAGAATGCACATGGAATACCCATGCATCTTCGCCTCTTTCGAGAGAAGGGTATGAAAGACAAGGTGCCTTGAGCAGTGGGGAATGTAAAGTAGATAAAAAACCAATAAGAATCAATAAGTATCCAAATATCCACATCCAACCCATTTCATCATCCCTCGTGTCCTCCCCAACACCCACATGTATAACCCGATGCATCTTCCCACTCAAGGCGTCAACTGCTACCACATAAAATTGGCCTCCATGCCCCCATATATCACAACAGTCATCAAAGATCACACAATAACACAAGCAGTAGGAAAACAAAAATCACATCAGAAGGGCTATTGGCCCTTAAACAATCAAGAGGTGACTCATAACCCCACAAGGAATTATCTTCTGTCAAACTTCTAGATCTTTAACCAATTTTGGATTAACTGATTTATTATTCTTAGGTTCAAAATTTGGGAAACCAAATCATTAAGCTATCAAAAATAATTAAACATACATACTGCACTAAATATTTTAACATCAAATTACAACAAGTGAAACCAAATTCATTTACATGCCTCTTTATCTTTAGCCAAAAAAATTATCAATTAATTCCGGCATCACATTATTTTCCAATCTCAATCGAGAATGAAAATGATAAGTAATAAAGCATAGATATCACACTATCTTGAAAAACAAGAGGCTATTACATACGACTGATATCAATTTATTTACCCAGTTCAAAAATTTATTATGCCATATCAATTGTGATCTAGTGGGATAAAACATGCTAACTCTACAGTTGCACATAAAATAAAAGAGAAGCAATGGATCCCCTACCTCAAATATTTCTTGATGTTAATTATATGAGAACAATCCACACAACATGTTAAGATCACCTCCTCTATAACAACTGTATCCACATGAGTATGCAAGGACACCACCACATTGGCCAAAACCCAATAAAAACCCATTAGGAACAATGGGTAAAAATTCAATAAAAAGGGAAAGGAGAAAGATAGAGATAAAATGGAAATAATGAAGATAGATCATACATTATATCGAAGACTGATTCATATAGCTTGGTTGCATCCAAACAAAGCGGAACAAATACTATGAGGAATGTTTGATTTCACAACTCCAACAGGAAGGAATGGGATGTTCGAGCATCTCTCACCCTAGAACAAGGATGAAGAACTAGGGGGGAAGATATGTCATCCCTTTAAAATATTTAATAGAGCAGTGGTTTAAGATATGCTAGGTTTTCCATTAAAAGAAGACCGCATTAAACCACACGGTTTGACAAAGTGAAAACATCCCGAGCCTTACGAGAAATTAATATAGGAGTTATAGCCATGGAATCAGCATTAGATTCCTTAAAACCTGGCATTAAATGCATTTTACATCAAAGGAAATGTTAAAGGGGTGAAACTGTAGGAAGCTAGAAATGCTATTCACGAACTCAAAATTTTGGAAAGGGAAAAAAACTTTTCATGAAACTCACCATTGGATCCTCACCATTCTAGAAACACTATTCATGAACTCAAAATTTGGTAATGGAAAACGGTCACCATTGGAACCTCACCGTTTCACTGTTCACAGAAGGTTACCGATGACACTGTTCACCTAGGGCTACTGATGCACTGTTCACATAAGGTCACCATTGCACTATTCACATAAGGTTACTGATGAAAAATTTAACATAAGGTCACTAATGACACAGTTTACATATGGTCATCGATGTCACTGTTCACATAAGGTCACCACTGCACTATTCACATAATGTCATCGATGACACTGTTCATAGAAGGTCATCGATGTCAGTATTCACATAAGGTCAGTGATGTCACTGTTCATATAAGGCCACCATTGCACGGTTCACTTAAGGTTACCAATTACACTGTTCACATAAGGTCACCGATGACACTGTTCAGATAAGGTCACTGATTTCACTGTTCACATAAGCTCACCATTGCAGTGTTCACGTAAGGTTACCGATGAAACTATTCACCGAAGGTTACCGATGCACTTTTCATAATGGTCAGACGTTGGAACTGTTCATTTATGGAACTATCCCAGAAAAGAAAATTTGGAAATGTATTGTGCATAAGTCACCTGACCTCCCGAAACACCTCATAAACCTAATTTATTCAAAGGAATGGACCAGAGTGGTCTGGGTCATTACATCAAATACCTCTCAAAACATTATCATCCTCATGAATTGAAAACCAACTTAAGGGAAAACGAAATGGTGTCCAGACAACCACCCATCGAGATACCTCGAAAATGAGAGAAAGCCATAATAAGCAGGAGAAGAGATCCATATTATAAACATGAATGGTCTATAACTACAAAGGCTACATCGATACATGAAAAGAGTTAAACATCAAAAAAATCTATATACTGAGCACATATTCGTGACTCACATTCCCAGTCACTCTCCTCTATTCCATCGTGTTTCCACAAGACACAAACATAGGGGATAGAACACCCGCACAACACCTTCTCTTTGTGGTCTTGGATCTCCACATTTCGCTTCTCAAAGGCCACATCATCATCAACATCGATCTCTCCCCAATCTATGACATGACAGTCATCAACATGGATAAAACGAAACTGTGATATAGGGAAGGCATCATGTATCTGAGTCATCTATGGGGGAAGTGCTACTCGATATTCCATAGCTCCAACAAGAGCTAACACCTCAAAATTCCCAACAACCTAGGGGGAAATCTTACTCCCACGACCAAACCATCGCTTCCCATGATAGTTATTAACCTTCAGAAACCCATTTTCCCCAACATCACACTCTAAGGGTCAACTCATTTAATCCACATATTATTTATGATGATCTTGCACTGTCTTCATCCTCTCATGAATCACCTGAACCATCTCTGTTGTATTCTGCACTATCTATGGTCTAAGAATTGCTAACTCTCTAACCCCTGTCCAGCAAAATAGAGAATGGAATGGTCAGACATACAATTCTTCAAATGGCGCCATAATGATGGTGGTGAGAAAACTATTATTGTAGGAAAACTCCACCAAGGGAAATTGCCTCTTCCACGAACCTCCACAATCCAGGGTAGAAGAGTGTAACATGTCTTTAGGAGTTTGGATGGTTCGCTCTTTCTAACCATCCGTTTATGGATGAAAATCTTTGCTAAAGAATTGTAGAGAACTAAAAGCATTCTGGAGACCTCTCCATACCCTAGAAGTAAAACAAGTATCTAGATTATAAATTCTCATCCTTGGGAATCCATGATGTCTCCCCACCATCTTTAAATACTACCTCGAAAAAAATCCACTCTTCTTGACTCCTTGATTGATATGAAATGGGCCGATTTTGTTAAATGATCCACTACCACCCAAATAGAATCATGTCCTCCCTATGCTTGAGGTAAACCCGTAACATTATACATTGAGATGTCCTACCACTTCAATGGAGGAATATCTAACAGCTCGAGCAGAAAACCAGAAACATGGTGTTCAACCTTCACCTTCTGGCAGACCAGACATCTAGAAAAAAACTCTGCAACTGCACGCTTCATCCCAGGCCACAAAAACTGGATCCTCAAGGCTTGGTAAATTTCCGTCACTCCAGGATGAACCACTAAATGAGAACTATGGAACTCTTTGAGAATTATCTCACGTATTGTCAAAGGAACAAAAAATCATTATGTGATACAAAACATGGTGTTGTTCATCCTCAGACCAACCATTTGGGGCCTTTCCACAAACAACTCGGTCTGTCCAGACCTCCACCTCTAGATCCCCTAACTGGGACACTTCCACCTTCTTCACCTGATATGACTACACTATCATCTGAAAAAGACAACCTCTGCTCCCAACGACTCTGATGTTAATATGTAATGGTTATAGTTCTTCCATTACTCTCCAAGAGTCACCAGATTCACACACTGCATCACTACGTGACTTCAAACTCAGCGCATTAGCTACAACATTCACCTTACCAGGTGTATATGATATTTCGAAGTTGTATTCCGATAAGAACTACATCCACTGATGTTGTCGTATGTTCAAGTAATGCTGGAATAATTGATACCTCGAACTCTTATGATCGGTGAAAAATACAATGCGCTCACCAATGGGGTAATGTCTCTACAACATCAGAGTAAAAACAAGACTACTAACTCAAGATCATGGGTGTCATAGTTATGTTCATGAAGACAAAACTATAGAGACCCATATGAATCAACAGATATCTGTTACATTAGGACACAACCTAACCTCATATACGAAGCATCATAGAAAACATCAGACTGAACTCTCTGTACTAGAAGACAATGAACTTGATCACTTACTAACTTCTTCTTTAGATACATGAAAGCTTCCTGAAACTGATCTTCCCATATGAATGCCTGATATTTCTTGGTCAAAGTCATCAGAGGAGTCACAACTCGAGAGTAATTAGCTATTCACCTCCTATAGTATCCTATGGGACCTAGGAATCTTCGTACCTATGAGGAAGTCTTGGGGGTTGCCCAAGACACAACTGCTTATATCATCGATTGATCCACAACTACCCTTTGTTAGGAGACAACATTCCCATGAAACAAATTTCTTAATATTAAAACTCACACTTTGACAACATCCCAAATAGCTGATGTTGATGAAGGACACACAAAATGGTGTGTAGATACTTTTCATGCTCTTCTTCAGATGTGGTGTACAGAACGCTGTCATCGATGAAATCTACAATGAACTTGTCCAAGAACTCATGGAACACATCGTTCATCAATCCCATGAACACAACTGGATAATTTTTCATGCTGAACAACATTACAACGAACTCATAATTCCCATGACAACAATAGAAAGAACTATTCGGGATATCCTTATAGTTCACACACATATGAGGATATACTGGACACAAGTCGATCTTTGAGAACCAACATGCACCCTTCAGTTGGTTGAATAAATCATCAATCCATGGATGAGGATAACGATTCTTTATTGTCACTTTTTTCATGCAACGATAATCAACACACTACCGCAAACTTCCATCATCCTTCTTCATAAAAAAAACTGGTGCACCCCAAGATGACACACTCGACGGAACAAAACCACACTGTAACAGAACATCAAGCTGTATACGTAGAAATGTTAACTCAGAAGGGGCCATCCTATATAGAGATATATAGATTGAGGATGATCCTGGTTGAATATAGATCCAAAACTCGATCTCTCGTCAAGGGGTTAATTCTACAAACTCTTCTATAAATACATCAGGGTACTCTTCGACAAATTTAGGAAACTCCAACAGCTGAACCAATGATGAACTCAACATCATCTCAGCCATCATGGATGATAAGAAAGGAACAAGACTATAAACCATCTGAGGATCTTGTTCTCAAAAAAACACCATCGGATCTCTATCCGCATCAAAGAAAAATACCTTTTTCCTGAATCAATCAACAATAGCCTACCCTAAATACAACCAATCCATGCCAAGAATGATGTCATATAGTTTCATTGGTAAACATATGAAAACTACCCGTGAGAGGTGCTACCCTAATGCTAGCCCATAGTCTCTACACACTTCAAAAAGGTCAGCTCGACCTCCCACTAGCATAGTCAATGCCATGTCCCCTGAAATCCTCTCTACCTCAAGTCCCAATGCATGGATAAGGGTAGGTGATATGAAGGAGTTTATCACTCATGAATCAGAAAAGGCATACCTCAAGGTACAAAACAACAAAGGTTACGTCGAACAGCATCTGGCTCCCCTGGAGCTGGCAATGCTAAAGCATTAAGCTGACCATGACCTCCTCCATGACCTCTCGGACCCTGATGAGAACCATCACCATGGAAGTGCTTTTCTCTCTAATGAAGAGAAGCATTACGAGGATTTCCTCTAACTTTCCCATCTACCCTCTGCTGATCTAATGCTGGTGTAACCTGCTGCTAATACCTATATTGGAACTGCTTCAAAGGGGGAACCTGGAGAGGAACACCTCATGCACGAGGACTATTATGAACAGTTAGGAACTCTCATTATTGGTGACCCCAACCACCAGAAGAAAGACACCCTCCTGATCCCTTTTAATAGGACAATGATCCATTTCCTATGGAGAAACGAGATCCAGAGTGCTGGGACCAACCCATGTATGAAAAAAAACTCTTCTACCCTAAAAACCGTTAACTCTATACCATATATCTTCTTCATGAGGAATCATGAAGACTCCCCTCTCAAGATGATACAAGTCTATCCAATGTACTATCAATGAAATATTCCCTCGCCAACACCTCAATATATGTCATCAACATAAATGGGGTGACCTTGCACTAGATATCTGGATGCAGAACGTCTTGGAAATGCCTCGCCCTAGCCTCCTCATCTAGAAATAGGTCTGAAAAAGTCATAAATGGTTCTTGAAATGAATTCAAAATATCATACACTAGAGGTCCCCTGTCAAAGTGTAAGAAGCCCCTAGAGACTGGACTCCTTCACAGTCGAAGAAAGAAACTCATCTCTAAACATGTCTCGGAATAGCTCCCATGAGATTGTTGACTCCTCACGATCCCCTGAGGAACAAGAACCACCACTACCTCACTGATCCATGTAGCATCATCACAACCGAGGAAACCCCGTGCTATTCCAAGGATGGATCGAACTGAACCCTATCTCAACCACCATCAACCAATATTCTGTGACTGCATTTGAAACAGAGCCCTAATACTTCTGCAGACTCTGGCGCTGAAGCTCTCAGAGTGTCCACATCCATGTGTGGTCATAGTCAACCTCTACACTGTAGCAATTAAATGGAACAGCCTGCTAGAAATCTTCTATGTGATCTAGACAAGGACGTTGACCTAGATCCATACCTGTAAAATATAAAACTGTTAGAGCTCCTAAACCAGGAATATTGAAGACTCATCATTATTTAATTAGTTGTTTTCTTTAATTCCTTTTTGGTTTACCTATCCCAAGGTCTACCCAGTCAAACATAGGAAAAAGAAGAATGATGCACGATCCTTTCCTAGGTCTCTACCATGGAACAAGTATCTCCTCATTTAGTAGCCTTTGTATACTTAATGTTCTGTACATCAGATCATAGGGGGCCATAATGCCTATGTCTCAGTTGGTCTCTGTTGTTTACATCAATTTATAAACTTGACTGACATTGTTGCCCTACCATCCCATGCAACCGCACCTATGCCTTACTCTAAACTCCATCCTTTCCCTCTTCCCGGACTCTGATACAACTTGGTCATGACTACCACCACACAAAGTGTACCCCTCCTGGGCCGACAATGTGAGAAGCGAGATAATGACCCCCCGAGTCCTGCCTCCAATAGGCCCCGGTTTGGTGACAAGCACAGAGGGTATATTAATCACACAAATGGGACACATTACCCTCTAGGAGAACACATGAAAAAGAGAGAGATAAGATAGAAACCAATCAACTCTAACTCAGACAACAGTATAAAATAAATCACAAGTAAACATATGTAATGTCATGCAATCTACTAAAAATTAATGGGGAAAACAAAAAATACCCAAAATAAATTAAAAACAATAGCAACCTCAAGCCCAAATAGCTCGTGCAACCCCATGCTAGTAGAAAACTGTTTTATCTCCATCCTTCTCCAAGTGACCCAAAATATAGTTTATATTTACATAGGGTGACTATAACAGTATACTAAGTAGGAACTTCCTTGGAGCCTCTCATACAAAAGTAATGAAATCTTGCTAATGCACAGGGAACAACAGGTGAAACTAACTCCTCACCTAAACAGATATACTAGGTTTCCATCGAAACCATGGCTACTCTTACCAAGTAATGCATACAAGAGTATATAATATACTAAATATTATCTAGGGTACCTCACTACTACCTCCCCACTGGTTTTTCGCTTTTCCCCAATGTCGTACGTCTTAAGCATCTCTCTCCAAAAATGATTGCGTACAGACACTAGGGTGAAGCACCACAATATACACCTCATGTAACAAAAGAACCACATCCATGAAATAAAGTAACCACATAGTTTCTAGGATCCACCACTGCTTGTATAACATGTATCATACATCAAGTATAACACCTCAAGCCATTACAACCCATACAATGAGTAAGGATACTCAAGCCAACATAGCCTATAAATGTTTCACATATAGTAGTCCATAGTATACTATATCTAGAATATATGTTTGTGAATAACCAAAATCTATTATATACCTCTACACACATATATGGTAAAAACTAACAACTGTGCCTACAAGCACAAGTAAATACAAAGAGAAGTGAGTGGGGCCAAAGGGGCTAGTCAGACATCCATCCTCCCACCAGAATGTTGGGGAAAATACCCCCAGGACTTAAAATCCTTGAGGTGTTAGTTTCCCTAACTAAAGGGCTGGAGTAGAGTATGGAAACACAAAACGAACAAAATATAATATAACTCACAATCACACTATGGGAATAACCTAGTCTAAGACACAACTACAGATAACATCACTCAGACTCCCGACTACGACTTCTATGACTAGGTATCCTATACGCACCAAACCATTTAAAGAGATTAATTATAATACATCATTCCCTTTTTATCAGTTTCACATTACATTAATTAATTATTTAAGTATAAATTAAACATCAATAATTCCTCTTTAAATTTCATTAGCCTAACACCCAAAGTCCACTGTCCCTTTAAATTGTAACCTCAGTATTATGTCCTAGCATCCTCCAAACCCTTAAGTTAACAACATTTATTTAATCATTTATTAACTACATTATTACTTTCACATATACCAAGAAATTATTGAAAAAACAGTCTAAGATACTAAATACAATGGCGATCCACACGAAGTGTAGATGACTTCCCATTGTGTCTTTGCCACAAATAGGAAGAGCGTAGACCCATCCTCCATTTGAGAAGCTGAACACAGAAATCTTGTGGGTCCCCCATGCATATTTTCCCCTTTCAAGAGATGGGTAAGAAAGACCACCTTCCATGAGTAGTGGGGAATGTAATGTAGATAAACAACTTATAAGAATCAGAAAGAATCCAAACATTAACATCTATACCATTTCATCATCCATGATGCCCTCACTAACACACACATGTATAACCCCATGCATCTTGCCACTCTAGGGGTCAACTTCTGCCACAACCAATATGCCTCCGTGACCCCATATATCACAATAGCCATCTTGGATCACACCACAACACAAGCAGTAGGAAAACAAACATCATATCAAATGGGGTCATTGCCCGTAAACATAAAAGAGGGTAACTTAGAACCCTACAAGGAATTATCTTTTATCAAACAACCAGTTCCTTAATACATCTTGGATTAACTGATTTATAATTCATAGGTTCCAAATTCTGGAAACCTAACCAGTAATCTATCACAATTAATTAAACCTTATTACTGCACCAATTTTATTAACATCAAATTACAACAAGGGCGACCTAAATCATTTACATTCCTCTTTATCATTACCCAAACAATTATCAATTAATTTCAGTTCTACATTCTTTACCAATCTCTATAGAGAACACAAAATCTAAACAAGAAAGCATATATATCACACAATCTTGAAAAAAAGAGGCAATAACATACAATCAATATAAATTTATTTATCCTATTCAAATATTTATTATGCCAATTCCACTGTGATCATGTGGGATAAAACATGTTATCTCTACAGTTTCACATAAAAGAAAAGAGAAACAACATATCCCCTACCTCAAAAAGTTCTTGACATTCTTTATATGAGAACAAGCCACCCAATGGGTCAAGATGTCCTCCCTAATGACAAATTTATCCACCCGAGGTTGTAGAGACACCACCACATTGGCCAAAACCCAAGAAAAGACCATTAGGAACATGGGGAAAAATTTCAATAAAATGGGAAATGAGAAAAAAGGATATGAATCAGAAATAATGAATATATATCATACATTATATCAAAGAGTGATCAATATTTCTTGGTTGAATCAAAACAAAGCAGAACAAATCCTAGGAGGAAAGTCTAATGACACAACTTTTACGGGAAGTAATGGGTTGTTTGAGTTTATCTCGCCTGAGAAAAAAGAGTAATAACTTTATAGGAAGATATCTTTCCACTTTAGAAGAGTTAATGATGCAGTGGTTTAAGATACACTGCGTTTTCCATTAAGAGCAGATCACATTAAACCATGTGGCTTGACCAAGTAAAAACATCTTGAGCCACATGAGAAATAAATATTGGAGTTACGGCATTTGAATCAGCCATAGATTCCTTAAAATAAGGCTTTAAATGCATTATATGTCCAAGGAATCCTTAACGGGGTGAATTGTAGGAAGCTGGAAGCACTGTTCACGAACTTGAAATTTGGCAAAGGAAAAACACTATTCATAAATCTCACTATTGGAACCTCACCGTTCTGGAAACATTGTTCATGAACACAAAATTTAGCAAAGGAAAGAGGTTACTATTGAAATTTCACCATTATTGAAACACTATTCATGATCTTAAAATTTGGAAATGAAAAAAGGACACCTTTGGAACCTCACCATTGCACTGTTCATAGAAGGTTACTAATGACACTGTTCACATAGAGCTACCGATGCACTATTCACAAAGGTCACTATTACACTGTTACCATATGGTTACAGATGACACTGTTCATAGAAGGTCACCAATGACACTGTTCAGATATAGACACCGATGTCACTGTTCACATAATGTCACCGTTGCACTGTTCACATAAAGTTACCGATAACACTATTCAGAGAAGGTCACCGATGAAACTGTTCACATAGGGTCACCAATGTCACCGTTCACATAAGGTCACCGTTGACCTGTTCACATAAGGTTACCGATGACACTATACACATAAAGTCACCAATGACATTGTTCCCATATTCTCACCGATATCCCTGTTCAAATAAGGTCACCGTTACACTGTTCACGTATGTTCACCAATGTCATAGTTCACATAAGGTCACTATTCACATAAGGTCACCAATGAAACTGTTCATAGAAGGTTTCTGATTCACTGTTCACAACGGTCTACAATTGGAACTTTTCCCCAATGGAACAGTTCACAGATATAGAAATTTGGAATAGTGTTGGGGATAAGACACCTTGACCCTTGAAACACCTCATTAACATGATTTTCACAAAGGAATACACTAGAGAGGTCCAGGACATTGCATATATCTTAAATTGTTCATTGAATTCCTTACCTGATTTTTTTAACCATGGATATTGAAAATATTTTTAGTGAATATCCCTGTTAAACTATAGATCATGTAGCCAAGACATCATCTAGAACATTTTTTCCCATGATTTTTTAAAACTGATATTCTTTAATCCTAAAATACATTTTTCACTTCAGTTTAATTCCTTAATAGGAAACTTATAAATTAGTTTTATAAATAGAATTTCCCATATAAAATTAAATTTTCAATCATCTATATTACATAAATAATTTTGAAAATTGAACATAATTAGGTGAAAATGATTATTTATTCTGTAATAAAAATCATAAGTAACAATATATTTTATATATCAGTGTAAACTCTTTTGGTACCCTTTATATTTCATTCCGTGGGATTAAATTGAAATCTTAAAAAATATCTGACGATATAAACAATATCATGGTTTAATGGTTTGTGATAAAATATAATTCTAGTAACATTTTTATAAATGATTTTATTTATAGATTAGATTTATATTATTTTCCCATAATCAAACTCACTATCAATGTTTAATAATACTTTTTAAATTAAATTAATAAAATAATTTTGTAATCATATAAAATATTTTTCTTAAGATAAATATTAAACTCACTTTATTATATACATATATAATCCCATTAATTATTTGATATCTCTCAGTAAAAATGTTTTCATTTTTGAAAATATTGTTTTTTAGATTATTCAATGATATTCTCCGTGTTTCATTATAATATGACATTATTAGCATAAAAATTTAATAATTTTTTATATAGTCATATTTATAAAATAGATATTGCGAAAAAATTAATTGATGAAATAATTTTTTTAAAAAAAAATAATTTTATAGTAACAATTTATTTGAGGTTGTATAAAATTTAATTGTATATATATGTATATATAATTCTGATATTTTTGGTGTATTCGAAATGGCAGAGGAAGAGAAAAAAGAATATATGAACACGAATTCAACCCAAAATAATTATGTTATGTTTCATTGAGACCTTATATGTTTAGTTTACAAAATGGATAAATTTTAGTAATGTGATATAATATTAAATGTAGTGAATGGTGATAATGACTCCAACTAACTTTAATAATCATGGATTGTGTGGATTTTATGTCTTTGTTGTGGTTTTTGTATAAATTATAAGGAATATGAAAACCGTTGAAGATCATTTGATGTATCTACTCAAAACATGAACATAAAAACCATAATTATTCTATTAATTACATTTCATGGGAAAATTGATTTCATTTTTTTACTCAGCTCATTAAATTGAAAATTATAGTTGAGAAATTTATTCTATAGTGGTTTATTGATCTTTTATAAAATATTTCATGCTATTAGTTTTTATATTATATTAATATTTATATACGTTTATTTTTATTTTGGAAGGTTGTAATTGAATATAAACAATATTTCTGAAAAAGATCGTTATTTATTTATAGACATTGAACAAAGGGAAAATATGGTTTTCTGTTATGATGTTGACATTTTTAATAAAGTTGGGGATAATATTAAAAAACGATATAAGAATTAATATTAAGTATTATAATATCTTGGAAGCACTATGATGATCTACAAGTATATTTATGGGATATATTTTTATTAAAATTACTATACACCAATGTATGTCATCATGAGAGTGGCCAACCAGAATTTTGGATCAATAGTTAGTGAGATGTATTATTAAATTTTTAAGCATATTTTTATACACATTGTTTCTAATGTTTTTCTTGGTATATGGTGAAAAAATTAATAAATACTTGGAATTATTAAAGTTGAGATGGATTAATAGATTTTAAAGATGAAATTTAATGATGATTAACAAATAGATAAAGATTTAACAAGGTATGGGATAATAAATTTTATTTTCTTCTTTCAGTGACAATTTATTATTTGGCTGATGTGGTAATGTAAAAATTCTATGAATCCCCTGAAAAAGTAAAATATTGAATAAAATGTCTATATTAATATAATTTAAGGATTCTAAATGACATGGAATAATGAATTAATAGTAAATATGGTAATGTGGGTAAAAAAAGTGCAAATAAATTAGTTTGTATGTTTTTTTACTAAGAAGAGATTTAGGGAGGGTTGATGTTTTTGGAAAATATTGGGATTGAATATTTTTTTACTAATTATATAAATGTATCATGGTGAAGGATACTAATAAGTTTGAATAATATGGTAAACCTATAATAATATTGTTCATCAGAATGAATATGATGTTTTATATTGGTTAATGTTTATCTATAGGGTTGGTGTTATAGATAGGGTATGGGATTTTGTTGTGGATAATTGAGGTAGATTTATTAAAGAAATGTTGATTTCTGGTAAGTACTCTTTGAGTAAATAGGTGTTATTAGAGCTTATTTTTGTTTATTCATTCCAATTGACGTTTTGTTGTGAATTGATTTCAAATATGTGTGACCAAGGTTTTGAATTTATATGTTTGTTTATTTTTATTAGGATTACTTTTTGTTTTCTGTTTGCTAATTATGCATATTTATTTCATAGGACTGTGAGGTAGTTAAAAGACAAATGATACACCCCATTATATTTATGTGATCTGAAGAATTTCGAATACCATAATGTTTTCGAATATGACAAATATGTTATTACTACAGTATATATACTTCTTTATACCAATATGATTATATAATTTCTTCATTACATCTATGTATCTTTTTTTGGTGAAATATAGTTATTAAGATTTTAGAAACTATTACTACAAGGATGAATATTCAGAAATTGGTTTTGAAATATATCATATAGTGTTGTGGATGTTGTGATGTATATATGGTGATGAATGAAATACCATATATTATTTTTGATTATGATGTCATTAATGATACTCTTGAGATAAGGGATCTTGAAAATAACAATTGAATAAAAAATTTTAAATTATGATTTAATAAGAAATAAATTTTTACATAGCTAATATAGTATTTATCTTTACAGGGAGAGTTTTAAAATACCAAGAAACACTATTATATACAATAGTTTGATGTTTTTATAACTATTAGAATCAAGGGTGTTCTATGAGTAGTTTATTTTGTTAATATAGTACTGAAATATTATTACACCATCTTATTTAATTTTCTGTCAATTTCATTAAGGGTGATTTATATATTTATTTGAAAATGTTTAAATAATTTTTATAGATTTTTTGAGCATTAAATATATTATTCAATAACTTACACTTGTTGACATGTGATGACTTACAATGGTTTAATATTTTCTCAAAAAAATATTATAATAAAACACTAGGTCATGATTTTTGAG
Organism: Viscum album; assembly: GCA_963277665.1. Lineage (NCBI taxonomy): Eukaryota > Viridiplantae > Streptophyta > Magnoliopsida > Santalales > Viscaceae > Viscum > Viscum album. The sequence goes on from OY728123.1 coordinate 838,848,597, forward strand.
TGAATTGATAATGAAATTATGGTATACTATATTGTTTTATTGTTCCATGATCATGACATAGATTCAAATCCAATAGACCAATTCATAAAATCACATTGTTGTTTTCAAGATATATAATTTTTCTATTTCTTGTACAATTCAGTGACCAGGGTTTCACGTCGTAGTAATATTTACCATGACTAAATAATGGAATGAAATATTTTTGGAGATATTTTAGGATATATGGAATTAAATTATGTTGATTTTTTCATGTTATAATGAATCAATGTTTTTAAATATTTGGGGGAGTTCTATTTTTGTACATCATTAATTTTTATAATGAATGGATTACCACTATATTACTCTATAATTGATAGTGTTACATAATGGTCTTATGATTGTTTTAATGATAGATTATCTTAGTGAATTGTGGTAAATTATCTTGATAATTTACATAAAATTTGAGAAAGATTTGTAGAGTGATTTTATTCTGGTTTTTTTGGAAAAATAAAAAGGCAGACATGATGTAAAATTATAAGCACCTATTGGCACCTAAATAGATCTATAAAAGATTATTTGATTTTTTAAGGGTTTTTATATTTTATATACTTATAAAAATATTTCCAATTTATTAATTTTTTCTTTTTTTGAATAAAATAACTAGGTTGAATGAAAATGATTACCACTCAGTATAAATACTGAGTAAAAAATATTAATATCACATTTCCATTTGTTTTATTTCTTATACTCTATCATTGTTCATCAACATGAAATTTTGATAATTGACCCATTTCTTTAACTTGATTGATTATAATTTTTTTTGAATGTATTATGTTTTTATTGACTATGAAATCACACCACTCTTGATAAATATTTGCCATACATTTGGGAATATTATTTGGTATCCTAATGATGGAATTATTATTAATATTTGGATTAGTTGTTCTAGGTGTTCCAAAGTATCTATTTAATTTATTCAATATTTCATATTTTAATTGAGTTATTCTATGAAAAAATTGGAATCATTAAATAATATGTGCTTATAAAAGTTTAATAGAAAATGATATCATCTATAAAAAGACTAGATTGTTCAATATATCTTACCTCAATACTTGAATTTTTTAAAATTTCTAAGAATAAATTCTATTTTCATTGCATTAGGATTACAATTACACTAGAAAAAATGTATTTTGAAGTTGGTAGGGGTGTGCATAATGTAATACTCATATCCATCTAAAATAATTAGTTGAAAAATGTCATGATTACTAAAAGATAAATGATATTATTTTAAATATTTATGAAATTGATGATGATTATTATAACATCAATTAGTTGCAATTGTAATCATTGAATTATCATTTTTGACATATTCATATGGAATAATATGAATCATTGGAGGTGTTCTCTATTAAGTTGAAAAAAAATTCAATCTAGTTAAATGATATTGAAAGGATCTATAACATTATTTTATAATAAATATTCAAATGAGAAATAAACCACAAAATGTTGCTGAAAATATTTTCTATATATAGAATCAGGGATTGAATGATTTTTCTAAAAAAAATTATAATAATATAATAATTTCCAATGAGATATGATGGTGTGATTCTTAATGAATAATGGTAAATCTTAAAAGGAGATTAATTTGGATTCTAACTACCTATCAAATAAAATTGGATGTAAAATTATTCAAAAGATGAATTATAAGATGCAAATAATTCCATAAATTTAAAAGAATTAATATCATTTTAATAGATTTGAATAATAAATGAAAATATGAAATTCAATTATAACATATCTTTAATGTGTTTTAATTAATAAAATATTAGTCGATTTTTAGTCATTTTACCATGATTGATTAAGAATCATAAGATGATTATCAAACTAAAATATCAACATTGATAAAAATTATTGACATTGTAGGAATGTGTTGAAATATTTCCTCAGTATTGGTATATAAGAATATAAAAGAGGGAAATAATTTTTTATAATAACATGAAATTTGATTATCAGAGCCACAAATTATGGACCATGAACATAGCTTCACAATCCATGATGTTTTCCTCAAAATGGTAATACAAGTGTCCTTTGGGATAAAAATATCTTCATTTACAAGGAAAATTTTAATGGGATCTCAATGTATTGTATGATTACTAACTCATTTAGTATGGAGATTCATAAAAAATTTTCTAGATTTGTGGTGTGGTGGTGAAAACTCCCACCATGTGTAGGCAACTAATTTCATAAGTTACTGAGAAATGATTATAAATATATAAAACCAATTTATAGGTTTTTTTGAAATTATTTTACACCAATACAAGTAATATAGGTAAACACATTAAACAATGACATATTTTTTCATCTAGCCTCAATTAGATAGGCTCCGGTGCTAATATAAACACCTGCTTCAAATTTTCTTTCCATTTATTCTTGGGATTTTTTATGTTCAATCGAATGATGGGGACCAGAAAAATATCTTGGGGATTATGATTTAATTACATTGTATTTAGTTAGGATATTTGTTTCCATTCTAGCTATAAGATAATTATGTAACCTTGTTATTGTTTATGCTCATAAAAATGATCCAATATCAATGATAACCCATTAAATAAAAAAATTAAATTTTCATCCATGAAATTTATTTCCTATAAAGGTATTTTTTGTTTAATTGTACGTATCATAATTTACATCTATACAATACTGTTAGTATACTACTGCAGGAATATTATATTATTTAGAAGTTGTTTTTAGTTGGATGGAAAAGATCTTGTTTAGAAAAATGAGAAATTTACAATTCTTTCATCATTTGTAACATGGACTAGAAAATCCTACCTAAGAGAAAGCCTTTTTGTGGTTAATACTTCATTTGAGGTGTTTAGGTATAGATATTTTGTGTATGTACACCTTTTTTTTACATTAATGTTCCTGCATATCAAGAAGTAGGTGGTTATACAAATTTTCAAATAAAATGTCACACTTGGTACACATTTTCAAAATAATGGATAATTTAAAATATGTGGAAATGAATAAATCTCGTTGTTTTGGTAAAATAAATTAATAAAAATATTTATCACGATTCACTCTAAATCGTAGACATGAAACCCATAATTGATGATGGCTGATATTATCTTATAACAAAATCATGGTAATGTCTCAACCATGTATGATGTTCATGACATGGTTCATATAAGAAAATTATGGTGGATTTAAAATCTCTTATATTAATATAATATTGATGGATAATAAATTATGTAGTTCATAGTCACAAATATCCATGCCACATAGGGGACATGTTACACCCCATGATTTTGTGAAATATATTTTTTCAAATATAATTAATCATCTTGATATTTCTCACTCCATGAAACACTGAATATAATTTTTTTATCAAAGATGAACATATTCATAGAATTAACTACACACAAGAAATATATTATCTTCATGTACACAAAAAAATATGTTTTCCTTATATTACACACAATTCTGAGTTCCATTGATTTCTTACATAACATGAAAGGGTGAGTTTTTACTGTAGTAGAACATAAATTTTCTATTTTATTCCAATGTTATTATAGCTACAACCTATCCATTGGAATTTAAGTAACAAATATTATTAACTAAATTGATAGATTATGTTTTAAATATGTATATAATATTAATACATTGGTTATAAATTAGTTGATGTAAATGTATGAATGATTTTAAAATATAGAAATTATTTTTCTATGAAAACTATTTCTCAATATAAAAACACAATTTTATTTCAATAAATTTTAAAAACGCTATTTATTGATGTGTTCAATGAAATTTATATATAATATATTCAATCAATATTTTTGATATATATCTTATATATATTATTTGAATAATATAAGAATACATCAAATTTTTAAATACAAATTATTTCTTCTAAAAGTAGTTTTACATCCTTTTAATACAAAAACTATTTTATATAAAATTTGTGGAACTATTAATGATTTTATTTAATAAAAAAAATTATATTTGAAATATAAACTTAAAAATTAGCTTATTATTATTTTCATTATTTTACATTGATGTTTAATTTGTGATGCATAGTAAAAAATAATAGATTTTAATTCAAAACATCATTTTATTCTAAATTGTTTATAAGTTTAAATTATATTTTTAATTTTTTTAATGTCTAATCAGATAAATATTACATCAATGAATCCAATTTATGTCATCGTAATCAATTTCAATTTTAAATCAGATGAAAAAACATATCAATGTTGTGAACATTTTTTCGCTAATACCCATATTTGTGATCCCATTTATGGGATTCAATTTGAATTAATTTATATTGTGACACTATATTTTTACACAAAACATTTCATGATTTTACAAATAATTATCCATTAAAAAAACAAGCCAAGAATCATGATCTCTAGTGGCTTTGAATACAAAGTACATATAATTAAAAACATGGGACTAAAAAACACATTTATTTAATAGTCATAAAGATATCATATTTTTTTAGCTCTTACATCTGTAAAGGGCCCCCTTGTGATCACATGAAAAATGGGATGATCTAAAATAACAGAATTGGAAAATACATTTTAATAAAACAGTAACACATTGGTTATAAGGAATGGAATAGTGAAAATACAATTAATAAGACACATGTAATCATAACACATAAACATGGGATCATATAAGCATGACTTCAAAGTAATGTTGAAGAAACATAAATAATCACCTTTTCACGAGTCAAGTATCATTGATCATAGAGGATAACATGTCAAGTTTATCCACCAAGACCATTGTACATGATAACATTAGTTAAGGCTAACCACTAAGGCCATTGGACATAACATCTACTGAGACGAAACATTTCCCAATTAATTATAGCACTATCTTGGTTCACCCATATTAACATTTTTGTGAATATTCTATCCAGATATATAATCATACATAATCAATCATAAACATAAGGAAACCAATGACATGATATGGGCATCAAAATCATGTAGGTATGTATAATGAATGGGTGCACCAGAAAACATTCCAAGAAAGAAATGAATTAGAACATACATGGAAATTAATAACGTAAAATAGTAATATATCAAGTTAAGTGATATCAGATAATGTTAAAACAAGTAAGATGGTATTTAAAAAAATTTAGTATTAAAAAATTTAGTTTTTTTAGGAAAACAAAAACATGTATTTAAAATAGAATATGGAAAAATAATTTTTATAAAAAAGTTATCCAAGAAGGTTTTCATAATAAAAACATTGGTTTAAAAAACCATTTTGGATTAAAACATATGGTAGAGTTTACATTAAATAGGGTACGAATTCCAGAAGTTCCCTTAAAACGCATTTGCTTATCGGGAAGTATTGTGGAAAGAATCACTTAAAAGCATGTATACTCCAAAAATAGAATGATTAATGTATCATGAAACAATATTTTGTACATATAAAAAAATTAAGTAAATTAAATAAACATAATATATTCTTTCATTTGTTTAAAATAAGTGTAAGAAAAACTCAAAAGAATAATAGAGGTTCGAGTAGAGTCCCTTATAGAGTATCAGCATGATATTATGTGTATATAAGAGGGATTGATAAGAGATAAAGGGGTTTATCTTCTTTTATACATCATGGGGGGAGTATGGGGGATTTTTGAAATCATACCCCCTCATTAATAACTAAACATAAAATAACATAACATAGATGAGATTCTTGAATAAATGTGAGAAATAGAGGATCCCTTACCTTTAGACTGATGTTGTTATTCTATTGACCTCAATGAATTGAATAATGAAAATATGTTTAATGATTCATATAATTTATACCTATTTTACATGTAATTAATTTATTATAACCTTTTTGATTCCATTCATAACCATTTTTATTCCTTATGAGGTTCAATTTCAATGTTTGGGCGTGTTTGTTTCCTTGGTTTTAATGATCATTTCACTTTTATTCATGTTCAGATAAACAAGTATGATGGAAATGGAAGTAAATAATTAAATTTATATGAAATTACTGAGCATAAAAATGATTACATGGTTATAAAATTCAGTTGATTATTTGGAGTGAAGGTGGATCATTATATAAATAATTAATTTTAAACTACTAGATTAATTTGGTAATTTCGCTCAAAATTAACTTATTTTGTTTTATATTTTAAAATCATGTGTTAAAAAGGATTCTAGTACATCTAATAAGATAAAATAAACTATTAATAGTTATTCTCCAACATATAAATGTATTCATGACATTTATTGAAGATGTTATTAGAAATTTATAACTCGTTGTCCACGTATGTGATAAATTAACCCATCTCAGATGTTGTTTTCATTTCATTCATATAAAAAAGGGGAAAGGAGAAATGTTAAGTAATTATTCCATAACCATAAGAAAATTAATTTAAATTTATTGTAATATATTTGTCATACCATTTGTATAATGAGAGGTTAGGAAAGAAAATATAACAAAGGAACATGAAAAGAAAAAAAATGAAAGGAAAATACGAATTTACCACTTGATTTAATCATCCTTGATAGCCTCTTAAGGGAAAATTATTTGGACTTTTAAGGAGACCAAGGGCATATAGACATAGGTTAGGAGATTGGGGAGATATTTAGAAAGAATTTAGGGACGTAACATGTCTTGAGAAGATTGAAGATAATATAAGAGAGTGGGTGGTTTTTTATAGTTGAGGGAAGAAGGGTTTTCTTAATATTATTATCATTAGTTCATTATCTTTTTATATGACAAGAAATTATGATGATTATAGAAACAAAAATAGTAATATGTGCATGTGAATTATAACTTAGGTTTCTTACATCATCCATTATTCTTGGAAGGATCTGTTTAGCATATAATGTATATATATGGTAAATTACCATATTTCACTATTAATTAAAAAATTCAAGTATTTTAGAAAAATCCAAAGAAGTCACCCTAATAATTTTTCATCAGGTAGAATCCAAAAATGAAACAAATTTTCAAAAAATATGTTTCTATGTATGGTTAATTTAACTTTAAATTAATATCATTATTTCATTGAAAAATAATGATTTTAATACTATGATTAATATTATAATTCTTTTGAAAATTATATAATGTCTTATAGAAATATCTCAAAACCAGAAGTAATAATTTTTTAATTTTTTAAAAATATTAAAGAAAAAAAATTATTTTAAATTAATTATTTAATTGTATTTAATAATTTATGAATTACAAAAAAACATAAACTTTTACTATAGTAATATTATTACTTACAAGATGCTGAAATTTTATTTATATATTAATGGATGTGGATAAAATTCTTTTTGAATATTTAATATTCCTTAAGGTCCTATTACAATTTGTAGAGGACACATTACTATTCATATGGGTAAGTTACCATTCACTATAAATTATCATTATCATATCAGATTCTAAATATCTTCCTGATCGTAACCATGTATGTATGATTTTTGAAATTCAAATCACAAAAGTGACAATATTAGGTTTAAAGGTCACATAGTACATAATAGTTTATTGTGTTGTTATTTTATGTGATTATTTTACATAATTATAAATGGAAATTTTTATTCATAAAACATTGGATAGCTATATTATTCCCCCTTATGAAATTTCAACCCCAAAATTTCATTTTATATTAAAAGCCATAAATAGGTGTAGGTATTTTTCCTTCATTGCCTCCTCCAGTCCTGATGTAGCCTTTTCGTACTTATTATTATGCCACATTACATTAACCAGGTTAGTTGTCTTGTTACGTAGAACATTATATTTATAATCCAAGGACTTCACTGACTTCTCATCATAAGAAATATCATTCTACAATCATACGACCTATGAAGAGAGTAAATGTGATGGGTATATTATTTAATTCCTTAATTAGGATACATGAAAGGCATCATGTACTTTAGACATGGTAGTGGGGAAGATCTAGTCAATAGGTTGCAACCCCAAGATAGTCAAGAATATCGAAGTGGTATATGTACTTTTTAGAGAACATTCATATCTTCCCAAACCTCATGACCTTCTTCCATGGATATATGCATAGAAATACCACCTCTCTAACTTTGAACTGAAGGTCTTGTCTACAATTGTCTTCATAACACTTTTGTCAGAATTAGGCTACCTTGATGTGTTGCTGCATGGTTATCATATTATTCACCATTCTATCAACCATTTCATGTCCTGGATTCTTATGCTCACTGAATTCATCCCAAAACATTGTTGATCTGAACCTTTTCCCGTTAAGGGATTCGTACGTTGCCATTCAGATGCTCAAGTAGAAAATATTATTATAGATTAAATCAACAAATGAAAGATATTGGTCCCAACCTCATTTTATATCCATAAACATTCTCCCGATATATATTTTAGTGTCTGAATTTTTTACTCAGATTGGATATCTGTTTCAGGGTGATTGGACATATTGATGTTTAGTTTAGTTCTTAGAGCATGTTGGAGACATTTCCTAAACATCGAAGTGACTATCGGATCTTAATCTGTTACAATAGATAGGGGTACTCCATGTAGCCTTTCCAATTATTCGATATATATCCATTATAGTAGATCCAATGAGAATTCCTCTCAAATCAAGATAATTTGTGCTATCTTTGTAAGATGATCTATATAATAACCAATAATACATTATTTCTTCTAGATATCCTTGGATGTCCAGTGAAAAAGTCCATTGTGATGTTCTCCCACATCCATGTTTGTATGGGTAGTGGTTGCATCACCCCCTTATTCTTTTTTCATTATTCCTACAATTGTTTACATACCCGGAACTTTGATATATACCCAGAAATCTCCTTCTTCATATTTCCCCAAAACAATCTCTCTTAGAGATCTCAATACATCTCTGTACAACATGGGTGAGTAGATAAGGTTGATCTATGTGAATCATTACAAATCACCTTCTTTATCTCTTGATCAAAAGGTACACATAATTATGTCCCAAATCATACAAATACTTCCTCATCAATAATAAACTCAAGGAAAATTCCCATTTCTAATAGATTCCATCCTTTTCAGAATTTCTATATCTTTTCTTTGAGTGTCCTTTAGTTTCTCACTGAAGGATGACTGAGAAATAATTTTAAAAAGGATTGATGATGTTCCTCCCTTAATTATTCCCATGTACATCTTCTATATATCTATGAATATTAGATCCTTTTAAATTATCATCATTGAAAAATATGTAAAATCATTTCAACATATATCCTTCAGAACCATTTTCTCCTTACCGAGATAGTAGTGGATTGATTAGTCATAATCCTTGATGAGTTCTATCCATATGTTTTGGTGCATATTTAGCAATTTTTGTGTGAATATATATTAGAGACTCTTGTGATTAGTATATATATCACTCTTCTCACCATATAGACAATGCCTCCAAATATTTAGCGAAATGATCACAACTGCTAACTCTAGATCATGTGTAGGATACTTTTACCCTCATATTTTCTGCTTACGTGAGTTATAGGCTCTCACTTTATCATTTTCCGTCATCACAAAATCTGATCCCTTCCTAGAAGGGTCACTGTACACCACAATGATTTCTCCATTTTTTGGAGTGTGAGTACGGGGGTAGTGATTAGCCTCTTTTTCAACTCCTTAAAATAGTCTTCACATTCTGGAGTCCAAAAAAAATTTACACCATTTGATGACAAAATGGTCATTGGGTATTAGAATCATTATATTTTCTTCAAAAATCATCGATAATGCCCATATATAATGAGAAATATATCGATATGTGTTATTGATGTTTTTCTTGGCTACTCTTCAATTTCCTTGGTCTTGGAAGGTTCCATAGATAAACCTTTGTTGGTGATAACATTCCCCAATAACGATACTTCCTCAAACGAGAAGTCACATTTACTATACATTTTATATATCTTCCCCCTTTGAATGTATTTAACACAATATTCAAATTCTCCCCATTTTCCTCCATGCTATAGGATATATCATAATATCATCGATAAAGACTACAACAAATTTTTCTAGGTAGTCACTAAATAATCTATAAAATAAATCCATAAAAATTTCTGGATCACTAGTGATTCCGAATGGAATCAATATGAACGCATTGTGTTGATATGTTGTTTTAAAGGAAGTCTTGGGAATATCATTATTTCTTTCCTTTACTTAGTGATATCTCAACCAGAGGTCCACCTGAGAGACATAACTAGCCCCATGAATCTGATTGAACAAGCCATTTGTCCATTGAAGGGGTTACTTATTCTTTATCGTGATTTTATTGAGAAGATGAGAATCAGTGAAGAGGCACATTTATTTGTCCTTTTTCTTGAAAACGATGATTGTAGTACCCCATGGTGAATCCCTCAGTCATATAAAACACTTCCCTACATTCTCTAGTAATTAATTCTCAATTCTTCTGGCTGTATGGTGGCTATTCTATAAGGTTTCATTTATATATGGAGAGATACTAGAGTAAGTTCTATTGATAACTCAACCACTCAATCAATAGTAATACTATAAATATTTTTTTGTAATATATTAGAGTAATCCCTCACGATGGGAAAGTCTTCAATCATGATTTCTTCTTTACCTCAATTATTTGAGCATGAAATGCTGGATCATATGGAATTAATATCCTCACATGAGACAATGATTCTAAAAGATATTCATCTTCCTCCTTACACATATAATAAACTGGAGGATGACTTGGGATGTGAAGAGTTATATCTTTTTCCTAATTTTCGACATTGTATTTGTATAAAGATAGTCCATCCATGCCATAGAATGTGTCAAACTCCACTAAAGGAATAATGAAAAGATTTACTTGGTGGTTCAATTGAAAAACATTAATCAGGGAGGAGTTATAAACCATGGATTAAATTATTACCACATTATATACTCTCATAGATAAAAAATCTTATAAATTTTGAGGAGGTGTTTGAATAGTTCTACTAATATTGCATGATATGAAAGAATGTGTAGAACTAGAATCAAATAGTAAATATGCAGTTATTAAATGAATAACTATCGTATCTGTCACCACATCATTGTTCTATTTCACCTTAGTAGTAGTGATTACACAATCCATTCCTTGTTTCCCTAGAGGTAGTTATTGATATTTTATGACAACCCTCATCTTTAGAAAATTTTTCACATAATGCCCATGCTCCTTGAAGTTGTAACAATTCACAACATACTGAGTGTGATCTAGAACTTATTTTCTTCTTCCAAATTAGTTGGATTTTTTTGTATACCTTTGGAAAATTTTTGCGAGATGTCCCAACTATTCACATTTAATGAAATTCTTGGTTCACTTTAGATAGTTCCCTGGATGCATCTTCCTAAAATGTTTCTACATGGGATGATTGTGCTTCTTTCCATAATGGAATTTATTTATAGAACCTCCCACATTAATTCAATTTTACTCTTTTTCTCGATGAGCCCACAATACCATTAAGAGTCTCTGATATACTTTTCAACTTTAAGGGATGAAAAACCAATCTTTTTAGGGCTATTGAAGTACTGAATTTCCAATTCTTTTCAGAGAATCCCCTTAAATCCACAAAATAAGAAATCCACCTTGCTTTTGGTGTTCATGACAGATCCAAAGGGATTCCATGAATTCATTGTAATGTTTTCTTTATATTCCTCGATTGACTCATATTCCTTCTTCTTGAGTTTGAGAAACTATGTTTCCATCTTTTGATGGAGGGTTTAGGGAAAATATATATTGGAATTCATTATCTTGATTTCCAAAGAATTCAGGGAATCAATTTTTCCTGGGATATATTATTCTTGATCATTGTACCCCACTGATTAGCTTCCCCCAAAAAATGATAAACCACCAGCACAAAATCCTCATCATCTGAGTACTGGAGGATTGATAATATATTTTAAATTGAGTTAATCCTCTTTTATATAAGTATGGGATCAGATTATCCACTGAACACGGGAGGCCTTTTCTGTATGAAGGATCCTATGACAACTTGCAATTTCCATGGACGAGGAGGGTGTTCCACATGTTTCATGTTATTATTCATAACTTGATCCAGCTGAGCATGCCCTATCATGATGTTTTGGGGAACCATTCACCAAATATTTGGTATATCATAAGGTAATATTCACATTCCATATCACATTGATTGTTGTCATGTGCCTTCTGTTTCCCATTATTTATTAAAAAAAGAACATACAATTAGAGGCCTTGAATACATACCAATATTACATAAAAATGAAATGTTGAAAATAAGAGGATAAACATATAAAGAATATTTATATCCTAACTTGTGATTCCTGATGTTTAAATATAGGTTATACTTGTTATATTTCATTCCTTATAATATTATGGGATTTTTTATTCCCTAAATAATGGTATGTACTAAGCTCATGAATTTACCAAAGCATATCCTTCTGGAGTTTCAAACCATGAGTGTTGTACGACCTATTTTCATCACCAGTTCCCATTTGAGTCTAGATAAAAGTGGTTTTTGGGGGTTTTACTATTGGATACATATGTTCCAGAGCATCCTCTACCTGTTTTTATCCAAATAGGGATGTATTTCCTTGATAAAAACATTCAATATAGATACCAACATATATGGGTGATTTATTATACTTAGTCTCATCGTTAAGGTTTATACTATTGTTCTTTATTCCAAATACCCATAAATAAATACACCATTATCTAATACCCAGTATAATTACATTATCCTTCTGCATAAAACATTAAATTATTTTTTTCATAGTTATACTTCATGAAACACACCAAGGATCAAGAAGACTATTTTCTTTGAAAAATAGTTACCTAAAATTGAAAACATGGGACTGAATAATACATTTTTATTTAATATTTATAATTATTTACTAACATCCATTAAGACTAAACATCTAAAAAGAGTACCCAGGGGATCACATGTATGAAGGGAGGAGCTAAAATCCCATTTAGGGAAAATAATAGTAATAAAACATTAACACACAGGATAGAAGGCATTGAATGATGGAAATATATGGCATGTAACACATGGAATCATACCACATAAAAATGGGATAATTTTAACATGAATTCAAAAATATTTTGGAAGTTTCATTAATCATTATTATAGCATGATTCAAGTCTCTCTACACATAGATGATCCAAAGTCACACTTAACCACCAAGACCGTTTCACATGGAAGTAAGAGTCAAGGATATCCACCATGACCGTTGTACATAACGTCTCATGAGACAAAAAATGACCCAATGAATTATATAACTATCTAGGAGCACCCATATAATATTTTTCATGAATATGATTTCCTAATGTATAGTCATACATAATCAATTATAAACAAAAGGGAACCCATGGAATGAAATGGGTATCAAAATCATATCATAAAGCATAATGAATGGGTGTAATATAAATGGTTTCAAGAATGAATGGTATTATAACATACAACAACATATATAAGGTAAAATAGAAATATATCATGGTATGTGATGTTAAATATAATTGAAAACATGTAAAATAGTTTTTTATGATTCTTAGCATTAAAACATTTTAGTGCGATTTTAAGGAAAACAGTAACAAGGATTTAAAAATAAAAAGAAAATAATATTTTGTAAAATAATAGAATTGATACAAAAAGGATTTAAAAGTAAAAAATGGGTTTATAATAAAATGTATGGTTAAAAACATATGTCATAGTGCACCTAAAATTACGTTTGAATTGGAGAAATTACCTTTAAAATGGTTTTCTTATTGGGATGTTTTTAGGAGAGAATCACACAAAAGCATGTATATACCCAAAAGATAATGATTAATGGATATTTAAAAAAGATTTTGGACATATAAAAAAAATTATAAGATGTAAATTTACATAATATAGGATTTAATTTGGGTAAAAATTGTGTAAGAACAGCCCAAAGGAATAATGGAGGTTCAGGTGGAGTCCCTTATGGAATGTAGGCATGGTATTGGGGGTTCTTAGGAATGCTTAATGAGATGGTAAGGGGTTCCTCCTTTTTTATTAATCTTTAGGGTAGTACTGGGGAGGTGATAAATCATACTCCATCATTAGAAACTACACATAAAAGTACATAACAAAGATAAGATTATCGAATAAATTTGAGAAAGAGATGATCCCATACAGTAAGTCTGATGGTGTTATTATCATGAACCTAATGATCTAAATAATCAAATTAGGTTCATTAATTAATAGATCTAGAAACTTATATCAATGTAATTGATTTAGTACATCATTTTTGAGTTCATTAATACCATTTTTTATTGGTTATGTGGATAAATATCATTGTTTGGTAGCGTTTGGTTCTTTGTTTTAATGATCAGTTCACTTATATTCATGTTCAGATAAACATGTATGCTAAAAATGGTTTTCCAGAATTGATGTTATATGAAATTATTGAAAATACATAATATTACATGGTTATAAAATTCATTTTGGATATTTGTAGTGATAATGATTAATTATATAAAACATTAATGATAAACTCTTGGATTAATTTGGGGATTTTCTAACAATTTACATGTTTTGTATTATTAGTTACATCATGTGTGAAAAATAATTATAGAACATTAAATTACATAAAATAAATGTTTAATAGTTTGTTGCATCCATGAAAATGGTTTCCTGACCAGAACTGTAGATGTTAATTGAAATCGATAACCCGTCGTCGTTGAATGTGATAAATTAACACGTCTCGGCCAGTGTTTTCATTTATTTCGTATAAGAGGATGGGAAATGAGATATTGCAATTATTTATCCCATAAGAATAACAAAATTTCAGTACATGTATGGTACTAGAGTTTTCATACCATTTGGATGGGAATAAGTTAGAATATAAAGTGGAACAAAGGAACATTAAAATAGAATGAAATAAAAGAAAAGTGGAACTTACCTCCTGATTTAATCTTCCATGAGAGCCTCTTTAATGGATAGAGTTTGGCCATTTGAGGATACTAGGGGCTTCTGGATGTGGGGGAGGATCTTAGAGAGTTATTTGGGAATAATTTATGGATGACACAATACTTGAGAGAAGTGAAGAGAAGTGGGGAGTGTGGGTTGTATTTATAGTGGAGGGAAGGAGGGTTTTCTGTATATTTTAATCATTATTTTATTATTATTCCATAAGACAAGAAATTGGGATGATTCAATGACCAAAAATAGTAATAAGTGAATGAGTATTTGAAATAATCCTATAAACATCATCCATTATGCTATGAATAGCCCATTTAGCATATAATGTATACATACAGTAAATTATCGTATTTCACTATTCATAAAATTCATGTTTTTTAGAAAAACACCCAAAATTTACCCTAACAATTTTTCGACATATAAAATCCAAAAAAGAAATTAATTTTTTAAAAACTAATTATCTATTTTTGATTAATTTATGTTATAATTAAAATTAAAATTTAATGAATAATATAGATTTTATAATGATGACTGATTTTGTAAGGCTTTCAAAAATTACAAAAGGATTAATAAATTTTCGTAAACTAGAATAAATAAATTTTTTAATTTATGAACACTATTTAATAATATAAATTTTCTTTATAATTAAATACTGAATTCAAATTAATTATTTATGCATTACTAAATTACAAATACTTTTACTATGGCCATATTATCACTTATAAGATGCCTAAATTTTATTTATACATTCATGTGTGAGGATAATATTCTTTTGGATGAATAAAAATTCATAGGGGTCATATTACTATTCATAAGGGTAATATTACAATTCATCAGGGTCATTTATTGTTCACCAAAAATTATGTTTGTGTTATTGGAATCCAAATATCTTAATGAATGAAACCGTGTATGCCATATTTTCAAAATTCAAATAACAAAACAAAAAATATATTTTTTAATGGTCACATAGTACTTAATAGATCATGTGTTTTGATTTATTTTGTCTATATGATAAAATTATTAGAAGGGAACTTCTATTGATAAAACATTAATTCGTTTCAATTTCCACCACTTTTTTGATTTGAATTTGGAAAAATGGATTCAATATTTGGAAATAGGTTAATATATTTTTAAAAATAAGTTAAAAATATTTATTTATAAAAATATTAGTGAAAGTAATTAATATTAATTATATTGCTTAAGAGGAAAATATTCTTAGTAAGGGATTAACATTACACATAAGGCAGAAAAATCCTAGAAACATTTCCAAAATCCATTTACCATCCATATTTATACTAGATACACTATATTATTTAATTTTATCCATTATTGGAAAACATTTCATAGAAAAAACATTGGTAAAATTCCCTTATAAAAACATTACAAGAATTTCACTCCTCCCCCTCTATAAAAAGACACTCACCCCTCCATATTATTCACACACATAAATACATTTTTTATACCCCAAATATACTCAAATAATATCCAAAAATAAATAACTTCCTCTTTAATCATCCATTTTTAAATAAATCCAACCATGTAATCCATTTTTTTCAATGAAAATGGAGTTAACCAAAGAATAGTTAACAGACTTCCCCCACGATCCTCTATATCATTATCATTATCTATTAACACAATTTTTCTTATTACATGATAATATGATCGCATTGTCAAGCGCGTCAAGTTAGTTGTTTAATTTTGATGAGAATTTCTGTAGTACAACAACAAACCTAGGTCATCTCTCAATAGCGCCTTAGATAATTAATTTAAAAAGAGGGTTTTGATTATGAAATTATATTTGGGATTAAGTTTTGTAAAACATTGGGGTTTGATGATTATAGAAGAAAATAGAATATAAAAGTGATAAAATAGAGTAGAAATGAACCAGATTAATTAAGTGTGATCAACCTCGGGAACTCTCATGATTTTAATCCTTAATCGCATCATGATATAGGGTTATGATCTATTAATCCCTGGTTTTTAACATATAGAACCAGAATGTTACTAAGTTTTTACAAATATACCTCCTAGGGTTTAGTAGAAAACACACAATTATTCAACGGATATTGCCGATGATTGGGTGATTTGTGTTCAACATCATAACCGAAACTCGCCAAGGAAACACACGAAGAACACGATGTGTTGTCTTGGTTTGTATGTTATTTCATTGTGATACGATGACATAAATTTACATGACCTTGATAGAGATTTTGTGATTTTAATTGACCAATATGAACCACACAAACACCGCAATTAGAAGGGGGAAAAGAAAGTGGTGAAAATTGTGTGAAACATCACATGAATGGGTACCCCCAAACATGATCGTATGAGTTGATCATGAAATACAAGTACAAAACTCAAACAAAATAAGAATAGAGGATGATTAAAAACGACACAAAAACATGGAATTAAAAAGATCAATCAAATATTAAAAACCTGAAGCATGGGATTAACATCATGTTCCTCCCCGGGTGATCACAAGGGGTTTAGAAACCCATGGGAGGGGATGAAGAAGATGATATTGAAGTAGAACTTCCCATAGCCTCCATAACTTCTTCGGATGATGAGGAGACCTTTTTGGGAATCCAAAATGGTAGCACCTTGCATCGGGTTTGAACTCACAAATGGGGTGCCCAAGGTGCCAATTTATAGGCACTGTAGGAGGTGGTGTTGGGAACCCTGATTTCGATTATCCTCTTGTATACCTCCATGTAAAATTTGGTGTCCAGATATGGAATATAATAAGAGATATTGTTGAAATATAGAGGCAATGTTTTGACCTTATGCAGATCCACATTATTGGACAGATCAGATTGTATGGGCCTCTTAATGAATGAATTGGGCTTCGGTTCCTTCATATGAAATATGGATAATTAAATTTCGGACCATCGAACAAAGGTTAAGCCCATTTTAATGAAGGGTTAAGTAGAAACATGCATTTTAGTCCACTGGTGTTCTTGGATTATGTGCCGATTGGCTCATCTTTCTTGGACTTCATCATCAGTCTTCCAAATCACCTCCACCAATAATATAATTATCAAAACATGTAACATTTTACTTTTTAATAGTGTTAAACCCAAAATAATTGAATCAAAAATGGAGTGAAATTTGTTATTATACTTGAAATTTTAAAGACAATACCAGTTTAATAAATTGGTATAATGGTGAAATAAAATAGTGAATCGTGCTACGATCACACCCCCATACCTAAACATTTGCACTCCTGGGAAACGAATAATATCCTTATCATGTACCATTCATAAATAAATGGTGTGAAAACATACAATATTATTTGTAAATGAAATTATTAATGTCTCGTTTATGGAATAAATTTTCCTATCATTTTTCTTTTCTCAAATTAAAATTTTTTCAACTTCATTTGATATCCCATGAAACATGTTGCAACCTACCTCACCTAAAAATTTTCCCTCTTCTCTCAAAGAACATATGAAACTGGAGTTATGATTTTCTTCTCAGAGTTCATGAGATCGTACTATATGATTTCAATGATTCTAAGTTCTCTACTAGTAGACACTAGTGTGCTACTCAAGAGGACATTCAACAGGTTGTTCTCAGGTTCATGGGTTGGTAGGATTTCATGTTTAAAAAACTGAGGCTGAAGAGGAGTGTTTAATCTCTTATGTACAAAACATGTCAAAATTCAAAAAGTGTTGACAATGAATATAGACACTAAACACCTCACAATGTGTATCTCTTCCAACTCATTCTCACCATTGTCCATTTTTTGTCTCACAACCAAACAATGAATAATAATGCTTAAACGTCCTCTTTCTCCATTTTTTTTCTCTTGTTCTGTTTTTTTCAATGTAATGAACTATATATATTTTATTTCGTTGGAGATAAAGAGGGAAACATTTATAAAACAATGATGTAATATGGATTGTGAACCCAGTGCCCAAAGAAAATGTAGGCACACTTTATATCAACCCCTAACAATGATTCTATCCCCATAATTCCCATAGAAACACCCTCTCACCCACACTTGTTGAAGATAAACAAGAATATACATAATATATGGTAGGTAGGGTTAAATTAGCTTGTAATGTGGCCAACTAAAAGGAATTTCATGTTTTAAAAGGCTTATGAAAGATAAAATTTAATGGTGGCAAAAAATAGATGATAACTGTACAAAGGGCTTTTCAATGAATTATTTCCTCTATCGTGAATGTAGCATACTTGAATCTTATGGCTTCAAAAAGAATAAAGGAAAGTTCTAGTTTCTCTACATGACTCGAGACTCTCATGAAAGTGATTAAAAGGAATAATATGTAATAAAAGTCTTATAATGTCTCGTGGGTAAGGGATTAAAATATTGGTTAGTGATAAGTAGGCATTGGTTTCAAAATACATTAAGCACATAAGAATGATATGAAAGTAAAAAATAAAGAAAAAGATTTCGTATCAATATTCATTTGATTTTTTTTTCAAAAAACAGTGTAATTTTCCACACAATCAACTCAATCATGAAAAATGATTTCGATATTTGTTTTAGGATCACGATTTATCTAAAAACATAAATTAAGGAAAAATAAAAAATGGAAACACTTTTTTTTTTAATTTTAATTTTTTTGTTATTCATTACTCCAAACTATGACATGTCACCATCTCCCACACCTAAATGTTATATTGTCCTCAATGAAATTATTTTAAAAAAATAGTCATGTAAATAAAAGGTAGGGTGAAGGGAGAGTCTACTAAGTGGTGTCATATGTGGCATCTATTAGTTGGATTTCCTCCACAACATGATTTGGAAAATCCTCATTTATGTGTTTCAGCATAATCCTATTGATAGTAATCCATTTTCCTCTATTCTCATGAAAATCCTATATAGAACCAAATGGGTAATCATCAGTAACAGTATAAGGACCGAGCCATCAGGAACGAAGCTTACCTTGGTGGAGCTTTAGTCTGGATTTATACGTGTGAACCTCCTCACCAATATGAAACTTCCACTGATCTATCATGCTATAATGGATAACCTTTTTCTTATCTTTATAGATTCCGGAGTTTTCATATTCATCACATTGAATTTCGTCCAACTCATGAATCTGCAGCTTTCTATGCGCACCTGCATCTAAAAGATTCACATTACATTGTTTAACAACCCAATATGCATGGTGTTCTACCTCCACTAGTAGGTGAAAAGGCTTTACAAACACAATACTATATGGTTACATTCCTATTGGGGTTTTATAAGCTGTACGATATGCCCAAAGTGCATCATCCAAGCGCAAACTCTAATTTTTCTTATTGGTTTGTACTATTTTTTCCAAGATTAGCTTAACTTCCCGATTTGAGATTTCTTCTTGTCTGTCAGTTTGGGGGTGATATGTTGTAGAAACATTATGAACAACACCATAGTTATAAATCTAATTTTTAATGTTGTTATTTCAAAAATGTAAACCCTAATAACTAATAATGAATCTCAGTAAACCAAACCTACTAAAAATCTAAGACCAAACAAATGAACAACCACACAAGAGTCATAGGTCCTTGTGCCCTTTGCATCCACCCATTTAGATACATAGTCAACAACTAATAAAATGAATAAAAATCCAAATTAATTTGGAAAAGGCCCCATGATGTCAATTCCCGATGCATCAAAAATCTCACTGAATAACATGGGTTTTTGGGGCATTTCATTCGTCTTGGAGATATTCCCTGTGAATTGACATTGACTACATAACTTGAAATATCAACAGGCATCCCTATAAAATGTTTTCCAATAAATATTTGAGGCAGGAACCTTTCTAGTTGTATGTTGATAGAAAAAGTGACCCCCACAGGCCATGGGTTCGCAGATGGTCAAAATACAAGTGAACTCATGGTCAGGGACACACCGACGAACTACTTGGTCACTAAAAATTCTCTACAAGTATGGGTCATAACAAATGTACCACTTAGAATCATTATTAGGTCTCTGGAATTTTGAAGTGCTAAAATCAGTGGGGACCCTAGATGTTGTTATAAAATTCACAATGTCCTCATACCTAGAGGTAAGGTCCACAACATCACAAAGTGTCTCATGAGGGAAGAATTCTCTAATGGGGAGGGGTGAGTCAACATGATGTTAAAATATTGGGTAAATCCTACTAATGTGGTCACCTACCATATTTTACACTCCTATATTATCTCTAATCACAAGGTCAAACTCTTGGAGGAGGAGTATGCACCTAATGAGGTGTGTCTTAGCTTCAGGTTACTTTAGGAGGAAACGAAGAGCACCATGATCAAAAAATACAGTGATTTTTGACCCAATAAGATATGAATTGAATTTTGACAAGAAAAAATAATCAAAAGACGTTCTTTTTTAGTGGTTGTGTAGTTCTCCTAGGGTGGGTCAAGGGTACGTGAGGCATATGCAATGACACGAGAGGCCTTTTCAACCCTTTGTGATAAAACTGCCCCAACTGCAAAGTTAGAGGCATCATAAATAAGTTCAAATGGGATATCCCACCATGAGGGTTGGTTGATAGGAGGTGATGTGAGACTCCTTTTTAGTGAATTGTTTTCATCCTCACAATTTTTATCGAACAAAAACTCAGAATCCTTTTGTAATAATCTAAACAAGGGAAGTGAAATCTTACTGAAGCCTTTAATGAATAAGCTGTAAAAACCATCATGACCCAAGAAAGCGCCACCTCATGATTTTGTTTTGATATATAAAGGTTAAATTTATTTCATTTTTTAATTTATCCACTTGAATTCTCTCTTTTGAAATAACATGCAAAAGAACTATCCCCTATTCAACCATGAAATGGAATTTCTCGTAATTTAATACCAGATCTTTTTCAATGAAATGACGGAAGATAGAACCTAGGTGAGCCAAACAATCATCAAAGGAAGTTTCGTAAACTGTGAAATCATCAAAAAAACTCCCATGCAATTTTCTAGGTACTCTGAAAAAATACTCAAAATACAATGCTGAAAAGCACCTGGAGCATTACAAAGACCAAAATACATCCTTCTATATGAAAATAGACATGTTTCTTCTGGAAATGGGTATGACCTCATTTGTTTAAGATTCAAACTTTCCAATCGGTTTCTAACGAGTTTATCCATACAACCGAAAACATCCAATGATTCTATATCCCTTTGGAACTACATTCCAAAGGTAGGTTCTCATTAGTTGTGGACTGATGAGGCTTAAGAATTTTCATTAGTCGAGAGGATAGGATGTCAGACTCATCACACATTTTTTGGGGGAATTGTTGTCTACTTTGGGAATCTCTTATAATTTTATGTTATGTTCATGAATCCTTATTAATTTACAAAGCATGAAAATGAGTTTTTATTTTAGACTTTGCTATAAATGATTGATTTGTATGGGATTTAGATAATAGAAAGAAGATCGGGATCCGGTGTGGGTCGGTCCTAAAAAATAATAGATAAAAATAAAGAGTCAGGCGTAGAAGGGGTTATTACATAGGTGAGTATACAACACAACACATCTATCCGCATCCACCATTGGAGCATAATAAGCAGGGGCTGTGAAGTACCACATCATATCAAAATCAATTAAAGCCTTTCATTCCAATGTATCAGCAACCTGATTGGCCTCCCGATACACATGAGAAACAACCATGTGTATTTGACTAGTTTTGTGGAGGCACTCTGCCCACTGAGGAAGCACACGCCATGGCACATTACGCATTCTAGTATTCAAAGCATGAAATGCAGTCATAGAGTTAGATTCAATCCAAAGCCATATTCAATTATATTGGATAGCATAACTTATAGAATGAATCATTTCCCATAGCTCAGCTTCAAAAGCAGTGCTAAGGCCAATGTAATGATAAAATCATCCCTTGACAAACCCACGAATAGTGCGGAAAACACCTCCGCATCCCAATGAACCCAGCGCACCGGATGGAGCTCCATCAACATTCACCTGGAGGTACGGTGAAATCGGTGGTATCCATATGATATACTTTAGCATTCGAGGTTTGAGGGGTCGGCCAGAAACTCCAAGCAGCCTCAGGGTTTGAAGGTCAGAAATGGTGTTAGCCATCACCCCATCCTGGATCATTGACGCAACGTACAGATCCCTGTGAATGGAGATCATTACCTTCAGAACAACATAATTCACACCATAAAACATGACCATGTTACACGATTCCCACAAGGACAAAATGGTCTCTGCAATAGCAGAAGCAAGGATATTACAGAGCTGCTCACTACAGCGCATATGCAGCAGCCCGGACAGCAGGTCAACAAGCAGAATTTCAGAATCCACTGAAAACCCGAACAACATTCCCAGGTAAATCCAAAGTTGTCGGACCGGCCTACACTCCATAAACATATTCTGTGTGGTGTCCTTCCTAGACCTACATACTGCACACCTGGAGGTCATCTGAAAACCAGCTTTCTTCAAATGTTCAGATGTGGGAAGTTTGTTCTTCCATGTCCCCAAAGCAGAAGAAACCGAGCTGGTCGAATGAATGGGCCCATGAATTTCATGATCCATGTTGGGGAATGATCAGTACTGCCACAAGAAAGCCTATATAACTCCTTGGGGTCAAAATTTCTAGTCCTTCTAGGAATAGAGATCAATCTGTCACAATCCATATAAGAATAATTATTAATTTGAGACAATAAATTGTCATAGATATTCAAATACTACAAAATTTGCTGTGATTAAAAGTTTGAGATGGACAATGAGGCTACATCGACTATAACATTCATAGATTAAAAGGGTTGATCTATCCACAAGGTGTTCCAATAGTTTAGAGTGGAACCTCTACTGACCAACCATTTAGTATCCTACGTAATCATTGCATAAGACAACTTGAGTGAATCCTATACCGAGGATTGGAGGTAGTATTTGTATCCATTCATGATCTGTTTTTTTGATCCTGGTCGATAGAAACTCATCATCAATCTCATTATATATCAGCCTCCAAGTGAATTTTCCAATTAGAACATCATTAAAGGTGAAAAGTTCATTGACCCCTAATCCTCCCATTTCCACAGGTTTAATACAATCTTTCTACTTCACTGTTACCAACTTACTTTCAAACTATGATGCTTTCCAAATGATGTTTCTTACAATGCTTTGAAGCTCCTTAATAATCCCTCGCGACCATTTGTAGAGCGAGAATGAGTAAACAAATTTGGATGTAATAACTGAGTTCATGAGACAAACCCTTCCAGCCATGGACATAGATTTCCTTTTCCATCTACAAAGATGATTAGTAATCATAGCATAAATTCCTTCCAGATATTTTCATTTCACCCTTCCCTAGAAAAGAGGCACCCCAAGATATTGAAAGGGCAAGGATCTCCTATACACCCCAATATATTGGATTATCCTATTCTTCCTTCCAGCAGAAATTCCATTTCCAAAGAAAATTGAGAATCATCTGTATGTATTTAAGATTCTTAGTAAATGGTATCCTTCAATACAATATATAGAAATATCATGATCATTATGATGACCATACTGGTTTTAAAGACACTCAGTGGGGCACTTGAAGTTTATTGTTATTCAGAAGGACGATGATTATTTTAGAGTTGGGATCGTAGCTGCAGATGGGCTACCTACGTATCCTTGTTAAAGAGGAATCATAACCCACATAGTTAGGGAATTAAGATATAGATTAACGTCATATGGGACAGATGACAATTAATGGGTGATGGGATTGAACCTTATAAAACCTTCCTACATACTCTACTTTTAAGGTAGAGATCAAAGTCCACTTAGTTCGATTAAGAAATGTAGGGATTACATATGATTAATATACCAAAGAGAAGGGTTGTTTTCACTTTTACACTCTAAGCACACATGAGTCATGTTTGGTGTGAGAAACAAGAGGTATCAGTAAAACTGACAATCTGTTCCCCAAAATATGTGGTCACAAGGAATGATATGGGGCTTATGTATGTGTGACTACCCAAGTAAGTGAAGACTAGGATTTACTTCCGGAATGAAACCTAGGAACATGGCCTATAAAAGTATTTGTGCTTTATGGAGATTTGGATATTGTAACTTGGGTCTTACTCTAGAGGAAGATTCTCAAATTAGGGCGGACATCTGATTGGGACTTACTCCTGAGATGGTGGCCCAATTTAAGGGGACTTGTAACATGGGGCTTATTCCTAAGAAGGAGGACCAAATTTAAAGAGGACTTGGGGCTTACTCATAATGAGGACGCCCATTAACAGGATCCATTAAGGTATTTGTTCTTTATGGAGATTTAAATTCTTAATTTGGGGCTTACTCTTAAGGAAGATTCCCAAATTAAAAGACATTAAGACTGAGGCTTACTCCTAAGGAGGATGCACGAGTTAAGGGAAATTATGATTGGGGCTTACTACTGAGGAGGATACCTAGATTAGGGAACATGTGGCTTACTCATAAGGAGGTTTCCCATAGTTAAAGGTAACTTCTCATCATAATGGATTTGGTTGATTGAAGAAAATACTTAACCATAGTGACATCACTACTAGAAATATGGACTTTTGATCCCCTTTACCTATAGAAACCTCCACTGGTGGTCGCTATAGGTAACCAATAGAGACTGCCACTGGCGGTCGCTACGTTTCACTAAAAAAAGGCTTCCGCGCCCCCTGAACCCTCCCTCCTCTTATGAAGTGCCCCCCCCCGAACCCTTCGCCCTCCCGGTCGCTCACACCCTCCCCATCGTCGTGCACCCTCCCCGTCACCCCGCCCTCCCCGTCGCCCCGCCCTCCGCCGCCCCGCCCTCCGCCACCCCACCCTCCACCGCCCCGCCCTCTGCCGGCCCCATCCTCCGCTGGCCACCCTCCGGCCGCCCTCGGCCCTCCGGCTGCCCTCCGGCCGCCCTCCGCCGGTCCCGCCCTCCTCCGGCCACCCCCCGCCCTCCGGCTCTGCCCGCCCTCTGCCCTACGGCCGCCCTGCGGCCTCCCTCTGCCCTCGGGCCTCCCTCCACTCGCCTCCGGCAGCCCGGCAGCCCTCGGGCAGCCCTCCAACCGCCCTCTGGCCTTCGGCCTCCAGCCCCTCTAGCCTCCGACCTCCGCCCTCGGCCCTCCGCCCCCTCGTCCCTCCCCCCAGCACCCCGAACCCCCCCCCCCCCCCCCCGCACCCTGCCAACCCCCGTACCCTCCTTCACCGTCCCCTCCCTCGCCACACCAGCTCCGGCTCCAGCTGCCTCCCCTCTCCCTCGCAGCACCACCTTCGACTCCCCTCCCTTCCAGGTTTGTAGCGCAATCAGGTGTGACATTGGCTTTCACTTAAATTATTATTTTATAAATTGTTCACAAACAATTAATTAGTACTTATTTTAAATATATTTGATATGTCAAATGAAAATGTAATAATTCTTGTGTAAATGTTTGTTATAGGGATCTTGTTATCGAAAATAGTTGGATTGATCTTCTAAATCAAATGTCTAGAGAGTATTTCAATGGAATTATGCAGTTTATTGACTTCACCAGAGGATTTTAAAGTGACTATATTAGTTGTCCATGTAGAAAAGTTTCTACCAGATATCAATTCACACGAGATACTGTGAGGAAGCACCTATTCTTTAATGGATTTTTGATAAATTATAAGAGTTGGACTCATCATGGAGGAGAATTTGTTCGTTGGAAAAATACAGATACAGTTCAGATGGATGTTGATGCAAGGATGAATGATCCAATGCATGAACTGCTTACTAAAATGGTACATGGGTTGGATCTTGAAGGCATTGACATCCAGAATCTTGAGACCGGTGAGATAAATCTTCGCTCTGGTGCAGATCGTGATTCGAGGAGGTTTTATGAAGCAATTGATGATGCAAAAACAGAATTATATCCTGGATGTACTTCTTTCAATAAATTGTCGTTTATCATGGAGTTGTTGCTTTAGAAGACTTTGAATCATTGGTTAGACACATAATTCGACATGCTGTTAGTGTTATTGAAAAAGGTTCTTCCTGTCGACGCTAAGATTCCCGAGTCGTATTACCATGCTCGTAAGCTGACCGAGAACTTAGGTTTTACATATAAGACCATAGATGCATGTGCAAACAACTGTATGTTGTTTAGAAAGGAAACTTCCCATTTGGATATTTGTACGGTTTGTGGTGCTTCCAGGTGGAAAGAGGACAGGGGAAATCAGACTCATCAAATTCAGATTGTGATACAGGGGAAACCAATTTCCATAAAGCAAATGTGTTACTTTCCCCTTAAACCAAGGTTGAAATGATTTTTTATGTCATCTAATGTTTCTAATTTAATGAGATGGAATGCAGAAAGAGTTCATGAAAGTGATATGTTAACCCACCCGATGAACTCTCATGCATGGAAGGATTTTGATAAGATACATCCCGACTTTTCCAAAGATGTTCGTAATGTCCGATTTGGATTGGCAGTAGATGGTTTCAATCCATTCAAGTCTATGGTTGGTGAAACTCATAGCACATGGCCCGTGGTGTTGGTTCCGTATAATCTTCCTCCGTGGCTTTGTATGAAGCAACAATTTATATTATTTTCCACTCTTATTGATGGACCTAAATGTCTAGGGGATATGATTGATGTTTACCTTCAGCCATTGATTGATGAATTGAATGGATTTTGGGGCGATGGTGTGATGACTTATGACTGTGAAAATAATGAAATGTTCAAACTGCAGGATGCATTATTATGGAAAATCAATGACTTCCCAGCTTATGGAAATTTATCAGGCTGGAGTACGAAAGGGAAATTTTCTTTCCCTTGTTGCAAAAAAAGTAAAAAATATCTATGGCTTAAGAATTCCCAAAAATGGGCATACATGGGGCACATACGTTTTATCCCCCCTTAGCATAGGTTCAGAAAGGACAAAGTGGCATTTGATGGTTCTAGAGAGTTCAGCCCAGCACCAATGATCATGACAGGAGTCGAAATGTTATCACAGATTGAGGAAGAAAACATCCGCACAGTATATGAAATTCAGGATTTGGTGGCTCCTCTGGTACATAATATTCGAGCTGCGGGTAGGCAGCGCAGTCACAATTGGAAAAAGAAAGGTATTTTTTATAGTCTTCCGTATTGAAAAACTAACATGGTGATGCATAATTTGGATGTCATGCACATTGAAAAAAATGTTTTTAATAACATATTGTGGACCATTTTAGGTGTCCATGGGAAATCAAAGGACTATGTTAATGCATGACGTGATTTGGAAGAAATGGGTTTAAGGAAATGGTTGCATTTACAGTTAGCTGAGGGAAACAAGGAATATATACCCGCTGCACAGTATACGATGACTACAAAGGAGAAAGAGACATTTCGTTCCATTTTGAAGATGCTCAAGGTTCCTGATGGTTACTCTTCTAATATTTCAAAGTGCATGAATCTGACGAGAAAGACATTTCAAGGGTTGAAAAGTCATGAAAATAACATACTACTTCAGTAGTTGATTCCAATCGCAATTTTTGATTGTTTATCCCCCAATGTTTTTCATCCGTTGATTGAGATGAGTAATTTTTTTAGACAGATTTGTTAAATAAATCAACGAATGAGTGATTAAAAATGGTTACATGACCGAATTGTACTTACGCTTTGTCACTTTGAGAAACTATTCCCCCCTCATTTTTCGATGTTATGGTCCACTTGATAGTGCACCTAACTGATGAAGTAATGGCTACTGGTCCAGTGCAATTCAGGTGGATGTATCCTATTGAGCGGTATTTGAGTACATTGAAATTATTTGTACGTAACAGAGCTCGTCTGGAGTCATCAATATCCAATGATTATTTGATGGATGAGTGTACTACTTTTTTGTGCAGAATATCTTACGGATGTTGAAACAAAATTAGATAAGCCCTCTAGGATTCACGATGATCCAGTTGGAGAAGGAACCACATATGATATGGACAACATTGAGTTGATATAAGTGCATCGATATATCTTGTTCAATACTCCATTAGTTGCACCATTAATGCAGTAAGTATCTTATCACTTTTATTGTTTAACTTTTACATGTTTTGTTTGCATAATTTGATCATTTAAACATTACGTTATTATTTGCAGAAAACACATTAATGAGATAAAAGAAGATATGTATCGTGCGACTGAGTTGCAAATTCAACAGTCTCATTATGCGTCATTTCATGATTGGTTCAAGGATTATGTACGTATAAATTGATTTTCATTATGAGTGAAGTAT
Source organism: Viscum album (assembly GCA_963277665.1). Classification (NCBI taxonomy): domain Eukaryota; kingdom Viridiplantae; phylum Streptophyta; class Magnoliopsida; order Santalales; family Viscaceae; genus Viscum; species Viscum album. The sequence continues at coordinate 838,877,595 of OY728123.1, forward strand.
TATACTAATTTATTTCTTCATATATCATTATTGAATTCTATGAATTAAGTAGGTTCATATGCTGAGAGAGTTAGGGGAGCCCACGCTAACTGAAGAATTTATCCAACTAGATGAGGGTCCATCTATAACGGCTCATCGTTATAAATCTATATATGCTAATGGTTTTCGATTTCGCATTAAAGATGTTGAAGACAAACGAGCAACACAAAATAGTGGAATCAGTTGTCCATTTGTCGATTCTGGTTATTATTATGGTCAATTTATAGACATCATTGAAGTTGTATACACACACGGGTTGAAGTACATATTGTTAAAGTGTAATTGGGTTGATCCAGTATGTGGATGTAAAGTTTATCAATATCAGTTTTCTTTGGTGAATTTTAACTATATGTTATACAGAAATGAACGATTTGATAATGAACCTTTCATTTTGACATCACAAGAAGAACAAGTATTCTTCATTACTTTTCCTTCGAATCCAAGTTGGCAAGTTGTTGTCAAAATGTCTAAGTAAGGAGTGTTTGTATTTGAACAAGATGAACCCGAGATTGTTCCTTTTGTTTCCCAACAACTTGATCAACATATCGTAGTTCAAAGTGAAGAAGATATTTATTGGTTCAGAGCGGCTGTTGAAGGAGAAATGGTCTATTTTCATGCTTAATGAAAGGTATAATTGTTTTCCTGGTATTTAGCCTAAGATATCACAAATTATCTAAAAATTTTATAAATCTTTGTATGTTTTAATCCTCACTTTTGGAAGTTTATTCAGTTATAAATATTTAGGGTGATTTAACTCATGTTATATTGATTTTATTGGCAGTGTATCTTCCCATTGAGGTATTCTTCATTTGGTTCATGTGCTGCTTGAATTTTTATTAATTCAATTTTAAATTTGGCTATTCTTTGATTGGTTTTGTACATAATTTGTATATCTGTTTTGTGAACATTCTAATTTTTTAAAATTCATTCACAACTAATTATTCAATCCCTTTTTGTTTGATTAACAAATGTACAAGTTTTATTTTTTATAAAAACAATCCAATTTATCATTTGGACACTTTGGATAGTCCCCTTACTAATGTTTTCCATGACTGCAGGCATATCAGGGGAATCAGCAGAACATCCACATCATCCATATGAGGCATCTACGTCTCAGGGTCGAGGTATGTTGGAATGTCATTGTCTTTATTTTTTATGTAATTAATAAACATATATATATATATATATTTATAACATCTATCAATTTGTATATAAAATTTTTTTCAACAGGATCAGACTCGACTGCTTCTTCCTCTCACAGGTGAGGCCCTGGTCGTGGCATTTTATCATGGAATTCTGACATGACTTTTGATGTTTCATTTGATGAGGTATTTCATCCTGTGGGACAGAATTATCCTACATTTATTCGTCAGTTGGGTCATATCATACGTGATCCACATCGATTTCCATTGACCACGCGTGACTGGGATTCTATCCCTCATGACACATAAGATCATCTTTAGAGGGAGGTTCAGGTAAGAAGTCCATTTTACTTTATTCCCTATGTATAGAAAACAATAACATATGTGATTTTTTTCTTTAATATAATAATTTTAAAGTATGTGCCGATGAGTTTCGACCAGTGTGTATGTGCAAATGTCGTAAGATGTGGAAAGACTATAAAGGAAAAGAAAAGAGGGACCACAGGGTACCAAATGTGGTGCTGCAGACATTCTGGAAAAAGTCCTGAGAGGTGTCCTCCCAGCTCATTGGCATGATTTAGTTTCATATTGGTCTACTGTGGGTGTTGCGGTTTGTATATTTATTTTGGTATATATATTTTCAAGAATGTGTGATTTGTTTGATATTTGAATGAATTGAATGTAGTAGTTGTCTACACGCCATTCTGAGAATCGAGCGTTGTAGGGACCACCTCACAGGCTCAGGACTCGTCACGTGTCTCAGATCCGACATGAGGTATTTATTATTCATTTTTTAATTTTTTTAATTAATATGGGTTTGTGTTTATATTCTATTCATATATAGTTGTGGGAGGAAGGTGCACCAACTGATAAAATGTCGGTGTGGATGGGGACACGTGATCGCAATGATCCAGGGGCTGCAGCATTCATAGTAAGTACTTGTACTCATTACCAATACATACATAAAATCTGTATATTAATATATGTATATATATTTAAATATTTCACATGCTCAATTTGAATCTGAATTAGAACATCTTCTAGAAGACCACTGACAGCTTCCCATGCGAAGGGATGATATCTTTCATCGCATCATTGGTCGGGACGGGCATGGATATAGTTTGACCTATGGAATAGGGATTCCTCGTTCTGTAGTGTCACGCGATGTGGTTGTTGGTCCTGCTGTTGCTTAGATGACACAGTAGTTTTCAGATTTCGAGGCATGACTACGGGCTTCTGAGGAGGCAAATGCACAATTGTCTTCTGAGGTTAGAGCACTGCAGGAATATGTGCATCCAGGTGATGGTGCAGGGGATCACACGATGCAGGTTTATACTGTATTTATTTATTTAATTTAAATTATTTTTGTTATGAAAATATTCATAATGTTTATTTGTTGTAGGCCCCTGGCCCATCAGATGGAGGTCAATGATGAACATGCATGATGCATCATAATCACGATGTGTGTTTATGATTTTAATGGTGGGGTTGTTATTAATATTTATGTTGGGTTTCTAGTGAGTTTTTTTGTGATTTGGGGGTATCATGTGTGTTTTGGCCTTATGCAATGTTTGTGTGCACGAATTGAGAAGTAACCGTGAAAGTGATTATTGGTTTGCATATTTTATGTTCATTTAATTTTCAATGATTAGAATTGCATGTTCTGTAATATTTTTGAAAAAAAAACTTGATTGCTAATATAAATAATTAAACTTGTTTTTGATGAATGAGCTATGTTCTCTATTTGTAGTCCCCGACCTACCCTGGACATCCCTCCCTGCACTCCGGACAGGCCTCCCCGCACCCCGGACAACCCCCCCCCCCCCCTCGCACCCCGGACAACCCTTCCCGCACTCCGAACAGCCCTCCCCGCACCCCGGACACGCCCCCCCACCCCGAACAGCCCCCTCGCACCCTCCCCGCACACCGGACAACCCTCCCCGCACCCCAGAAAACCCTCCCGCACCCCGGACAGGCCCTCCCACACCCCGGACAGGCCCCCCTCACGCCGTACAAGCCCCCCCCCCCCCCCCCCGCACCCCGGACATCCCTCCCCGCACTCCGGACAGCCCCCCTCGCACCCCGGACAACCCTCCCGCACCCCGGACATTCCTCCCGCACCCCGGACAGGACCCCCACACCACAGACAGCCCCCCCTCACCCCGGACAGCCTCCCCGCACCCCGGACATGCCCCCCCACCTCGGACAGCCCCCCCAACCCTGATATCCCTCCCCGCACCCCGGACAGCCCTCCCCGCACCCCAGACATGCCCCCCACCCCGGACAGCCCCCCCGCACCCCGGACAGCCCCCCCCCCCCACCCCAGACAGCCCTCCCCCCACTCCGGACAGCCCACCCGCACCCCGGACATGCCGCCCGCACCCCGGACATGCCCCACCCCGGAACCCCCCCCCCCCCCCCCCCCCGCACCCAAGACATCCCACCCGCACCTCGGACAACTTTCCCCGCACGCCGGATAGCCCTCCCCGCACCCCAAACTTCACTCCCGCACTCCGGACAGCCCCCACGCACCCCAGACAGCCTCCCCGCACCCCGGACATGCCCCCCCACCCAAGATAGCCCCCTCGCACTCCGGAAAGCCCTCCCTGCACCCCGTACAGCCCTCCCGCACCCCAGACAGCCCTTCCCGCACCCCGTACAACCCCCACGCACCCCGGACAGCCTCCCCGCACCACAGACAGCCCTCCCCGCACCCCCCCCCCCCCCGCACCCCGAACAGCCCTCCCGCACCCGGACAACCCTCCTTGCACCAGAGACAGGCCCTCGCACCCTGAACAACCCTCCCCGCACCCCGGACAGCACTGCCCGCACCCCGGGAACGCGTTTCTGATTGTGTCGTTTTCAGCAGCTCGGTGCGCGCTAAAACGGCGTGTTGGGGGGTCAAAGCCACCCGAACGACCTCATAATTCCATGAAACCGTGCGAAAATAGCCGTTTTGTGATTTGGGAAATGGTTGGGCAGACGACACGTCAATCAGAGGTTTTGTTTGACCGCGGTGACCGGAAACACGTTTTTGATGTCAGAAAACACCAAAAACGGCGTGAGATGGTCGAATTCGGAGAAAACGTGATCCGAATGACCTGAAACCACACGAAAACATTATAAATATTTTTTGTGATGTGTAGGAGGAGACGACGTGCTTATCGGACGTGAGGTGCGCACAGTACGACCGATTGTATCGTTTTCAGCAGCTCGGTGCGTGCTAAAACGGAGCGTTGGGGGGTCAAAACCACTTGAACGACCTTGGAATTCCATGAAACCATACGACATCAGCCGTTTTGTGATTTGTGAAATGGTCGGGCAGACGACACATCAATCGGAGGTGTCGTTTGACCGTGGTGACCATAAATGCGTTTCTGGTGTCATAAAACACAAAAAACGGCGTGAGACGGTCGAATTCAGAGAAAATGTGCTCCGAATGACCTGAAACCACACGAAAGCATTAGGAATATTATTCGTGATGTGTTGGGGGAGACGGTGCGCCCATCGGACGTGTGGTGCACATGGTACGACCGATTGTGTCGTTTTCAGCAGCTCGGCGCGCGCTAAAACAACGCGTTGAGGGGGGGGGGGGGGGGGTCAAAACCACCCGAACGACCTCAGAATTCCATGATACCGTACGAAATCTACCGTTGTGTGATTTTTGAAATGGTAGGGTGGACGACACATCAATCGGAGGTGTCGTTTGAGCGTGGTGACCGGAAACGCGTTTCCGGTGTCATAAAACACCAACAAACGGCGTGAGACGGTCGAATTCGAGGCAAACGTGCTCTGAATGACCTGAAACGACACAAAAATATTAGGAATATTATTCGTGACATGTAGGAGGAGACAGCCTGCCCATCAGACGTGTGGTGCACGCGGTACGACCGATTATATCGTTTTCAGCAGCTCGGGGCGCGCTAAACGGCGCGTTGGAGGGTCAAAACCATCCGAACAACCTCAAAAATGCCATGAAACCGTATGAAATCAGCCGTTGTGTGATATTTGAACTGGTCGGGCAGAAGAAACATCAATCGGAGGTGTCGATTGACCGCGATGACTGGAAATGCGTTTCCAGTGTCATAAAACACCAAAAACGGCATGAGATGGTCGGATTTGGAGAAAACGTGTTTCGAATGACCTGAAACCACATAAAAACTTTAATAATATTATTTGTGATTTGTAGGAGGAGACGTGTGCCCATCAGACGTGCGGTGCGTGCGGTACGACCAATTGTGTCGTTTTCAGCAGTTCGACGCATGCTAAAATGGCGCGTTGGAGGTTCAAAACCACCCGAACGACCTTGGAATGCCATTAAACCGCACGACATCAGCCGTTGTGTGATTTTTGAAATGGTAAGGCAGACATCAAATCAACCGGAGGTGTCTTTTGGCCACGGTGACCGGAAACGCATTTCAGGTGTCATAAAACAAAAAAAAAACGGCGTGAGACGGTCGAATTCGGAGAAAAGATGATCCCAATGACCTAAAACCACACAAAAACATTAGGAATATTATTCGTGACGTGTAGGAGGAGACGACATGCCCATCGGACGTGCGGTGCGCGCGGTACGACCGATTGTGTCGTTTTCAACAGCTCGGCGCGCGCTAAAAAGGCATGTTGGGGGTCAAACCTACCCGAACGACCTCAGAATGACATGAAACCATAAGAAATCAGCCGTTGTGTGATTGTTGAAATGGTCGGGCAAGCCGAATGTCAATCAGAGGTGTTGTTTGACCGCGGTGACCAGAAACGTGTTTCTGGTGTCACAGAACACCAAAAACGGCGTGAGACAGTCGAATTCGGAGAAAACGTGCTCCGAATGACCTGAAACCACACTAAAACATTAGGAATATTATTCTTGACATGTAGGAGGAGACGGCGCGCCCATCGGACGTGCGGTGTGCATGGTACGCCCGATTATGTCGTTTTCAGCAGCTCGGCCCGCGCTAAAACAGCGCGTTGGGGGGTCAAAACCACCCGAATGACCTTAGAATGCCATGAAACCAGACAAAATTATCCGTTGTGTGATTTTTGAAATTTCCGGGCAGACAGTACGTCAATCGAAGGTGTCGTTGGACTGCGGTGACCGGAAATGCATTTCCGGTGTCATAAAACACCAAAAATGGCGTAAGACGGTCGAATTTGGAGCAAACGTGCTCCAAATGACCTGAAATCACACAAAAACATTAGTAATATTATTCATGACATGTAAGAGGAGACGGCGCGCCCATCGGACATGCGGTGCACACTGTACGGCCGATTGTGTCGTTTTCAGCAGCTCGGTGCGCGCTAAAACGGCGCGTTGGGGGGTCAAAATCACACGAACAACCTTGGAATGCCATGAAACTGTCTGAAATCATCCAGCGTTTGATTTATGAAATGGTCGGGCAGACGAAACATCAATCGGAGGTGTTGTTTGACCGCGGTGACCGAAAACGCGTTTCTGGTGTCATAAAACACCAAAACGGCGTTAGACGGTCGAATTCAGAGCAAACGTGCTCCGAATGACCTGAAACCACATGAAAGCATTAGGAATATTATTCTTGATGTGTAGGAGGAGACGGTGTGCCCATAAGACATGCGGTGCACGCGGTACGACCGATTGTGTTGTTTTTAGCATCTCAGCGCGTGCTAAAACGGCGCGTTGGGGAGTCAAAACCACCCGAACAACCTCATAATACCATGGAACCGATCGACATTAGCCGTTGTGTGATTTTTGAAATGGTCAGGTAGACGGAACGTCAATAGGAGGTGTCGTTTGACCGCGGTGACCGGAAACGCGTTTCTGGTGTCATAAAACACCAAAAACGGCGTGACACGGTCGAATTTGGAGCAAACGTGCTCTGAATGACCTGAAACCACACGAAAACATTAGGAATATAATTCGTGATGTGTAGGAGGAGACAGCATTCCCATCGGACATGCGGTGCGCACGGTACGGCCGATTGTGCCGTTTTCAACAGCTCGGCGCGTGCTAAAACGGCGCGTTGGGGGGGTCAAAACCACACAAACGACCTCATAATGCCATGAAACCATACGACATCATCCATTGTGTGATTTTTGAAATGGTTGGGTAGAAGACACGTCAATTGGAGGTGTCGTTTGACCGGGGTGACCAGAAACGCGTTTCTGGTGTCATAAAACACCAAAAACGATGTGAGACAGTCGAATTCGGAGAAAACGTGCTTCTAATGACCTAAAATCACACGAAAACATTAGGAATATTATTCGTGACAAGTGGGAGGAGACGGAGCGCCCATCAGACATGCGGTGCGCATGGTACAGCTGATTGTATTATTTTCAGCAGCTCGGTGCACGCTAAAACGGCGCGTTGGGGGGTCAAAACCACCTGAACGACCTCGGAATACCATGAAACCGTACGACATCAGCCATTGTGTGGCTTGTAAAATGGTCAGGTAGAAGAAATGTCAATTGGATGTGTCGTTTGACCGTGGTGACCGGAAATGCATTTCTGGTGTCATAAAACACCAAAAACGGCGTGAGACGGTCGAATTAGGAGAAAACGTGCTCCGAATGACCTGAAACCACACGAAAGCATTAGGAATATTATTTGTGATGTGTAGGAGGAGACAGAGCGCCCATAGGACATGCGGTGCATGCGGTACGACTAATTGTGTCATTTTCAGCAGCTCGACGCGCGCTAAAACGGCGCGTTGGGGGGTCAAAACCACCAGAACGACATCAGAATACCATGAAACCGTATGACATCAGCCACTGTGTGATTTATGAAATTCTCGGGTAGATGAAACTTCAATCGGAGGTGTCGTTTGACCGCAGTGACCAGAAACGCATTTCCGGTGTCATAAAACTGCAAAAACGGCGTGAGACGGTCGAATTCGGAGCAAACATGCTCCGAATGACCTGAAATGATAGCATTTCTTAAATTGGGGGTTTTAAATTATTATATCACCATGATTTGATGTCAGATTTAATTTTATTATATGTATATAATAACTGAATAATTATGTTCAATTTACGTTTGTTTTGTTTTGTTGTTTTTTGTCTTATTGTAGGTTTATTGAAGCAGAAGATTGAAATAGATGGACCTGCTCGGATCATTGAATCACATTTATCATTTATGATGATCTTGATGTTTATGATATTTGAAATCGTTTTCAATTTTTTATGATTATTACCTTGTTTAATCTCTTATTTTGCACCGTGAAGAAAAAAAACACAATTCGTACATTTCATTAAAAAAATGAAAAATATTATATTTAAAAATATATATTTTAAATATTTTATTTAATATTATATATATAAATATTTTCTTTAATATATATATATATATATATATTATTTAATAAATATATGTATATATATATTTCTTTCATTATGAATTTTTTTTTAAAAAAAATTTCCCAGTGTAGCGACCGCCAGTGGCGGTCGCTGTATGCCACCTACAGCGGCCGCCAATGGCGGTCGCTACTGGTTCCTGCAAAGGAGCCTATAACGAGTGCCAATCCGTCGCTTGAGGCCGACATTTCAGCCACCTATAGTGACCACCATGGGCTGTCGCTATTAGCCTACAATGACGGAGCTGAAGCGACCACCAATGGCAGTCGCTAATGCCCAATTTTTTATTAGTGAATAATGTAATATCAATCACATGGTTTTGAGAGATATTCCCCAGAACTCCTTTTTGATAAGGAATCTGACAAATGAACCATTCCATAAATGGTTTTGAAGAAGGTTTTTATGGATAAATCTTGAAGAGGAGAGATGTATTTGAAGAAAGGAAGTGAATAAGCAGGAGGGGCACCCAAAATGAGTCAGGTACGCAAGTCCTGTTTAGGCGTGCAAGTCTTGTTCAGGCGCACAAGTCCCTGCCGCGCAAGTATACTTGTACGATATAGGTTCATTTTGGCGACAAAGAACCTGTAGGGTAATACTTGGGAGAGACTTGGACCAAGCCATTAGTATTATCCCTAGATATATTTATATGGGTGGCATGCAAGTTTCCTTGAGGGGGAATAGGCGGCGTGCAAGTGTATCCATTTCCCTTAAAGTCTTGACACTTAGGCACAAAAGTGTTGATGAGTTCTAACACATTGACCATATACTTCCTTCTTAGATCTTCCATTCAAGGTAAGAAATTACCTTAGAAGTGTTTGGAAGACTTCAAGAAGAGACTAGGGAGACCAGATCTTAAATCTGAGTTTTGTATTTTTTGTCCTGAAAATGGGGGGCCCATCGAGGGTATTTATAGGCTACCTGAGGATAGGGAGAAATTTTACATAGGGAGGACAAGTAACTTTCACACCTCATGTCTGGCACTCAAGTGACATGAGCACACAAGGCTGGCACGCATGTATACTTGCTTTCCTTAATGGCTTTGCACATCTTTGATGATTCTTACTTCTTCTTTCCTTGAAGTATTCTCCTTGGCTAATCTTTGGACTCTGTGACTGAAGGGAGCATCAACAAAAGTCCCCCCCCCCTCAGATTTCGATCTGAAAAAGGAATGAGGATTTTAATCTAAGGTAAAAGAGAAAAAACTAAGGATTTTGGGTGCACAGGGTTTTATCCTGCAGATATCGGCACGTAGGTGCGAGTCATACATGGTATGGTGCACATGTGAGAGACTCGCCTATAAATATGTAGCATCACTTCGCGCAAAGCCCCCAAATTCCAACGCTTTGAGCTTTCAACGTGCAAGTAGCTCTCGTTGCACAAGTGCTGTTGTCCACGGTTTATTGCTTCGTCTAAACTGTGTCGCGCTTCTGTAGAGGTATATGGACTTGCGCAGTGACACCTTTGTGCCCATAGTTGCGTGACTATCTCAAACTTGTGTTCCAAGATTTATACTTTCACGCCTTAATTACATACCAATTTTTTCGATTTTATTATGAAATTTTATGAAAAATCAACTTACATAAAAGTTAATTTTCTGATGTTTGTGCAGATTCAATGGATCCCAGAATAATTGGAACGACTGATGAACTGGCCAGCAAGAGAATTGACGACATGATGAACATCATTGGACATGATTACTATAATATCTGCAACAACACTCTCCTAGATTTATCCATGTACTTGAAGAAGTATCATCTTAATTTCCCATAGAGAATTTATCTGCCTTTATATGTCCATGGTCAAATGCAAGGAGTCAATATTACAGAGGAAAATAATTATCTCCCGTATTCCTAGTTTCATAATTACACAGATTTCTCCTCAACAAAGGTATCAGTTGGAGGATCATTTGTTAATGCTGGAACAGTGGAGAAGACCTACATAATGCATCACAGCCCATGTGCTCCAGATCTGAAACATCACAAGCCTGAGCTGCAGCCGCATTGGTATCCCTCCATTTTCCGAAATTCTCAGAAGGATCAATCCAAAGGATGGAAGAAGAGTTGGGACATCCATCCTGGAGGAGGTGTGAAGCCGACCAAGATGTGGGAATATTGGGTGCGACAAAACTATGTAGAGTTTGTTGAGGATTTGAAAGCAGCTGCAATATATGAATCCGTCTGGGATGGGCAGATATATGTCTACAAGAATGATTAATTTATGCCAGAGCTAATCAGCAACTAGACCCCAGAAACCAATTCAATCCATTTGACTCAGGGAGAAGTAGGCATCAGTTTGTGCGATGTCTTCAAGGTATCGGGGGCCCCAATTTTGGGGATATGTATGATTAATTCATCCCCCCAAGGTGACCTGGAAAGACTCTAAGAAGACTCTTACTTTGGCTTGATAATTATTGAAAAGTTTCCACACGTTTAAGAATTCAAAGACCTCCATAACTCATTCTAGAAAGGATATTCATCTAGAGGAGTGAATGGATATGTTTCTTAACAAGAATAATGAGAAGGGGCCCACTTGTACTCGTCCTACTAGCTGCCCCATAATAGAAAAGAGGGGTTCTCTTTGCACATTCTGGCCGACTCTGGAAGCGGGAGAGTTTGAAAAGTGGGGGTACGAAGTGAATAAGAGAATCCCAGAGAAGACCCATCTGGCGGGCTTCTTAGACATGTGGATTAGTTTTTATCTTCTTCAAGTTAGGGATTTGAATGGAGGAGTCAGGACAGGGACCTTGGTTGTTGCAGTAAAGTTTTCTGGGAGGAATATCGTTGGGTTGGCCACCCCCATTTTGGAAAATATTCACAGGTTCTTACTCCATGGTTATATGGGTAAGTCTCCTTTGAGAATATTGGGACCATTCTATGTTTTGTGGGGATGGATCGCCACTCATTTCAGGATATATGCTGTACAGAGTGGAGTACAGGTTCATGGATGTTCTTTTAGGCCATCAGTGCAGGAATATTATGGAATATTCCATTGCCCCTCAACCTCTGTGATATGAAGGTGAGGTTGATCATGTTCAAGGAATTCCATTTATTTCCTTATGGGAGTCCACCAACTGGGCGGTTTGTTGATGATGGAACAGCCATGCTGGAATTGAGGTCATACATGCTGGCTTGCATAGATGGCATTTTGGCCCCAAGATGGACGGAGAGATTATATGTGAGGCCTATGCTCTATACAGATTTGCACGCCAATTAAAGTTCATGCAGCAGATTGATGTATCCCCTCTTGTGCATGTCAGGTCAGAGAAGCATCTAATGGTTTCCTGACAACTATTATTGCTAAAATATATGGATAATACCTGGTCAGTATTTGATCTACCAGTTGCTAGAGCAGCGAGTAACTTGACTACATGGTATGCCGAGAACTGGGTAGCATCATACCCTGAAGGGGTACTGAATTATCCTATTCCTCGGGAGGGGAAAAAGAAGAGAATTATTGAGAAAGAAACCCTTTATCTTGAAGGTGACTCTTCCACAAAAATAGATGATTCACTAGGCTACTCACCCAGGAATGATTCACCGGATTCCTAGGATGGGGATGATGAGGCTGGACATGCGTCAAAGCAGCCTCGTGCCAGATATAATCCTCCTGCCAGAGTTAAGAGACCTACTTCATCAACTCTTGGCGATTTATATCATTGAGGGAATTTAATCGCCATTACATTATAGAGCGTCATGTTTTATTTTCTTATACATTGTCTATGATTCAAGGATTTGGGAAGAAGTTTAAATCCAAGATTATAGGACCCTCCTCGCAGCCTGCTAGTGCACATGCTGAATATCTATGACCAGAGGTTGTCCAGACATGGAGAAGATTATATTGCGATGCTGAAGCCACCTGGCTAGACTTATGCAAAGGGATACACATTCCTGGAGTATGGAATCTTCGGGATTTTACTGATATATGTCTATAGGATAACCCTGATGATGTGTGAGATTACATCAGAGAGCTAGATATGCTCATATACACCACTGATTATTCCATTCCTATCACTAAGCGGTTGAAGTAAATGATTGATCGTGGCACCACTGAAGGGACTGGTGCTTCCGGAGATGAGGAGTGGAATGATTACATGGCTCATGAAGATGAAATTCTATTTCTTTATTTTCTTTTCAACTTGATTTCAGTTACAGATTTATTACTCAAGGAAATTACTTTATTTGTCCTGTAGCTTGCAAAGAAAGGAACTACTGAGTTCCCTTCACCACAGTAGAGCCCTGGTTGTACGACCAATGGAGCTATTGAATCTCCTCGCAATCCGGGAATGGTATCTCCAGGACGGAAAGCTATGTATGAGGAGATACAAATGGGTTTTCACTCTCCAATACCTGTATTTGGAGATGAAGATGCCGCCACACCCAAGAAAACAAAGAAGGAAAGACATTGAAGGAAGAAGTCCACACCTAAATGCTTCATCCATAGTGGTAAGTGCTTTAGATATTCATGAATCTTAACTCATGAAAATATTGCTCATACTTCTTGGGATTATAGGGACTTATTCATTTTCCCCATTGAGGGAGAGTATTTACCCTCCTCTGAGGACGACAGAGGGTTCTGGTGAACAGTCGCAAATTCATGCTGACTTGGATTCTCCCGAAGAAATGATGAGAGAATAAGAGCCAGCATATGTTCCTAGTACTGCTCCTGCTACTACTGCAAGGAGAGAAGAGCCTACTTCAGGTAATTTAACAATATCTCATAGAAATTTTGAATAAAAACATTAACTGACATATATTCGGTGATACTTTTAGGTTCAACACCTACACCATAACATTTGGCGGCCACTGAAACTACCTCCACAATTTTATCTGAAGAAGCTGTTCAGGATAAGAGGTCGCAGGATGAGGGTCGCCAAGAGGACATATTTAATACTCCCACTGGTGAGACTAACCAAGAATCTGAGATATCACTAGATGAAATGATGAAACTTGGTGCATATTTTGAGGACATTTTACGTCATGTTAAATTACCATGAAATTTAGATGATTTTGGACGTGAGTGTTATTCTTCTTCCTATTAAAAAATTTCTTATTACATATCTAAACATGATTGGTTGAAATGTGCAGTTCCATCTGAGCAAGATTTTAAACATCCAATGCCTGAAGGGGGTATAGAAATCCCTATTATTGCAGAGACGCTAGCTCAAGTGGAGATTAACCCGGTAGAGATTCCTGAAACCCATCCTGAAAATCTTGATGAAGATAGTAATGATGGGGAGGAGTCTTCTCATGTTGCTGATATACCGTTGGGTAAGAGATGATAATATTTTTGGCTGCAATTAATTTTCAAGACAGCTTAATCAACTTTTTTTACCCATGAAACTAACCAAAACATTCAATTGACTATGCAGGGCCATAAATTTCAGTGGCTAAATCTGGTGGTGAAGACTCATACACCGCCCCAATGGGAGTAGAATGTGAACCACTAAGGGTTAGGTGGGAAGGAGAAGAAGATGGTACTTGTTTAAGTGCATTAATCCTGGATTATATTCACCCCTGTGATAGTGATGCTGAGTCAGACCCAGATGGGCCGAAGGCGCTCCAATTTTCATGTCATAGAGGCAAGGAAGAATATATTGAAGATCATATCTGAAGTTCCTCTTGAAGATCTATCTTCGAAGATCCCGTGACTGTCATCCCTATTCATGATGTTAGGACTCGGAGGTTTTTGATATCAAGAGATCCATGCTGCAGTGAAACAAGTCATCTTAAGGAGGGAGCATGAGGAAAAATATCGTCACGATCTGACCAGATCAAGGATGTTGAACATTATCATCGAATTTGAGGCCGTGGTGTCCGGAGCTGAGGTTGATCATGCTGCAAGGTTGATGGAGCTAAATAATAATATCATGGAGAAAGTTGTCCAGCAGATGAACCTTCAGCAACAGTTAGATGTTGTTACAGGGGAACTTGACCAGCTTAACAATTCACTAGAAGGTTTCACTAGAAGGAGTTCAAACAAATGGTATGAAAGCCATCAAAGATGCCAAGAAAGCACTCCATCAAGATGAAAAGAGTGAAGCTGGTCGAGTGCATGAACTTCACGTGGTTACTGATGAAGCTCTGGATGCCGTAAATCAAATGAAGAGTTATATTGAAAGCCTCTTGTAATTCTTGGATAAGAGAAGAGAATCTAGTCTATGGATGTCCTTCTAACTCTTGTGCATCAATGAAAAACACTTTCATATTCAATCATTTGTTCCTGCATTCTTCTACTACCTACTTTAAATTTTAACTTAAGCCAATGGGCCTAGTTAACATAGATTGATTTTTTCTACGGTGATACAAACAACCCCACAAAATTTTTATATTTTTTTCTCAATATTACCTACATCATACAAAATTGTATGTTTACTGAGTTGGGACTCATCTGTTGTTCAGATTTCCCTTGTCTTTTTTGGCCAGTTTAAAGTCATGCACATCGGACATAAAAAAGGCTAATGCTTAAGGTTGAATAGCATTGACTGAATGGATTAAAATTGACTCAATGCCTTGATAATTTATCTAAAAACATATTACCACATTCAATTATGATGGAAAACATGTAAAATATAACCTATGTAATTTTCAATCTGAGGGATGATATGAAAAAATGAATAAAAGGCATTAAAGGAAGTATTTACTAAGAGTGAAATTACCACTTTTTAATAAACCCATTAGGGGGTTGAATTATATAGGGCCGTTTAGGGGCATTGGCTGCATAGTCAAATAATATCATCTTTTGGCTGACAGGTCCATTATGTAGACTACTTATGCATGGCCGCCTAAGGGAATGTGCTGCCTAGTTAGGCAAAAGAACTCTCAGAAATATTACTTTTCTATTTCTGAAAAGCATGTGGAACTTTATGGAGATTCAAATTTTCCAAATCATAGAATCTTCTGTATGGAGATAGGTACTTGAATATGGAGAGGATATTACCAATCAATATTGTCAATGAATTGGATGAATGTCGCTCCTAAGAATGTCTGACCCAAACGTAGGGAAGGGAAATATAAACCATAGACTTGAATACTTCCAGATCATGAAAAAGAGCATGGGAAAATTATGTTAAGGATGGCTGTTTTTTTCAAGTCCCTACTTATTTTCATTAAGACCAACAAGGACAAATATGGTTTTCTTCCCAAGAATGAAGTTACCACTATTTCAAAAACCTGATAGGGGGTTGAATTATACAAGGCCACTTAAGGGAATTGGTTGTATAGTCAAATAATAGCATTTTTTGGATGACATGTCTGTTATGTAGACTACTTATGCAAGGCGGCCTGAGGGCACGTGCTACATAGTTAGGAAAAAGAATTTCTGGGTATCAGAAATTTTGTGATCAGAAGTCAGGAAAAGGGTTATGGAGATCTTGAAGTATTTAAGGTTAGGAATATGACACATCAAAATGGGAATTTTTTAATGAATAAAGGAGATACACATACCAATTCTAACCATAATCATGTTGTGGCTGGGTCCTGAATTGAGATGTTGGGACTTCACTACATATCCCATAAGGATGGGAATCAATCCATACGTAGTTCTTGGAATACAGGTTAACATCATGTGGGACGAGAGTGTAAGAGATATTTGTTTAGAGTCATAGAGCTTAGACCATAATGAGGGAGACACATTGTGTGTTTGTTATAAATCTGATGTTAATAAAGACCAGGGTTTTCATACCACATTCATGTGCTCACAGGGGAAATTTTCAGTCAAGGGACAGAAAGTTGAATTTGGGGTTAGGCCCAAAGCCTTGGGGCTAGATTAGAGGGATGCTTGAACATTCCTACATATCCCATAAGGATGGGAATCAAGCCATATGTAGTTCTTGAAATACCCTCTATACAGATTTGGTTCGTACAAGTGAAGGGTGTAAGGGGACTTTAGTGCAATGGTGGTTTGACCAAAAATTAAATGTTTAGGCATTACCATGTATGCTTGTTGTCTTTGAAATATGACATGATTGGAGAAAAATGTCAATGATGATTCCCACTCATGCAAGGGACAATGGGTTACTGTATAGTTTAATGTCATATAGTGATGATGATGGTGCTATATAGTTTAATGTCATGTAGTAGGGAGAAAATCGATGTACGTAGTTTAACATCATGTGGGACGAAGGTGAACCAATAGGAAGAGATTATTTTTGGTCTACATCACGGATCAACATCATATGAGACGGAGGTGAACCGATGTGAATAGATGGTTTTTGGTCTTCTTCATAGATCAACATTGTATGAGACATAGGTGAACTGATGTGAAGAGATTGGTTTTGTTTGGCTTCACGGATCAACATCGTATACGAAAAAGTTGAGCTGATGTGAAGAGATTGGTTTTGGTCTGCATCACGGAACAACATCGTATGATACAGAGGTGAACTGATGTGAAGAGATTGGTTTTGGTCTGCTTCACATATCAACATCATATGAGACTGAGGTGAACTGATGTGAAGAGATTGGTTTTGGGATGATTCATGGATCAACATCATATGAGACGGAGGGAAACCAATGTGAAGAGATTGGATTTGGAATGCTTCACAGATCAAAATCATATGAGACCGAGTTGAAACGATGTTAAGACATTGGTTTTGGTCATCTCCACAGATCAAAATTGTATGAGATGGCGGTGAACCGGTGTGAAGAGATTGGTTTGGGGATTGAACCTCAGTAGGTTACCTACGTACCAGGCCTAGAAGGAAATGATCAAAGTCTATGTAGTTCTATTAAAGAATGAAGAGGTGATCATGTTGTTCTTTAGGACAACAACATAAAAATTGTGTTGGGACTTACGCATGGTTAGCGGCCCAAAGAGGGTGTTATGGTTGAAGCTTACTCTAAGCTCACGTGAGTCATTCTCATTGTGAGAAACAAGAGGTAATAATAACCCTAATGGTTCACAGTTTAACGTCATGTAGTATGTAAAAGGGGTTGTATCACCGTTTAAATAAAATGTGTTACATACATGGGGTGTTTGGAAGTTTAACATCTTGTGGTTTGGATGAACATTTTAACGTCATGTTGGACGACAAAAAAGAAAACACAGTTTAACATCATGTTGGACGAGTGAGGAGACTATGCAGCTTAAAGTCTTGCAGTGAGGACTATTGGTGCTACACAGTTTAGTGTCATTTAGCCAGGACATAATATAGTTTAACGTTATGTAGGTTGTATTATGGGGCTTTTTACAGTTTTACGTCATGTTGGAGGAATATGTGAACAATTTAATGTCATGTAGGAAAATACAGTTTTATGTCATGTAGGATGTTGGGTTGTACAGTTTAACGTCATGTATCCAAGACAATGGTTATGAAATTTAACATGTTTCTCGACGTAAGTATTTATGTTACACAAAATTAATTTTGAAGAATCTGGCATTGCTTGGAGTTGTAATGAGTTCTCCATCCAATGAGATTAAAGAATAAGCTCCATTGGAGTAGACCTTTTGTATTGAATAAGATCCTTCCCATTTTGGCTCAAGTACTGGAGTCTTATTTCTTGGTATCATTAGAGTTTTGAGGACAAAAACAAACTCTCCTTGAATGAATGAACTGAGAAGAACTTTTTTGTTGAAAGCCCGTGCTATTCGATTTTGATAGACCTCCAAGTGGTGCAGGGTGCACAATAGTTTTCCATCTAATCATTCCAATTCATCCAATCACATTTGATATTGTTCATCTCTAGATGACTGATCACAAATGGCTACTCTGAGCGAAGGTAATTGAACCCCAATGGGCAAGACTGCTTCTGTTCCATATACCAATGAATATGGAGTTGACCGCGTAGTTGTGAAAGTTGTGGTTCGATAAGCACATAAATCATGAAAAAGTTTATCAGGCCATGATTTCTTAACTTTATCAACCATATTTTACAGTATGTTTGAAAGAGGATTATTTAAGGCCTCTATTTCACCATTGGTTGTTGCATGATACCAAGATGAAAGGATGGATTTGATGTTGTATACTTTATACAACATCCTTACCTGTAATGAACAGAAGTTGGCGCCATTGTCCGTCAAAATGGCATGAGGGACACCAAATCTAGTAACGATGTTAGACTTGATGAAGATAACAATTATTTTAGAACTAACTTTTTTGAGAGGTATTGCCTCTTCCCATTTTAAAGAGAAGTCAGTAGTAGTATGAATATACTTAGACTTCATATATGTAGCCGAAGGGTAAAGTCCTACTACATCCATTCACCATGTGGAAAATGGCCATGAGTATTTAGCTGTATGAAGCAACTCTGGGGGTTGATGAATGATGTTGGAATATACTGGGGTAGAATGACACTTCTTAGTGAAATTAACACAATCTTGTATCATTGATGGCCAAAGAAGTATCCTAGCTTTCTAACTTGATCAGACAGTCTATGTCCAGACTGGTGGGCACCATAGACTCGTTCATGTAATTCTTTCATAACATCCATTTTCTCTTCACCATCAATTCATCTGATTATAATTCCATCAAAACCTCTCTTGCAGAGAATTTTTTCTAGGTTCTCTGGGCTATCATAAAGAGTGAAATTGACCAAACGTCGCTGGACTTGTTCATTCACAGCTCTATCGGTGGGAGTTTTCTATTCTGAAGGTATTACCTAATAAGTGTCATCCATCCCATAATATGAACATATGTTTCAGAAATGGGACTCATTTCATTGATTTATTCCATTCTGAATTGAACATAAGGTGAAACCACACGACGGTGGGCAATACTAATGATTTTCTCATCTCGGTTTGGATCTTCCAGGGATGTGGGTACATTATCCAGTGCATCGGCTTGGGCATTTTGTGACCGTGGGACATAAGAAAATGTTGTTTCCGAGAGGAATTCTGCCATTAACTCTCTGAAGTAATCATGAAAAATGATTAACTCTTCTTTTTTAATGCCATAGTCCCCATTTACTTGTTTGATGACCAAGTCTGAATCACCTTTAACCTTTAGAAGATTCACCTATACCTGAAGCAGCAATTCCAATCCAGCGATGAGAGTTTGATATTCTGCTTCATTATTTGTACTGCCTCCCAACAATAAGAAGGAATAGGGTAGCACTACCTTCTCTAGAGAAATAAGTACAATTCCTAACCCATATTTGTTGAATTTACGATATTACAATTTCTTCCTTGTCGGACTTCTGGAAGCACCATCAATGTACATTTCCCATGTATGAAGATTATCTTGAATAGAGAAAACTTCCTCATCAGGAAGTTTAGTATCAAATGATGTATCTTCTACTGAAGGGTGTTCAGTAAGGAAATCAGCCATATCTTGGCCCTTTATTGACTTTTGAGACACATACAGGATATCAAACTGCTGCAAAATTACTGCCCACCTTTCCGGACGTCATGTAAGCATTGGACGACTAAAGATAAATATGAGCTGGTTGTTGGGAGATACCAATTGGACCTCCTGATGTTGTAGGTATTGTCTTAATTTCTGAACTGCAAATATTAACACCAGGTAGCACATTTCAATACATGAATATAGAGTTTCTACCTCATGTATAGTCTGACTAAGATAGTAAAGGCTGTTTTCATTCCCTGTATAATTTTTTTGGGCAAGGAAGGCACCCAATGATTATTCTAAAGCTGTCACATAGAGGATAAGTGGTATTCCTTCAACAGGTGGAATTAATACTAGTGGACTCAATATATTTTTCTTGAGGATATCAAATGCCTCTTGGGATACTTCAGTCTACTGGTAGGTGACTCCCTTCATTATTAATTTGGTGAAGGGTAAATACTTTCTTACCAAATTGGTGATGAAATGCCGAATATAGGCCATGTGTCCTTGAAGTCCTCTTAATTATTTAAAATTTTGAGGAGGTGACATACGAAGGATTGATTTGGTCTTCTCAGGATCACATCGACACCACGATGGTGTATAACAAAGCTGAGAAATTTTCCTAAGGTTACCCTGAAAACATATTTCAAGGGGTTCATCTTCAAATTGTGTTGTCGAAGTTTGTGGAATATTATTTCTTAATCAGCCATGTTATTAGAATGTTATCTGGATTTAACCACCAAATCATCCACATAAGATTTTAGAAATTTTCCTTAAAAGGGTTTGAAAATACGGTGCATGGCACATTGATACATTGCACCTGCATTCTTCCAGCCAAAGAACATTACCTGATAGCAAAACACACCTTGAAGGGCTCTGAAAGCTGTAGATTCTTCATCCTCTCGGGTCTTTCATATTTGATTGTACCCAGAATAACCATCCATGAAGGAAAGTGCTTCATTTCCAGCTTTTGAATCAATTATGAGTTCTGTAATTGGGACTGGAAAACCATCCTTGGGACAATGCCAATTAAGATCTATGAAATCAATGAAAAATCTAATTTGTCCATTCTTTTTTTTCATAGGGACAACATTAGCTAGCCATTTGGGATATTGAAATTCTCTGAAAAAGTTATCTTTGATAATATTTCCACTTCGGCTTCAATTTTGGAGGCATTAGTTGGGTGTGTTCTTCTTGCTTCTCGCTTTAATCCTCGATGTTCTTCTAAAAAACCCAAATGATGAGTGGAAACATCAGTATCAAGACCTGTAATTTCTGTATAATCCAAGAATAAAGACTAGATTTGTCTATAAAAATGAATGATACATTCCTTTCTCTTCAAGAGTCAATGCTGCACTAATTAAAGTGGGACGTGGATCTTCTTTTGTACCAAGATTTATTTCTCTGAGTTCATCCATAGTGGTAGAGATACCTTCTTCAAATGCAGGAGGAGGATCTCTGAGATCTTCCTCATCTTCTTAAATATGTGTTACCTCTTCTGTTTCTACTTGCATAGTAGATGACAAAGTAGAATATCCATAGTAAGGGGAGAAGTTAACACTTGAACATATTGAAGAAGAGACTAACATTTCTGACCATATTGATGATGGAGGGTCTTCCTTGGGTAATAAAGAAGAGATGACGAATTGAGAATCGACATCATTGTTCACCTCTGACATTGCTACAACTTCTTAGGGCCTAGTAGACAAAGTATAAACTTTCTGAATTTCAGTGGATGAAGTGAAGACATCTCCATTTTAACTTTCATCATTTCCTAGTGAATCAACAATTTCTCCCATGTTGTCTGGCTTGATTGCTGTTATTGACGTTATGGAGGTTTCCATAAGTGTATTTGGATTTGGTTCTATCATGTCAATTTGACTGATAGGAAACACATAATCTGTACTCACATGTATGAATGGGTTTACTAGAATATTTTCCAAACCATATAGATCATTAATTTTGGTAACCTCCTTTGTCATGGATTTCTCATTTCCTTCCATGTGATACAATTATTTATCAATGTATTGAGATTCACATGTTTTGAAAGGGGCTTTATCACCATTCAATGTCCCAATTTCACCATTGAAAAAATATTTGAGACACTGATGGTATGACGAAGGTACGGCTGCATGTTGATGTAGCCAAGGTCTCCCAAGAAAAATATTGAAGGTTGTGTCATAACAAAAAACCGTGACATCTGAATTGGTTACAAGGTCTCCAAACTAAGTTCTGAGTGTAATCTTACAGAGAGGTTCTTTTTCATTTTTATCATATCCTTGAAAAATCAAAGTAGAGGGAGATAAATAAGATTCAGTGAGGCCTAATGGATGAAGTGTACGAATAGAGATGAGGTTGACTCCTGAACCATTATCAATGAAAGCTCATCAGATGTCTATATAATTAACCTTGCATGATAAATACAATGGTCTAATATGTCCATGTACAACATCATCTTCATTCTCATCTATAAAAGATATCCCTACATGTCATTTTTTAGGATCATTCCCTATATGGTTGACTTCAGCCGCAACAATTTCAGTTTTCAATTACCAAGGACTTGACTAAGCCTCAATAAGTGCCTCCTCAGGATCCTTGGATAGATTCAAGGCATCTATAATTGATTACTTAGGAGGTACTTGGGACAAATGTTTCAAGACATCATATGTTTAGTCTAAAGATCTGGGTTTCCCAATAGGAACATGTGTCTTCGTAGGTGCCTTAGATGTTTATGATTTGGAAGTAGATGCATCTTATATCGGGGTAGGAGTTGGAAATACTCCAAGATTTGGTAGGTTAGACCAACTAGGCCTATTTACTTGATGAGAAGAAGAGTATATAACCTCCAACTGTTACTCCAAAATAATTGTGCAAGGACTGAATATTCCATGTTTGGAAGAACATTCCTATTCTTGTTGAGCCCGCTGAAGTGCCTTGCCACGAGTTTCGGCCGCATAGACAGTTCTAGCAAGGGTTGGACTGGAATAGTGGCTTATGAAATATCCACGTCTTCCCCTGTATCCTAAACCACGGGAACACCCTCTAATTCCTCTATTTGATACAGGTAACTTAGGATCATCATGATCGAAACTACAACTGGAATATGGATCTGTTAAATGAATCATATTAATAGAACCAAAAATCAACTCTTCATCTGATGAATTTTCTTCCTGATTATCCAATTCAGGCTGTGTCGTTTGGTGGGACGGTGCCCATGATTTTGAAGTGAATGGCATAAAATCTTCCAGAGTCAAAGTTAATTTAGGCATTAACATGAACTCGTCTTATTTTGACTGTTCTTCTTTCTTCGAATTATGCCTCCTCTTTGAATATTTGACTTCTAATGAAGGGGGTTTGGCTGTGGCATTCATAATAGAAGACATAATTGGTTTCTTCAATTATGTTCGTAAAATGACATGAGTTCAGTTGATCATTTTCCTGACCATCCTATCATTTTATTTCTATGCAGTTTTGCTCTTGACTTCATGCCATTCGACTTCTTCCTCTGAATCTATAGTAGTAACACATTCTACCTGGGCTGAAGAACCTTTCAATTTTACTTGTCCATAGTCCACCATCTTTTGTAGGATTTATTTGAAGACAAAATACTTCGGAATGGGATGCCCCAAAATATGATGAAATGGGAAATTGTTAGGGTGTTCTTCATCTCCTTCCTTATTCAGCCTTTTGGGCCTTGGAAACTGAACCAGGTTGTTTTCCAAAGCCGAGATGAAGTAGCCTAGAACTTGTTCATTCTGGAAATAATAAACTTTGTTCTTTAAATCTTAAAACTTTTTCTTCCTTTGATCGCTTTGATCATTTTGATGGGGCGATCATTGTTGTTGACGCTCAGGAGGCAGAGACCTTCGATATGATGAAGTTTTTGAAGTGGAAGCAGGTATAGGTTCTTGTTTAAGTGTAATTGTAGCAGTCTCTGCTTCCCCTATTCTCTTTCATGGAACTGGTGGAATTACACTAGTTTTAGCCTTAGTATTCATAAGAGAATATTCAATCTGGTGAGAAAATAAAGTAAGGTCTCGAAACCCTCCTGTATTTTTCACAGGGATCAACGGTGGGCGTAATTCATCAAGAAAAGTTTCCACATAGATTGGAAAAAATTCTTCTTTAGGGAGTGCTAAACTTAAGGAATATGTTAATACCTTCCATCGAGCAATGAAATATGAAAATATTTCATTTTCCATTTTCTTAAAATTTTTAAGATAAAAAACTGTCATCTTTTGCAATGTTGAACCGAATTAAATGATGAATTTTTGATGGAGATCCACCCACCCAGTAGTTGACCGGGATTTCAATCTTGTATACCAGACAAAGCTGGTCCTTATAATGAATGTAAAAAACACCTGAGCTTAACTGCTTCTTGTTGTTGAGGCGTTCCCATCATAGGATCACAACGAGAATCAAAATGTGTTAACTGTTCTTCTGAATCTCCCGAACCATTAAAAATTGGGAATGTGGTACATGAAAAATTTGATGGCGGAGGATTGAATCTACCCATTCAGGGTAAGCTCTCTTCTCCGGTGGAACTGGTGCATGCTTTCCTAACATATCATCCAACCGAGCTATTAATGAATCAATGGTATTCATTAACTCTTGAGAAACATCTTGTTGATCTTGGACCTGTTCAGGTGTAAGAAATGGAGTTTGGATGGGTGTGGCGACCGGTACTATCACTGATGGTAATATTACTGGTTACTGTCACGTACGACCCATAGGTTTTGACCTGTGAGGGTGTACTTGTAAACGAGGATATTCTTGATCCATCTTAGTAGCTACAACAAATTCCCCTGACTGACTAAATCTTGTATGTTTAGGATGAATACTACCTTGAAGTAGATCTGCATTCAAACTCCTTAAATCCTACATTTCCACCTCTTGTTGTGTGATCCTTTCCTATAATGATAGTGATTGGCCTTCTCCAGAGTTAGGGGTAACCGGAATTTTTCCTTTCCCATTGTTGGACACCTTTCAGAAAGGGGGATGTTGGTTATTTGAAGGAATACCTAAATTTTGGGTAAGCCTTTGATTTATGATATAGACACCTTCTTCATTTGTTTCAGTGCATACAGTCTCTTGAACTTGAACTTCTTCATCTGATTCCCCGGAGTGAGCCTCATTTTCTGGGGGATCAATGACAACAACATTGATGACATTTATCGATGCATAATGCATTGCATCCCTTCTATTGGAATTTCTATGATACTGTTTCCTTCCATGTCCTTTATGAGACATTTCCTTTTGTTGAGTTGATCCCTTAAGAACTTCTTGATGAACTGTGATTTTGAAGGAGCCTCCTGATAATTTGGCTCCACAATCCTCCTGTGGCTTCTTCCCCAATCGAGAGAAGACTGAATTTCACTGAGGAAGAGATTGAGGATTTGAAAAAGTCCCACTCCAGTGGACTGGGGTTGTTCCTACTATTCCTCCTCAACTCATCGAATCCTATCTGTTGATCCTGATGGTTGGGTTAAAAGAGTCCCCAGTCTAGAATGTTGTGGTGGCTCTTGAGCTGCTACATCTGAGACTTTCTTAAAAGCACTCTTAATTTTGAGGACATTAGTCTGGAAATTGGCTGTATGCATCAATCTACATCCACTCAAATCACCTGGCTCAAATGACCGTTGGATGATTTCTGACACTACTGTCACTTGATGATGCGCCTACTCTAAATGAGAAGCATATTTGATATTATCATTTCCATGATGCAAGAGTAATTCGACAACTTGTTCATTGTATTCCTGACTTTGGAACGAACTAGTTGAGGTCTATTCCTAAGAAAGCCTTTGATTACACACAATACCAATTGGTTGTGGCCGGCCGTGGGCAATAACATTGTATGAGACCACATTTGGAGGTCTTTGTTAACTGGAGAGTACAATGTAATGTAGTGTTCCATGAACAACCCATCCTCGAATATGAATAACAGATGGGAAATTATTAATTAAAGGACACACCATTCTTAATGCGCCAAGGCATGAACACTGAAGGTCTCTCTACTACTTTTTAACTTATGGATGTCGAGAAACTGATAGAGATGCCAAGTTAATTTGTTGTTGCAACTCTTCTATTATCTTGACATGATTTTAATATTCATAAATATATAATATTTTATCTTTTAGACGACAAATAGTTTTCCAATTGTTGAGAAGAATATCATGAATACAATCTTCCATCAACATTTCTGGAATTTCGTACTGAGAGTCTGCCAAATGAAAAAACATGATGGGTACTTCACCCCTCAATAGTTGTTTTCCCATATTCAACACATCCTCCTTATCATTCGATAAATATTCTTCTACCTGATTAGGCCAAATCTGGTGCTTATTTATTTCTTTATCAGATTCAACAAGATTAGTAGAGAATTAATTTATCAAACTAGAAGATGCATGACCCAGGGGTGGTTCGGAGAATGACCTAGACCCCGGGATATCTTGTGATTGACAAACAATTTCACTTGCTAGCTATAAAGCATCAGACATGACCAGATTCACATTTGAATGTGCCTCAAGATAAGAGGGCTTTCTAGTTTCTGCATTTCCCATTGGAGAATATTCAAGGGAATGCAAATTACTACTATGGAGAGGACTTTCATAGATAAATTCATCATCATGGGGAGGACCGCCATGGTGGGTTACATCAAAACATGAAAACACTTGCTCCATAGTCCTCTGGACACACACAATGTTATCGTCGCTCTCATCTAAAGATGATACTTCGAGATCGACCGAACTGTCATGATGAAATCCTTTATAAGGAAGTGTCTAATGAAGACCTTCAGAATTATTGTTCCCACTATTGGTAAACGAGAGAGTAGAATATTGAGTTGCAACAGACAATTTTCTGAGTGCATTAAGAACTCTATCATCGAGCAAAGCCTTATTGCCGATTGGATCTTGATTTCATGACTATGTTGAATGTGTGTTTTTAATAGATGCATTCTTACTCATTTGAGGAACCACTTTTTGATGAAAGTGGTTACTATGGGCAGGTGTATGTGCATGATTAGGAGAAATGGTCTGGTTAGGCTGATTATCTCCATTCAAATTAGGTGTATGTGCATGAATTGGTTGTCCATATGACATAGGGGAGTATGCTGAACGACCCTCCTGGACTGGGACAGAGGTGTGTATCTGTTCTGTGGTGACATGTTGATGAGTCACCCCAATTATAGGGATATATTCATGTTTATTTCCCTATGATGCTACTGATGTTGTTATATTATTCTGACAGGCATCCAGAATATGGGCAGAGATTTTCTTCTTCTCTTTCACCATTGTCAGAATGTGCTTGGTGACTTCAGCTGCTAGAACATGAATATACGTCCATTACATATCTGGAGTAGGTGTATGTTCCTCCTACTTTCCTCCTTTTTCTATCAAAGGATATTGATAGTACTTATGCATGGGGGTAGAGAGTTGAGTCTGCTCTAAATTTGTCGTCAGAGCTTTTCGACTGACTTCTCCGGGTGCTACCATACGAGACAGTTAGAAGACTTGATGAACATTGGCAGGTGTATCTTCCTGGTAGATGTCCACCATCTAGTATGGTTGATGGATTTCCTTCAATTCTAGTTGAGGAGACTGCTGATAGAATTGGTGATTGTAAGCAGTTGTGTGTTCATGTTTACAGGTGGTCACCATATTTGGTAGGAGAGATCCTTTAAATGCAGTCAGACAAGCCTGCTAACTGGCTGATGAATTATAAACAGGTGTATGTGCATGACTATAGTAGTGCATCAGAATTTCCTGACGGGATTATTGGGTTTCGACCAGATGATTCTACTAGACAACGAGATTAGAACAGACGGATGTATGTGCACGCTCGTTGCTTGCCACCTAGCTGGCTTGATGAACTTCTTCGGAGGGGGAAGAGGTAAGAACCTGCTCCCTATTGGCTAACATTCACCTCTAGTCGTTCATCTTGCATGCTCGGGTATGAGGAACCTAATCCAAACCCCTAAAATTGATACCCTCATCATGTTGAGGGTGCACTACCGCATGAGTCTGGAAGAGATTATTGATGGGAGCCCTCGAGAAGGACTCGTGTCTTCTTGAACCGATGCCTTGAGTGACCTCTTCATTTACCTACCTGTAAAATGGGATGGACTGTTTGTTTCGTTACGGAGATAATGACCCAAAACTATTTGAGACGGTGGTTAGCATCACCTGCTTCTTGATCACTAGCCATCGCTGTCCAGGCAACCAGGGTGAATTGTTAACATGGAGGGATTGTCGAGCAGCCTCAAGAGTCAAATTGGTTCCGTGTTGACGGCATTTCGTAACCAGTGCATTTGAAACCCAGCGTTGAAGACGCTGAGTAGGTGATGTCATCCTCAGTGCATACGAGGATCCATATAGTGTAGCTGTCAGGTAATTCACAGGTGTGAACCATTGAAAATCCATTTATGTAATGCAGAGAGATCTTGGAAAGGAGTGCATGTTTGATATAACAGACACAATCAAGATAAGTTCGAGCACTACATCTTTTGTATGAGCAGATATGTTATTGAATGCTTTGTTTTCCCTCAAATTAAGTTAAATTGGGGCCTAACAAAAAAGTAAAACATCATTTAATATGGTAAAGGATTCACGTCGGGTTCACGATTTTTGTTTCTTCTAGAAATGGGGATGACCTCTTTTGTTTAAGATTAAAACTTTCCAATCGGTTTCTAATGGATTTATCCATAGAATAAGAAACATCCAATGATTCTATATACATTTGGACATACTTTCCAAAGGTAGGTGCTCATTAGTTGTGGAATGATGAGGCTTAAGAATTTTCATTGGTCAAGAGGATGGGAGGTCAGACTCATCACACCTTTTTTGGGGGAATTATTGTCTACTCTGGTACTCTCTTATATATTTAAGTTATGTTCATGAATCCTTATCAATTTACCAAGCATGAAAATGAGTATTTCATTTACACTTTGCAATCAATTATTGATATGTATCAGATTTAGAGAATCTTTTATATGTATTTGAGGTTCTTCATCGATAGATAGTCATATATATGTATTAGAGATTCTTAGCCAATGGTATCCTGCAATACATTATATAGAAATCCCTTGGTCATTATGATGACCATATTGGTTTTAATGCCACTCAGTGGGGAACATGATGTTTATTGTCATTCGAAAGGGAAGGGATTAGTTTAGAGTTGGGATCATACCCACAGATGGGCTACCTATGTATCCTTGTTAAAGGGGAAATAGAACCCATGTAGTTCAGGAATTAAGATATAGTTTTATGTCATATGGGATGGATGAGGATTAATCAGTGATGGTCTTGAACCTTATAAAGGCTTCCTACATACTCTACTTTTAAGGTAGAGATCAAAGTCCAAATAGTTTGATTAAGAAGTGTGGGGCTTACATATGATTAATGGCCCAAAGAGATGGGTTGTTGTAACTTTTACACTCTATGCTCACGTGAGTCATGCTCGGTGTGAGAAAAAAGATGTATTAGTAAACCTGACAATCTGTGCCATGAATGATGTGGTCACAAGGAATGATATGGGGCTTATGTATGTGTGACTTCCCAAGTTAGTGAAGACTAGGATTTACTTCCGGAAAGAATCCTAGGAACAAGGCCTATAAAGGTATTTGTGATTTATGGAGATTTATATACTCTAACTTGGGGCTTATTCCTGAGGAAGATGCTCAAATTAGGGGGGACTTATGATGGAGACTTACTCCTGAGAAGGAGGCCCAATTTAAGGAGACTTGTAACTTGGGGCTTATTCTTGAGAAGGACGCCCAAAGTTAAAGAGGAAATGCGGCCTACATCAAAGGAGGATTCCCATTAATCGGGTCTATAAATGTATTTCTGCTTTATAGAGATTTATATTCTTAATTTGAGGCTTACCCGTAAGGAAGATGCCCAGATTAAAAGTAATTAAGACTGTGGCTTACTCCTAAGGAGGAGGCCAAGGTTAAGGGAAATTATGATTGGGGCTTACTCCTGAGGAGGATGACCAGATTAGGGAAGTTGGGGATTACTAATAAGGAGTATTCCCCAAGTTAAAGAGAACTTCTCATCTGAAAGGATGAGTTTGAATGAAGTAAATCTCTAACCTTAGTGATATAAAGTTATATAAATCACAAGGTTTTGAGATATATTCCATGTAACACCTTCCAGATAAGGATGAAAACAAATGAACTATGACACAAATGGCTTCGAAGACGGTTTTGAAGGCTAAATATTGAAGAGGAGAGGTGTATTTGAAGGAAGGAAGTGAATAGGTAAGAGGGGAACCCAAAAAGAGTCAGTGGGATAAGTCCTGTTTAGGCGTGCAAGTCTTGTTCCGGCGCGCAAGTCCTGGTCGTGCAAGTATACATGCGCGACAGAGGTTCACCTGGGCAATGAAGAACCTGTAGGTTAATACATGGGTGAGACTTGGATCATGCCTTTACTATTATCTTTAGATACTTTCAGATGGGTGGCACACAAGTTTCCTTGAGAGGGAAAATGTGGCACGCAAGTGTATCCATTTCCCTTAAGGGTTGGACACTTAGGTGTGAAAGTGTTGATGTGTTCTAACACTTAGGACTCATTCTTCTTCTTTATATATTCCAGTCTAGTTATGAAATTACCTTAGACGTGTTTGGAGGACTTCAAGTAGAGACTAGGGTGACCAGAGAATAAATAAATTTTTTCGATTTTTCGTCCGGAAAATGGGGGGCCACCGGTGGTATTTATAGGCTACCCGAGGCTTGGGTGGAATTTGACATAGTAAGTGCAAGTGAGTTGCATGCCTCATGTATGGCGTGCAAGTGACTTGCGTTCCCAAGGCTGGAGTGAAGGTATAAGTGCATGCCATAATTCATTTTCACTTTTTTGATGATTCACCCTTCTTCTTTATTTGAAGTATTCTCCTTGGTCAATCATTTAACTCTATGACAGAAGGGAGCATCAACAGTGCCAAATAGACAGGTAAATGTTGTCTTTTCTTGATCCCCAGGGGCTATATGGATTTAGAAATAACGCAAATAGCCATCAAGGAAACAATAATGGGACTTAACAGACAATCGTTCTAACATTTGGTCATTGTATGGTAGAGGATAGTGGTCCTTCCGTGTGGCTTGATTCAGTCGATGGTAGTCAATACAGACTCCGCAGCTATTTTGCACACTTATTGGAACCAATTAATTCCTTTCATTTGACACAACTGTTAGTCCTATTTTTTAGGCACAATTTTCACTAGGCTAACCCATTTACTATCAGATATAGGATAAATGATCCCCGTATCAAGTAATTTATAGACATCCAATTTTACCACTTCAAGGAGAGTGGGATTCAACTATCATTGAGATTGTCATAAGGGCTTATCCTCATCATGTAAATGTATATGGTGTATACAAATAGATGGGCTAATCCTATAAATATCATCCAATGTCATTACAATTTCCTTTTTTACACTATCTCAAATGATCAAGAAGTTTTTATTCCTTCTGTTGAGAGAGTTTATTGGCAATAATGATGGGAAATTGGTCAATACCCTCAGGATAGGAATATTTTAAATTAGATGGAAGTGGTGTTAATTCCAACACCTGGGGTTTTTGGACTGAGGGATGGGATTTTGGGGGAGTGAGGTCCAATAAACTATATATCTACTCATGTTTATTCTCTAAGGATAGAGAATCTTCTGAAATGAGATTTACAAAATCATCGACGATCATGGATACCTCAAAATAAACACACTCATCAATTAAAGTCCACAATTTACACTTTTTAGAACCCACAAAATTCTCAGAAGATGACTCAAAACTCAAATCATCCAAGGCTGAAGAAAATGAAAATGAATCAGAATTTGGGTTGAGGATAGAATTTTGTGTGTGTGAATCATTTGGTAGCACTTCCATCGAATAGACATGAAGAGTGGGGTGATCTTCAATGATGTGTTTCATAGCCTCAAGGATGTTAAAAATTACCTTTTCTCCACCAAACTCCTTGGACAATGTACCATTGTGAAAGGTGATGATAATCTTTTATATTTTGAGGAATATCCTCCCAAGTATTAGAAGAAAATGTCCTTGGGTTTAGGTATCTTCCATCTCGATAATGTAGAAATTAGCGGGGGAGATGATATTATTCACTCTTACAAGGACATCCTCAATCACTCATATTGGAAGAGTGGTACTCCGGTTTGCAAGTTGCATGACAATTCTTGTTGGTTGATGCTCTCCAACCTACAAAGAAGTATCCATGGAGTGAGAAATTATATTAATGGAAGCACCTAAATCTAGCATAGCATCAGAAAAGAAAGTCTCCCCTATGGTACAATGTATTGTGAATGTTCCCGGATCCTTTCATTTGGTCGGAATTTCTTGTTGAATCATGTCTAAGACATTCCTCCCCAAGTTGACTCTCTCATTCTCCTTCACTCTCCTTCTATGGGTGAAAATATCTTTAAAAAATTTGGCATATCGAGGGATTTGTTTTACTGCATCCAATAAATGAATGTTAACTATCAGTTTTTTAAATGTATCCATTATTTATTTATCTATGTAATTATCAAAAAATTAATAGATTTAGAGAGTCTTTGGGGAAAGGAATATCAATGGATTGATCATTTTAATCATCAATGATAACTCTATTACCCTTTTTGTCTTGTTTTTAATTAATTAAAATTTCTAAGGGTTGGGAAAATGATTTTTCAAGAGGGGGACATACCTGTTCTACAAGATCAGTGGGAGGAGTGACTTATTTACAACTACAAAGTGTAACTTCACATACATTACCATGGTCATTAGGATTGGAAATGGTTTGGGATGGTAGTTGTCTATAACCTTAAATATTATGCTCACCAATGGTGTTTTTCAACGACCCCACTTGAGTTCGGTGGTCCTGATTTTCTGATTGTGTATTCTGTTGAAACTGGAGGTTTGGGATTGCCATTTTCATGACCATGTCCTCAAGACTTGGTTCAGATTTGGGAGGTGGAGGATTGATTTGAGATGTTGATAGATATGAAGGTTTCATACCTTGGCCTTGTTGATACCAATTCTATTTGGTGTACCTTGAGTTTCCTCTATGTTTGTATTTGGGTTGTTCATGCCACCCGGGGTTTGGATTTGGCCAAAATGGATCTTTCTTGAAGGGAGGTGCTTGTTAGAATGGACGCCCTGGGAACACAGATGCACAAGACTCGGGAGAATCCTGAAGTTGTGGGTACTGGTCAGAAAAATGAGTATTGTCATAACAAATACCACAGTGTAATGGAACATGAGAAGATTGTGACATACCTTGTGCTCGATATATTTTCCTTAGAAGGGTATGCATCTCATCATGTTTATTATCTACATTTTGTTCTAGGGCTAAATGAATTACCTAATGAACTCCTTGGGTTGGTGGAATTGCTCCTGTACCAAATTATTGTGCATTTTGAGCCATGTTGGAAATTAAGTCACGATTAGTAGAAGGAGTTTTATCAAATAGGGGACCACAAGACGCAACATCAATCATTCCACATTCTATGGGGATAATTCCCTCATAGAAGTATTGGATTAATAATTGTTCAATAATTTGTTGGTGGGGGCAGTTGAGCAATGTCTTTTTAATCTCTCCTAGTATTCATGAAGGGTCTCTCCTTGTGATTCATGAATTACATAGATTAATTTCCTAATGGATGTCGTTCGGTAGGCAGGGAAGAAATTCTTTAAAAAGTGTCTTTTAAGGTCATTCCATCCACCAATCGTGGTAGGTAAATAGTATATCCAATCTTTGGCTACACCATCAAGGGAGAAAGGGAATGCCCTAAATATGATTAAGTCCTCAGACAAATTTTGGGGTTTCATGGTGGATCACACTATGTGAATCCCCTTCAGGTGTTTCTAAGGGTCCTCACTCGGAAGACCATAGAATTTAAGAAGAAGGTGGATGAGACCTGATCTGAGCTCAAAGTTGGATGCTTCCTCAGGATATTGGATATATGCAGGTTGGTACTCCACATCAGGGGTGGTCAGTTCTTTTAAGGTTTGATTATTTGCAGTCGTGTTTTCATGGGTTTTATTGGGTTCAATTTTTTATTATTTGAAGAACACTTGAGGTTCCACAAGGGGTTCCTCAGTGTTACATGATTGAACTTCTCTAGAAGCCTTGATTTGTTAGTGGAGTGAATTTTCAATTTTAGGATCAAATTAAAGTAGTGTTTCATTACCAGATATTTTCCTACAACAATGATGTCTAGTTTGATTGATTGATTGTTTTTTGTGTTTTTTTATTTTAGATGGATAAAAAACATAAGAAGGGTGAAAGAAGAATAGAATTTTATACAACAGAATTGGAGAGAGAGATAGAGAGGAAACACTCAAAGTTAAACAAAAACAACGACCAAAACCCAAAATAGAAGAAATATAATGGGGGAGGGGTATTGAAAGTAGTAATAATTAGAAACTGAAATAAATAAAGAAAATTAAATAAATGAAAAAATTGATATTGTCTCCCTTGGAATGATGCCAAAATTTTGTCGCGTTGTCGAGCACGTCATAATAGTTGCTTAATTTTGACTAAAATTTCTGCAGTATAGTAGCAACCCTTGGTTGTCTCTCAATAGAGCCATTAATAATTAATTTTAAAAAAGGGTTTTGATTATGAAATTATAAGTGCAATGGGGTTTTCTAAATCATTTGGGTTTAATGATTAAAGATGAAATTAGAAAATGAAAGTGATAAAACAATGTAGAAATGTACAAGATTAATTAAGTGTGATCAACCTAGGGTACTCTCATGATTTTCATCCTTAATAGATTCATGATATAGGGTAATGATATTTTAATCCCTGGTTTGTAACTCCTAGAACCAGAATGTTACTATGTTTATACTAGGATACCTTCTAGGGTTCAGTCGAAAACACTAAATGATTCACCAGACATCGCTGATGATTGGGTGATTTGTGTTCGACATCATAACTGAAACTCACCAAGGCAACACATGAATAACATGATGTGTTGTCCAGGATTGTATTTTATTTCATTGTGATACCATGAAATAAATTTAAATGACATTGATAGTGCTTATGTGAGTTCTATTGACCAATATAAACCACAAAAACACCGCAATTGGATGGGGGAATAGAATGTGCTGCACTGTGTGTGAAAAATCACATGAATGGGTACCCCCAAACATGATCATATGAGTTGAGCAAGGAATATCAATACATAATTCAAAAAACACAAGAATAGAGGATGATGAAAAACAAAACAAAAACCTGGAATTAAAAAGATCAATCAAATATTAGAAACTTGATGCTTGATATTTACATCACGTTCCTCCCCGGGTGATCACAAGGGGTTTAGAAACCCATAGGAGGGGAAGAAGAAGAAGATTTTGAAGTAGCAATTCCCATAGCCTCCAAAACATATTGGGATGACGAAAAGACCTCTTTGGGACTCCAAAATGGAAGAACCTTGCCTCTAGTTTGAACTCAAAATGGGGTGCTCATGGATCCAATTTATATGCAAATTAGAAGGTGGTTTTGGGCACCCTGATTTAGATATTCTTCTCATATACCTCAATGTCAAATTTCGAAGCCGGATATGGAATATAATAAGAGATATTGTCGAAATATAGAGGCAAGGTTTTGACATTATGCAGATCCACTTTATTGGACATATCAGATTGTATGGGCCTCTTAATGATTAAATTGGGCTTCAGTTCCTTCATATTAAATGCAAATAATTAAATTTAGGACTATCCAACAATGTTTCATCACATTTTAATGCACGGTTAAGTAGAAACATGCGTTTTTGTCCACTGGTATTCTTGGATCATGTGCAGACTAGCCCATCTTATTTGGACATTATCCTGGGTCCTCCAAATCACCTCCACCAGCAATATAATTATCAAAAAAAGTAACATTTCTCTATTTAAAAGTGTTAAACACAAAATAATTGAATAAAAAATGGAGCGAAATTTGTTATTATACCTGTAATTTCCAATAAAATACTAGTTTAATAAATTGGTATAAGGGTGAAATAAAACATTGAATCGTGGGATGATCATTATATAATAATAAAATTATCCTCAATATAATTATATATATTTTTTATTTTAAGGGTTATAAATACACTTGCACATAAATCCATCAAATGGGAAACATATATACCATTCTAATGTATGACGAACTACAGCCTCACGAAAAAATATTATTCATTTTTCCATTTAAACATCTCATGGTTGGGAATTATGATACATTTTTTATTTATATTATATTTATTATATTTATTATTTATTAATTATTATGGAAATTTTACATTAATTATACATTCATTCATTCCATTTTGTGTAATTACAATATCATCAATTGTAGAAGTGTGGATTGTCACCCCATTAATACTATATATGGAACCTGTAAATGATAGTTTTAAAACAATATTTAACATAAATGAAATATATATGATATTAGACACATAAATATATTCTTGTAAATATAATACATCATTTTCTTTATTACCCTTTTAACACACTCAAAATTTGACAACATGTTTAATTGATGTGTGGAATACAAACCTCCTCGACATTATATGATTCCTTTAAAATGAAAATAATTCCATATATAATTATATATTATTAAATAAAATACTATTTAATATTTAATTATAATTATTGAAATATATATTGTTTCTTAGAAGCTTACCCTAATTATATTTAAAAATTTTGATCGTTTCTAATGTGTGCGTAAGGCATATAATTTCCATCATTTTAATGTCTGTAATATTTCATAAAAATTTTACCTGATTAATTTTATAATTATAATTGATGTATAAATATGAAAATAATGTCTTCATTATTATTTTTGACATGTTTATATAAAAACCACTTTGACCCCAGTCAATATACTAATTTCGTTTTAATACCTGAGCCAAATTTGTTCAAAACTCCAGACATAAAATTAATTGATTAAATAAATATTTAAAAAATTATAATATGTTATGTAAAAGTAATAATAAATATTGAAAAGTTTCTAAATATGTTAATTAATCATCATTAGTTTATTATTCAGGAATATAATGATACACATTATTAGTCAGACTCAATGTAAGAGAATTTCATCTCACTTTTCATTTCCATTATATACATGCTTTATTGGCCACTCATTTCATTTTTGTGCTTTTTCTACTTCCAATGAATGTTTTATATTTTTCTTATAATTAATTTTTTTGGTATTTACATATCCATTTATGATATTCTTTAAGGATGGTTCTGTTTCTAAATTTACCAAATTAGTAATGTAATTTTGTCTCAATTCTTTTTCATTGAGACTCATGCCATGATATGCCCCAATATATCCCTATTAGTCATATATACATTCTTTGGACAAGTTATATTATAAATATACTTAATTTTATGACATTTTAAGTTTCATGTAACTTTATTTTTTCAATTATATTATGATTTCATGTTACAATAGTGGTAAAGGTTTATAGCTTCAATCTTATAGTTTATCAGGATTGTTTATGAATACAATTAAATTGATAAAATATTATGATCCATATCTAATGAAATCTCCAAAATTTTATTACACACAGGGTATTCCTATTATATCAAATAACTGAGACCATTTTACCACTCTTTGGAACTTATAATAATTAAGAAAACATTTTTATTAAAATCTATCTTTATTTCTCATTTCGGTAATAAATTTTTGTTTTTTAATGAATTTGATTTCAAAAAATAAAATAAAATATTATTTACATATTATTCAATGACGATTAAAGTAATTTTTTCTGATGATTGTATTTTCTAAAAAACCTTTTCAAAAGTAACATCATTTCCTTTAATGGTCAAGAATCATTTATAATATTTTAATGTGAAAAAGGAATGTTCAACATGTACATATGTAACTACTGCCATGAACATCATTTTCTTGAAGGTTCCTTTGTAAGTATACAATTTTATTTTTAAAGAAATGTTTTTCATAGTTTTTGATATATTTTTGAAATGAATGTTTTTAATTTTATTGGGTAAAAAAATGATATTTTTAAAATTGTTTTATATTATTTTCAATTAATTTTTTATATGTTTTAAAAAATATTTTTTTCAGGAAAATAATTTCAATGTTTCAAGGTTTCCTTATATGTTTTAACATACATTTTATAGAAAAGTATTTTCAAATTATTTGAAGATGTTTTTATATTTTCAATTTATATTCCTATAGAAAGGTTTTCAAAATGTTTTCATGATTATTTTATATGTTCTCAAGGAAAATGGATATAAAAATGATTTCTATACAACTTTATAATGTTTCAAGTATATCTTAAAAGGAATTGGATTTAACAATTTTTTTCTATTAAAAAAATTATTTTAATGAAGAAATGATATTTTCATCAAGTACCTTTTTAATGAATATTTCCAAATTTTTTACATCTAATATTAAATAGGTGTGTGTTACTGATGACCTTATAGGAAATGATTCAAATGTTTCATTCATATTCGTTATATTATTGATTTATTTTATAATGGAATGATTTTTTTGAAATACTTTTCTCATCAATAGGTTATATTCATATGAAACACTCTTATTTTAATGAGTTATGATTTAATGAAATGATTATGAAATCTTTCCCTTTTCCATTGTTTATGATAATATTACATGTTGGTGAAACCAAATTCATTTCATAGGGTTTGACATGATTAATTTTCATTATATTATGGATTTGATAAGTATGATTTCATTATGGGATGTGAGAGACCTATATTTCAGTCTAATTTATTAGTTAAATATTTAAATCTTATTAGATAATGATAGGAATAATGATAAAATTATTGATCCTACATGGGAATATAGAGAATCCTGATCCATTATGTGGAGATGGGGAAACCAGTTCTTCTATGGTATGATGGGGAAACATGATTCACGATTGGAAAATGGGGAAACCTGACCCACTATAGAGAGATAGGGAAACCTCATCCATATTAAGAAGTTTGGGAAACTAGATCCACTATGGGATGATTGGGAAACCCAATAATCTATTGGAAGATGGGAATTCATAATCCCTTATATGGAAAGGAAAGAAGTTGGGGATGGTGGTGTGTCCCAACAAATAGGTGTGGTCCCCATAATGTACTGTCATAAGTTTTTGGAAAATATACTTTACTTATAGTGAATATCATAAGAGTTCTATATGTTTTCCACATATAATATGTATTATTCATTTGATATACTCAAATTTTCCATGTTCTTGATTATCTTATGATTCAAGAAATGCCAATGTTTATTCTTTGTCTAATGATCTTGTTATTTGATTTGCAGGGTACAATATTTATATGTTATGATCATGTTTACATACCATTATGTTCATGTTATGATTTTGTATTTACTTTACATACCATTACAAAACACTCATGATCACCACGTTCATATATTTAATTTCCCCAATTTATGATGAATGTTTGTTAAATAGACATACTAAGGGGAAGATCTTTGTGGAGAACATTGAAGAATATTCACTTTGCAATACTATTTCTATTCCAATTTTATAATGATAATAAACTAAAATAATCTTTAAGAGTTTGTTTGGGTAATTTATTAATTATTCCTCAAAATTAATTTAATATATATGTATGTTATGTTTGGTTCATTATAGAAAGCCATTTTCTCACATAATCCAAATATTTTTTGAAATTTATTTTTTTCTAAATTAAATATTGAAATATTTTTAATGGTCTATATTTTCCTCATATTTGACATTGAGTGATTGATTTTTTGAATGAATCTAAATAAATTTCTCGTATTCTTCTTATGAGAAAATAGAGTATTAATGTTACTAAAATCATTAAAAATAAATAAGAATCTTATATCTTATTTTTCTGATATTATGAATACCATCCAATTTAAATATTTTATTTTAGAGAAACTGATTTCAAAATTTGTACCTTTTGAGGACATTTACGGATAATTCTATAACAAATAGTCAATTTAAATGAACAAAATCATAAATGTAATGATAAAAATATTTTTATAAATTTTATCCATATTGAAAAATATTTCATATATCTAATTTTGACTATTGGGTTACCCGTCTTTGAATGATATCTCATTTTTGTATCTCATCGATCAACCACACACAAAATACTGTAAGTTTATATCCACTTTTTAGTTCCCAGAAATTCATTGTGTCAAGATCGTATTTAGGATTCCATAAATATAGTGAGTCAGGATGCTACTTTTTTGATCCTCAATTTCAATATAACAATATCCACATCAAGTTATCTTAAAATTATAGGATTTAATATCACCTTTATGTTTTTTAAAAATTACATGAGTTGAAATTCTCCTAATGGACTCTCAAGAATACATTCCTATATACCATCTACAAAATATACCCAAAAAATATATTCTTCTTCATATGTAATATACAAAACCATTCGTAGTTATCAATCACCTAGTCGTTCACTCTATATGAATTAAAACAACAAGAATGTGTACCTGGATGTAAGACCATAATATTCACACCATTTGTCATTTATGTACAACCTTAAATGGCCCTACATTGTTTAATCACAAA
Source organism: Viscum album (assembly GCA_963277665.1). Taxonomy (NCBI): domain Eukaryota; kingdom Viridiplantae; phylum Streptophyta; class Magnoliopsida; order Santalales; family Viscaceae; genus Viscum; species Viscum album. Next base: position 838,917,900 of record OY728123.1, read on the forward strand.
TAAACATAAAATGTATTATACTCCCTATATAATGAAATAAAACTATATGATTTATGATTCCTTTTATATGGATATAGGGGAAGATCCATCCATGAGACTGATCTCATTTTTATACCACATCACCTATTCATTCAAAAAATCCAAATGTTCCCTTAGATATAGATTACTTCCATAATATATTAATATATTGATATAAAATAAAATGTAATTAATTTATTGAATAAAATTTGATATTGTAATATTCTTCTGTGGTGTGTCATCTTAAAATGTTTTTGACCATCAATCAATATCACCAAAGTGTATCCATCTTTTATATTGGGATGGATATTCTGAAATGGAATTAATTTCAATGGTAGTCCTAAACCAATATCAATTCTTCTAGTGGGATTATTTTACCTATTATATATTTATTGGTAAAATTTGGTTATCTATTTTAGTTGATTTTACTCACTATTTAATATAGAATGAGTGACATATTTCAAAAATTAACCAAAACATGATTGTGACAAGGAAATTTTATGAAACAAATTGGAAAAGAGACCTGAAATACATACATATTGAAGATGTTGATTAATCCTGAATTTTTATATAAGATTCTATAGTAATTGGTTTCTTATTCTCCCATAGAATATAAATGGTATCCAGAATTAAAATACCATAATGAGTCAGTCTCTTTGGCCAAAATTGTGGAAATCACACTATAGTGGGGTTTCTATAAACCACTATCCAATTACACGTCACTCAAATTCCATTATTGTTACTATATATACCTCAAATATGTGGAATTTAAATACAATATCACCTACGTAGCACCAATAAAACCATCATGCGATGAAAATTATGAATGTGTAATTCCATAATGGGACAATTAAAACAATGGGAAAACAAATTCTTATACATAGGTACATAATTCATAGATTAAACCACCATATTAAAAACTATGTAGGGGTAATGTGGATTCTCTCTCAACATCATTCAACATTTGTATTATTTACCATCATTGAATTATTAAAAATATATATATATATTGGAATATAGGGACAAAGTATATTATAAGAAAAACATTACATTGAAGACACATATGTGGGCTTTAACAAATCAAGTACATCATCATTATCATTTCATAATCCAAATTTCCGATAATTTCTTTAGAGGATTTGGTAGTAACCCTTTTCATTTCGTCTATGTAATTCAGATAGAGTGCTAGTTATAAGATGTCAATTTTAATGCATATTTATCAATAATCCTTAGATTACTTCAATTCTAACATGGTTTACTTTTTTTAAGAACCCCTCAACCACGAGGGGGAACAAGAACCTTTAGAGTGATAATTATAGCAACGTCCCACTACGTCCATCCATTTAAAAAATATATTCCCAATAATCTAGGAAATTGAAAGGAGTAGGTGAAACATCTAAGGGACATCCTTATCCCAAAGAGTTTGAGTATTTTTATCCCATTAGTTTCATATAGTATTATAAATTGATAATGAACATACCCAAATTATGTATATAAGTACTCCAAGGAAATTTTATTTTTCTATTTGAGGTTTCACATAAAATAATGTCATCAAAATTAACCCATCTTCTGTTTTATAATTTCACACTATCGATGAAAATGAGATTGAGGATGAATTTGAATAATAATTCTCTCACAAAAAGGTATATAAAAATAATTAATTGTATTGAATCGAAGATAATCCCCTAATTTTTGAAACCATATGAGCATTAATATGTTTTCTGTATGTCATGAAAGGGAAAAATAAAAAATAAAATAGGTACTCGCATCCATATCCAACCCACAAACAAAATATGGTGAGATATTCTAAAAAAATATCAAATTTCCATATATGAATCTAGAATATATAACAATAATTATATTAAAATTGAATTTATTTGTGGAAACATTCCCGTTATGTGTGATTTTTGTTTTGAAAAGAAATCATATTTTTTCAAGCCCACATTAGTAGGAAAAATGATATGAGAACATGATTTTATTAATGTTCCACCACATTAGTCATATATTACATCAAATAACACACATGAATATAGTGATTATGGATTATTATTAGTTTCCTCTATTAAAAAATCATCATTTTTTGGTACTAGAATTCCATTTCTGGGTAACACAAGTTATTTAATAACCATTATTTCAATGAATTCAAAAACATGATGATTGGGTGCATATTTGATATAATGTGTGACCTCACATAGCAATTTCCTTTGAACTATAGGATTTCATTATTACTCAGATGGAGGCCACAGAAGTCACATGTGATTGGATACAATAAAAGATAAATCATTACCAAATGTGGGTGCATTTGGATCATCCATCACTAAGCACTGTGAACCCCAAATTCACCACGTTCAATGGATTAAGAGATCTAAGGAAACATCTCCCCCATTTATCTCTCATTTATGGTCTAATTTTAGAAGGTTCGAATGAATAGGCAGCCACCATGATTCAGTTATTTAGGTATAAAATTGATGTTACATAATTTTTCATGTATTATATCCATGTGTCCATGTCCATTATTAGCTGAGATTTTCTCTATAAATAATTTCTTTTAGTTTATATGATAATATATAGAAAACAATTATATGTGGATTTTTTAATTTTAATAATGTAGGGAATTATACAATTATTGATCTCATTCATATAAAGAATTGAATGAAACAATATATTGAAATAATGTGACCCTAATAATACTTGATAATGTGAATATAGAGAGCATACAAGATTAGATATATTTCATGCTTATCCTATAAAAATACCTAGGTGGATTAGAAGAATTTTTTATAGTATCCCATCATTTGTAAGATATAAAACTGTGCATTAGTATGAATCCTTATCATTCATCATGATCACAATAATAGAATTACGAAAAATATAAAAGATAATTTTTTACTCTTAATCCTATAATATCATTTTAAAGGTTATATTACATAAAAATACTTAAATAAATGATTATTCATCCAAAATGTATAGAATATTAGGGTTTTCAACTCTAATTTATAGAGTAACATAACAAAATTTCAAAAAACATTTTAAAGATATATCCAACTGAAAATTCCATAGATTTTTTTTCTTACCACTATATATATTTACATAAAATTAAAAAATTATTTAGCTTCATGGATTTTATAAAAATTATTTTCAATGATGGTAAATAAATATTGGATACTCATAAAGAAAATTTTACATGTGTCTAATAAATTTTCCCTAAATAATTAATGAAATTAGAAACAACCCCAAATTGGAATGTATACATGATTCATAATATTATCACCCAAAATATGGATTATAATGTGAATTCCATTATCATGAAATCACTGAATCTTCCAGTAATTCAATAAATTCCCCTTATTTGTCCAACTATTATGATTTTTTGTTTTAGAACATTTATGACCAAAACATTTCAATATTGTTGAAAACAATTGTTTAGATGTGTCCTAAAATATATTTAAATCAGTCAAAAATATTATTGAATTCATGTACATATAATTGGGATGAGAACTATCCAACAAATGAGACCATCAGAACTAGCATAGAAAACAAGGCCATGAGAAGCATCCTAAAATATGAGAACATATTGTCAAGAACCAGCCCGGGTACCCTGGTAACCCGATAACTGAGCCGATCCTGACATATCCTGAAGGGCGTTCTAGATCCCCATGGTTCAACGACTAACACCTGGAATTGTACAACATACACGTGGGAATGATTTTGTCGCAAGAATGTGGAAAGCAATAGATAACGAAACAGTATGCATTAAAAAGGAAAACTCCATTGGGAGTGATGTACTAGAAAACAACTTGGCATAAAAGCCAAAGTACAACAACCCAAGTAAAAAAAGATGGGAAAAACATCCCCATGGTCCCTAAGGACACAAATCACCAGGAACAAACATCAACAGCTAGATCCACCTGTAAGAGGTCCCTTCCCTTTTCTCAATCCTAGAAGAAGAATGTCTAAAAACACCCAAAGGAAAAAGTATGGTGTGAGCCTATGCCCGGTAGGATATCAACAAAGATTCCATAACAGATGAAAAAAATATATTATCCAAGGAAAAGCTTCCAATTTTCAAATAAATAGGTTTTGCAATTAAAAATCATATTTTAACAAAATATGCTAAACATTTTCAAAGGATGGAAATAAATACTTTAAGAAAAGGATTTAAAAATGATTGAATATTTATAAAACAATGGCTTAAATAAAAAAAGTTACATAAAAAAATTTATGTAAATTCAGCAGGCATGTAAAACAGTTTCATAAGCATTGGAATACATTTATATCTCAAATATAAATAAACAAGTGTGAAACATGGTCATCTGCAAAAAGGTACGTTAATATTAACCAGTTATAGGATTTCACACTCTCTATGTGAAATCAGTAAAATGTGTATACACACGTCCCTATGACAATTGCCAATGGAGACTCGTCACCAACCCTTCAGGGATGTGACCCATCACAAGTATGTTTTAGAATGTTGTCATAGTGTATATTGTATCCAAATAACTCACTAACTACCTAAGGCTTGCATGCGCTCTTAAATGATGGGAGAACTATTTTAAGAGTGCTTAAAATACGATCAATCCCATTCTTCCATTTCAAAAGTTCCAATTTCATTCCATTTAAAACCAAAACAGGTTTTATTCAAAACATGAATTTTTCACATGATAAGACCAATGGGCTTCTATCAAATCATTTTAAGCCATTCACATATGTTTGAAATCAATTCAAAACCAATTCCATCATCACACATTTCATTTCCCCAATTAAATTCCACAATTTAATTGAAAAACATTTCCATCAAATCCGAAATTTAAAGTAAACAATTTAAACTGACCAATTTTCCATAATCAAACCCAATTCAATGGAATTGGGGTTTTCCCAAAATTTCCATGCCAAAACCATTTCAAATATCTCATTTCAATGTAATCGAGTTTTTACCAATTTAATTGAAAGAAAACATGAGCAATTGGATTTAAATCAACAAATGACATTAATCAAGTAATACAATGATAATCAATTTGGCATGTCAGGATGGAACCACCTACCTCGATTTATTGACCGGAGTTAGCCCAACGAGAAACCCCAAAAACCAAGCGGCACAACGATGTCGATCAAAAACTATATCTAAATCCTTAAAAACAAAATTAAGATCAAATGAATCAAGATCTTATAAAACTAGATCTATATTCACAATCCAAGATCTATACATCAAATCATAGTTATAGATCCATGAAACCAAATGAATTCTCCCATGAAAAGATCAAGGAAAGATAGAGGAATAAACGAGAAATGTAATGGGATGAAATCCGATTACCGTGAGGAGAGAGGATATTCAGTCCAAGCCTTCAATCTCGAAGAAAGATGTTTGGATCACCTTGGAATCTCTCTAGGAAGCTTTGGAATGACCTACAAATAGTCAAGCCCGAACCAATGTCAACCATAAGGGATTATTAGGGGTTTGAGTGGTTTTAAAAGGATTATTTGGAATTAAAAACCGCACGCACGGTTTAACTGGGCAGAGGCGCACGGTTTGTCAAACCTTGCGCACATCGTGCAGATCTCACTATCCAGAGATACATGGTCCGCATGATTTGGTCGTATAGTTTGTCAAGCCATGAGCACACCATGCATACCTCTTTGTCCAGTGCTGCTTGGTTGGCACGGTTTGGTCGCACGGTTTGTCAAATCGTGCGCAAACCGTGCACAAGACATTGTCCTTTTGTTTTACCTAAAAGCTCACCCAAACGCACCCCCAAGTCACTACTCCAAAACAGAGGTACTTAAAAACATCAAAAGTACCTGGAAACGAAACAGGATGTTACACATCTTCTCCAGAAGATAACTAATGGGAATAATCCACCAATAGATATCATATTGTAAGGATGAAAACTAGTTCCCCTCTATCAATAATACTCTTATGATATGAAATCATTATTGGAGAGAATACTTTTATTAAATTGGAGTTCTGTTCTATTCCTCCATTATAATTTCTAGGACTGTGGAATTTTTTATTTAATCTACAAATACTAATATATTATGTTAGGATCATTAATTAATAGAGTCATTGGAGGATCAACTAGTTTTTTCATATTCTACGCTTTGAATCGAAGTATAATATTTTAGTTGTACCTAACTGACCCTTAAATATGGAATCAAAAATATAATTAATTCTTTATAATGAAATGTTTAATATGTTGTACTCGATATAAAAATGCAAATCTAGTCTTTAGGGTCCCCTCTTATACATCCATCTTATAGTACCCATATTTCAATTGATAAAAGAGTGGTAAATAACATGTCTCACACCCCTCAAATCATTTATAAAGAAAAGGGTTTTTCATGTTTTTTATCCATAAGAAATAAGAATAATCAAAGGATTCATTTTTTTAATAACATACCACTCTTGTGTAGAATGAAAATGAAAATTATAAGAAGATAATAATAGAAATAATTTGAGAAAAAAATTACCCTACATGATTATTTTTGAGACAATGCCACACAATAATTGGATAAACTGATACATGATAAACTAATTTGATCGAAAACTTATATATTATATTTTTAGGGCGATTTTCCCCTTTTTGAAAAAATATCCTTCTTCTATTGTTATCTTCTATATGATGTAATACCCCACTCTAATGGCCTTGTGGAATTCATATATTTTTAACCCCATTATCATGTGTATTTGAGGTTTTTTTACCTCATTGATATATAGACCATAATATATTTAACATTCACTATGATAAGGGTACAATATTCATTATCCTAATTGTTAATATATGGAAAATCTTGGCCCATAATTTTTAGGGCTATAAATTCACTTCCTAGATCAAAAATCCATTCCCAATATCATATTTATTGTAGCGTATGTAAAAGAAATAGTAATTTCTTCAACGATATAGGGTTATATAGAATATGGATTATTCCTTAAAAATATAGTAAAATTACAATTAAATCACCATTATATTGTAAAATAATTTGATTATGATCTTATAAATCATGACCATGAAGAGGAAAATTTAAAATATCATCCAAATAAATTCCCCAACCAGTGATTTTTGGGGTATACATATAAAATGTTATTCATTTTTAAAGATTGGATTTATAAGAATACAGTTAAGGGGATAATGGATCTAATTATACCAAAAGCACTAAATTATATTTGTGATCACCTTGGTATGAAAAAAATAGTGTATAAAAAATTGGGTTGTTTGTATCCCAATTATAGACTAAAAAATGACTATACATTTAGGCATTAGCAAGTTGTTCCATTTATAACTATTTCCTTAAATATTAATTTAATTAAGATACCCAGAATAAAGAGAACCATGATTGGTGTTATGAAAAAAAATCACTATTATTTTCCCTGTATTTTTTTAAATGTTATGTGATTAATGAAAAATATATACTTCATGATGTTCATAAGAAGCATATAGACATGGGACTGATAGATTTAGAGGGCGATGAGATTTTATAAAAATTTATTCTAGTCATTATCACTCATAATGTAAATCATGATTCCTAAAATTTCACATTATATTGAAGTGTCATGTTTCATTATGTTAAACTAAACACCATGCGGTACTTATTTAGACCCTAAATTATATGATTCATGGTCAATACAACATGAATATAAACTATGTAGAGTGGTCCATTCTAGGTGATCTTAATTCTATGAATCTCTCATTTCATAATTGTTTCAATATTCAGAAGATCCTTTTTTTGATATTTGAAAACAATGTTGTGATCTGGTTCCTTCCACACAATGAAATTGTGTACCTAGGAAATGACCATCAATATATAACTAAATCACGAGACATTATGTAAAAATTTTTTAGGCTCAATGTACCTTCCCCTTGACATACACCATATTTTTTAGAAAATCCTAAGTGAGTTATGATATTGTTAGCTAAATTATCATCCCATTGCATGAGGTTGTTACTATATATTATTCCAAACCCATTTAGGCATTCATGTACAACTGAACATATGTTATGAATTTTATTCCTGAGTTATTGTTACCCAAGAACCATGAAATGTGATTATTAACTGAGAAAAATATTTTAGATAAATTTGTGACATGTGAATTGACTGATCTGAATGGGCCTCCCTTTCAATAGTGAAGAACATAATTTCCACCAATCCAATGATAAAACTATATGTACTTCAATTTTCTTAAACTAAAAGAACTCATTTCTCGATGAACAATTTTATAATTGTTTCATAATGACTTATCCATTACTAAAATTAATCTTGTTCCCACTTGAAACCATATGATTATCATTGATTCAGAAATTATACATTATTTATCTCATATAAATCCCGATTTTTTTATGCATATTTGAAAAACCACTATATTTTATGAATTAGTTAATTACATAATATATTATGGAACCTCCATGTTGTATAATCAAAAATTGATTTTTTTGGAACAATTATTTAAAATATTAAACTATAACCAACAATTTTACATCCATTATGTCCCAAAATTGCATTATGTGGTATATAATATATAAAATGGATCTATATGACCATCCTAAAATATGAATTATATCTGTATAAGATTTTTCAATTTAAATATATTTTGTGAACATTGTAACATCTAGCTACCATAATGTTGAGGATCACCTAACCATTGAAGATAATTACACATTCTTATAACTATTAACAATTAGATCATAATTTTCATATGAATAATAATGATGCCTAAATCTTCCATCGTTGAGTATTTTTAACAACTAGATCATGCTAACCTCACAAAAATCGTTTTTGGATCCTTACATGTAAAGGTTACAAAACATGTAATGAAAATTATCATTTAATAGAACTATATATAGGTTTATTAAAATTATTATATAATTTTTAGTGAATCCAAGACATTATATCCTAGTTTATTAGTTACTGCAATGAACCTTTTACCTCACAAACACTGGCATAAAATGGTCTTTGGGTCTTGGCTCACTAGGTATCTCTAGTTTCCTTACAGAGAAGTGGTCCCCTACATGTGGTCCACCAATGTGCCCCAATGGAGTACAAGACAAATGATAATCCCTATAGAAAAACAACCATTATTTCTATTGTTATTTTTCTTCCCTCGTACACACCTCGAGAAACATCCTAAATGGTCCCCCATCCTTATCAATACTCACGGATAATCATGATGAAATTTAAATTTCAAACTATGTAGGGTTCTGAAAGGAAATGCGTACCTTTTTTAAGTGAATCATATCATTTAGTCTTGAAACCATTAAAATTACAAGGCATTATAGTCACCCCCTTTAGTGAACAAAGTGCTTATTGTGGACCCACAAAATCCTCACAAGTATTTCTACCACACATATAGATATGTTCCTTCATTGATACCAATGTAACAACTAGGCCACCAAAATATCACATACACACTTCCATGACATGTTTGAATGGTCTTGGCCCACTCGACCCAACCAATTGCCTCGTAGAAACATAGACCCATACATGGTTCCCACACATGTGTCCAAACATATCATTATACTAATGAATATCCCAATAGTCAAATACATTTTCCCTCTAGTGTTGTTTTTCACCACTCTTAAACACCCTGGGAAACATCTAGAAAGGTCAAATATCTTGATCAATACTCCAGGCCATGCATACTTAACTATGGAGTATTAATCATGTTGGATCCCAAAATGAAATGTGAAACTTTTTTTACATGAGTTATATAGTTTATTATTTAAACCATTAACATTCAATGCAGTTATAATATTGGTTTTAAAATTCACATTAGGTTTCTTCCAATGAATATACAGTAATGTTCAACTCCAAATTTAATGAACTACGAGTGTAATGATTATTATTATCACAAGATAAAAAGTGATTCCTAAATATAATAACCATGTAAAAAATTGAAAACTCCATTTTATTTATTCTAAAATTATACAATGTTTTATCTTTCCTACTAAGTTACACACGTTTTTTTATCTCATTACCCTAGTGTTATTCGAATTCATACTGTTCCATTTTCTCCTTAATATAAGGTGGATCATTAGAGGAGGAACTATGATACAAATAATCTTCTGTGTTTTATGACCATAATTTATAAATAATAATTTTTTTTAATTTTTATACCATTAAAATAAATAAAAAATCAAAAAAGGTATATTTTACTAGTGTTTAGAATACAAATTCATGTTTTGTAAAATCATACCTTTCTGCCACATGAGAAGCCTCTCCTTTACTCAAATATATATGTGTTTAATCTTCATAAAAATTTACACCATGAAGTACCACCATATCATTATTCAATTTTCCCTCCAATATAAGGATGCCTAAAATGGAATTGATAACATCTTTCACATTATATTTTCTCCTACTTTTAGGAAAATTTCTATAACTATTTTTAGGTTTGTCATCCATATTGAGACATTTTTTCCCAATATAATGATATGAAATATTATATTTGGATAATTGTTTATAACACATAAACATTATACACATTTGGATGAATGTATATGAACTTAAATTTTATCAACTTTTTTTCTAATATATTTGACCATAATCAATAGCCTATATAGTTCAAAACTATGTGAACTAAAGCTTAAAAATATTTTGTTCAAATCATTATAACCTTAAACATAATCAACTTTTCATCTATTCAATATGACATAAATATTATCAAAACAATATTAGTATAAATTAATTGAAATAAAATTTGAAATGATATAGACATTCTGGTTTTCTAGCCTGAAAACCCATAAATGGTGTCCTCCAAAAAATTTAATACATCACTCAATAAACATTTACATTTCATGGAATCAGAAAAAATTAGAGCATAAATTAAATAAATAAATATAATTATTTTTCAAAAAAATGATGTTTTAAGAAAAATTATAACCATCATTTGCTTTTTCATTCCCTTTTACGTATTATGAATATACAAGAGTGAGTAATGGAAAATACAAAAATCCATTAACTATTGAATCATAGACCAATAAAATATCAAATTAAGATCATTGAACCAATTATTATAGGAAATATTTTGAAAAAATATTTTTTTCTCAATTCAATTAAGCTTAAAATATTTGATGGTTATGTTAACATTCATGAAAAAGTTCCTGTTTATATTGGGTAGTCCACTATTTCCATTGATCATATACACAAATATTTTTAGGTTATATAATTATATCATGAGAAGTTGTTTAATACCTGGTGATGTTGCCCTTCGGGTGATCAAATCCTCCAAGAAGGTCTTTGGTTAGTGAATATACAACACACTATTGTTATCATAGAAATCATGTGTAGCACCCTATGATTTTATTATATGTTTTCCTTTAAATAAAAAATATTTTTGGTATATTTAGAAAACCATAATAAAAAAACATAAATATTATATATTATAATGAAAATTATACATTTATAAATTAATAAAATACATTGTAGAATATCATTCAGATGAATAAAATATTTAAAAACATTATGTAAAAAAATATATGTTAACATTAGTTTAATGAAAAACTTGTATCTAATTACTTTCACCATTTTAATATTATTATATCAATAGAATACATTGATGAAATTAAAAAGATGATAAATTAATATCATCTATTAAATAATGAAGCCACTATAAGGAATGTAAATGAATCATTGAAAAATGAAAAAATTTTCCTCAAAATAAAATATTTTATTATATATATATAAATGTTTAATAATAAATATAAATTAATTTTTTTTTAAATTTAATATGAAAAAATGAACTTACATTATGGACTACATAAAAAGGATTTATCTTTGGTTAATAGTTATTTGATTTTTCATCAAATGGATTATTTTTAAACATATAATGAACAATACCATTTTTACAAATAATGTATCTTTTATGAAATATTTATGATACAATAATGACATAAAGAATATTTTATACTTTTATATTTCAAAAATATTTATATAAAGAGTAAATTAAATCATTTTAATTTTTTTAAAATTTTTAAACCCATGGAAGACATTTTTGTATCCTATGATATATTTTATTTTAATAACAAATATTTTCATCCATTCCATTTAATGAAATAATCAAAACAATCTATATGACTTTTTATTTGGTTCAAATAAAATAAAAATTAAATTTTTACAATAACTAAAAAGTTCAATGGGGATTTATTTGATAAATGATACTTTTGAAATTTCATATTTTATCTTAAAATAAAATTTTCAATAAATTATTCTTTATTACAGTTTTCATACTTATCATTAATGTAACATTTACCAAAATTGGAAATTGATTATTTTAAAATGAATTTTATAATTGGAATCATCGTATAAAAATTATGAAATATGGTGTATTTTATTTTCAACCAAGAAATTAAGGTAACCCATTAAATTTAATTTGTCATGTTAATAGTTATATGAGTTTAACATAGTTAAAAATATGTAATAATGTGAAAATTTTTGATAAATAATCTACATTGATTGATTTAAAGGGTTTATTCAACCTAAAATATCATATCATAGAATTTGGGTTTGATTTGTGGCACTTTACCTTGCAAATAACATATATATTATTTTATATATGTGTGTATTTAAAAGGGTCCCACTCCTCTAGACTTTAAAAGGTACCCCTTAACAACTCAATTTTCTACCAAAAATTAATAAATTTATGTCCATAAAAGGTCTACTAAAAACGCCTTTAACACTTCTCTAAAACATAGTGGTTCATTTATCCGCAAAAGAAAAACCAATTAATGCTTAAACAGAGATCCAAAAGGGGATACTCAAGGATGAGGTAGTTATCTGAATCATGTAATTTAAAGTTTTTTCCCTTTTAAACATTATCCATATATTTTATAATCATATTAAAATTATTAAATAAGTATTATCAGTTTAATAGAATGATATTATGTTAATGTTACAACCATTATCAACCACTGTTCTATCAAATGGAATTCGCAAATGGTGACTATGTATACACGAAAACTGCCATCTTTCGTGATTATGTATTACTTTTCTCACCGTTTCCTTAAAAGGATAGTTTAATAAATGAATTTAATGAATAAATATGACATTTATGACCTGATTAATCTTATATAAAATTTAAATTATCATTTTCCAATAACATTTTCTACCTCATAAAACCATTATATCATGTTCTTGTTTTGTTCAAACTTATACCCCATATGAACATTGTTATGATATGATCCACATATACATTCTATAAAATTGATAATATATACCCTTATATATTTTAATAATACAATAAAGAATATCCCTAATGATACCATCCATATTTTTTCTATGTATAGACCATGATGATATATTGTGAAAATATTCACGAAACCCATTTCTCGAGGGGATAAGTGTGTTTTGATTGAATTTTGAATGTTTTTATGTCAGTGTGACACAAATATTTGTTCAATTATTTATCAAATGGATGGGAATGAAATTATATAACATTAATTTACTTTTTTAAATATTTATATTTCATGAGATAATATGTAAGGGACTGGGGTGTAAATTCAATCAACTAAAAGACTCTATCCACCAATGTTTAAAGGGGAATAGCTGTGAGCTCAATCAACTTTTGGAAGATGTATATTATGTTATTTCCAAAACTGCATACTCTATATTTTTCCAATGATATGCATTAATGGTTTATGGTTAATTATTCTCTCATAACAGATGTAATATATAGAGCTATATATTTACAATATTAATTAATATTTATGAAATATTCTTTGTTAGGTATGAATCTATTTTGTTATGTTTATACACATAGATATTTCTTCATACCAATATTACATACTTATGATCACTTATATGCTTTTATTTATAATACCACTTTTACCCTCACTGGTCTCTTAGGATAACCCTTCCAATGTTTCATTTTCTCCTTGGTTATGAATAATAATATTATGTGATTTTTGTTTCTAAGATCTATCATGTATAGTAATTTGTGGGAGTTTATATTGAATTCATCTCAAATAATTTTTTTAGTAAATTGGGGGAAATTAACATTTATATGGGAAAATATGGTCTTTATATATAATATTATTTTAATAATTATTTAAAACATTAATAGTAAATGGTCTTGGGTATGTGATTGAATATATAAAATTTATTTATAATGTGATTATAGATAGTTTAATTTTAGTATCTTTAATTGGTATAAAAAATAGAATGAAAACAATGTCTTTTTAAAATGATATCTCTGTGTATGGGACATGGGCATCACATCCACACACAAAAATATTGAGTAGAGATTATAAAAATTAAATCACCTAATCATTGTGTTTAATATCACGGTTATTCTTTCATATAAATTTGTAGAATGGTCACCGACTTATATAAGTAGAAACCCTATGCATAATTTTTAAGGTTATTTCCACAATTTTTTAAAATACTAACATTGTATTTATTTGATTCTATAATAATCCACCCATTAATCTCCATCCACTATTTCCAAGAATTTTTTTGGCTTGCCCATTACCAATGGTTGGCCTATTACTATATGAAATCATTTTTTATTTATTCATCTGTTATTATATTATTATTTAACATTTTCATAATATAATTTATTTTATTTACACAATTTCAATGTAATAATATGATATACTACTATTTTATGCTATTATACTCAAGAATATATCATTAAGATCGAAAAAATTCCATGATTGGAGATTGTCACCATTATTATAAGAAATACCATGAATCATGATTTAACTTTGTGAAACCAAAATTTATATGTATTGATATTGTTTTCATATACCATTATACGTACATTATTATTATCTACTCTCTAAGGAGCGAATGTTTTTCTAGATTCATATTATTGAAATTTCATGTTCTGTTCATAGTCCTAATATCATGACTCTAACTAACGTGTACTATAATTTACCATAAATGAAACTAAAAAAATAGAGTGTTTTGTGATACATAAAAATCCCAATTACATTTGATTCATATCAATATTTTAATTCAGAGTCCTTTAATTTACAAATTCCCATAAGTTCTTCTCCTATATTCCCAATCAATGAAAAAACCATTATTTCCTCAAAGTCACAAGGTAGATCAACATAAGAACCCTTTCCAAGAACATTTTTTATATTTATTACTATTATCATTGGATACATAATGAATAAAAGATATAATTTCCTATTCCTCGCCATAAATTTCCATTTAATCCATCCTCTCCGACCGTATGGCCACCCCAAATTCGTCAAGTCTACTAAAATAATCATACACTATGATGATGTATAATAAAACCATAATCTATTGTCCTAGTTATAACCCTATAGATTAAATATAATATTAATCATATAATAAAACTAAAATAAAATTACAAAGATCTATATGGTTCTTTTTTCCTATTCTCATATGATAGATACTTAGGATAATAATTCTAATTCTATGGTATGAAATTATATTCACCTTCACCCATAACCCATAATGAAAATTGATCATTTACAACTTAGTCAAATTTATTTTGGATATTATTATTGTATTTTTTGGATAAACATTTTAAAATAAATATTTACCCTACAAATATTCTGTTATAGTGTGGAAATCTTTTATATAGACTTATATATTAATTTATTGTATTTCTAAATGTATAAATAATGATTCCAAAATAAACAAAATGTTGAATCCAACATATAATTTCACTTTAAAATCATTCTCTTTTCCATACTAGTATATAGGATAATAATTAAATAAAAATTCCCTCAAATCAATTTTAGTAAAAAATTATCCTTTATCTATACTAATTCTCTTGTAAACATATATATGTCATTTTTTATCCTCCAACAAATAATAAAAATCCATTGAGTTAATATTCTTATCCAAGTGATTGAATACATTAAGTAAATATAATACTAAACTGAATCACATAATTTCAATTAGATAATATCCTACTCATTGATATATAAACACCTTTACATGATATTCACATATGGGTGTAGAAAATCACTAAGTTAAGAACCTCCTATAGTCAATACAAACACCTTGATTTGAGATTATTCTCTTGGTAAAAAATAAATTATTGAAGATCCTCTACATGGTTTCATTCTCTCTAACAATAAAAACTTCAATCTTTCTACATATATATGGAATGTATATTTTTTTATATAATTATGCCTTATAATGATATTATTATTATTTCAAAAGATATTGATATGCAGGGGGTTGCAACCAAAATATTATCTAATGTACTTTTATATGAAATATATGATATTATATATATATATATAGGATAAGTCATGTTTAGGAATATAATTACTTACATATACAATGAATATTCAAATGGGACATCTTTATTCCACATGACTTCTCACACGTCATCATATTTTAATTCTCTATAAATATTTCTCAGTTATTGACATGGTCATACAAACCTACAATCAGATGTAAACCATTAATATTTTCTATTGTAGATTAATTTTTAAAAAAAAAACATAAATCCAAATTTACTAGTTATCCTAAAACATTTTTCTCAAATAAAGTACTTAATATATATAAATATTATATCTAGGGATGTGGTTTATTTTCATCCCTACGATTCGGATGCATGTAGATCCAAAAAAATAACTAGATTAAATTCAATGGTTGTATTAATTTGTTACATTTTTTAGAATATTATAATGTTCAAGAATTCATAGAAAATATGAAGACTATAAAGTAACTTCAGAATGATACATTATTTTTGATTAAATTTCATGTTTCTACTACAATAATTAAATTATTATGTAGTGTTACATACCTTTGTTTCAAATACATGATGATCATTGGATGTTTCCATTCCATTATACGGCCAAATAATTGTTTTTGATAGAGGCATTGAATTTCTATGTATATGTTTTAGACATATATGGGTGGATTTGGTTTTCATTCCAAAAATTTCATTCGAGTATGGCCTCTTGAATTTTATAAAACTATGAATTTGATTATTATTGGTAGACATAGATCATTTGCATCCACATGAGTCTTATGCAGTTTCAAGTCATATATACCTATTGGAGTAATTATTATATGACCAGTAGTCTCTAATAATACAGATCTGATATTTATATTACCATGGTAGATATCCTAAACCACTAAAATATATTTTATGATGATTCATTTTCATATACCTCCAATAGATATTTATAATCATTTTATTATAAATATACACCTATTGTTACTTTTAAGAAAATAGAATTTCCCATAGATGCACACATAAAGAAATTAAATTATTTATTAAATATTCATTGATAATAGGGTATTATGAGATGAATCAACTCATTCATACTTGAAATACAATTTCAATAATAGATAATATCCTATGTTTAAAAAAATTACAGTAATGTCTCTTTCATGTAAAAACATATCCGCATTGTTTGTAAAAGACCATTTTGAGGGTTTTTACCTATCCAACATGAATCATTATTTGTGGATTTTTAACACTATAAAAAATATATATTGGCAACCTTAAACCATCATACCATTATAAAAACAACTCTTATTCCCATAAAAAATAATATAAAATATTAGTGCTTCTTAAAATAATTTTTGCCCTCTTTCAAATGGTATATTCCTTAATTTTAATTATAAGGAAAACATATATCAAAATATTATTTATATAGTTTTCCAAGCCCCCTTATGAGAAAAATCATCCTTTTCATAAACTAAATATTTTCTATTACTACTGAATATTATAGAATATGTTACATATTTTATTAATGATTACCTCTACATAATATTTTTTATGGGGTAAAAATTTTCAAAAAAATATCATCCTATGGGTATGAAATAATTTTTATATGATTTTTTTCATATAATGTATTCCCTTCACTAGTTGATAACACATTTTATTAGATATTTAGCAAAATGAAAAATCTCACAATTGACTGATGGATGACGTAAGATAACCCCTTCCAAAATATATTTCTCATCTTACTGACCCATGAAACATCCCTAAACAAATATACATGAGTCAATATCCTCATATTTTTTCTACAAAGTACTTGATTTAATATCCTCATCCTGGTTTTTTTATTTTATAAATCCCAATCCTTCTCATGGTTACCTTAAAATCATTGAATCAAGGTCCACATCATGTTTTCCTCAGATTTATTGATTCATGATTATCCTAATTGTTTCCTTAATTACCTTTAGATGGGATATTCAACATGGATTCCAAATAATACCTTCTCCTGGTCCACCTTCCTAAATAACCTGGAAAGAGAAAGCTTAGTATAATGATAAGAAAATATTTCTGGTTAAATTTCAAATAATATTTCACTTTTCATATAATTAAACTACATCTAAATAGTATTGGGTGTCAAAACATACAAGTTAAAACTTTTCTATTAGATATTTGATCTTAAAATAGAAAATATTTATACCTATGTGATGACCATAAATGTTAATATATTCCCTTTTAATTGGAAACAAACTATATGGTTTTGTCCCATTCAAGGTGATAAAACATAATCCACATTCATTAGACTTTTCTATATATCATAACAACTCCCCAATATTCTCCAGGGAGCCTCATTCTACCTTTTGAGTGACAAAACCTAGAGAGTCTTTCTATATGGATCTAAAATATAGATAAATTAACATTATGCACCAAATGAGAGATAATATAATTTCCATTTATAGTGTAATTTTAAAACAATAATATATGTTTGGTCAATTATACTATATTATGATCAATTTTTTTTATAGGAATGATTTTGTAGACATATGAAAATATATAATAAAATTCCAAAACTAGACAATAAAACCCATTCTAGGGTGAATTTTCCATCTATACTAATGAGAGAAAAAAATGATTCCAATTTATAACTAACATTAATGTCCATTAAAAATTTTGGGAGCCAAATAGGACATTAAATAACTATAATGATTAACAGAATATAAAAATTTCTGAAAAATCATTTAGTGATGAGGATATTTAAATAGTAAGGTTCTGTGAAAGAGGTAACCCAATATTATATGTCAAAATAAAAATGAGTTTATTAAACCTTAAGTTATGAATAATGAAATAGAAAACAATATTGCTGAAATGAAATGAAAAGATGTCTAATATAATTGTATATTTTATTTAGAAAAATAAATTTTAGGGAGAAACAATAGTGAGGAAAATAAAATCAATTATCTAAATTGTATCTTAATATTTAAACACATATGATTAATGAAAAAATTAGTAGAACTTTTTGTAATAATGTTGGTTTGTATCAATTTAATTTTTCTATTAAGAGAAAAATCCATGAACTCATAATAGAGAATATTCTGGATATAAATATTTAGGCCATTGATCTTAATGATAACTTTCTTAATGATAAATAATATACTGCAAAATTTTTGTTACAAATAATGTGTTTAAAAAAGATTAAAGAAACCTATAAATATAAAAAATACTATGTCACTATAAAATACTAGTATTTTCCTATGATACCATGAACAAATTTATGATAGAATAATTATTTAAAAAAAATATTATTTTAGTTTATATAATGGTAAATTAATGTAATTATTTAACAAAATAACAATATTTTATCAAAAATAAGATTTCTATATTTTTTAAAATGTCACAAAATAATGAATTGTAGAGGAATATCTAATTTAATTCTATGATTAATGGAAATTCAGGGACATATAATAATATTTGAAAAACTAATAAATTTATACTATCAATGTATTGTATAAATCATAAGATAAGTCAATGTGATAATTTTGTATAGAATAATTCTTAATAGAGGATATTTTAGTTTAAGGTATCATTTTATTATTAAAAATAGTAATAAAAATAAACATATTGGTATAAAATATCTCTTATTTAATCAATGATATATCATTAATTTATTATGAGATATGATAAATAAAATCATGTATTTAAAAGTCAAACATAAAAATAAAAATACATATTTTATGGATACTCTTGAATAAATTTGTGTTATGAATTATGAACAATAGAAAATTAGAAACTAGTTTTATATATTTATGTATATGTAATATATAAAAAATTAAAATTATAAATATATTAATAATAGGTGGAATGACGTTCATGTTCTGTTCGTATAGGAGAATTTCAAATCATTGAAATATAAAAATCCAAGTAATATGGGGTATATATTATAATTAAAAAATGTGAATGAAATATATCTAGTTTATATATAAAAATATGTTGGATATGTATTAACATTAGAAAATAATTGATATAAAATATACAATGTTTCTATAATCACAAAAACTTGTGGTCAATAGTTTGAAAAAAATTAAGTTTTTTATTTAAGGTACTTGAGAAAATTTTATTAATTGTTACTTAATTTTGTTATAAATATATTAAGTTTACATTCTAGAAAAATAAAATTAACATTATACAGAATAATTCTATCATAATCACCATGAAATGTCATTAACAAAATATTACATTATTTAAGATATCTAATGACCGAAACACTTGTTATATCATTGTAGTGGGAGATTATGAGTTTTAGAAAAGAATAATTGGACATTCATATCAAATTAAGAAAAAACAACTCAAAAATTAATTCTTTAATAATTTATCATTGTAAATATTTTGTATAATAATCAATTGTGACATATACCACAAAGGAAAATGGTGAAAAATAGTTACATGATATGTCAGAAAAAAATAAATAATTAAAACAAATTGATTCATTGAGATTTGTATAGACTCATGATATTTATGTTACTAAATGAACATATATTTTAATAATGTTTTTTGTTATTTTAATAATAAATCTTTTTTCTACTTTGTATCATGTAAATTAAATTTTTTTAAATGTTTATATCAATTCTCGGTATTTTGAAAACCAAATGTAATGTGATTTAATACATATTAATTTGATAATTTATATGAATAAATCAATAATTATTTTGATTAATATCATAAGAATCATGTGAAATATCATAAATATATATCATTAAATATATCCTATCCAAATGGAGAAGAAGAATTGAAGAACTACAGTTCAGAGGACATGAGGACACCAATGCTATCAGAGCATGTAACATCAAAACATTTCAGGAAACATTTTATAAAATGAACTACCTAGAATTATAAAAAATATTCTATTTCATCAATGATTATTAACCATAACATATATGATGACAGGTTTTTAGGAACCTCATAGGAAGTGTAAGATGTTATTTTGTAGAAATTATTTATTCATTGTTAAATGAAAATATTTTCAAAATGATGACTAAGGTTATGGTGGTTGGTTTTTTATTATATATAAAATTAGTAGAAGGGGTGACTGATGATATAATGAGAATCTGAAAAAAATCATTCTTAATGATGTTTTTGATATCATATGTGGCCATCATATAAAAAATTATAATTTTTTATTTATTATGATATTGAAAAAAATCATAGAGATAATAATTTTTTGTATATGATTTATTTGGTAATATTAGAAGGTTTTTCATATTTTTATATTGATTAAATTATTTTTATCAGTTTGTAAGTGGGAGAAAAAGAAGTAACTATGTTATAAAGATAATAAAAAATTGTAGATTATGAAAACATTCCAAGAGACAATGTCAGTGAAGTTAAAAAAATATAATGTTTTGGGTGGTTCTAATAACACTAATTTACTCACACATGTTAAAAGAAAGGGTGTTAATTGAGAATTATAATTTCATGATTGGATTGGATTAATATATGATTAATTATATAATATTGAGAAATAACTTGTATCCTTTACCATATATATTAATATTATTTAAGAAACAATGGGGGTTTCAGAAACAACATAAATGGTAATGGAGAAGTAGTATCAAACAAATTTCAAATAGTTTTCAATAATTTCTCTATAATTAAATGAATTAATATTTTTTGAGATTTCATAATCTCATTTGTTGAAAGTATTGAAGTTTTTTATAATATGTTATTGTTTAAATTATATATTTTTTTAAAATAAATTTTATCTTAACATTATTATATAGTGAAATCAAATTTTTTTATAAAATTTATAATATGAAGGATTAGTCATTGATGTAAGTGGTCTTCATGCACATATATATATATATAGAAAATTCAATTATATGTGAAAAGAAAATAACACAATTTATCTTATATTAAACTAGATAAAAACATTATGTTAATGAATTTCATGAAACAGAAGGTATACAATAGTATTTGTGTCAATTTACACTATATGAACTCACTCATTTCACTGCACTTTTTGAGGAAATTATTTAAAAAAACCAATGTAATGAATTTTTGGACTATTATACCAAAATTAAAAATAATTTAAAATTATCAATGATTATTGATGAAATATTTTTTGGTTTACAATTTATTGGATCATCTTACTCTCTCTTTATAATTGATTAAAGGTATGATCATGTGTTATCAATTATCATAAAATAAAACAATTAATCCATAGTTGAAATGTTTTAAAAATTTATTTATTATAGGATTAATAAATGATTTAGAAAACTGATTTAGTCTTTAAATATTATTGGATACCCACATTACAAGATAATAATAAGATACAAATTTTTATTAGTCATTTTTTAAAGGATGGGTTCGAAGCCTCCTTTTATTATTAAATAAAATAACATGTTTAAAAGGTAGAGGGAACCCATTACATTGACCAAAGATTGAAGGCGAAGTAGCCACAATAATAGGCTTGAAATCCCATTTTTTGGCACAATGGACCCACTGGTGAAAAGAACTACTACAGTACCTGGGCTCATACAGTACCTACTATATTACCATTGCTACTATAGTTCAAGTTACAATAGGTTTACCGCTATAGTGTCACTGTTATTATAGTTCTGCAGCTTCTATAGTACTGCTACATTAATTCTACACTGCCCCTAATATTTTTCCATTCTTGGATTAGATCTTAGGTCATTATGATTCCAATATTTTTAATTACCATTAATACTTGTTCCTGATTAAAATGTAATCATGAAGAATAAGATATTTTAGAATAAAAATTAATCATGTGCTATATCAATTACACTACAAATTTTTTATTGAGGTGTGTTAATGACACAACAATATAGCTTCATCATTTTTATTATTCTAATTGTGAATGTGATTTTTGAGTTATTAAATGAATAACCCCCAGAAAATTTATTTCAAGTAGTTTTTTTTGGTTTAGATGTTTTCATTTTTGGTTTAGAAGTGTTAGATATGTTTTTTATTTTTATGGGATTTATTTTGATTATAATACCCTTATATGGTTTTAATTTATCAGTAATCCTAATGGTAATTCAATAAATTTTACCTTACATTTCACCTACTTGAATTGTATAAGGCCTATGTAAGGGTATGTATCTGCTACCATAATGTATGGTCGTTTTTTAGAGTTTAATATTGGAGTCTCACTATTTGGTGTATATGTGTATAGAGGATTTTACCAATATTGTGTATGGTTACTCCCCTAACAATATCGGTTGTGTAAGAGTAAACATGCTACTACATAACGGTAGAGAGTTTTTAAGGGATATGCAAGTGTAATTAGATGCCATTATACAATGTGTAAAGTTCAAACCTTAATGTAAAAAGGATAAATTGTTTTTCCTAAAAATATATATTGATGTCCCGTCCACCTCTTAATTGTAGAGTGAGATGACTTAGTGTATTTTATACAATTATTAAGGGTAAACCCTTACTTATAAGGTTTTCATGATGGTATCATGGATTTGTGTACGAGTTAATCTGTGTGATCAACTATACAAAGATATATTTATTTTACCTTATGTAACACATATGATATTTTTAAATGTAAATCATATTTTCCCTTCTATCGCATGTTTATGGAAAAAATGTTTTTAAAATCTATTTTCTTTTCACTTCTTCCAGAATGAGCTGAAACAAAATAATAGTGTTTTAAATGGTATCAGACTGTTGGAATTAAACCTTCTATATTAATAAAGGTGGTAACTCCAATTATATAATATATTAATAAATATGTAGTAAATATTTAATTTAAATGTAAAATTAATGGGAAATCATATTTTTGGGGTTTTAATGAAGTTATTGTAGGTGTTTTTAAAATACCTAATCCATATATGATTTAATGTTTTTGGTAGTAAGGAAATAGTGGTGATATATTGAGGTTGTTCGTTGTTGAATTATTATAACTAGAATCATCATCCCTCTTTTTCATGTCTAGAAACTTTTGACATTTTTTGAGGTTGGTGTCCATATACTTTGGTGTTATTTCCTATAAAATAAGATGTTCATGATAATTTCATTGGTTGTATTTGAGAAATAATTTATTTTGATTCACCTCTAAATAAAGAATTTTCTATAAATATATATTTCATTCAAAATTGATTTTGAGCATTTTTTTATTATTTGAATTCCTCAAAGATTATTCTAATTATAAATATAATTTTTATGATCGAGAGAGGTATTTCTCTTTTCAGAAAATAATTTATAAAATTTTATTACTACCAATTTAAATGCAATAGTTAACATAAAATATTTGGAGACTTTTGATCATCGCGTATAGAATTATACACATATATAATTAGTGGGAATCATCTATGTATTCTGAATAGTAGTTCAATATGGAACATAATCTAATTAGTATCCTGATACCAAATTATTATTTCATGACTTAGTTTCATGGAATTCATGTCATGTCAACATAGTCTTCCTTGAATGACATAGAACACACTCTGAAATAATGGTTTCCATTTTTTCAAGGTTTTATATCGTGATACAATTATTTCATGTAAATTTTTCTCACATGTTAATCTTATGGTTTTTTTCTAATGACACAATTCCCCTATACCAAACTAAATTATAATATATTTTTTCATGTAATGTTATTTATATACACACCATCATATCATTCAGTATATGATTTTTTAATTTCAACCCTCTCTTTATAATTCATATTTATATTTACATTCATATGTATTTGAAATTGGATTTTTATAAAAAAAAGTTTTTTAATAGGAAATAAATATACCAAAAAATAATTTAAAGCCTGAAATAATATCACATGATATTTTAATTTTATAGATTCTTTGGCTGTATCTAATTGAGCTTCATGATTACAACCTAAATAATCTATTATGTGCTTTTAGACATTGTTTTATATTAAATAGCTAAAGGCATGTTAGTCGTATAGATTTTTGGTTTCCTTTCATTTTTGTTGCACTATTGTGGGATGGGTTGGTGGAGGTGGATAGTCAAATAGAGACACTTTATAGAGGTATTTTGGATTTTCCTCCCAGTTCATCATTATTTGTTATATTTTGAATGTATCATGGTATTATTTAATTTTTTTCCACTTTTTCTACAATTTTATCTATCTATTTTATTTTTCATAAGCCATGTTGGGGGTTTTAAATCATTATCATGTGGTAGGTCAAACTTGGTGGCATCTGTTATTGACCTAGCTAGGGTCATTAAAAATATATTTTAGAACATTAGCCTTGTTAGAATAGATATGACTCTCTGTTGTTTTGGATTAGGGTGTTTGGTAGATAGGTGCTCCTAAATCCAATATCTTTTAGTTAGTGAAACAGGCTTCCTTTCTTATCACTTCTATGTACGAACCAGAGATATAATGAGATGTTAGAGAATATTACCAAGGAAAATAATATTTTTAGGTGATTAATTAGATTTAAATGATTTCTAGTTAATTAAGTCAATATTTATTTTCATATTTTGTATCATCCATTGAATACATGATATATTTAAATTACTGTTTTTTAGGAGTATTAATATATAATTTTAATAATTTTAATTATAGTTTATAATTTACCTTATGATAATTGTATAATATATGTGTGATCAATTTGAAAATACCTCCTTGAGGTGGTCTTTAGAATTTATGAGGTGTAAATACATAAAATATTATATTTGTTAATCCTCTAGTAGATCATTTGGATGTTTAATGATTCATCTCTACTACTTAGGATTGGGGTTTGGTAGGTTATGGAAATGAGATACTGATAGTGTAATCTATTATATGAATTTACTTGAAAAATCAACATTTTATACATAGTAAAAAAAGAATCTAAGAATAAAATGGGTGGATTAAGTGAATTGAAAGAATATTTCACATTTTCAAAAACACCAGTATATTGTTTGTTGGGATATTCTATATAAATGTTTAAAAGATAACAAAGGGAATGGTGGGGATCAATCATGTACGATAAGTTACATGAGGATATCCCTAGGAAAACTTTAAAAGAGACATTAAATAAAACATTTTATCGTGATACATTAAATGTCGAAATGAAATGGATTTTTTTGTTCTTATGGAATTGGGATAGTTCAACTATATTTTATTCCACCCATTTCACAATGCCGTTTCACTAGGAACCCAATCATTGTGTAATTATTACCATGAACATCGAAAGAATGTGATGGGTTTGAGTGGAAATACTCAATCAAAAATGACTCTTTTATATAAACTAAATTTTATTGAATTTTCTTGATAAAGTGGATATAAATGAGGTAAAATAACTAGCAGAATTGGATTAGTTGGAGCATTAGTTATGAAAGGTGGGATCGATTATGTGTCTTCTGGTTATAAATACAAGAATAATGTTTTATAGTTTTTTTGTGACCAACTTGTAGTATATATTTTTTTCTAGAAGAATGTTAGATTATACTAGAGTGGGAGGGATTATCATATCTTGAATCACTGTATATAATCCCCCAATACATTCCACAATTGATGATGATATATACATCATAAAAAATTTTGTATAAAAATATCCCAATGAACTAAGAAAAGATATAGTCATTCCAGATGATCCAATGCTCTATCTGATGAATCAAATAGTGGTGGATCAAAATTTAATGCTAAGAATAAAAATAATTTAGTGGTGAATGATAAAAGTGGAATTTAATTTTGAAAAAATTATATAGGATAGTTTTCAATCGAGGAATATGTTGCAGGGAATCCAACTATGAGAGGTATAATTCAAATTGTTTCTACTATAAAACTAGAATTATTTGGTATATATAAATGTCATCCTTTTATATTTATTGGTTGAATGAAATGTTAGTATTATGTGAATAAATTATTCCATTCACATTGAAACATTTCACTCCATTTGGGATGATTTCATAATGGGGTTTTATGTGTCCCACATGCTTGGTTTTAGATACTGAATGTGAAGCCTTTTGGGATTTCAATGTAATTTATCTTTATACCTTTAATCCTATCATTGTAATGGATTCAATTATTAGTAGTAATGACTAGTTAAAATTTTATCATTGATGAGTTTATATTTCTTCTCTTGAATGAGTCAGCCATGCATTTCAGGGTGAATATGATTCTTGATCATGGAGATTGGGGACCATTTTAAAATATTCTGGTTTGATCCCCTGAAGTATATATGAATTTTCTCTTGAAACCATTGACCAACTATTTAGTAGTCTACTTACTCTTATGTTGAATTCATACAATACATTTTTTTCTGAGTATTTCTATATGTTACCCCTTCAAAGACTGGTTGTGTTTACTATTGACCAACTCTCTGAGAGGATTCACATTACAATTCAATAATATTTCATGGAATAAATGAGCTAGTGGTGATTAAGGTTTCCCATGTAGATCATGATGACAATGTATTTATTTATCATAATGTATCCCTATAAAATTCTCCTTATTTATTTTTGAATATGTATAACAATAAAATTTGAGTATTTGTTGATTACTAGAAGATTTCCCAAGTGAATATTAAGAATAAATAATCATCCCCTAGGATTGATGATCATTTTGAGTAACATAGAGGTAGATAATGGTTTTAAAATATAGTCCTATTATAGGGGTACCACTAATTGAGATCCTATAATTAAGTAATATCTTAGACAAAACATTGTTTTTGGTATAGAAATTTATCATTCATAGTTATTCCATTCAAACTCACTAATCATCATAGGAATTTTATGTGACTGAAGATCTTAGTATTCCACAAATTTTTAAACCATTTTAGGTTTATTTTTTTTTGTTTTTTTGGTGTTTTCCTTGTTAGAGGAAGAATTTATTGATCATTTAGATATCATCCCTAGAGATTTGAAGGTACACCATTAGTATGTAATTCTCTATAAATGTAAATTATCAATCAAAAATGATATTTTTTTAGGAAATGTAATATCAGATAGTAGATAATTATTGGAACCTAATATGATTGTTGATGTGATTTCATGGGAATAACCCAACAATGTGTTCAACATGTAGAGAATATTGTTCCTAACAAGTTGTTACATGTAGTTTTTAGGATATATATAATATTAAATAAAATATGGTAGAATAATCGAATAAGGTAGTTGGGTTTGAATGAAATGTAAAATAGAAGAGATATTTTGATGAACTAAAAGTCATATTAGCATTGGATATAATCTTGATTCGTGTAGAACTGGGTTCCGACTTTTATTATTTCAATAATTTATCTGGTAGATGTATTGGATTTTTCTTAACGAAAGTAAATGTAACACCCTATTATTTTATTGTATGCATCCTCTTAAATAAATTATTTTCATTCAATTGATTACATTACTCCCAAAATTATTTTGTGTAGTATAATCAAATATAATCCCATAGAGAACAAAAAAACATTATAAAAGAATAATGAATGAAATATGATGATTTTTTTAGAAATTAAGGAACATATATCAATGAAAAATTATCTCGACCATTGGATTTGTAATGTGACCCTTAGAAATAGTAATTCGGACAAATAAAATTTTGAAATAAACGACGAAATTATAAATAAAATTTTTTCATCTAATAATTGGTAATATGATAAAATTATATCATACTATATGAAAATAAATTTTTAAGAAATTATTAATTAAGTGTTGATATTTTTTATAAACATAAATGAATATTTTAAAATTTATTATTAATATAATGTTTTAATTTATTCTCATTATATCTATTTATGAATTAATATTAATCTATCTTATAGTAATGATATAATTTTATATTACTTATTTAATTTTTCAATGTGTTATAAAATTAGTTATAATTTCAAAATTGGTAATTTTTGAGTAAATGGTGATTTAAATTAAAAATTAAATTTATCATATTTATGAAAATATTTTCAAAAAAATGAGTTATTTTTATATGTCTAAATGTTAAGAAATTTTTCTGGTGATGTTTTAGGATTTTTCAATAATAGTTGAATTTTTGATGAATAGTGAAATATGGAAATTTAATGTATAAGCTAAATACTTGAATTATTGTGTCATATATGATACATGAGTCTTTTAATAACCTTTTTTTTCAAACTAACACAAACTAGTTAAGGTATTTTGGAACAAAATCATCACTGTTATTTTTATTTACCCAAAAAAATAAAATAATGAATGGGATAATCCATAAACACCCCTCTCCTCAACTAAAAATACCACCCCTACCCACATATTCCTCTTACACCACCAAATCCTTAAATATTCCTAATTTCTCCCCAATCATATTCCCAATTCCATCCTTCAAATTCAGGATAATTTTTTCTTAACTAAATTCTAAACCAAAGTCCCTAAAAGAGGACCTGAATGTGAAGAGTTCAAGAGGTAAAACACTTAATCCTTCCATTTAATTTTATTTTCTTTTATTTTTTCTATCCACAAAATCCTCTTTCCAAACATGATTGATAACACCGGTACCATATATATATATTAATATTATTATTTCAATGGAATTTTCAACATCAAGTATCTTCCCCTCTTCCATTCATTCTAAAAATAAAAACACAATTTGTGAGTTGTCGATTTACCTCATTCATGGAAAAAATATTGTCAAATTTCAATTCAATATTCAAGGATTGTCATAAAACAATTTATATAGTAAAAAAACTATTATATTTCTCTTAAATTTTATTTTGTTTTATTTAACTTGTATATATTAATAATTTTAATTAGAAAACAGTAATAGTTAATGATGATTGAAAAAAATGCCAAAATAATTTACACGATTACATCTAATGTTTTATCGAATGATTCATACTCATACCATATAATTGAATGAAAAATATAACAATTTAATATTTTTTCATTTAACTAATATAATATATTTTCACTTCTGGAAAATTATTCTAATTTTATTCGATTTTTTATAAATGTATACAAATAAACTGATCAAGAAAAAAAAGGAAATGAATACACCCAAACGATATAACTGTATAATATAACTCATAGAAAAGGATATAAAATAACATAAAAATTTATAAAGTATCTAATACATGTATAAAAGATTATGAAATCATTAATAAATGTATTTACTCCAATTATCTATGACCATAATATCATGTCAAGAACACATTCACGCATAAGGTAAGGGAATCTCCCCAAATATCCATTTTTCTTTTGGGTTACTCATTCCCTATAATTACCCCAATGCAATTATTAATTATTCTTATGTACTTGTTTCCATGTGAGGCACATCATTATACCCAAGGATGAAAATGGTCCATTTGGGACTAGGGTGGTATATCCCATTTATATTATGAAGGAGGTATCATGGTTGAGTGGTCCTAACGGGTGATAACAGGGGGTTTGGTGTTTATGAAATCGCTCCACATTGGGTACAACATCAATGGATGGTCTACAATAGGATTATTTGTGGATCTGGAAACACTGAACATCCCATTTATCTATTATTCATGGACTTGTTTTCCAATGGCAGTTACTCATTGGATGGTTTTAAAAAATACACTTAAAGACTCATATTGGTTTAGAGGATGCGAACTCGGGCTCATCAAACCCTTTTAGGGGGAATTATTCCATATTTTAGGAGTCCCTTTTATATTTAATAATTAATTATATGTTTAGGAATCCTTTGTTCAATCACAAGTATGTTTCTACAAATTACCCATGGGTTATATGACCAATCATAAATATACATGGGTATGGTATCATTTGTATATATTTAAGGTTTTATATCAATAACACCCACTATAAGCTAGGTTTAGTTATCGATGTTACCATTTTTTGGACACATTAGGGATTACTTTATCATTTATCTTGATAGTATTGGTTCAAGCCATAATATGCAGAACTCTAGATCTTATGATTATCTAGGGGTAATAATTGATTCGATGTTAGGATCGAACCCATGAAATGTGATTCCTAATTATACTTGAAAAATGAATCATAAACCATGTAGTTTGGTACCGCTAAAATGGACACATCACCTTTTAAGGTCATTCTATGAGGACACATCCATGAAGAGTAATGTCATGTGGAAGGACATCCAGGAGGAAGATTCATAGTAAAAATTCAGTGTGGGAATTATACTGAAGCATCCCATTTGTGGTGTCATTGTTAGGGATTACCAAAATTAGGAGGCTCGTTATAGATATCCTGATTTTATTGGGGCTTACACATTTTAGGAGTCCCATTTAAGTTGATCTCAGGCCTTATACATGCATCCTATAAATCATGGTTAATGTAATAATCACACTTCTCATATTTCACTTCCACACAACATGACACGTCACCTTTTATGGTTGTTCAAAGAGAACCAATCCATTAAATTCAACGTCATGTAATTAGGATGCCCATGAAGAAGATGCCTAGTTATGATTTGGTATGGGACTTACAGCTATGTATCCAATTTTATGTGGCTCGATTGGGGATTACCCAGAATTTGTGGCTCGTTATAGATTTCCTCATTTTATTGAGGCTTACACCCTCTTGGAGGTCCATTTATGTTTATATAAGGCTTTATAAAGGCATCCAACATATTTTGGTTAGAGTAGGAATTAGTGTTATAATAGTTTATTTCCTCTTAATTGGACACATCACCTTTTATGGCCTTTCAATGATAACCATTACATAATGTTTAACATCATGGGATAATGAAATCCAGTAGAAAGCTTACTAGTAATGATTTAGTGTGTGACTTATACCAAAGAAGCCCATTTTTTGGGACATGATTTTGGATTACCCTAAATAAGAGGGCCTTTTGATAACACACGTGTAATGTCTCGGATTTTCTGTTTATTAATTTTAAATATTATATGGAATTATTTCGAGATCGGGCGTGAAGACGACACATCATTCTGAGGTCCAGTGTGCCCGGAATGGTGGTTTGAACTTTTTAGGTCAGTGAGTCGGTGCTTGTGTGCTGTTGTGACATTTTCCAAACGGATGCCCGTATTAAAAATCTGAGTGCACCGTCGTGTCCGGGACGATGACTTTACCTAAGAATGAGGCTAACCTCGACCGGCGCGGGTCGAGGGAAAAAGTTAATTTTCATACATTTTAATAATAAAATAAAATAAAATAAAAATATAAATGTTTATTTTATGGAAACAACCGTTGTAGCGTGTTAAAAGGGAAATTTTTCCCTTAATTAAATGTTGTGTCTTAATGGAAACTAAATGGAAAGCTGGACTCTTTAATACGCAGCTACGGGATGTCTGTTTCCTTAACTAATGGCGCATCATAATGACTCAAGTTTTGGGAAGTAGGGGTCATTAATATCACTGCGTAATTAAGTGCCAATCTTGTTTCGCTTTTTAAATGGGAGAACAATTATTGATCGTTGGCAAAGCTTGAGAGGAACCTCTACCAAATTCGCGAGGTGTTGGAGCAATTCTCAATGATGAACGACAACGGATCGAAACCAAGGATCGTTGCTCCGACATTGAAGGATCATGATGACAACGGTAGCACGATGCCTTCGTCAAAGATCGATCCTTTCAAAAATTAGGGGTTGTTGTTTTGATTTTTCTTTTCCCCATTTTTGAGTTTAAACGATGAACGCAGATCAACCGCGAACAGGTTGATCCGCGGACTCGTCCGTTCTTGTGGGAGGGTTTTTCATTGGGATGATTTTGGGGAATTAATCCATGTTTTATATTCATGTTAACCACTGTCCGTTTAAACCTACTAACGGGAGTGGATCAACGCCGTGACGAACAACGGCGGAGGTTCGTTCCTCAATTTGTTTATTTGGATTTCTTCCTCCTTTTTCCCTGCGCGTTCTTCGCGGGGCGACGAACAACGTATCGTTGCACATCCGTTCTGTGACGCAATGATCCCAAATAGATGTTTCGACATCGCAACATCCTTATGGAGGTACAGCGATGATGACGGATGACAAATCGGACCAGATCGGAAAGGGCGTTCTTCGAGCGTTATTCGCGCGGGAAGACCGATCATGTTTTCAGAGCCGATCGGAGGCCCGAAAATGACGGAAATAGCTTCGTGGTGTCGGGGCGACCAAAACCTAAGGGTTTCGTGGCAATCAGAAGGACAGATCAATGATCGGAGCACCACAGGAGGCGCGACGGCGGAGGTCCACGTTTCTGGAATTTCTTCCCGAATACACGGCGTGTACTTCCTAAGAACACGCCGTGTAGTTCTGATCGTGGCGGAAGGGTTTCAGAGTTAGAGAAGGACCACACGGCGTGTGACCGCGGTCACACGGAGTGTTGGACCTTCCCCGAAGCTCGGCGTGTACTTCGGGTGGTACATGAACACGGGATGCTCTACATGGCTTCAGGCGGCATGATGTGTACAACTCGGCAGACGCGGCTACGCGGAGCTCGGCGTGTATCCCAGGGATACACGGACACGGGATGGAGTACACGACCGTGTACTCCATCACCCGGCCAGGCGAGGTCACCAGCGCAGGTCACCCCATATGCAGATTGCACGGGTTGGAGTACACGGGCTGGTGACCATGTACGGGAACATGGCCAGAGTACACGGAGCCAGCCCCAGTGACCCAGACACGGCATGTACTTTGTGATACACATCGTGTATAAGGTTTTCTACACGATCAGCCTCATGACAAGGGCCGTTGCACACGGGCAGTACCCGGGGTCGGACAACACAGTGTGTATCATTTCTACACGCCGTGTACTTTTTGAAGAACGGCTTGGTCCTTTTTGTTCACCGTTCCTTGAACATATTTCGTTTGAGTTAGTGCCCCTTCTTCTTTTCCCCTAAAGGTCAGGTATCTTTCCCTCATGCTAGATTATGATCCCTTCAACAGGACTTTTCTGTGATAGAGTCAGGCATTCATCCGAGAGGCCCGGATCGAGATCCTATATCCATTCCAGACCCTAAGTAGAGTCAGGCATCGGCGTGACCTACTTTACCGGGCGTTGATCCTCTACCTATAAGGTGAATTCCGGATGAGTCGTGGTATCCGCCATGGCCCTGACAGTGATCCTCATCTGTGTATCGAGATCTTTCCCACTCAGGAGTGTGTCTCCCGTAATGAGTGCTTCTATCTATTGTAACACTTCCACTCAGGAGTGTGTCTCCTTCAATGAATGTAGCTATACCTTACAATGGTTCCTGATGAACATCACTCCCCGGACGTATGTCATTAAAACTATAAGACTCGTGGAGTGTGCTATCCCGGAACGAGTGCATCTTGGAATCTTCAAACAGAATCCCTATCGGGGTATGCGTTAGTGTGACTTGTCTTTAGACCGTAGGTTTGGGCTCTGAGTATATCTAGTTTGTTTATATGTTCTGTAAACTTATATTGTGCATAGATGACTGTACCTTTACTTTGTGTACTGCTTTGTGGTTTTTGGGGTCCTCTACTGAGTATTTTTATACTCACCCCTACACGGGATTTCCCCACCCGTCTGGTGTCTTGTGCAGACGAGCAACCTTTTGACAGAGTCCAGGGAGGACCAGGACAGGACCGAGATTTCTGAGTTTCTTACAGGCCGAGGTGTTCCAACGGCTACGAGGAGCAGTTTTAGTACCTTTGTGCTTGCAGGTTGGACTTTGCAGTTTTTTAGACTCTCTTGTTTTTGGTGGGCTTGTATTCTGGCCCGGTTTACTTTTACAGTACTCTACCTTTCGTCGTGCTCTGTTGGTTGGGCTTAGTTGTATGCATATATTTTTGTTCCTTAGTGTTTTACATTTCAGCATTTGTGGGCATGGAGATGTGTGTGTGTGTGTACAGGTACTTAGGCAATGCCTCCCATGTTAGTGATGTGCCTAATCGGTGCTAGTCACCAGCCCCTAGCCTATTGGAGACGGGCTTGGGGAGTCATGGCGTGGGCCCCACTGGGACGGGTCATGACAGAGTGGTATCAGAGGTGGTCGGTTCTACCTTAGGACCAAGAGTCTGTGAGTTTGGATGGGGAATTAGTGTTGAGAGTTTCAGGTTCGGCTTTCAGGACAGAGACTCAAGTGTTGGTGCGGAGTCCGATGTATCCATACACCAGGACTCTGATAACCTTCTTTTTGAACCGGTTCACGAAAACACTGGTTGCGGGGAAATAAAAAGGTACATGCATCATATAGGAATGAGTTGTTTCTTCCATATCCTCGGTGTCAGCTATCCAGATATACTCTTTGACCGTGACACATCTTGTTTCTTTGCTGGATGCCTCCACGACGCGTACCCGCTAGGATTCAGCAGCACGATCACGAGGATGACCCACTCAGTGACGAGGCTTCGATACAGGGACCAGTTCCCCAGGCGTTGCCTCCAGGTGGTGCACCAGCTATACCACCGCCAGTGGAGAAGCCAGTGGTACCGATGGTACCAACCGGTGAGGAGCGCAGGCTCAGTGCGCTCCATGAGTTTCAGAGACAGAGGCCCCTTAGGTTCTGAGGCGAGCCCGACACTCAGGTAGCTGAGGACTGGAT
Source organism: Viscum album (assembly GCA_963277665.1). Lineage (NCBI taxonomy): Eukaryota > Viridiplantae > Streptophyta > Magnoliopsida > Santalales > Viscaceae > Viscum > Viscum album. The sequence continues at coordinate 838,953,460 of OY728123.1, forward strand.
TGAGGCGGTGACAAGAGTTTTCCATCTAGTGAGGACACCAGCAGACCAGATGGTGGTCCTAGGAGCGAGCATTCATCATGGTTCGGCCGGAAGATGGTGGATTCTAACCACTCATACTCACGACGAGGAGACTCTTTCATGGATGAAGTTTGAGCGAATATTCAGAGAGGAGTTCTCTCCAGTTACGCTGAGAGCTGTGCACATCCAGGAGCTTCTTCAGCTCCAACAGGGCAGTATGACAGTGGATGACTATTCATCGAGGTTCACTAACCTCTCCAGGTACTCGATGGATATGGTCAGGGATCAATACTTCAGGGCTCGGTCCTTTGAGAGAGGTCTACTGCGAGACATTCGAGCTAGTGTCGTGCCTATATGCATATCAACCTATGCTGGAGTGATCGAGCAGGCCTTGGTGATTGAAAGATTCTTGGCGGAGCAGAGACAGCCGTCGGCAGTCAGCAGCAGGTAGACAGATGCGGAGACATAGGCAACAGGGAGCCGACATCAAACGCATGGATCTGGACGTGGGAGACGTCATAGGAGGACCCAGGACAGGGGATCGACAGTACAGGGCTCTCTGGCTGGATCTAGTCAGCCCAGGGAGAAGCAATGCTATGCATGCGACAGTAGGGGGCATCTCGCTAGAGATTGCCCGACACGTCGGGATGCTGAGAGGGAAGTGGTGGATGGGCCACCGAGACAGAGGCAGAGAATGGAGCAGGTAGATCCGCCAGGCGGCGGATGTGGCAGAGGAGCCGGGAGAGCTGCAGGTGGTGGCAGACGCTTCGACTTACTTCAACCGCCACCCCCAGGAGGTCCGCACCAGGCTCGGGGAGCTGGGGGACAGGGACATGGATAGCTGTATGTGGTCAAGGCATACGACCCAGGGGATCCAGGGATGATTCGAGGTACAATCTGTGTCTTTTCTACCTTAGCTTCCTTACTCATAGACATAGGTGCCAGTCATTCCCTTATAGCCACATGTCTTGCAAAAAACCTCGAGATTCCGGTAGAACAGTTGACTCGACCCTTACGCTTGGAGACACCTACGGGAGGAGACTCGACGATCACACACCTTTTTAGACAGTGTGATCTTACCCTTGGAGGTGAGAGTTTCAGTTGTAACCTCTTGGTGGTAGCATCGGGGCCTTATGATGTCATTATCGGTATGGATTGGTTATCTTCGGTCCATGCCCAGATTGACTGTTTTAGGCGAAGAGTGCGGTGTGTCTGCCGTGATGGAACAAGGTTTTCCTTTGTCGGAGAAAGGGAAACCCAGGCAACACAAAGTGGGCTCATGCATAGGAGGGGCCAGCCGATCACTCATGGGCTGGCTAGACTTACCCTCGGAGCAGTAAATGTTGTGAGCTCTCAGTTCCCAGTGGTGGTGGCGGAGTATGCAGATGTCTTTCCAGAAGATGTCCCAGGGTTACCTCCCCACCGGGAAATTTACTTCTGCATTGACTTACACCCTGGGACGAAACCGATTTCCTCATCGACTTATCGGATGGCTCCCACAGAGCTTCATGAGCTGAGGGTGCAGTTAGGGGATTTGCAGAGCATGGGTTTCGTGAGACCCAGCGTTTCACCCTGGGCGTCCCTGGTTTTGTTTTCCAAGAAGGCAGACAGGAGTCTGAGGTTGTGCGTGGATTACCGGTTCCTAAACCAGGTAACAGTGAAGAACATGTATCCATTACCAAGAATTGATGACCTCTTCGATCAGATAATAGGGGCTCAGTGGTTCTCGAAGGTTGATCATCGATCAAGCTATCACTAGCAACGAGTGTGGGATGAGGATATACCGAAGACAACTTTCAGATGTCGCTACGGTCACTATGATTACTTGGTGATGCCCTTTGGCGTGATGAACGCCACCGCAGTGTTCATGGGGTTGATGAACCAGATCTTCCAGCCGTACATGGACCGGTTCGTAGTGGTTTTCATCGACGACATCCCTGTGTACTCAGCGTCAGAGGAGGATCACGCGAGACACCTACGGATGGTTTTGGACGTACTACGAGAGCACCAGATTTATGGAAAGCTCTCGAAGTGTCAGTTCTAGATTCAGGAGGTCCACTTTCTGGGACACGTCATCTCAGCAGATGGAGTAGTGGTGGACCCAGCCAAGGTGGATGTTGTGTTAGCATGGGAGCCACCTCAGAGCATGACAGAGGTGCGAAGCATCCTTGGGTTGGTAGGATATTACCGGAGATTCATCCCTGATTTCTCCGAGATATCAACACCGATGATGGCCTTGACCAGGAAGGGGAAACCCTTCATGTGGACAGAAAAGTGCCAGTAGTCTTTTGAGTAGCTAAGATAGAGTTTGACGAGCGCCCCAGTCTTGTGATTGCCGAAGGAGGGTGTTGAGTACATAGTTTTCTGCGACACATCGGGGACCGGGCTCGGTTGTGTCCTGATGCAGCGGCACGCAGTGATTGCTTATGGTTTGCCCCAGCTTAGGCCGCATGAGAAGAACTATGTGACCCATGATCTCGAGTTAGCAGCGGTAGTCTTCACACTGAATATGTGGAAACACTACCTTATGGGCGAGCGGTTCATTGTCTACTCTGACCACAAAAGCCTCAAGTACATCTTCTCACAGAAGGACCTAAATCTGAGGCAGAGTTGTTGGCTAGAGTTCCTCCAGGACTATGATTTTGAGATCGTCTATACTCCTAGGAAGGGGAACAAAGTGGTGGATGCTCTTAGTTGAAGGTCAAGCTCACAGCTATTGAGTGAGGTGACAGAACAATTAGCCGTGTTGCAGTTATCCTTTGGGGATGGAGAGGATACAACCTACCTACAATTGATGGTTGTCACCCCTTCACTCTTACATTGATTTAGGGAGGCACAACTTGGGGATGTCGACTGTGTGGCTTTACTTGCTCAGTTACCCACATGACATGCTCCTGATGGTTTTTCACATGGTGGGGAGCACATACTTCTCTTCAGAGAACACACTGTTGTACCAGTGGCATTCCATGAGGAGGTCCTGAGGGAGTTTCATACATCCCCTTTGGCGGTACATCCCGGAGTGGCAAAGATGTACCAGGATCTCTGACGACAATTCTGGTGGTCAGGCATGAAGAAGGCAGTGGCAGAGTTCGTTTCTCAATGCCTCACATGCCAGCAGGTGAATGCTGAGCACCAGGTTCCAGCATGGTTAGCTCACCCCTTGGAGGTTCCATAGTGGAAGTGGGATGGAATATCTATGGACTTCATGATGGGCTTACCACATACCTCCAAGGGGCAGAATTCTATCTGAGTGATCGTTGGCCGACTCACCAAGTCAGCCGAATTCCTAGCTATCAGGGATCAGAGTTCTGTAGAGAGCTTGGTACGCCTTTACGTACAAGAGATAGTTCGGCTTCATGGAGTCCCCTCGACTATAGTCTCAGACCGAGATGCCCGCTTCACATCCCGGTTGTGGAAGGGATTGCAGGAGGCTTTTGGGACTCAGCTACGCTTGAGCATAGCGTTTCATCCCCAGATAGATGGTCAGACAGAGAGGACCATTCAGGTTCTGGAGGATATGTTGTAGGCCTGTATATTGGACTTTGGTCGCAGCTGGGAGGACCACCTACCACTGGTGGAGTTTGCATACAACAACAGCTACCACTCCACCATTGGCATGACACCATTCGAGGCTTTGTATGGGAGACCCTGCCGGTCACCGCTTTGCTGGACCGACCCCGCAGAGTTAGCACTCATGGGTCCAGAGTTAGTGTGAACTACCAGAGAGAAGGTGAAGATCATCCGAGAGCAGATGAAGACTGCGCAGGGCTGGAAAAAGTCTTATGCTGACAGACGATGGAGGCCCCTGGAGTTCGAGGAGGGAGAACACGTTTTTCTTCGGGTCTCACCTCGATGAGGGTTGCAGAGATTTGGCCAAGGTGGGAAGCTATATCCGAGGTTCATCGGACCTTTCTAGATCCTAGGTAGAGTTGGTGAGGTTGCGTACTGCCTGGCGCTACCGCCACAGTTGCATCAGGTACATGATGTCTTCCACGTGTCGCAGCTGAGGAGGTATGTGCATGACCCATCGCAAGTCATCGACTGGGGCGGGTTGGACATCGAGGATGGAGTGTCCTTTGCTGAGTACCCAGTGGAGATCGAGGATCATCAGGAGAGGATCCTTTGTGGGCGATCAATTCCATTAGTGCGCGTCTGGTGGCAGCACGGGAATCTTCAGGAAAGCACGTGGGAGTGGGAGGCCCAGATCCATACCCTGTACCCTCATCTTTTTGAGTAGCCTTTATTTTGGCTTTTCAGGGACGTAAAGCCCCAAGGTGGGGAGAGTGTAATGTCTCGGATTTTCCGTTTATTATTTTTAAATATTAAATGGAATTATTTGGAGACCAGGCATAAAGACGACACATCATTCCGAGGTCCAGTGAGCCAGGAATGGTGGTTTGAACTTTTTAGGTCAGTGAGTCGGTGCTTGTGCGAGGTTGTGACAGTTTCCAAACGGATGCCCGAATTAAAATTCTGAGTGCACCGTTGCGTCTGGTATGACGACTTTACCTAAGAATGAGGCTAAACTCGACCAGCGCGGGTCGAGGGACAAAGATAATTTTCTGATGATTTAATAATTAAATAAAATTACATAAAAATCTAAATGTTTATTTTATGGAAACAACCGCTGCAGTGTGTTAAAAGGTAAATTGTTCCCTTAATTAAATGATGTGTATTAATGGCAACTAAATGGAAAGATGGACTCTTTAATATGCAGCGGCTTGACGTTTGTTTCCTTAACTAATGGCGCCTCATAATGACTCAAGTTTTGGAAAGTAGGGGTCATTAATATCACTTCATAATTAAGTTCCAATCATGTTTCCCTTTTTAAATGGGAGCACAATTGCTGATCGTTGGCAACGCTTGAGAGGAACCTCTGGAAAATTCGCGAGGCGTTGGAGCAATTATCAACGAGGAACAACAATGGATCGAAACCAAGTATCGTTGCGCCGACATTGAAGGATCACGATGACAACTGCAGCACGACGCCTTTGACAACGATCGATCCTTTCAAAAAGTAGGGGTTGTTGTTTTGATTTTTCTTTTCCCCATTTTTGAGTTTAAACGACGAATGAGGATCAACCGCGAAAAAGTTGATCCACGGACTCGTACGTTCTTGTAAGAGGGTATTTCTTTGGGATGATTTTGGGGAATTCATCCAAGTTTTATATTCATGTTGATCTCTGTCCGGTTAAACCTACTAACGGGATCAGATCAATGCCATGACGAACGACGACGGAGGTTCGTTCCTCAATTTGTTTATTTGGATTTCTTCCTCCTTTTTCCCTACGCGTTCTTCGCGTTCTTCATGGGGCGACGAACAATGGATCGTTGTGCATCCGTTCTGGGATGCAACGATACCAAATAGAAGGTTCGACATCACAACGTACTTATGGAGGTGCAGCGACGATGACAGACGACAAATCGGACCAGATCGGAAAGGGCGCTCTTCGAGCGTTCTTCGGGCCGGAAGACCGATCATGTTTTTAGAGCCGATCGGAGGCACGAAAATGATGGAAACAACTTCATGGTGTCGGGGCGACCAAAAACTAAGGGTTTCGTGGAAATCGGACAGCTGGATCAATGATCGGAGCACCACGGGAGGCGCGACAGCGGAGGTCCGCGTTTATGGAATTTTTTCCAGAATACATGTCGTGTACTTCTGAAGAACATGTCGTGCAATTATGATGGTTGCGGCAGGGTTTCAGAGTCAGAGAAAGACCACACGGCGTGTGACCATGGTCACATGACATGTTGGACCTTCCCTGAAGCTCAGCGTGTACATCAGGTGGTACACAGACACGGGATGCTCTACATGGCTTCAGGCGGCACGACATGCACAGCTCGGCAGAGGCGGCTACGCGGAGCTCGGCGTGTATCCCGGGGATACACGGACACGGGATGGAGTATACGACCATGTACTCCCTCACCCGGCCAGGCGAGGTAACCAGCGCAGGTCACCCTATGTGCATATTTCACGGGTTGGAGTACACGGGCTAGTGACTATGTACGAGCACATGGCCAGAGTACACAGAGCCAGCCCCAGTGACCCAGACACGACATGTACTCCGTGCTACATGTCGTGTATAATGTTTTCTACACAACCAGCCTCACGACAAGGGCCATTTCATACGGACAGCACCCGGGGTCGGACAACACAGCGTGTATCATTTCTACACGCCGTGTACGTTTTGAAGAACTGCTTGCTCCTTTTTGTTCACCGTTCCTTGAACATCTTTCGTTTGAGTTAGTGCCCCTTCTTCTTTTCTCCTGAAGGTCAGGTATCTTTCCCTCATGCTATATTATGATCCCTTCAGCATGAATTTTCTGTGGTAGAGTCAGGCATTCATCCGAGAGGCCTGGATCGATATCCTATATCCATTCCAGACCATAGGTAGAGTCAGGCATCGGCGTGACCGACTTTACCGGGCGTTGATCCTCTACCTAGAAGGTGAATTCCGGATGAGTCGCGGTATGCGCCATGGCCCTGGCAGTGATCCTCATCTGTGTATCGAGATCTTTCCCACTCAGGAGTGTGTCTCCCGTAATGAGTGCTTCTATCTGTCGTAACCCTTCCACTCAGGAGTGTGTCTCCCGCAATGAGTGTATCTATAACTCGTGACGGTTCCCGATGAACATCACTCCTCGGATGGACGTCATTAGAACTATAATACTCGTGGAGTGTGTTCTCCCGAAACGAGTGCATCTTGGAATCTTCAAACATAATCCCTATCGGGGTATGTGGTTGCATGACTTGTCTCTAGACCGCGGGTCTGTGTTTTGAGTATATCTGGTTTGTTTATATGTTATGTAAACATATATTGTTCATAGATGACTATACCTTTACTTTGTGTACTACATTGTGGTTTTCGGGGTCCTCTACTGAGTATTGTTATACTCACCCCTGCACGGGCATTTCCCACACGTCTGGTGTCTTGTGCAGACGAGCAACCTTTTGGCAGAGTCCAGGGCGGACTAGGACAGGACCGAGATTTCTCAGTTTCCTACAGGCCGAGGCGTTCCTACGGCTACAAGCAGCAGTTCCAGTACCTTTGTGCTTGCAGGTTGGACTTTGAAGTTTTTTTTAGACTCTCTTGTTTTTTGTGGGCTTGTATTCTGGCCTGGTTTACTTTTACAGTACTCTACCTTTCGTCATGCTCTGTTGGTTGGGCTTTGTTGTATGCATACATTTTTGTTCCTTAGTGTTTTACATTTCAACATTTGTGGGATTGGAGATGTGTGTGTGTGTACAGGTACTTAGGCAATGCCTCCCATGTTAGTGACATGCATACTCGGTGCTAGTCACCAGCCCATGGCCTATTGGAGGCGGGCTTGGGGAGTCACAGCGCGGGCCCCACCGGCACGGGTCGTGACAACATGATTTTATTGTGTAATACATCTTCTATGAGGCCTATATAATTTTATATTAGGCCTTATACGTGAATCCTACATATCATAGTCAGATCATGAATCATATTTCTCATAGTTCATTGATGGGGTGGATCATGAGGAAACCATGATCTCCCCTAATATTTATTCCCATGCGTGTCATGTTCGGGTTTACACACAAGAAGAATTTGTAGATTTGGTGAACCACACCCTTTTCCATTTTCACTATTGGTAAAGGAGGAAGATGACTATGGGAAAGTCCTTGGATATGACACTTCCCTGAAGAGGGGATTGTGGATTAATTTATATAGAGTGCATTGTGATTTTCATATGGGTTATACCATAGTTTAATGTCATATATATTGGACATTAGCATCAAAATTTAACTTCATGTTGTAGGTCAAAATACCGTAATGTTTAACATCTTCTGGTATGGACGATTTTGGGTATTATAGTTTAAGGTCAAACGACGAGGACTAATTTTTAAAGAATCCATGATTTGGTGAAGGATTACTTGGATGGGTTGTTCTTAAATTTCAGGAATAATAAGAAGAATGATTTTGTAAAATATAACTCTAGGGATTCTTAGATCATGTAAAACAATTTGTGGTATGGAATCCATTGTGGAAAAAAGAGGTACGTATAACCACTCTATGGGACGAATTTTTCTCTTGATGACGAGGATTATTTGTTGGAATGTTGTAAAGATCCACTTGGTAATTATGTTCCCAGTAAAAAATATGTTTCCTCGAGACACTAATTGTCAATTTAAAATGAATAGTGAGCTTGATGAAGACCCAAAATTTCTAGGGACACAATGTTTGATTGATTGAAAGGATGTGTTTCGGTATATAAGAAACATCCAAAATGTGATTTTACAGAACATCCATGATTATCCTGGAATAGGTGGAATGTTAAGGGGTTTATGGATTCTCATGATGAGTAGTTCAATTCATGGTATTGTATGTATGGTTGTTTGGGTTGCATAAGGGAAAAATAGAAAATTTTGATGACCTTGCCTTGTAGGAGTAGGCAACGTAGGTGCTAGCCTCATCGGAGACGGCCACTTAGGGCTGGTCGAGTAGGGAAATTCATGTAAGAGTGTCCTCCCTAGGTCCAACTTAATTTATTTCCTATAATGTTCCATAGTTACACCAATATATGGGAAGGGTCATCCATCAACTGTAATATTTATAGGGGGTCCTCCTGAAATGATATTTTAATCCATCTGTGAAGTTAGAAAATGATACCTCATTTCAGTGAAAACATTAGATCCACATATGAACATCTATATAGGGTCTTATTCATACTCTTTGTGGTTTATAGTTCCTCAAATTTCCACATGCATATTTTTTTAATGTGGAGTTCTTCGTAGGGTCACCTGCATGTGGTTCGAAAGATGAATTTTTTGAACCGCTTCAGGAGTAGGAGAAAATTCTACCACAGCCTCTTTATCTTTATTCATTGTTCATCCTTTTTCCCCCCTATAGACCTCAATTTTTTGATCCTTTCTTGATTCATTTATTGTTTGGTTGAATAACTAGATCAATGGTTTACACAACACCTTTTGCCAAAGCCTATAGGGAGTCCTCAGACCACGGATGACTATTTCAGCATGGTAAAGGGTAATCGTTCCCAATGAAAAAAACCACCACCACTACCCAGAAAAGATCTTTCAATTATATGAGGCCATCATTTGTGCCTCTCCTATGAACAATATGGTTTTTCAGAGGATATCTTACATGGGGTTGGATATTTCAAACATCCTTCCAAAAAAATCCTTATTTTCTAGAAGGCCAATGTTGAGGTCATCATTCCACAAATTGTTCCATTCATGGATGCCTTTGCAAAGACATGGACTAGCATGTGGGGAGGAAACATATGAATGGATTATTCTTTATGGGGCAGTACTTTCCTTTTCCAAATTCAGCTTCTTCAAAATTCTTTTTTAAAGCGTCACTCAACTTATTTTTATTCCTCTGTCAAATCATCAGAAGTATTTGATTTCCTTTTGGAAGGTTTTCAGGACCTAATATTACCCCACCAAAATTCTATGTGTATTATCCATAAATATTTATGTATCTCTATTACTCCTTCGATGTTTGTTAAATACATATTTTATAATGTTCTCTTTTCAATTAAATTTGATAATTAATCTCTATTTAGGGGAAAATTATAATTTTAAAACTATTTTCATGCTCACTCAATAATCAATTTTATGCCCCTAATATTTTAAAAAATAACTTTTTTTATACTAAAAAACTATATTATTTATTTTCTAGTTTTAGACAAGAAATTAAAACGTTTTCCATTTTAATGACTTTTTAATGTCTCTCCAATGTCTTCATTAATGAGGCACATTTGTAATGTTTATTGAAAATTATTAATTTTTTTCCACTTCAATTTGACAGAATTTATCATGATCATAGACAATTGTTTCTTATAAATGTCTAATTATAATATAAACCCATTTTTTCAGGGAGACCATTATGACATTCCATTGGATCACTTCTTCATTTTGTATGGTGTTTTAATATTTAAATTTTTTATGATGATCATTAATTAAATACCCATATTTATTATAACATATATATTATTATTAATTTATCTGTATTGTATTTTTATACATGTTTTTTTATTCAATTGACTCTATTAGTGAACATTACATTTAACATGCATTGAAGGGTGGGGCACGATTATAGGTATACCCTCAATTCGTCGACCTTTATTATGAGTTAAAACAAATTGTGAAAACCCCTATGGAGTTTTTCAAATATAACGAGTAGAAGGATTACCAACCTACAAAAACTCTCTTGAATGTATAATTGTTCATGTTCTAGATACACGACTTCATATAGAAATAAATTTTCTAAAGTCAATATTTTGTTATTACATTCCATGAGATTTTCACTAGGTCAAAATATATGGATTCATTTACATTCATTATTTTTATGGAATGTGATTTGAAATTATTTAACTTACCATTATGATTATATCTTATTGACTTTGATTCACTTATTATGGATTCATGTAACCCTTACTGAGTGTCTGAGTTCAGCCTTTACATTTTTTTCCATCCCCTGGTTCTGATGATGATCTTCCTGAATAACTGTCAAGGAAGCATATTTATTTTCCATTCATATGTTTTAGGATTATTTACCAATGTAATAAGGGTGCCTTGTATCTATCTAGTTCCTCAAGACCACTAAATTTATATATCCGTGGTGATGTGATATATTTTATCTATGCCTTTGTAGTAAAATGGCCACCGACTCTGGGCTACTAGGGTCGGGGTTGTTGGTGGTGGTGTTATAAAATGGTTAGTAGAAACCTCATGAAAATGTTTTGAAAACATAGATTAGGGAATATATCACTCAGATAGACATTGATGATAATCAAATAATAAAATAATAGAATTTTAGTATTATAGTTATTATTTTTGTAATTCATGATATACATCCCTTTATGAATAATACAAGTGGATGTGGTTATATTACAAATCTACCATAGTGTAATAACTCAATGAAGTTGCATTGGACATAACTCAATGTACCTGGTACATGAAAATTATCCTTACTACACAGCTAATGTAAAACTATAAGGGGATACGCTTAAAATAATTCTTATTCTCCTTAAAATATAATATGATGTATTAAAATGTATATATGTCCCCAAAAAACCATGTAAATGATAATAATATTAGGTATGTGTAAATTTTTAATTTATATTAACTGTTTTTTTAGTTTCGAATTATGCATTGTGATTTATAACCCAATTTATTATATGAAATTTTTATAAATAGATCATAATGGAAGGAAATGAATCTATACCCAATGATTATGATATTATTAATCATATAAGAAAGACAAAATTATTAGTGTTATAATTGAGGAAATCATGAAAATGATAGGAAATATTACATCAATTACATTGAATAAAACATCTACTTACATGTTGGATCATTTAATTCAGTAGAATCCCTCATGATTTAGTGGGACTATTTATCCTATGATAGATTAGTAGTGGATTACATCCCTTTAGAATATATTTCTAGAATTGGGATAAAATAAACCTAAAATTTTTGTATTAGAAGTAAATTTATTCAATGGTGTTGCTAATCAAGGGTGGTATTTGACGCAGAATACTAATAAGGATGATAAAATAGAAAATTAGAAAAATATTTTAATTAAAAATTATTTGATAAATACTTCCATCATGGGGAACAAGATGAAATGAGTAAAAAATTTATCTGCATAAGGTATAGGAAGGAAGTTAGAGCATCAAAGTTTAACGATTCCTTCACAGAACTATTCAGGTATGAAATGGATTATATGCATGATTAAGAAGACAATATTTATCATTTCATTGAAGTTATTGAACCATATCTCTAAATGGATCCAGATTCCCAAACATGTTCCTCATATGATGAAATATTATAATGTGAATTCAATGTAGAGAAGTATTTTTATAAATACTATATTTTCAGGGGAAATAAAGAGAATATGTGTTGTTATGATAACCATGGAAAAGGAGAAGAGTCATTGAATAATAAGGGAGTGCAGAAATATCCATAACATGAAAATTGGGGATATAATAACATTTGAAAATTCCTGAAGGTCATGAGAGTTTTCTATACATATTATGAATAGGGTAATATAGATAATGAATAAAAGGATAAAAAATTAATTATGTTCAATTATTTAACTATAATTAAATTGGGAAATATTCAAATAAATGTCCTAAGACTCTGGGGAATTTACCATAGAAGATGGCAAGAGGTGATGACCAAGCATATTCGATCACTAAAGATGTATTAGAATTAACCAATGATGTGGTGGCGGTACATTAATTTAATCTTTAAATCTACCCAATTATTTACTTGATTCCGGATAACCACACTCTTTTATTCTGCCCAGTATAATATAAAAATTAGACCTTTCAGTTGTGATTTATAAAGGGATTTCCCATTCAAAACTCTTTATGGAAATTTTATTGCAACAAAAATGTGTTATTTAGTCCGTTTTATGAAACAAAATCCTTTTTTAGTTTCTGACCTTATAATCATACCCATGTATTACATTTATACAGTCCTCTCTATGGATTGTATTTCTAAATATGATTTGGAAATTTGTTACAAAAAGAAAAAATTTATGATTCTCGTGGATGACATTAAATCCCCAATCATAAGAGCCAAACATCATCATTTGATTCTTATCTAGATCTACCCCCCGTAGCTCTAAAAAATGTAAATATTGGGTATGAAGGGAAAAAAATATTAGGATGAGTAAAGTCATCATCAAATTGAGATTGTTATAATTTTACAGGAATAAACTGATGTATTTGTTTAGTAATAACATGGAAACCCCCTAGAGCATGATGGTAAATTCAGAATTGATATAATCCCAGATGCATGAACATTAAAAATTCAACTTATTGAATAAATATTATGAAATTAGAAAAGTTAAATAAATTACTAGGGGAATTTAGTAATAAGGGATTTTTTCACCCTAGTGTTTCTCCATTGGGAGCCCCTGTTTGTCTGGATGAAAATATATATGGATCCTTGAGTCTGTGCATTGAATATCAAGAAATCAATGATACTAAAAAAAGTATCATATAACTCAAAATTATGATTTATTTTATCATCTCCATGGAGGCCAATACTATTTGAATATTGAAATTCAATCTAGATGTCAAGAAATACATGTGAGGATGGAATATATTTTGAAGACATCATTCCAAACTAGCAACAAACATTATGTGTTTAGAATAATACAATTTCATCTGACTAATGCACCCTAGGTTTTCATGGATCTAATGAATAATTTATTCAAGGAATATCTTCATATTTTTTTGGTATCTATTAATGATATCTTCATGTGATCCAAAACATTTTAGGAACATGAAATCCACTTTATAATTGTTATAAATAATCTTTGATGAATAGAGTTATATGAGATGTTTAGAAAGAGTTAATCGTTGCATAAAATAGTTTCTTTTCATTTCCTTATTTTATCTAAGGATGGAATATTAATTGATCATATGAAGACAATGTAAATACACTAATGGACTGTCCCAAATAACATAACCGAGGTACAAAATTTCCACGGTTTAAAAAGTTACAGTTTATATTTAAATAAAAATTAGGCCCAATTGGGAGACCCATAAACCAACATCTTGCGAAAGGGGTTACGTTCATCTTGATAAAATAATGTGAATTTGTTTTGGAGAATTAATGAGAATATTAGTAAATCCTCCAATTTTTTCTCATCCACAGGGGAATGATGTGTTTGTGATATAAAGTGATACATATTATAATGGAATGGGTTCGTTATTTAAGTAAAAATGTAAATTTATTTCATATTCATCAAGGAAGTGTAATAATTTTGAACAAAATTAACAAACACAGTCTCTTGAGTTAATTGCTGCAATCTTTACTTTGAATATATAAAGACAGTATTTTTATTGTGAAATATTTGACATATAAGTGGATCAGAAGAGTTTCAAATACATCTTTATAAATAAATAACTTAACAGAGGGAAAATAAGATGACTCGATTAAATGAATGATTAGTATTGATCAATACACTACCACACATAAAAAGAGAAAAGATGTATGATATTAGTTAAGTAGGAAAGATAATAGACCTCTCTCCCTAATGAGGATAGAGAATGATCCCATATTAATGGATTTAGAAAAAATAGATAAGATAATATTTAAGGAATGAGATAAATCACTAATTTTTTAAATGATATGTAAACCATATTTACATGGGATGATAAAAATTTCTCAATATAAAAATGTGAACATTCAAAAATAATTAAGTCCATTAAATATAGATTATTGGTAGAGTTCGTGTTTTAGGATGTAATGAAGATATTTGGAAAGAGGATATGTGTTACATCAATAATTGAAAATAAAAGGTAACTATAATATGATACTTATATATCATATTTTTCTGTACAACATGTTAGTAAAAGATTCAATGGGATATGAATGAAAATTTTTATTGGGATAATATGATTCAGGAAATTTTTGACTATGTTTCAAGGTGTCTAGTTTGTCAAAATGTGAATGATGATAGAAAAAATCCGGAGGTGTGATGTTGCCTCTAAATATTCCAATATGTATTTGGGATAAAAATAAGATGGATTTGGTCATAAGACTACCATGGAGATATTGAAAAAATAATATACTATTGGATATTATTGATCCTTTCACAAAGTTGGCACAATTTCATTCTATAAGATAAGATTCCCCTATTTAACTCCAAGAAATACAATAATTTAAGGATGTAGTAATAATTCATGGTGCACCTTTATCGATTGTTCCAGATCAAGATCCTAGTTTCACATAAAAATTATGGAACAATTTTTATTATTATTTTCATAATGAGCATCAGATGAGTATCACATGTCAATATCTAACTAACAGATAGACTAAATGGAATATGAAAACATTTTGAGACATTTTGAGATCACTGTCACATAAAATAATATTTATATGGGATCAATATATATATTTTTTCTAATATTACTACAATAATATGTTACATTCCATTATTCATGTGGTTCTATAAGATGAATTATATCGCAAGTGATGTCAAACTCTAACATGTTAGGTTGATGTTGGTGAGAGTAAACTTATAGGCCCCAAACTTATTGAAGAGACAATGAAAAATTTGATGACAATTTAGGCTCATATTTATGTATCTTAAAGTAGGAGATAAAGGTATGCTAAAAAAAGGATACATGATTTTCAATTTCAAGTTGGATATCATGTCTTTTTGAAACTATTTCAATCGAAGGGCGTCTTAATGTTTGGTAAGAATGTGAAACTAAGACATAGGTACATCAGACTATTTAAAATTTTGGAATAAATTAGAGCTATTGCATATCTATTAGAAGTGAATCCTAGACTCTGCAATGTTCATGATGTGTTCCACAAATCAATGTTAAATAATTACATGCTAGACATAATGTATGTTCTCACCTATAATGAAATAGAACTAGAACCCAATTTCTCTTACTATTAAGATGATATTGACAGTTTTTAAATAACCGACAAACTATTGAAAAAATAGTTGACTAGTTATGAAACAGGTCATTAGAGAAACCATAAAATGGAAGATGTAATGTGGGAACTTAATGATTTTAAGAATAATAACTAACCTCATCTATTTAGAAGTAAATTTTCATGAAAACATTGAGAACGAAATTTTTAAGGAGGGAAGAATAGAACCTCCCAAGATTTTGTTGTATAAATCCTCTAATGTGAATTCAATACATTTGATTTTTTACATTGTACCCTAAATTATTTCATATATTACAAATCATATAACATTAATTTATAAAAAGTAAACTTTACAAATGTGTAATGAATGAAATAAGATGATTTCTAGAGAAATTAAGGATTATATATCAATGAAATAGTAACCTAACAATCGGAATAGTAATGTGACCCTTTGGAATAGTAATTAGGGAAATAAATCTATAACCTCGCCTAAGAAAGTATAAATAAAATATATAAATATTATAAATTTTAATGAGATATAATTATATCATAGTACATGTAAATGAATTTTTTAGAAATTCATAATTAAATGTTGATAATTTTTTTAAATAAAAATATATATTTTCAATTTTCAATTTAATATAATTATTAAAGAAATTAATTTTTCTTAAATATAATTATAAGTAAATATTTCATAATATTATTATTGTAAGATAATTTTATGAGACCCTAGATAATTTTTCAATGTTTTATAAAATTAGTTATAATTTGATAATTATTATTTTTTAAGTAAATGATTTTTTAATTAAAAATTAAATATCTCATTTAGATTAAATTAATTTAATAAAATGTGGTGAATATTTATAATTCTACAACAAAAAATGGTTATTTTATTTTTTTTGATTTCTCTAAAACAATTTAATATTCAGTTGATAGTGAAAAATGATAATTTATAGTATATGGTAAATACAGGAATTTTTTAGTCCTAGATGATGTATGAAAAATGTAGGTATCTTTAGTTCAAACTAAAATTCAATATTCACTTTATTTATTCACAATAATCATCACTATATATTTTCTTGGGAGAAAATAATATTGTAATTAATATAACAATAAAACCCCCACTCCTCTACTATAAATACAACCCCCCACCACCACTTCTCCTCAAAACACTGAATACTAAAAAATTGTTCAATTTCTAACTATTCTTATTCATAAATCTCTCCCTCACTTCCAACATCCTTTGGACTCAATAAAATTCCAAAACCAATTCCCTTAAAGAGGTCCTATATGAGATTTATTCAATACGAAAAACCCTTATTCTTTACCTTCCCTTTCATTTCATTTTATTTTATTTTCATTACCTAATAAAATTTTTCGAAACAATAATGATAACATAATTATAATATATATTATATAAGTCTATTATTCCATTGTAAAATCCACCTTCATCTATCTCCCATAATTCATTTTGTTGTAAAAAAACATCATCCACGAGGTGTCGATTAACCTCCTTCGTGGATGAAATGTTTTTGTTTTTTAATTATACATTTTAGGATGGATATAAGACGTTTTTATGGTGAAAAAAGATTATAATTTATTTTTTACATATTATTTGATGTTTTGAAACTACTATATACGCATATTATTATCTAAATGGTAATATTAATTCATGATGATTGTAAAAAATTCCAAAATATTCTAAACTAGTATCAAAAACATTTTATAAAATGAATCATTATAACTACGTATAACTAAATGAAATATGTATCCATTTAATATTTGTTAATTTCTTTTCTAACATATACTTTCAATTGTGTATAAATGTTCTCATTTTATATGATTTTCCATACAAGAATATGAGTAAACAAATCTTTGAAACCAAGGATACAAACTCTCAAATGATAAAATAGAATCCTATAATTGTCAAAAAGTCTATAAATGATCTTAATAAATTTACACTAAACAAAATATATTTATATATGTTAATGAATTGATTAATTAAATTATTTTTTCTGATTATACAAGAATTCATAATCAAGTGAAAAATACATTATCACATAAGTTAATGGATTCTCACTGATCCTCAATATTTTTCCCTTCGGTTTACACTTTCATTCATTTTACCCTAGTGTTATTATTAATTTTTCTTATTTACTCCTCTTAATTTATGTGATTATGTTCCAATAATATGTTCTTAGTTTAATTATTCCTTAATTTATGGGGAAACACATTTTTCATAAGGTTCTCTATTCAATTCCTTCTTATAAGAAATCTTAATTTAAGGGAACATTCTAATTTAAAAAACAATTTTATGTATAATACATAATATATTTTCCCCTAATTTTTTTAAATCATTATTTTTACAACGAAAAATTGTCTTAGTTAATTTTTATTTTTATAAAAAATAAGACTTTGTCTGTTTTAAATACACTTTAATATTTTCAAATAAACCATACGAAAGAGGCTCTTTCTTAATGTTTTTTATAAACAATTATTACATGTTTTCACTTAATTTGGAAATAATTCATCATGATATATTACTATTTTCTCCTGTTAATGTCTATGTATAATTATAATCCTTTCATTCATGCAAATTATTATGATATTCTCTTTGAACACTTATTCCTTATGTGTGGTGTATATACATTTCTGTTTTCTTTATGATCATCATTAATTAAATAACCATATATATTTTACTATTGATATTATTATTGTCATATAAAAATAACATTATTAATTTTCCAGTTGTTATTGAATTGAATTTATGTGTGAATAATTCTTTGGAACCACATTGAAATGTGGGACCCGGTTATAGATAGCCCATTGATGCCACAACTGGTCTAAGGAGAGAAATCATTTTGTGACACACCCTATATTTCTATTTCCCCAAAACAATCAGGTAGGTGTTTATCCACATTCAAAAACATCCATGAATTTATAATGTTTCAGGTGATAGAAATATTATATCCAAAAAAAATATTCATTTTCTTTATTCAGTATCCAGTTATTACATTACATGATATTTTCACTATGAAAAAATCTATAGAATCATTTAAATTATTTGTTTTTTGATGGAAGGAGTTTTTCATTAACTTACCAATCCATTTTGACCATTCCTTATTGTATTTTTTCACTTATTATTGATTCATTTAACCCTTACTATTAATTTCAAGATCACCAATTTCATTCTTTCTATCCCCAGGTTCTGAAGATGAACACTTTTAATAAGTGTCAAGGATTAATTTTATTTTCATTCATTATGTTATATATTTATTTACCAGTTAAATAAGTGTACCATGAATACATATGGTACATCAAGACTACTAAACTAATCGATCCGTGGTGACATGATCTCTTGTATCTATACCTTTGTAATAAAATGACCACTGAATTTGGGCAACTAGGGTTAAGGTTGTTATAATAAAGAAAATATTTTCCAAGTATATCACCAATTATTACCTCATGAGAATAATTATCCTACCCACAACTTGAAGTTTGTGTCTATGATGAACTTTATAAAAATGTGGCACCATAATCTCTTAAGATAATACATCATGTAATATCCCAATCCACAAATTATGAAGTATATTTTTTCACTAAGAGGAATATGTACTTGATATAGAAGAAATAGGTCTCATATTTTCAATAATTTATTATTTATAATTATTTTTTCATATGAAATTGACCTTGGTTGTCAAAACATTTCCCATGATGTTACTAAATCAATTCATACAGGAATTTGTAGAGGTGAGGCCTCATAATATCCAATTTTCATAGAGGATATTAGGAATGGAGGTGGATGTTTTTCATGTGTTCGTAGATTTTTGAGTGATGATTCATAATTATATTATCATATTTGTATCTAATAGGTATCATATGGTAATTCATATCATTCTAGATAGAACATTAATTTTGGGGATTTATCAGTGTCTTATTCTATCATTAGTGATATGTGTTTCTAGAATAGGTTGTTCATGATTGTATCTCTAAGGAAAGAGGTAATGGATACTGGAAACTTGTCTTCCCGATCTATCCACCAGGGAATATCCATAAAGTATCATGATCTGAGATATTGGTAGTGATTTGTATGGATGATGCAGCTGATTATAAATTTAATGTAATGATGCCTTATTTGTAAAAAGATTATGGTAGAAAAATTGAGACATATTTTTTTTATACATTTCCAATACCGGTGAAATAGTGGTGTGAGATATATATGTACATCATTGTTCGATAAGTATGATATCCAAGAAATGATAAATATTTTTTTAGTTATTTATCAACATGAATATTTATCCAATTTCATTACTATTAAATAGAAAAAACATAGTATATAGAATAAAGTATTATATACAAGAGGTAATAAATATCTATGTAGTTTCTTATCTAATTATATTAGAAATAAAACCTCAGTTCACATATATTATTTGGTTGGTTTTTAAAGAGTCAATATATACCCAAAATATTTTCCTCAAAATTAACATTTTTATTATCAAAAACACATTTAAGGCGAAAGTGTGAACCCTCGCAATCAAAAAAGTTCTCCCACTAAAAGAAAAATAAAAATTATTGAAGGATAGTTTAATCTGATTGGAGTCATTTTCCCTAATAAATTTCCAAGAAATAGTAGTAACATGTGTACCTAGATCATCCATTTGGAGGTCTTCAAAAAGAAATACCAAACAATACCATGCTTTCAAATATTCATCTTTGTTGATCTTCCTCACATTGAAGCTTCTTATAAAAATTCGGTCTTGTTTGCTAATCCAATCAATTTTCTCAGTAGTAGTTTCCACATGCAATAGTCTTCCCATAATCTCTTCAACATCAACATCTAGGGCATTATTCTTTTGACAGTCCTCCATCATTTCATCACCCGAATGCATAAGCAATTACTGATTAGCACTATTAGAATCATCAAGCGTTTATTTTGAAATAAACTGACTCATAGACTGCAAAATCTTCCCAAACATGAGAGCCAGAGGCTTTGTGGTTAATTGTCATCACCATTCCCTTCATTAGTATGATGGATCATGTATCTATTGGGTAGGTCAAGTATGAATATTCCTTCCGACCCTTCCTATTGCCATTCTGACCCTTCCTAGTGCCTTTCTGACCCTTCCACCTCTATTGATTAAGGAGATCTTCACCTTGGAGATCATGTTTACTGTGTCCTAAAAATTGACAAGATTGGTAATCACTGGATACCTCACTCATATATCCCTGCTCCTCAATTTTCTGGTCAAGTGGTTCCTCTTTCACCATCTGGAACTGCCTAACATCATAGCTCTCAAAGAGGTTAGATATCTTTAAAACATGGGAATCCCTTCTCTGGCTTGGTTCCCTTACTGCAGCCGGTTAAATTGCAAGACTCTTTGGCTCCTGAGATCCCTTTGTACCTATTCGAACCAGACCTAGGCGTACTGCATCCGCATAGGATACAGTCTTGGGAGACGTTGAAACTCCATCGTCAACCAATTGGCCACCTTTCATGCTTGATGTAACCAAAGAAGAAGATAAAGATGGCTTGGGGATACACAGATCCGGGTACAGCCGCCTGAAGACATCTGATACCAATGGATTACCCCCTCATGCTCCTTTTGAACATCCATGGCCTTATCAGGAAGGTAGGAGATCAAATGGCTCTGCCTCAAGGAGCCTATGGCTTTCGGATTTGGTAGTAGAGGACTAATTGCATTTGAGGAGTTCAGATTTCCTACAACCTCACCAGAATGAGCAATATACCAATGCTCAAAGGGTCTTTTAGAACCAGCATTCAGCACTGTTCCCAAGTAACCAACCAAACTACATTTCAAACTATCAACCGAGTCCACCATCATTGGATCCTAGTTCAATGGTCTTACCTCTTTCATAAAAAAAATCCATATTTATTGAGTCCATAGTTCCCATAAGAATCGTTGTAGGGGCTTCCTCAGACCCTAATGCCTAATTATTTGGTGAGGAAGAATCCCCATGATCCATGCATGTGTGACGACAGGTAGATTACAGGTGGCCGAGATGACTACAATATGAACAATAGTTAATCCATGATTCAAAAACCACAGCCTGTTTCAAGAGGAATTCCTCCCCAACGGTAATCCACAACCACTCAACCAATGGTTTAGAAACATCCCCCTCAACACAAATATGCTGAACTATCGGATCACAGACGAATTTTGTTCTTCTATCAGAACACAAGAATCGGCCTACAAGATTACATAGAATACATTGAATAGTGGGATTTTGAAAGAGTATCGGGAGTTCTGGGAAGCTTACCCACAAAGACGAAGAAGGGGTATCCTGTTTCCTATTGAAATCAAATATCCATCGAAATATGATGAACCGGGAACCATTGTATGTACTAGGAGCTCTAGACCAATAAAGAATCAAGTCTTCCTCAGAAGCGAAGAGAATAATGAAGTGTTGTTTGTCATGAAGCCCCACGGTCGCCTGGTCCTGTAAGCCCCAACAACTGAAGATGAATCTGTCAAAACTATCAAGCAGAGGCCGTTTCAGTTTGAATTGAGCCACCATGGTTAGAATCAGTAGTCTCGAAGATTTATATAACTCCGAGGTTGATAGATCGAGCTGAGGCGAGCTTCCATATAACACTGGAACTTTTAGGTAAATTGAAATATCCAGGAACGCTGGGAGAATATATAGGTTTGAGAAAGGGATGAAGGGCCTTGGTCGAGAATCTCAAGCATACAGAGGATGATCTCCCCCCTCTCCAAAGGGAAGGGGTATCAGATCTTCAGCCATCACTACTAGGGTATCCCCAATAGATATTATAAAAACATATCAACCAAATAATTCTTTGTCTACTGATGGATCCATCCTAATTTTTAAGGATATGCACCAATCTTGTGTTTTGGACCTTTTTGGTTCATGGGAAAGGAACCTTTCTTTGGTTGAATTATACAACAGGAATAGTTATCAATAATCGATTAAAGTGGAAAATTTTGATGTGTTTTGGGGTGTCCATATAAATCATCATTGTTGTGTATAGAATTTGGAGTGTAGTCATTTGTTGTAATGAACCATATATAATGGTTGAGTTAAGAGGATATGTTTATCTGAAATAGGTTATAGACTGATCAACATCACCAAAAATCCAATGGGGACTATATCCATCACTCAATTGAGTGTAGGATGATGATATATTCTTTCATAATTTCCTACTTACATGGGACTTTTATAGTTATGGATATACAGTAAGATGACACCGGGGGTTTTTAGTCCACTTGAGAATATTTAATGTCAATGAAAGTATTATCTTCAATTGAAATTCTATAAAAATATAACATTGATTCCTAATTTCATCATTGTTTCACAACTGATAATGTATCAACTAGATCCTTACCATGTGAATCAGATATAATATATTTATGATATCCGTGATACCAAAGTGGTTGAATATATGCTCCATATTATAGATCTAGAAGATAATTTAGTACACAATATAAAACATATTTTTTCCATGTACTATAGAAGTGTGCATAGTATAACCATGATATGTTTGATTTATACTCATTTTTAGGTTGTATTTTCCTCATTTCATAATGATTTTAGAACATTGAATGATTTCTAGGGATGTATTGATTTATGGTGTAGATAATTGTAATTACCTATAATTTTCATCCAGTTATATTATTTGGTTTATGATGATTTATTTTGGTTTGGGAAGTGTTGGAAATAATATTAATTTTCCTTGAATTTGAAATTATTCCTAATACCTATTTTAAATTTTTATTTATGTGTACATTGAATATAAATTAAAAATATTTTTCCTATATTTTTACTCTTACATATCGTTTAGACTCTATGTATGTGTAAAAACCTTCTTCTTTTACCAATGGTATTTTTAAGAGTTTGTCAGAGTAAACCCTTAATTAAATGAGTTTTTTATGGTTATATATTACAATAATTTAGTTTCATAAGGTAAATCCACTGTTTATATAAACTGTGTATATCTCAAAAATCTACTACATAGAGGTAGAGGACTATTTCTATGGTCTAGGTAAGGGTAATACCATGTGTCTATTCACTGAATATGGGTAAACCCTCACTTGGTGAAAGTGAAATTTAGGTTAAAAAGGGTGAATATGGGTATCCTATATTCAATGTAGTGGTAGTGCGAGTTTTATATGGTTACATTAAGCTTTTCATTAATTAAATATCTTAATTATAAGGGTTTCATAAGGGTAGTCATAATTTTTGTAAGGGTAGGAATGAGAAAATGAATGATGTAATGGTAAAATATTTTACCCATATAAAAAAATGTTTGAGATAAGGGTATGTCCTTGTTACCATAATGAATCACCCGCTTTATGATACTTTTTTTATAAAATCATATTTTTGTTCTTGTACTTCTTGATAGAACTGAAATGCAATTTAGTTTTCAAAAATGGTTGGAAACCATAGGAATTTTACCATTTTTTTCTTCAAAGGTGGTAAATCATATTTGGAAATAATTTTCAATCTTAAAAATTCAATGTTATTATTAAATAATTTTTTTATAAAAAATTGTTATTTTATGATATAATTATTTTCAAATAAATTAATTTTATTTGATAGTGTAAAATGCATAAAAACCATAGTATATTTCAAACGAAATATAGTATTCCAATATAACCTAGCCGTTAACTTTATAGAGTTAATTTGAATAAAAATATTTTGATTATTACATATAAATGTTATTGATAAATAAACTAATGTGATAAATAAGTGCTTACTTTTTAATAAATTATTTATGTGCTAAAATAAATATATTCAAAATAATATTATTTAATATTCTTTGAGATAAACTAATAAAATTAAATATTTACACTTTTTAAAAATTTAATTTTAAAAATAAACATTATTTTTTAAATCATCAAGTGGAAATTATATTATAAATAAATGTATATATTATTAAGAAAATATTTATTTTTAAGTAAATTGTGAAAAGAATAGTTTTTCTTTGACCTTATTTTTTTCTATCAACAATTTACAATGTTCCATTTTCATTAAATTATTTAAAAATTAAAATTATTTTATTTATATTAGAAATAATCCTTTTAATGTCATTGTAATTGATTTTATGTTGTATTTATGTGGAATAATATTCATATATAAGAAAAAATAATTTCTAGAGAACAGATTTTCATCATGTTTTGTGGGTTTAATTTGATATTAAATTACCAAAATTGTAAGAATTTAATTACAAAAAAGAAATTCAGTAGTTGGAAAATAAATTTATACAATTTGGTAAATATGAACCTTTTATTTTTGTCCACTGTTAATAATAGCCTTGGAATATGTTTTTCACCCCAGTAGGGGTAAAACAGAACAAAAAATGTTTAGGAAATTGGAATATGGCTTCAAACATTTCATAACATATAACTCCGTCATATTTTTTGAGTGTAATTTAAAATTTTCTATAAAATTCATCTATTTTATTGAACCTTGGTTCCATTTGTTCTCAAATTATTTCCATTATATATTTTTATGATAAGAATAAATTAAAAATTCCACTCTCCTCTCTTTCATATATTTAAAAAAATTATGTGTCTTACAAGATGAAAATATTATTTTTAAAAGTTTATAACAAATATTAACCATATTCTTTTAATGATATTTTAATTTTAATTATTACTTATCAAATAATTACCATAAATGATTAAGCAACATCGACAATGTATCCATTCAATTGATAAGAAAAATAAATTAAAATATTTTACAAAGGTTAAATGTAATATAAATTTTATTGATTATTTGGATGCATTTTTTTAGGAAAATCTAAATATAATGGTTAAGTTAATAAAATATATTCAAATTCTCTAATTATCATAATGACATTAATGTCAAAGTAATTAAATGGATTGAAAGTGAAATTAATGGTATTTCATAATAACTAATATTTTATTATAAGATTTAAAATTAAAAAATATCAGATTATACTAAAAGTGAATTGGATATGGTTTCATATATAAATATTTTTTTATTTATATGTACAATTTCCTTTTATGTTAATGTACTTGATCATTTAATAGTAGAAAAAATTTGGTTTTATAGTAATTTCTAAAAGGGTGAATGAGGGGTCAAAATGAGATAATGGGGAAAAAATCAAAAATTTGTTTAATAATTTTTTATATGGGAGGTTGATATAGGCTTATAGACATATGATATTTTAAAAATTCAAATTTTGCATACCATGATTATAAAACATAATTTATCCTTACATAATACATGTAGTAATTCTACGAGTACCCCTCCACTCATTTATAAAAGAAAACCAATTATCACCACTTCATAAAAACTTCTCAGCATTCTATCTCATCCAATACATACCATAACAACTTCCAATATTCAACGAAAATATCATATATATTCTTTTCTTTGTAAACAACTTTCCCTTCAAGGCTAATGGTGTTAGTGTAAAGTGGTTTCTCAACATAATGAATACCATTTAACATAGCATTTTCAACTTTTTTTTATTCTTAAATATCATCAAAATCCTTTTATTTATGTCTAAAATTATTAATTTAGTGTTAAAAATATACTAGGTTTTCAATATTATGATGGAAAAAACCTTACACACCTTATCTCCATCAAATGTAAAAATAAAAAACATATCTCCTGTGTATGTATAACTTACTATCAACAAGTAGTAGAGTAATTAATTTTTTATGACATGTTTTCATGGTTTTTTATAATGACTGATTAAATAAAAAAACATTTCTGATATATTATTATTTATTGTTTAATTATTATTTTCCTTTTATTCAATTTATCTATATAACAATGGAAATAGAGTTCATGTGTATGAAAGACATACCATCTCTTTGAACGATGTAATAAATTATTGTATATCATCCTATTATGGGTGAATTAAAAAATATATTTAATTCAAATATATATTATTTATATCATTATTAACATTAAAAATATTAAATTATAATGAAAATGTATGAATACAAGAAATAATGGAAGAAGGTTATCAAGAAAAATGAAATTGTTAACTCCTATAAATAATGATTGGAATAAGGAATTATTTATAAATTATTCCATTAATGTTGTAATATGATAATATGAGATATTAAAAATCTAAAAATTATTATATTATATATATATGATGAATTTAAATATACTATAAAATAGGACATAGAACCCATAATTAAAATCCTAGGTAAGGTAAGTGTATCTATTTTACAATATCATTGTTTATAAATATTACATATGATGAATTTTCTAATAAAGAAATAACCTAAATTACCTCTATATAATATTATTAGTTTCACTGTCATGAGGTTATTTCTAAAGAATACATGTCTTCCTTTAGTTTTAAATTATTTATGAACTCGAGAGGAAAAACAATTTTTTAAGGATGAAATGTCATAAAATATCTTTTATGAAAAAAATCTAGTTTAATCCATGTATATATTTTTTGAAAATGATTTTCTGAAATATTTTATATCTATTATATTATGAAAAGACCCGTAAAATTCAAGGGAATTTTTTTTTTAGAATTTTCATTGGGATTTTACAAGAACGCGGTTACTTGACGGCACTTGATTCCGAGGCCCAGAGTGCCCGGAATCAATTTCCGATGTTTGGATTGGGTACGTTCAGTGAACGAACGAGCAGGTTTTCCTATCTTTTGAACAGGTGCTCAGAATTGAAATCCGATGGCACCAATGAACTCGCAACACCGGTAATCGCTTAAGGGAACCTTTACCGTAGTTGCGTTTGTGCGGGAGAAGAAGTTAATTTTTGGGGATTAATTAAAAAAAGTGAATAATATTGTTGAATCAATTTTATTTCATGTTATGTGGTTAACTTCTCCCATGGGAAGTTGGTTGTGGGACCACATCCATCCTACTTCCCATATGTGGATATTTGAAAGGGTGGGGCCCACACGAACCCCCCACCTTTTCAAATTTCTTAAAATCCCTAACCCTCTTAACCCCTCACTTTCCTAACCCCTCTAAACCCCCCATTTACGTTTTGTTAAATTATCACCTCATTAATTTTATAACATCTTATGTTAATAACGTAAGTGAGTTAAATGTGGTTTTTGAATTTTCAAACTCTTGAAATTCAAATGGTTAGGTTGTGTTAATAAAATAAGAATTGGTCTTATTTTATTATTGTTAGAGTTTTGCAGCCTTGAGAGGATTGGGGAAGCGGTCTTCTTCTTCTTCAACCTCAACAAAGAACGCGAAGAACATCGTTCTTCAACGAAGAACATCTCCGCCAAAGAACACGGTTCTTCCGCGACGCGACGTTCTTCTTCCGCGTCGTCTCTTCCACGAAGGTCATCCATGATGAAATTGCTGTCAACGAATTCGAATCCTCACTTCGCGAAGTCGATGTTCTTTTCCCGCGAAGCCCGACCTCCGTGATGCTCGTCTTCCGCGGCTCGTTGACGAACACTGTTCCTGAACCGAGGTAGGGCATTATTTTATTTAATTATTTTCCGTTCAAGAATCTAGTTTATCGATTATCGTGGATTTTCAACTAGATGATATAGTATAACGAGAGGAGGGACGAACCACACAAACATGGCCGAACCCCCCCCCCTCCTATGTTCATGTTTGATTCTTTGTGGATGGAACGGAATGGCAAGGTGCCGTTGCACCATGCGGGAATCACGCGTCATGTATTACGCGACGCCGTCGCGCCGCGTCGTGGAAGGAAGTTTAAGAACGCGACGCCATCGCACCGCGTCGAAGAAAACCAAAGAACCACGGTCGGAGTCGGGCCACGGCGAAGGGGCGCGGCGCCATTAGGTCGCGCTGGAAAACTACAAAGACGACGCTATACGTTTTTACATACGGATTGACAGGCGATGACGAAGCATGCCGTTTTGGTGTTTGAATCCCTTCGGAGTGAAGGTGGGGTCCCGGGGGGACCATAGGCGAAGATGGAAGGAGGAATGGACCACTGGAGCGCGTCTGGTGGTCCGCGGAAGGCGGCGGCAGCGCGCCGCCGGAGGGTTGGCGGCCGGCGGATCCGCCGCCGGCCTCAATTAGCGGCGGGCGGGGGAGTCGCGCACCCCGCTCCGCGAATCGGCTCGGCAATGCTGGCCGAACCGTGGCCGGCCGGGCGGGCCGGACCGAGCCGGGCCGGGCCGGGCCTGGACCCTCCGGGTCGGACCCGGGTCGGGTCGACCCGGTTCGTCCGACGAGGGGGGGGGGGGGGGGGGTCGGGCCGGGTCGGCCCGGGCGCAGACCCCCGTTTTCGGACCACTTTCGGTCAAATGCCCATATCTTGAGCTTTAGACCTCCGATTGACGCGTCGTCAATGTCAACACGATCCTTGGACAGAGACGGTCGTTTCGGTATATTACACTCAAGTATTCGGAGAACTTTGGGTTCGGCCGGGTTGGTTCGTACGCGAAACCAACCGGGCCCTCGGAGCGGAAACACTCGTAACTTGAGTTCCGGATGTCTGATTGACGTGCCTTCGACTTTTATGGATTCCTCTAAGTGAGACAGATCTTTTGGCTTACTCCGCTAGAGGTTTGGATGCCATCGGAGTGCGGTCGGGTTGGTTCTCTCACAAAACCAACCGGGCCCCTGGAACGAAAAAGCCAATAACTCACAGACCGGGCGTCCGATTGAAGCACCGTCTGTCTCGTTGTTTTCCTCTTGATGAGATGGAACTTTTGGCATAATTCACCCGAGTTATGGATATAGTTCGATAGTGGCTGGGTTGGATCGCACCCGAAATCCAACCGGGCCCCTGGAACGGAAAAGCTGATATCTTTCAGACAGTACGTCCGTTTGACGAACCGTCACCGGTGATGTTGATCATGTTGAGAAACGGTCCCAATGAGTATACCCTATGAGAGTTCGGGGTACAGTTTAGATATGGCCGGGATTGGTTCGCTCACAAAACCAACCGAGCCTCTATGATGAAAAGGCTAGAAACTCACAGACCGGGCGTCCGATTGACGCGCCGTCTGTTGCGTGGAGACCCCTATGACGAGGAGGTCCTTGTGATACTTCTGCGTGGGACTTTGAGATACTTGGAGTATCGACCAGTAGCTCGTGGAGCGGACCCTCCCAGAGACGAGCGTACGGAGTACGGAGACCGTGTAGCTGGCTGAGACCTGACGACTGCTTGACCGACTTGACGTGGAGTGAGTCGACTAGCCCAGTGGACGGAGAACTACTTTGTGAGGTGCAGACCCATGGAGGATGGAGCACTACTTGTGTGATAGTGCAGACGCGCGGTACTCGTCCAGAGAGTACCTCAACAGGCTACTAGGGGGTGTGCACTACTGTGTTTGGGTGACATACCTCGGCGGGAAGCACTACTGTGTCTGGGTGGCTGACCCGCGGTACTCGACAGGAGGAGTACCTCAGCAGTCTTAGGTTAGTGAGCAGTACCTCGGAGTCGTGACAGGACCATTTTACACTCTAGAGACGGATCTCTTTAGCAGTTACGGTTCGATAATGAAAATACTGGTTTGAGTTGAGACTTTTGACCTTTGTTTTTACCTCATGATTGAGAAGGGTCACTTGATAACTTAGGTATATGTATGGGCATATAACTGGGTAGTGGTTATCCGTTGATTTCATGATCCTTGTGTTTCCTCATGATTGAGATGGGTTACTTGATAACTTATGTATATATATGGGCATATACCTAAGTAGAGGTTATCTGTTGAGATATTCTTTGTGGTTATCCTTGTTGGTTTTAGAGAGACCTTGAGGGTCATGGGGTCCCTACTGAGTATCGTTATACTCACCCCTGCACGGGCTATGCCCGCACCTCGTTGTGTTGGTTGCAGATGACGGGCAGTGCTGACAGAGGCCGAGTGTTCGAGGACTGGACGGTACCCGGAGGTGGACCACACGATGAGTCAGTATCTGGAGGAGGACTTCACGGTGAGATGACACATGGAGGTGGTTGACGGGCGAGAGCATTGCGGAGGCTATCTGTACCTACCCTTCAGGTAGGATCCGTGGCGGACGATCCAGGAGCTGCGCTATCTGTACCTACCCTTCAGGTAGGATCTGAGGAGGACGACCCAGGAGCTGGTTCCTTCTTCTAGCTGTTTCCTTTTTCTGTTGTACTTTCGTTCATTTGTAGTTGTACTTTCTTTTGGTTTTGTATTCTGGCCCATTTACTTTTCACCACTTCTCTTGTACTTAGTGTTTACTTTTTCCTTTTTCTTACTCTGTGGTGCTTGTTTTCTTTTATAAAGAAAATGCCTTCCCAGTTATCGGGATTTACGCCTTTGGTGCTAGTCTCCAGCCCCTGGCCTATAGAAGGTGGACTTGGGGTAGTCATGGCATGGGCCCCGAGGACGGGTCGTCAAATATTGGTATCAAAGGAGTCGGTTCTACCGTAGAACTTATAACTCTGATATTTTCTTTCTGTGAAGCAATAGTGTTAAGGGTACCGAGTGTGGTCTTCAGTTCAGGGAGTCCAGTGTTGGTGCGGGCGGCCGACATATCCATACACCAGGACCCTGACAACTGATTTCCGACTTTGTGCACGAAAACACTGATTGTGTGTGTGTTTTCAAAGGTTTTCCCTTAAAACAGCTCAAACCAGGTCAGCTCACCAGGTATAATCGTTTGACCATGTTACATTGTTTCTTTCAGGATGCCTTTTCTCGGACGACTAGCTAGAGCCCCGAGAGTGGTTCGTACTGAAAGCCCACTGAGCGACGTGGCCTCAGTACATGTCCCTTTTCCAGTTGAGGCACCAGCGGAGGCACCGACGGTACTACTACCCGTTGGGCCACTGATGCCACCAGCCCCAGCAGTAGAGGGTGCACATCGCTTGAGCACACTGCACGAGTTCCAGCGCCAGAGGCCACCCAGTTTCCAGGGAGGGATGGACCCGCAGGCGGCTGAGGATTGGCTGGAGGCTGTGGTTAGAGTCTTCAGGCTAGTGGGGATGCCGGAAGACTTCATGGTGATCTTTGCTGCTAGCCTCCTTCAGGCAGCAGCAGGCAGGTGGTGGAGCCACTTGTTTCAGTTTTGCAACGGGATGGCCTTCACATGGGAAGATTTCAAGACCTTCTTCAGGGTGGAGTTTGTGCCAGTAGATCTACACCCCGAGCGTGTACATGAGCTTCTACCTTTGCCGTGTGTTTTTTGATCAGTAGCCGAGTCATCTGTGGGCAGTAGACAGATGATGCAGAGGTCCAGGAGGACCAGACCAGCAGATGGACAATCTCGGGTTTTAGGACCGGTGGTGCAGGGCACCCGTGGTGGGGTCAGAGCCAGGCGTGCCAGAAACAGACAGTGTTACTAATGCAGCGGGAAGGGTCACCTAGCATGTGACTGTCCGACTCCTCGTACAGTTGATCCGCATGCGTTGGAGGAGCCACCAAGGCAGTAGAGCTCCGACAGCAGGTGGACAGGAGCGGAACTAGTGGATACGTCCCTTGTACTTCTAGTTCTATGTTGCTGTTGTATTCGTGTCTTTGTACTATGAGCTGCAATATTAAAAAGACACTTATCTTTGTTTGATTTCCTGTCCGTTTGTTTGGTTGATACTGAGTGGTCCCGGTTAAAACTGTTGACTTGACCCTCACTTTCGAGATTTCTACTGGAGGAGACCTAGTGACCTCACACTGATGCCAACAGTGTAACTCGACCCTTGGAGGCGAGAGTTACAGTTGGATCTCTTAGTAGTTACGTCGAGGCCTTACGACGTCATCCATGGCATGAATGTGTCATTCATGTCAGGATTGAATGTATTAGGCAATGGGCGTGGTTCATCAAGGGGATGAGACCGAGTTTCTCTTTTCGGAAAAAGAGAAATTTTAGCAGATCTTTCAAATCATAGGAAAAGCAGGTGCAGATCATCCAGGAGTGGATTAAGAATGCACAGTGCAGTAAGAAACAGGAAACCGGCTCCAGTCTTAGACACTCGAGCGTGTTAAATGTTAAAGAAGAGGAAGCTTAAAGGAGAGATGAGTCGACGAAGCAGCAGACATGGAGGCAGGGCTAGGAGAGCAGCATGAGGTGGTGTACATCCTAACATGGTACAACAACCCACCTTAGTTTTTCTTGCCAGGCTCAGGGAGCTGGAGGGCGGAGGAAGAGTGCGACTGCATGCGGTCAAGGAGTGTGACCCAATGGCTCTAGAAATGATTCAAGGGACAGTCTGTGTCCACTACTAGCTGTTGTAGTAACGGACATCGATATGAATCATTCCTTTCTTTCACAAATCTTGTTCCAGACCTAGAGTTTCCGGTAAGCCGCGGACTTGACCCTCACGTCTGGAGATACCTTGGGAGGAGACTCGATAATCACACTTACGCCGATGCTGTGGTCAGACCCTCGAGGTGAGAGTTCCGGTTGGAAATCTCTTGGTGGCAGCGTCGTGGCCTTACGACGTTAGTTTGAGTATGTAATGGGCAATAACTGTTCATACTCATGTTGACGGTTTTAGGAAAACGTCGGGATGAGTTTTCCTTGGTCGGTGAAAAGGAAACCCTGGGCAGCACAATTTAAACTCATGCACGGGAGGGTGTGACCGATCAATCTGGAGTTGGCCATCCTTACCCTCGTGGCAGCAGTCATTTCGAGTTCCAGTTCTAACAGGAATTGGAGACCTCTAGAGTTCGAGGATGAAAATCACGTCCTTATACAGGTCTCACCTCGACGAAGTTTACGGAGTTGTGGCCAAGGCGGCAAGTAAACTCTGAGGTTCAACAGACCTTTCTAGGTCCACAGCTGGGTAGGCGAGGTGGTTTACCGCTTGACCAATCCACCTTAGTTGCACCAGGTGCACGACGACTTCCACGTATCTCATCTGAAGAGATATGTGCTCGACCCTTCGCATATCATTGATCATGAGGAGCTGGACGATGGCGATGAGGTGTTTTCCACAGAGGTTATAGTGGGGATCAAGGATCGATAGGAGTGGATCCTACGAGGGTGATCGATTCCTCGTGTGCAGTTTCTCTGGTAGTACAGAAACCTCCGGGTGAGCACATGGGAGCGGAAGGCTCAGATGCGTGCTCTGTACCGTTTTTGTAACCTTAGTTTGTGTTAAAGCTTTATGAGGACGTAAATCCCTGAGGTGGGAGTAATGTAAAGACCCGTAAAATTAAAGGGAAATTTTTTCTAAATTTTCTTTGGGATTTTACAAGAACGCGGTTTCTGACGACACTTGATTCCGAGGCCCAGAGTGCCCGGAATCAATTTCTGAAGATTGGCCCGGGTACGTTCAGTGAACGAACGAGCGAGTTTTCCTATCTTTTGAACCGGTGCTCGGAATTGAAATCCAATGGCACCAATGAACTCGCAACACCGATAATCACTTAAGGGAACCTTTATCGTAGTTGCGTTTGTGCGGGAGAAGAAGTCAATTTTTGGGGATTAATTAAAAAAAGTGAATAAAATTGTTGAATCAATTTTATTTCATGTTATGTGGTTAACTTCTCCCATGGGAAGTTGGTGGTGGGCCCACATCCATCCAACTTCCCATGTGTGGATATTTGAAAGGGTGGGGCCCACACGAACCCCCACCTTTTCAAATTCCTTAAACTCCCTAACCCTCTTAACCCCTCACTTTCCTAACCCCTCTAAACCCCCCATTCAGGTTTTGTTAACTTTTCACCTCATTAATTTTATAACATCTTATGTTAATAACTTAAGTGATTTAAAAATGAGTTTTGAATTTTCAAACTCTTGAAATTGAAATGTTTAGGTTGTGTTAATAAAATAATACATGGTCTTATTTTATTATTGTTAGAGTTTTGCAGCCTTGAGAGGATTGGGGAAGCGGTCTATTTCTTCTTCCACCTCGATGAAGAACGCAAAGAACGGTATTGTTCAACGAAGAACTTCTCCGCCAAAGAACACCGTTCTTCCGCGGCGCTGTATCTGTGACACGATGTTCTTCTTTCGCGTCGTCTCTTTCCCGACAGTTTTCCTTGACGAAATCGCCATCAACGACTTTGAATCCTCGCTTTGCGACGTCGACGTTCTTTTCCCGCGACGGCCGACCTCCGCGACACTCGTCTTCCGCGGCTCGTTGACGAACACCGTTTCTGAACCGAGCTAGGGGATTATTTTATTTAATTATTTTCCGTTCATGAATCTAGTTTATCGATTATCGTGGATTTTCGACTAGATGATATCGTTTAACGAGAGGGGGCCGGACCGCACAAACACGGGCGAACCCCCCCTCCTATGTTCATGTTTGATTCTTTGTGGATGGAACGGAATGGAGAGGTGACGTCGCACCATGCGGGAATCACACGACAAGTATTACGCGACGCCGTCGCGCCGCGTCGTGGAAGGAAGTTTAATAACGCGACGCCGTCGCGCCGCGTCGAATAAAACCAACGAACCACGGTCGGAGTCGGGCCGCGGCGAAGGGGCGCGGTGCCATTGGGTCGCGCTGGAAACCTACAAAGACGACGCTATTCGTTTTGACAAACAGATTGATGGGCGACGACGAAGTAGGCCGTTTTGGCGTTTGAATCCATTCGTAGTGAAGGTGGGGTCTCGGGGGGACCATAGGCGAAGACGGCAGGAGGAACGAACCCCCGGAGCACGTCTGGTGGTTCGAAAAAGACGGCAGCGGCGCGCCCCGCCGGCGACCGGCGGCGGCGGCGCGCCCCCGGAGGGTTGGCGGCCGGCGGATCAGCCTCCGGCTTCAATTAGTGGCGGGCGGGGGAGTCGCGCACCCTTCTCCGCGAATCGGCTCGGCCACGCTAGCCGAGCCCCGGTCGGCCGGTTGGGCCAGACCGAGCCGGGCAGAGCCGGGCCGGGCCCAGCCGGGTCGGACCCGGGTCGGGTCGACCCGGTTCGGCCGACCAGGGGGGGTCGGGCCGGGTCGGCCCGGGCCCAGACCCCATTTTCGGACCACTTTCGGTCAAATGCCCATATCTTGAGCTGTAGACCTCTGATTGACGCGTCGTCAGCGGCAACGTGATCCTTGGAATGAGCCGGTCGTTTCTTTATATTACACTCAAGGTTTCGGAGAACTTTGAGTTCGGCCGGGTTGGTTCGTACGTTAAACCAACCAGGCCCTCGGAGCGGAAACGCTCGTACCTTGAGTTTCAGACGTGCGATTGACGTGCCGTCAACTTTGATGGATTCCTCTAAGTGAGATGGATCTTTTGGATTACTCTGCTCGAGGTTTGGAAGCCGTCGGAGTGCGGTCGGGTTGGTTCGCTCACTAAACCAACCGGACCCCTAGAACGAAAAAGACAATAACTCACAGACCGGGCGTCCGATTGATGCACCATCTGTCTTGTTGTTTTCCTCTTGATGAGACAGAACATTTGGCATACTTCGCACGAGTTTTGGATACAGTAGGATAGTGTCTGGGTTGGATCGCACCCGAAATCCAACTGGGCCCCTTGAACGGAAAAGCTGATATCTTTCAGACAGGACTTCCATTTGACGAACTGTCAGCGGCGTTGTTGATCACGTTGAGAAACGATCCCAATGAGTATACCCTATGAGAGTTCGGGGTACAGTTGAGATATGGCCGGGATTGGTTCGCTCACGAAACCAACCGGGCCCCTGGGATGAAAAGGCTAGAAACTCACAGACCGGGCGTCCGATTGATGGGCCGTATGTTGCGTTGAGACCCCTATGACGTGGCGGTCCTTGAGATACTTCTTCGTGGGAATTTGAGATACTTGGAGTATCTACCATTAGCTCATGGAGCGGGCCCTCCCAGAGACGAGCGTACGGAGTAAGGAGACCGTTTAGCTGGCTGAGACCCGACGACTGCTTGACCGACTCGACCTGGAGTGAGTCGACTAGCCCAGTGGATGGAGCACTAATTTGTGAGGTGCATACCCCTGGCGGACGGAGCACTACCTGTGTGACAGTCCAGACCCGCGGTACTCATCCGGAGAGTACCTCAGCAGGCTACTAGGGGGTGTGCACTACTGTGTTTGGGTGACATACCTCGGCGGGAAGCACTACTGTGTCTGGGTGGATGACCCGCGGTACTCGACAAGAGGAGTACCTCAGCAATCTTAGGTTAGTGAGCAGTACCTCGGAGTCGTGACATGACCATTGTACACTCCAGAGATTGAGCTCTTCAGCAGTTACGGTTCCATAATGAAAATCCTAGTTTGAGCTGAGACTTTTGACCTTTGTGTTTACCTCATGATTGAGATGGGTCACATGATAAATTAGGTATATGTATGGGCATAAACCTGGGTAGTGGTTATCCGTTGATTTCACGATCCTCGTGTTTCCTCATGATTGAGATGGGTTACTTGATAACTTAGGTATATGTATGGGCATATACCTAAGTAGAGGTTATCTATTGAGATCTTCTTTGTGGTTATCCTTGTTGGTTTTAGAGAGACCTTGAGGGTCTTGGGGTCCCTACTGAGTATCGTTATACTCACCCCTGCACGGGCTATGCCCGCACCTCGTTGTGTTGGTTGCAGACGACGTGCAGTGCTGACAGAGGCTGAGTGTTCGAGGACTGGACGGTACCTGGAGGTGGACCACACGACGAGTCAGTATTTGGAGGAGGACTTCACGGCGAGACGA
The DNA here is from genome assembly GCA_963277665.1 of Viscum album. Classification (NCBI taxonomy): domain Eukaryota; kingdom Viridiplantae; phylum Streptophyta; class Magnoliopsida; order Santalales; family Viscaceae; genus Viscum; species Viscum album. The sequence continues at coordinate 838,990,375 of OY728123.1, forward strand.
CACACAGAGGTGGTTGACGGGTGGGAGCGTTGAGGAGGTTATCTGTACATACCCTTTAGGTAGGATCTGTGGCGGACGATCTAGGAGCTGCACTATCTGTACCTACCCTTTTTGTAGGATCCGAGGAGGATGCCCCAGGAGCTGCTTCCTTCTTCCAGCTGTTGCCTTTTTCTGTTGTACTTTCATTCAGTTGTAGTTGTACTTTCTTTTGGGTTTGTATTCTCGCCCATTTACTTTTCAGCACTTCTCTTGTACTTAGTGTTTACTTTTTCCGCTTGCTTACTCTGTGGTGCTCGTTTTCTTTTATAAAGGCAATTCTTTCCCAGTTATCGAGATTTACGCCTTTGGTGCTAGTCGCCAGCCACTGGCCTATGGAAGGCGGGCTTGGGGTAGTCACGGCACTGGCCCCGAGGACAGGTCGTGACATATTATTTAATAAATTAATTTTTACCCATGTTTTTATTTTTTTAAAATTGTTTAAAATGAATCTTCTTATCATTTTCTTAAATTGAAACATATTAATTTTTACTAAAAAAATAGAAGGAATCGTTGTTTTTATGTACATGTAATGGTAAAAATTTACATAAATTATGACTCTTTAATTGCTTGAATCATACTTTAAATGTTTCCTAGGATGTTTTCAAATAAAAAATTTTCTTTAAATGTTTGGATATTATTTTAATTTCAAATATTTAATTTCAAATTGGAAATTAAATTTTCATTAAGATATTTTCTATTAAAATGTTTTAGTATTTTATATCTATGATAACACATAATGATTTTACGTATTAATTACATGTGATATTAGCTAAATATACCATATTATTTAATTATTTTTATGTATTATAATGATGATGATTTCTGTATAATTCTATGAAACTCATTCAATTCCCACATGTCAATTAATTTCTAATGAAGAAATAATAAATCATATATCTTTTCTATAGGTTATGATATGATGAAACAATAAAATGTATATGAATCCAATTTTATTTCATTTTGTTATGATATGATGAATAATTTATCATATTTTGTAACATATAATTATGATTTTCATTATGTTATGGGGAGTGATCTTTGTTCAACAGTGGACTTTGTTTCCTATGATAGTCTTATGAGGGAACCATGAATATAAAATGGAGAGTGAACCCAGTCCACTATTATAGTTATGTGATGGACCCTTGACTATATAATTGGTATTTAACCAAATACACTATAATTGTATGCGATTTGAACGTTGGTTAAGTATATGATAGTTTGGGGAGTTAACCCAATCAATTATGATAGACTTGAAAATGAGGGTTGAATGATAATAAAATGATTTCATATTATTATATAAATGACATAGGCTTATGTAATATTCCATTTTTATCTTCTATTGTGTTATATTCATTTATTCCACTGCGATTTATGTCTTATAAAGTATCTTACATCACACCATGATTTAAGATTATGATATTTGATATGATCGGTATGGTTTTCAAATGATAATATAATGTTCTTATAACATTATTATCATGTTATGATACATGTATCATTGATATAAACATTTTTACCATCACTAATCAATTTATAAAACCCTTTATTATGTTTCTTTTACCTAGGATAGAAATAATTATTTTAAAAAGAATATTTTTAAAAATCGTAATATATGGGATGACCATTGTGGGATATATTGAATATATTTCATGAAAAAAATAATATTTTGTATATATCCTTTATTGTATCTAATCATTTCTTTTCCATATTTTTGTATATGTAAAATTTATTTTCTATTGATTTGTTTATATGTAATATATATCCATGAAATGTTTGGGCCACTACAGTTGGTATAAGAGGTAATATTTAATCATGCTTTCGAGATTAGTATTAAATAACATTGGTGAAAACCCTACAAATAACATTATAATATAATAATATCCTAATTAATTTTTATGGAAGATAATATATGGTCATACTAGAAATACATCACTTTTTTGATACTAACAATTGATGTGTCTATGCTTTAGATGCATATATGGGGAATAGTCACAATATTTGTCGGTTAAGTATGTTTCTTCCTTCATTCTAGTGCATAGTGAATGTGACATTACCACTCACCTAGTATGAAACTGCTAGTTGATATTCCTCGGTAATTAAACATTATCATTTTAAACTATTAGTAAGTATTATAATATATTACATTCATTTATAGCCCATGTTAAACATTGAGTGTCATATATGGAAAACAAGGTATCATTATTTATACATCCTATTTAATATTTTTCATGATTGATCACTTCGATTAATGATTATTGATGAACATAATAAGTATTATAGTTTTAGTAATGGATTAAAGATAGAATGATATTGTTTGGTTGGTCATTGGTATGATCAAATATTGAATACTGAATTTTATCAATGTTATATAAATTTAAATATACTTGGAATAGACTTAAGAAATGTTAATTAGTATGCTAAATGATTAGATGATTAATTTGTACAAAAACATCAATGGTTATGATAACAAAATCTCATGCTTTTGATTCTTTTTTGATTTATGTTTATGGTAATTTTGTTCTTAGAAAACTCATTGTTATCCCATTATTTAAATTTAATAATTTTTGGTGAATTGATTGGATTTCATTACAAAAATCTCACATCAATTTCTGATGAATGGAATTCATAACTAATATTCTAAAGAATCATATGTAAGTCTATTAGTGAGTTGATAAAAATTAACTTATAAGGGAAATTTGATCTATTATTTGTGACATGATATCAATTTACAATTTTTATTCTCTCATATATTTTTTGTATAAAATAAAAATAAATTTTATTCATATTGGTCATGATTTTTTTCCTTTTAAGAAAAATTACCTATTATTACACCAAATTGTAATCATTACTTTTAATTAGAATTATTCACTAGACCAACATAAATTTCGAAGACACTATATTTAATGGAATAGATTGTGTTTTATGAAATGATGATGAAAATCCCCGAGAATTTTAAAAAAGTATTTATTTGGATACATGTACCATAATGGGGATGTACTTATTCAATTAATTTGGATGAATGATGGATCAATGCTTCTCTATAATTACTATCAAGAACAGTAGAAGATCAAAATATAGAATATGTTTCCTATTCCATGTATTCATTCGTTGTAATGTAATTTCATGATATGATTTATCATTGGTTCCACAAATGATAGAAGTTAATGAACATTGTCCTAGACTAATCATTGTGGCTAAGGTCAATTATTATTATTTTGGCAAGATGTTATCAAAACATTTTTGATAATTTTTCATAGATATCCAATCCTCTCAAAAAGTTAACATAGAATGGATTCATGTTCTTATAGACAGAGGAATATAAGAGTAATTTAAAAAACTAATAAAAAGGTTAGTCAGTTGGCCTATACTCAAACAAATCTATATAGTAGAGGGACATGTCATCTATGGTTAATCACAAAAAAATTTATTGGGATGTGTATTTTTTGCGATTGATATGGTGATATAAGATGTTTTACATTAATTTAATGTTAATGAGAACAATTATAGGAACCATGATTTTGTGTTAGTTGTCATAATTATTCCATTAAATATTTTTAGGTATTATCTTTACATAAAATGTTGGGATATATTTAAATACTGATAATGTATTTATAAATTATATATTAACTCATAATTATTTCATTATATACTATATAATATGGTTAAATTTGGCTAAAGATTATTACATATCAATATATTAGCACAATTGAAATGAAAAAAATGTGGAATATGCACTTTGTTGAATGGATGATACACGATTTTTTATGATGAAGATTAAAAAGATAAAATATTCCATGATTTTTGAAGCATGTAACTAGAAATCATAATGGGGATAAATCTAGTTTGGATCAAATGTGTTCACCACCATAAATCAATATAACGATAAATGAGATTAAAACAAGAACATGTTGAGTTCCAAAAAATTTATGAAATGTTGAAAAGTTAAACATTGATTAATATGGAATGAAATTTTTTAGAAACTATGTATGTTTCCTATATATATATAGGACTAAAATAAATAGTTTTTGGATGAAACTAGTAATTCATCATGGTTTATTAATCATTGAATTATGAAGAGGTATAGAGATCTGAAAGAGCATTTCTTGTGTGAGAACATGAAGAGAGATATTTCATAGTATGCATCTTGGTGCTCAATATATCTGCATGTTAATGTTGGCCCGAAGAATTATAATGGTATTTCACCACCATTACCCATAATAGAATTGAAATTGGAAAACATCACCTGAGATTTTAAATCAGACTCCAAAAAATGTATAAATTATTATTTTCTAAATAGGTTTTAATTGATCTCTATATGAATTTTACACACTTTATCACTTTTGGAGAAGCTTTTTCTATATTTTATACTGATATAACATACATTAAAGATGTTTTCTAGATTTAAGGAGTAATAAAATAGATTATATTAGATCAATATCTAATATTTAACTAGAATGTTTGGTAACTTCCTCAGCAATCTCTAGATTCAATGTTTTGTTTTAGAACTACATATCATCCCTAGTAATATGGATAGTTCAACAGGACCATTCAAACCCTTGATGATATTTTTAGTAATAGTTCTATATATTTCTAATTTGATTGGGATAAAAACCATCTACAAGTAAAATTATCTTATTAAAATATCTTTGAATCATGAATTCATTTAGCTCCCAATGAATCCCTTTATAGAAAAGTGTGGAAAATAATCATATCAAGAACATTTTTGGGAAATGAGGATATTAGAACAAGATATAACTATATTAATTTAAGATAAAGTTATACCTATTAAAAAATACATTAATGTATCTTATATATGATAAAAAATGTATTCTGATAATATTTAGAAAAATATATATTTAAAAGTCAGTAGAAAGGAATTCCTATGAATTTATTATTGTAATAGCATTTTGATTTAGAAATATAATGGGATGATAATCACTATTAATATTGTCCCTTTCATGGTTCATGATTGAGAAAGGGTGGTATCTTATCACCATGTACATCCACCAAACCTCTCTAATATTCATGATGTGTTACATGTATCTATCATAAGGATGTATTGGCCAACTCCTTCACATTTTCTAAATAGTATGGTTGTACTACATGATCATGATAGTTATGATGAATCAAAATGATTATAGATCATGGATCATAGACATAACGTGATATGGAATAAAACTACCCACCTTATTATTTTTCTCAAGAGGAATATGAAAATAGAAAAAGATTCATGGGAACCTGATGATGTGATGAAACAATGATATAATTATTCCTTAAATTGGAGTAATGTAATTTTTATGGATAAATTCTTTTTAAGGTGAAATAATATAAATATTCATAATTGTAGGATCTATTTATTTTCAAATAAATTTAATTTCTCTAATAACTTATGATACAAACAGACTTGATTCTTAAATAAATTGTAATATAATATATCATTATAACATTGAAAATAAATTTATAGAATGAATAATAATAACCATATTTGGAAATAATGTATAAATATATATTTAAATAAATTACATTGACAAATAAGTATTTAATTTTTAGTAAATTATTTATAATCTTTGAGATGAAATTTTTTCTCAAAAAATGGGATTTATTTCTTTGTGTATTTAAATAATATAGTTGAATTTTCCAAAATCATAAAATGTTACGAATTTTTTTTAATTTTAAAATCATATTTTCAAAATTAATATAGGGTGAAATTTTTATAATTTTTTAACAAATATTGATATGATAATGAATAGTGATAAATGTTGATTTATTATTAATATTTAATATTCATTTCAGGAATTTACAAAGTCTCATTTTGTTTTAAAATTATTTTAAATTATAATATGTTAATTTATATAATTAATTATCCAATTACAGTAATTGGAATTAATTTGTTTCTAGATAACTGTATATATATTTTTTCTACATCAGAAATCAATTTTTATGGAAATCGACGTTTTCATCGTAATTTTCAGGTTTAATGTAAATTAATTTTCTACTTATATTAATTAATTTATTTAAAGTGTAATATATATTTGAAATCCATTATATAAAATATCATATATACTGTGCTTTTAGTTTTAGTCATTATGAAATGTAACTTTGCTTATTGTTCATAACGGTATTATAGGTTTAATGGGTAAATTAGTTTTAATAATATTCGCCATGTCTCTTAAAATTCACCAACACATTCCATTAATTTCTTGGATGACTTGAGTTCATCTATTCCCATATATGACTCATATATGTGGCCACATGGTTCAATTTTTTCCCTGATTTTGACCTCTATATTATTTTAAGAAAATAATAAATACAAAATGTCAATCTATTAACTTTAATATCATTTAATATTATACATAAATATAGAACAAGGATAATATTAGTTCCAAATATATATTTTAATTGTTAATCAATTTTTTTTATCTATGTAATTTATTATAAATTTTTATATATTGAATAATTATGATAATTCTTTTATGCCACACTAATATATTATTTTTTCAATGAATATAAAATTATAAATGAAAACATTAAAAAATTTAGTGACATTTATTTAATAATTTTATTTAATTTTCATGTCATAATGAACAATAAAAATGATAAAAATTAATCACTGACGTTATGGATAAAATGGGATTACCAAGTGTTAAAATAATACTATAGTGGGTAAAATAAATGTAAATACTTTCAACTACCAATTTCTTCACTATATTCTAACATTTTAACATCATTTTTCATTAATATCCCATTATGGATCCTTGTGGCATGTGGAAAACAGGGATAGACCATATTCTTTTAATGTTTTCCATTTGTTTCATCTCCTACACATATAAAAGGCCACCCCCTCTACCCCTATTCAATCTTCCAAACACATTTTATTTGGGAAATACCTACAAAAATATATTATTGACATTAGATTAAACCTATAATTGTCCTTCATGTGATTATGAGGTATCTTAATATGTATTTAAGTTCAAATTAAAAGAGGTTCTCTAAAGAAGTGGTAAAATTCATTACCTTGTTTTATTATTTCTTCCCCTACCTCATTAATATCATCTAAAATAATGATAATATTATTGATATTGTGTCTACCATATATTATGATGTGATTATGTAATGAAAAAACATTTATCTATCTCCACTTCCATTAAATGGGATATGAGATCATCGATCATGTGTTTGAGAAGAACTATATCAATAACTGATGTGATGCGATTTATTTTTTCATTTCAGTTATATATGGATTGTAATAAGGTTATATTAAATGAATATATTATATATATTTAACTTAATTATATTTATGGAATTAATGTATCTCATAAAACTTCTTACTTTTCCGTCGATGGGGGTTGTAATAACATTGTTTGTGTTTACGGCTGATTACCGCCCCACGAATCGATGTGATTCATTATTCACTTATAATTTTCATGGATTTTAATAATTATAAATTTTATTAATATATTTTTTATATATGAAATATAAATGAATCTTAAAATTAAATATATTAGTTAAAATTTGTTTGTTTCATCCATTGTGAAAATGGATACAATGTTCATGCATCTATACGACATACTATCTCCATAAAAAATATAATTTATATTATAAATCTATATTTTAAAAATTAGTATAAATAGTTATATAACGATTATATATGATATTTATAAAATTTTTAAAATTTTAAAATACGATCTGACCAGGATCATGATTAATGGACGAAGATACAAAACCCAAACACATATGAAAAAAATGAAACATTTATTACCTAAAATGCGATTATAAGAAAAAACTAATAAAAATGTGTAAATAAATGATATAAATAGATAATATAAGGTATAATAGATATTAGTATTGTTATTTAGTAGATATAAAATTAATCAATAATTATTAAACCTCTTTTTCAAACGTATATGAATAAATTTGTGATTTAAGGTAAGGGATTTTGTCTCTAATTTCTTTATTTGAAACATATGTTTTGTTATGAATAGATCATATTTTTATGGGGAGTTTGTAAATTATATTTGAAATTTTATATCATGAATTTCATTATATTAATAATATCTCATGATTATTTGTGAAATTATTTACTGGGGCTTATGATATAAAATTTACCAAATTAGAAAGGCTTTGAAGTAAAAATCTCATTGTTTACTAGGATTGTTTGTTATTACAATTTCAAGGATAAAATGTCATGATTTTTTTATAAATAATAAATTTCTTAACATATTTTTATTTATTTATAATTAATATTTTTACTTTATTTACATCACTTTATACACTTTGGACTGCAAAATAATGTTTTTAATGAAAACAAATATTTTTTCTCTCTATCGTCCACAACCATTTTATTCATGAATTTATATGTTTTATAAAAAATATATAATGATTGCTTTACTATTAATAAAATATTATTTAAGGTGGTATTAGAAATTTTAACTCTTGAAATCTTGTTTAAAAATATTTTTCAAGTCGTTTTCCAAACAAGGAAAATTTTGATATTTCTAAAAATGTGAAAGAGCATCTGTTTTAACATGTACATCATGAATAGAATTTATATATTTTCTGACCAATAAATATTTTGTAGATGATTTTATAATTTTAAAGTTTTAATTTTATTTATAAATAACTCTTAATTATTTTATGATTTCATATTTTTAATATGTGATTTTCAATGAAAGGTTATTTTCCTTAAAAAAACCTTTAATTGATATTTTAAAATAATTATCAATATAAGATGACATAAAAAAAATATAACAAATGTTTTTTATGTATGTAATCCAATTATTTGATATTTATTATATTTATGGATGTCTTATGTTCATGATGTCTAGATGATTATGGAAACACTTATGTTTTACTGGGTTAGACTATGAAGAAATGTGTATGAGAGACATTAATTTTCATGGGTTCTTATATAATGAATGTTTTTTGATCTTCTAGAATTATCATGAATGTTTTTCATTATGTAATAGTGGTTATATTATAAACATGGATGTTTGTAACATTACAATCATGTACGATGGTTACGTTATTTCAAAGGATGATGGTTATATGATAACCATGGACGAAGGTCACCTTATTACCAATGAGAAGTGGGACCTATTTTTCTCTCCAATAAATTGGATAATGATATATTATTCATGAACCAGAATTTCTATTTCTATGTTTAAAATTTTTCAGGATTTCACATCCATTATATTTTACACGTGTCTAATTTCATGTTGTTGAAAAAATGAGTGATACAGTTTCTATTTAAACAAGTTATCAATATTATAAGTTTATGTATATTCCATAAAACAATTTCCTATGCGATGTTTATGATCATGTCGAATATATACATTGATAACATTATAATTATTTTCTAATAAACTACCATTATTTATTCCATGAATTATGTTTATTATTTATGATATACATGGAATTATTTTCAGTTGTTAATCCCATCCTCTCATAGAATTATGTTCATATTATTCTTATGTAGTAATTGATAAAATATTTTCATAAACATTATATGAATCAATGCTCTCCCATTATTATGATTTCCCTAGGTTATGAAGATTGTATTTATTTATGATAACTCAATTAAGGGTGATCGATATAAATAATTTAGTGGTAGAAGATCTAGTTCACCTATGAACCATTAGTTTATGTTTAAATGATTTGAAAGGCACTAGAATTATATGACTCTAGAATGAATATATATTTTATGTAATAAATATTCATATATTAAAGTTTTATATTTATGTATGATAATCTTGTGTCGTTAAAGATTGTATCAGAGAAGTTTTATATAACAATTGAAAACTTTGATGAGAAATATTTAGGGAGAACCATTTAGATGTGCCTAATTATAGGATACGATCCTAACATTTTGGAAACAAATAGATTGTCTTGTTTTCCATGAAATGAATCCATATTTGTATACTATAAATGGACATATTTTTGAGGTAGATTTACCTCCGGGTAATTAATCAAAAAAGGAATTTTGAGGTAGACATTAGTGTTTCTGAAGACACAAGAAGGATACCTTGTAAAATATTAGTTTAACACTCGTAATATATTTTCTTTGGACAAATAAAATTTTAAAAAACCATGATGGATTTAAATAATGACCATGAATGATATTATTTAATTAAAAATTTTAATCCATTGAAATGAATTTTTCATCATTCAAACATCATATAAATGATTTTTTAGGATTATGTGGTTCAACACTATCATTGTAGTCTCCCATACTATACTTTATAGTTTTAGTCAATGACTAGAACCAGGGGGAATGATGGTAGTTATGAATATGATAGAAAATTTAGATATCTTTTGAAACTAAATTGGATGATGACTCAAGATGAATATATTTTGAATAAGCCTAATAAAAAATCCTAATATATTATTGACATCATGAACCTTTGTGAGATTCCAAATTGATCAAATATGACTAAAATGATTTTTTATAAAATTTCTTGATTTAAAAATCATAGTTTAAAGAGGATTTGGATTCCCACTTTTAAATAAGTCATAATAAGGACCACAAATAATATCTCAAATGAAGGGGAAGAATATAGCATCCTAATAAATTATTAAATATTTATAATTCATCAATATCATGTGTTGCGTGTAATTTTGAGTTTAAACAAACTATGATAAATTTTTTTCTAAAAGGAAAACCATAACTTAGAATTAAATTAGTAGGAATAAATATGAATAACTAGACTATAATATAAAAAAGTTCCAAATAAATATGAATGTATTTGTAAGTGCTGGGAATATAATCTCACATTTTTAGTAAAATCACTTTATTCTTGAAAAATATTTTTTATTATAAAATAAAATTGTATTTCTTTATGAATATTTTCTTTATAACTTCTAGAAAATGAATTTGATAAAATAAATTTATTTCTAATTGAAATTGATAAAATTATTTTAAAATTATTTTATTCTATAATCATTTTTAAAGAATACTGAAAGTAATGTTTTAATAAAACTATATTTTAAGTTAAATTTTATAAAAGGTAAATTTTTTTTTTTGAATTAGTTAAAAATTTAAATTTGTTAAAAATAAGACAATTTTGGGTTTTAAAATGATTTTATACACTAATTTTTTATAAAAACAATTTTTGTTCTAAAAATGCATTTCCCTAAAAACTGAATTTCATGGCATTTTTAGGGTTTTATTTTAAACTAAATTATTAAAAATTATTGTTTTTAATTTTTAAATGTGTATACTAATATTAGACTCATAAATTAAAATTTCTGTGAATATATCCATTTTTTTGCCAATATGAATTATAACAATGGAATTTTTTTTTACCACATTAAACATTAAAACATGTAATTTATGTTAAAAACTAATAAGGACAATAAAACGATCATAAAAGACCAACTATTATTGGATTAAAGTAATTTTTCTATTAAAACATAATAAAATAAATTAATTATTTTAATATTTTTTTTCTAAGAAAATAAATTATATAATTTTCCATTCAAATAAAGACACAAAATGACACATTTGTTGTATTAAATATACCTTATTTGTCCACATAGAGAAAAAGGTTTTTTTTGAATGAATATAACTTTAAATTTCTAAATTGATAAAAAAATGTCATGATATAAATTTATTTTTGATTTTATGGGCTAGTAAAATGATATTATGATATTTATAATATTTTTTTGAATAATAATTCCGAAATGTAAGATTCTAGGATTAAATACTATACAACTTTTAATACTTGTTTAACCAAAATATTTATTCAACTATGAATAATATTTTGAAATTATAAAGGCTTATCTTCATAATTAAATTTTATTTTTAATGAAAATAATAATTATATTGAATAATTACACAATTTTGATGTAGTATTTATTTTATTAATGGAAATTTCAAATAAATTTTATTAGAAAATATATACTTTGAGAAAATTAATGTTATCAAAAAAATTTATAGAGTACCTCAACCTATTATTGATATAATTACTTACTTTTTTATATGTTTACTTTTATCATTATATTTATAAAACTAAATGTAATGAACAGTGGACAAATTGAAACTAATGATATTTTATCAAAATAATATTTTACTGAATTATTTAAATATTATAAAACATATTTAATAATAAAAAATAATTTTAATATGGTATAAAAATTTAGAAGTATCTCATTAATGATGTAATTGAAATAAAATAAGTAAAAATTAAAAAACATTCAATAGTGATACATTTATTTCCTTTTTTAAAATTAAATTAGGTTAATTAAGTGTTAATTAATTTTATAATGTTTGAATAATAACAAATTAATTCAATAATAAATTTATTTATTATATTAAAATAACATAACACCTTATATTAGAATACATATCATTTTATATGTTTTTGGATTGATATTGAATATATTTTGAATTATAATTTTGAGAAAATGTCAAAATTGATCTATAACTCTATTATAAATGGGAACCTCCTCCCTCAAATCAACATGTCACATTGAGAATTCCTGATCAACCATACCATAATAATTTATCATCTCTCATTCCTTAGACACATTCCCGGGGTTCCAGTATTCTCTAAAGTGTAGCTTTAGTGTCCCTAAAAGGAGATCTAAAGGATGTTTTCCAAATAAGATTTAATTGTCATTATAGACTCTTTCAAGATTATTTCATCATATAATTACACATCACGTGTTTTTTCCATTATAATGTAACAAATATACTATAAAATATATTTTAATCTTTTATTTTGATTAATGAATAAACATATATGCCCAATTTTCTATCTTATGAAAAACAAAATCAGTTTTCATGCATACTTATGTCATACCATCTTCACGTCGTGGTATAATTTGTTTTTTATCACCACTTTACATTTATGGGTATAATGATGGAATATATATATATAATGATATTGATCTTTTAATATAACATATACCATATATTTACATTCCATTTCAACATTATGGGATGATATACTCAATCTAGTGTATGTAACACTTAGAGTCTCCACAACGCGATGTGATTCATTTTACATGCTCACCATTAAATAATGATTATATAAATTTCTATAATGAATAAATATCATATATAATAATTTAATACCATTAAATAGATGATTTTTTTAATATCGTATTCACTATAACTAGGACTTACATGAAATTCGCATGAAAATGAAGTAGTTAACGCCAGTGGGAAGTGTAATAATGATTATTAACAATCATGTGATAAGATGATATAAGAAGGATTAATAAATTAATATAAATATTAATATGGGTCTATTATAAATTAATATCATTATTTTAACCATTATATGGCAGGTTTGAATATGTATGAATGAAATCTGACCTAAGGTAAGGGTTAATTTTAGAATATCATTATTATTCGATATTGTTTATACATTGGTATCTACTGGGGAATATTTATCATTAATGTAAATGTTTCATAAAAATGTTTTTGAATTTATTTTCTATTCATATATAATATATTTATCTAACTTTTAACTTTTTGTTAACTTTTACTAAATAGTGTGAATGGATTCTTTTATTTATTTTCCAAACATGGTAATTTGTGAATTATCTAAAAACAGAATAGAAGAAATGAATTTAAAATTTAAAAAATGAAAAAATTATTATACTATCATGATGCCTTAATAATATAAAGATTACTTCATGGTTATTTTAAACTAATTTGTTATATTAAAATTTTGTTATATTTTACTAAAAGAATTTTTTTTCCAAGAATGAAGGTTATTTTATTTTAGAATTATTTTCTAGTGATCTCTAAAAAATGATTCCCATATTAGATAACAGTATTTCATTTTACATATATGTTAATAGATATATTTTTAAATAATTTAAATATTATTCTTTATATGTTTGTTTTATGTACATGATGGATAGATATTTATGAAACCCGTTTCTTCACCATGTATTATGCTATAATGAAATTTTTGTTGAACTCATTTATTTTCAAGGGTACTAATATGATAAATGATTTATATTATTGTGGAATCCATATGTAATATTTTCATTATTCTATAAGGGAGACCTATATCTCCCTTAAATTCATTGGGTAATGATTTATATCTCATGATATGTAGATGAATGGAATTTGGTGTGAACTTGGTTCAGTAATACAATGACAGAATGGGGAGTTAACCAAATTTAGTAACGAACCTCGACCACTATGATGGTCTTGAAAATGAGACTTGACTAATATAGAAATTATTCTCTACACTAATGTTCATTAAATAATTATTTTTATGTAATTCTATCAGGGAATATGGTATTTCATTCCTTATGAACATCTTTTATTTGTCCTTGGACATGATATATCTTGATTCCTTGAAATGCATGACATAATTCTATATTGTTTTCATTATGTTTTTATATATTATTAGTTGGTATGATTGATATTCCCCTTGTTTACTCTTCCTGATAATATAGGATCACCCATTATTTTATTATTTTCCCCAGTATACGATTAATGGTATGAAATAATATGTGTTATAAAGGGTAATAGTAATTATGGAATAAGTAGAATACTATGTAAATATTTTATGAATCAATTATTTATGTTTCCATTTATCCAAAATAACTAAGACTATATGATTATAGAATGGATTTTTTATGTTATGTAATGAACATTCATCTCTTTATATTTAATATCTTTGTAGGAAAAGTATTGTATGTTATACATGTTATCAGAGAAATGTTTAGTTAATCGTTATAAATGGAGATGAAAAAACCTCATTAAGAACCCTAAGAATATGTCTAATTATAAGATAAAATTCAAAAGTTGTGTTATCTATAATAAATAAACGTGGATAGAACTTGACTTTTCAAAAATTGAAATATTATAAGTAATTTTTGTTGATTACATGGTCTTCAAACTATTATTAGTGTTTCTCACACTATGATTTTTTTCTTTAGTAAATGGTTGGAACTCAAAGGAACTGATTCAATGATGATTGTGTTGTTAAATGCATTTATTTCCCTACTGAGAAACCAAATTTAATGGTAATGGGAATAAAAATCTTATTTTATACTAACAAAACTCACTCAAGATATAAATCATGAAATACAGTCAAATGAGAAGATGAGGGAATAACATTCTATCAGGTCATTCATGAGACCACTTCCACCTTCTTTTAGTGGTTCCTTTGATCCAATAGTTCCTAAATAATTGATATATACAACTGAAATGATAATTTCAGTTAGCTAATGATTAGAACCATATAATATAACTTTGGTTATTTATCATTTGGATATTTAAGTGGATCTGTGGTGGAACCTCCAAAAGGATAAAATACAACGAGATAAAATTAACTACATGTAATGGGATGAGTTCATTAAATTATATGTCATTAATTACTTTACTTATAATATTTATAGGAAAATTGGAAAGATTTCATTGAGATTATGAAAAAATATTATGAATATTTTGGTACCTATAAGGAAAATATTACCAGACCATCATGGTATGATTTAGTAATTTTCATCCAACCAATACATAAGTTTGATAGATTCTTTAGAGGAATAAAACAAAGTATCATAATAAATTTAACAATCAGGAACATCAATAGATATATGGAAATCATAAAATGATCTCCCATAGTTGAGATAGATATTGGAGTCACCCAGAAATCATGTCGGATTGATAATAATATTAAAAAATAATTCAATGGAAAATGTAAAAAACTTATTGAAATGAAGATGATCTATCCATTATGTTCAATCTATGGAATGAAGTATGATGGATACTATCTTATGGAGACTAGTAATTTCATAATGTGTAGGAAAGAAGTCTATCTGACAATTTACTACCAAAGTGATGTGAAAAAGTTAGTAAATGATGCGTTTGGAGAAATGCTACACAAATTTAACCACCCATATTTGATATCATCCACCATAAGTAAAGTAGTAATTATGCTAACCAATTTCCAAACTCGATAGTTATTGATGATTATCCATTTTAGTAAAATCTTATTTCCATGGAAAAAGGTAATATTCATGTAATCTCGACTGTCGATGCGGAGTACGAAAATTTTGTGGTTGAAGTTACAATTATCATCCACTCTAAAATAACTAATGTTTTATTTGATTATGGATACACCCACTCTTTTATTTATAAAATTTTTTCTAATGGTATATCTAAATTACAAAAAGAATTAGATGTTGAGTTAGCTATAAATCCTTGTACTAGAACAATATTCAAATCCCATGTTTTTAATACTTATTCGTTTAATGATTATGGGAAATTTCGGCTAGTAAATAAAATTATTCTTCCTTTTGTTGAATTCAATGATATTATTATAATGTATCAGTTTTCTGTATATAGAGATCATATCAATTTATGACGAAAGGAAGTCACAATTCATATTCTTAATGTTTAAAGGATTATTAATCTAGATAAGGATGAATATTAATGTAACATACTATAGAAATAAGTAATTAGTAAATGAATTAAATTTTTAATAAAATTATACGAAATATTTTTATAATAATATGTGATTTAATTTAATCAAAATGATATTTTCATACTCTGATTTGAATTATTTTTCAAAATGAAACTTTTTTTAAATAAAACATGACCTATAAAAATAATATAATTCAATTATAATTTTTTGAAATATATTATCATGAAATGATATTTTTAAAATATACTTTTTTAATAAATTAAAATAATTATAGGTAATAGTTTAAAATAATTTTTTTTAAAATTGGTTTAATGTTATTTTTAATAATATATATATATATATTAATTTGTTTATAATTATATATTATGAGTAGAATTATTTAAATTTATTTTTATAAAACAAATTAAAATGGTTTATTTTAGAATTATTTATATTTAAATACATATGTATAAAGATTAAAATTATACAACAAAAATGAAATTATTTAAAAATAATTTTTACTTTTTTATTTTTTATTTACTTAAATATTTTTATAAATTAGAATATATTACTCTATTTTCCAATAAAAGAAGAAAAAAATGTCAATAAAAATTTAGAATAAATAGAAAATAAAATTATCATTTTTTGGGGCTCGATCAGAGTAACGCACTAGGGGTTTCAATGAAGAGGAGCATGTTCAATTGATGATGGACAGTGTACGGGAAGTAGAGATGTTAGGGAAGGTTCACTCTAAGTCAAGCCATCCATGATGGATTCAGTATCATAGATGGGTTTAAGTCTATGTTGATGAAAGGCATAGACCAATGTCAAATCTTAATCAAAGTAGTGGTTTGGAATAGTTTATGTCAAACACATAGGAAGTTTCTTGAAGTCCAATGGTTTTCCTTGTTGAGATGGAGACCACTGATGATCAACATTGTATAGATCAATTCCATACATTATATTTGGGGAAAGTGACCTTATTTGTTGAATTTATGTCAATGTTTCATCTAGATCTTTAATTGGGGTTGTTTATTAAATAAATTTTGTACGTTTGAATCTCTTTCAAGATATGTTCTAAAATACAAATATTACTTGTTGCTGGATTTTTGTCTCACACATTTGTAGTTCTATGTCTTCATAAATTAAGTTGTTTCATTTTCTCATGCATCATTTTCTGGTTATGTTTAATTATTCCTATCATTTTTATGTGGTGAAATTTCTTTAGAATGTAGAATGCATAAATATATATTATTTTCAATTTCTTTGTGTCTGTACATTCAGTTTGTGAATAAAGCTATAAAATTTCATTGTTCTGGGAATCTTATATTATTTGGTCCATGAGTTTCTTTTTCTACTGTCATGTTAAACTTGTTGTTATCTGTCAATGAAATATGTTTTTTCCATGTACTGATGTAACGTCCCAGATCCGGAAGCCACCCAGAGGTGCCCCCTACCCGGTTGGTCACATGGACTCAAGGGTATTTCCCCAAACGCTTGAGGCTACACACTAGCAGCGAGGGCCATAGGTGCGATAGTGGGAAAACTATGCCTTCATTGGAAGAGTACATAGTGGAAGTAAAAAAACATGCAATAGTGGAAGCAGTAAATATCCCACAACAGTAAACTGCAGAATACTGAGATAATAAACAACTGGAGCAATGCATAAGAAATGATGAATGATAAATATGTCTAGGAAAATATCCAAACATGTCACAATGTTGAATACAAACAATATTGAACCAAGAGCAAAATAATAGATAACAGTTCCTCTGCCTCGCATGCCTAGAATTATTCTCATGCTCTCCAGCTCCATAGCAAGTCAAGTACCTGAAGTGGTAGGGGGCTTACCCTTATCTATACCTATAACGATATAATCTGTTTGGGCCAAAAGCATAGCCCAAGGAAGGTGTGAGACCAAATCCTAGTAGGCAACCACACGAAGATTTGGGCCTAACAGTCAGAGAATATATGGAAGGTAAAAGTAAAGAAAGCAATAAACAAGAACAAGCTGAACAGTCGACAATCCACCGTTCTAATATCAAGAAACATCTAACGATCAGCTAAGAACAAACAGGTAACCCTATGGAAATTACTCATAGCCATCCCCTCTTGTCCTACCTAACAAGTACAAGAAACCTGATGGGAAGTACACTCATCCTAGGCCGTTTGGTTCAGTGATACGTATTCATAAAGACTCTCTGAGGAAGCACTCACATCCAATTCCCCTTAAAGTCTAAGGTATTCTAGGACTCTCTGAGGAAGAACACAAGGTCAATTCCCCTTATAGCCCCAAGGACGAGGACTCTCTGAGGATGCTCATTCTGTCAATTCCCCTTATATCCCAAGTCGTTCAAAGACTCTTTGAGGAAGCTCACTCGGTCAATTCCTTCTATAATCTAGAATGGTTCGTGGTAATTCAATGTAAACCAAGACTCTATGAGGAAACTCACTTAGTTTATCCCATCACAGTCTATAATGCTCAATGAATCTCTGAGGAAGCTCCCTCGGTCTATCCCCTTATATTATGTAATACCCAAATACTTTCTAAGGATGCTCATTCGGTCTATACCCTTATAGTCTATAATTCTCTAAGACTCTCTGAGAAAGCTTACCCGATCTATCCACTTATATTCAATAACACCAGGTTCTCATGGCCCTATCCAAGTCAATGAGCATTACAATGAAATATGTATATGGTAAACCTTAAGAAATACTTGGCTAAATTGTATACAACCCAATAACATCTCAAAAAACAAATCTCCATCCTATAATCACTAGGCATGGGAAACAAGAAAAATAAGACCAAATGGTCAGAAACATGAAATTCATTAGCAAAGCATCCATAGAATAGAAATTCTACCCTATTCATATCCAATCAACCTCTACGCAAGCCTACAAGCATGGCAGGAAAAACACAGGGGTAAAATGGTAAATGCAAAATACCTCGTCCAAGGGTATTGCAACAATTGTACATAATACTCAAAGACTTTCAACAGAAAGTCACAAAACACTTACATTTAGTGTTCTGGTGAAAATGATCCAGAATCCACTGCACCTACAAATTTGGGAAATTGCTTCACGAAAGATAGCTTCAAATCTCCTTCCCTATCATCCAAAAGCCATAAAATCAACGCCCAAGTCAAACCAAAATAAAATATCTACATGAAATGGATGTCGATCTAGAAAAACTTGAGAGATGGAAGAGAAGATCTAGGGAAAGCCAAGGAGAAACCAAGAGAAGGGACTTTCCAGAGAAGAACCGCCTTCCATCCACCATGAAACGCCTTTGATTTTAATCTAAAATAAGTGGGGGAGCACGTTCAACCATTGAGTACCCCAAATCCTGAGTGAGGATCAAGTGGGAGAGTGTTTGGAGAAGAAAAGTGAAATACTGAGTGGCCCTAGACATAAAAACCATATCTTTAAGTGGTTGCATGGTTACCCCGCACGGTTTGGAAAACCGTGCGCCAATCGTGCAGTTTCCACTGTCTCACCCATGGATTTTTCATGGCTTTCCCAAATGGTTGGACAAACTTTGCACTGCCTGTGCGGAGCCCACTGTCAAGGGTTGCATAATTTCATGGGCTGTCCGCATGGTTTGTTCAGATCGTGCACCAACCGTGTGCCAACCGTGCACCCCAGCACGACTTTCATAATTGCCTCTTTTTCTAAGAAACGACTAGAAAAGGAAAACATACCTGAAAATAATGTCCGGGTTCTTACAGACTTCCCACATTAATAAAATTCGTCTCCGAATTTCCCTAGAACGGCAGCGTAGAAGAAGAAACCCCAAACAATTATGGCCACTGTGCTCTTACATCAGCCTCCCCCTCCCAAGTGTCATCTTGTACTTGCTCGTGCTTCCATTGAACTCATACTATAAGAATAGACTATCCACAGAGAACCCTTTTCATAAGATTGAAAATCCAGATAGGATGCTCATCAAACGAGGCATCCACCTATAACTCAACCTCCTTGAGTTGCAAGACATGAGATGGGTATGAAAAGTAACGTCGAATCTGTGAAATGTGGAAGAAGCCGTGCATAGCTTGGTACCTCTGAGGTAACTGAAACCGATAGGCAACCATCCTAACTCTCTAGAACACCTCAAACAACCTGACGTACCTCGGAGAAAGCTTACCCTATCTCCTGATCCTTCTGTTCCCCTACCTTAGTACGACATTTAGAAAAACCTGATCTCTGACCTGGAACTCCAGAGGTCGTCTCTGATGATCATCATAAGACATTGGACGAGACTGCACAGTAACCATACTCTTTCAAATCAACTATATATATTCCATGGTCTCCAAGACAAGGCAAGGTCCCAACATATTTTCCTCTATTTCCTCCATCCAACACAAAGGTGATCAACATGTCCTACAATACAAATCCTCATAAGGTGTCATCTGAATAGTTTCATGAATACTATTTTTGTAGGAAAACTCCACTAGTGGTATATGTCTCTCCCAAGAACCTCCAAATCCAGAATACATTCTCGGAGAATGTCTTCAAACACTTGAATCGTACGCTCGGACTGGATATCAATCTGGCGATGGTATGCCATACTCAAAAGTAACTATGTACTCAAGGACTTCTTAAAGCCCCTGCCAGACCTGAGGAGTATAACGTGCATCCCTGTCGAAAACAATGGAGTGGGGAACCCCATGTAGATGTACAATATCTCAGATGTACAAATTTCCCAACTGTTCAACACTGATGGTCTCCTTAATCAGAAAGAAGTGAGATACCTTCATGAGTCTTTCAATGATAACCCATATCACATCATTCCCTCGAGGCGGCCTCAGAAAATTGGTTACGAAGTCCATCACGACGTCGTTCCACATCCACTCGGGAATGGGTAACTTCTGTAAAAGCGATGCTGGTCGCTAATGCTCCATCTTCACCTGCTGAAAAATGAAACACCTCATGACAAATCCAGTGACATCCCTTTTCGTTCCGGGCCACCACTACTGATGGTGTAGATCACGATACATCTTGGTGACACTAAGATGAACTACCCAAACTGAGGAATGAAAATCATGCATCAGCTCCACATGTATATCTGATGGCACCCATATGCACCCATGGAAATGAAAGATATCATCCTCGCCTATGGTCTATATAGGATTAGGGTCCCCTCCTGACACACTCTCTGTTAGGACTAGGCCTTCAGAATCTGATAGCTGCCTCATTCAAACTCGATCAAGAAGTGTAGAGGTAATAGCCACAGAAGAATGAAATGCATACCCCGGACTGTCGTGCACCTAGAAATGCATCTTAGAGCATATACCCTGAAGCTGCCACTCACTACTAGCCTCTTGAACTGCTTCTATATGATTCATTCTGCTCAACACATCATCAACTATGTTGCCTTTACCAGGACTATAGGCAAGCTCGAAATCAAAGGATTGTAGGTACTCGACCCACCATCGCTGTCTCAAATTCAGATCATGCTGAATGAAAATGTACTTCTGATTTTTTGGTCAGTGAAAACCACAAAATGCTCCCCTATAAGGTAATGTCTCCAACAGTATAAGGCATGAACAACTAATGCCAACTCCAAATCATGCATCAGGTAGTTCCTCTCATGTGGCCTCAACTACCGAGACACGTACGCAACGACTCCATCTCCTGGCATAAGCACAGATCCATGCCCGATACCTGAAGCATCGTAGTAAACCATATTTCTCTTTCCTAGATCTATCAAGACAAGTATCAGTGCTGAAGTCAACCTCCATTTTAGCTCCTAAAAGGCTGACTCCCATGAATATGACCACAAGAACTTTTCACACTTCTTAGTCAGGCCCGTCAGCGGTTCTACTAGGCATGAAAAGTCCTGGATGAAACGTCTGTAGTATCCATCTAGGCCTATAAAAATCTGATCCTCAATGACGTTCTTCATCTTCTCCAAGGAAACTAATGCTCTCAATTTCTCCAGGTCTTCTAATACTCTTATATTTGAGATAACATGACCCAAGATGAGAATCAGATCCATACAAAAATTGAATTTTGAGATCATTGCATATAACTGATGCTCTATCAGTGTACTCAGAACGATCTCAAGATGTGTGGCATGGTCATGTATAGTTTGAGCGTACACCAAGATATCGTCCAAAAAATCAACCATGAAATCATCCATGTATGGATGGAATACTCGGTTCATTGGTGCCATGAAAACTGCAGGTGCATTCGTGAGACCGAATGGCATAACCATATATTTTTATAGACCATACCTACTCCGAAAATCTATAAGAGGTATATCAGATGCTCTAATGAACAACTGATGATAACCTGACTTTAATCAATCTTCGAGAACACCCGGTCTCCTCTAAGCTGATCAATGAGGTCTGGAATCCTCAGAATGGGATATTAGTTCTTGTCCTTCAATTGGTTAACCATATGATAATCCAAACACAGCCTAAGGGTATTGTCTGCCTTCTTTTCATAAGGGGCATTCAAACCACAAGGAGATGTACTGGGTTGGATGAAACCCTTTTCCTACAACTCCTCCAACTGCGTGTTCAGTTCCTGAAACTCAGGTGTAGCCATCCTATAAGGAGGCATGGACACCAGTGACGCTCCTGGTACAAGCTCAATCAAAACGTAAACACCTCTCTACGGAAGAAAACCTGAAATGTCCTCTGAATGTCATCTCTGAAATGATCCACTGCTAGAGGAATGCATAACTGTGAAGTCCCCTGGTCATCCAGATATAGACTGACAATCTGGGTAGTAACTCCTCCCAACCCATGATGCTCTGGAGCCAATCTGCTCTCCTGTACATCCCATTCACCCTTATGAAGAAAAGATCCACCCTCTGGTGATATGAAACTCACCCTACGGTGATAGAAATTGACTAATGCCTGGAATGGAACCAACTAGTCCATTCCAAGGATGACATCATAGCATTTCATCTCTAGGAAATAGAGGTCCCAAAGGAAGTGACACCCACCAACCTCAAGAGGGCACTCCTTGCATTGACGTACACTATATGTTCCTATCCCCAACAGAGTTTCTAACATCAAGATATTGGTAGAGGAAATGATATAGAGCCTAAGGCTCTCTACAATAGAAAAAAATAAAAAGATATGGGAAGCCCCTATGTTGAAAAGAGTAGAAGATAAAATTGAGGCAACTAGAAGGGTACCTCAAACTGTAGAGAGTCCAGGATCCTGATCCTGCTGGGTTTACTCCACCGCAAAAGTGTGGCCCGCTCCACGGCCTTCTGACCCTACCTGACCACTCTAAGTTGATCCACCCTGTTATCGCTCATAGCATGGAGACTGGCCACCACAACTGCGACCTCCACCTCGGCCTGAAAGGCCTGAAGAACTATAGTTCCCAGACTTGTGAGAAAGTAGTGGGGTTGGTGCTGTATGAGGAGTCATAGATGAACCCATGTCACTAGATACTGGTGAGAATTTCTGATAGAAACGCTGTAGATGGGCCATCTTACCAACAAGATCAACATTCTATCAGGTCTCTCTAGAACTGTGGCCTAGTATGAATGCTTCTCCCACACTGATATCACACCACATGGAAACCAGAAGATGTATCTCTCATACACTAATCTCCTTGCACAGACTCCCTACGGTGATTCCTACTATCAGTAGGAGGAATGCTAACTTTGGATGTCCAAGAACCCTGGCACACAGCACTAGAATCCCTCATATTGCACTCTGTAATCAGCACCTGGTTGATGATAGAGGATATCGAAGTCAACTTGAAGATGTTCACCTAATATCGGATTTCGTGCCTCAAACCATCCACAATATTCCATGCAAGGAACAAATCATCACTTCCTAGAAAAGGTGTGAAACACTGCAGCTCATAATAGTGAGATGAGTACTCCATAATAGAATGAGTACCCTTCTCCAGACACAAGAAATACTGGGCCCGATCGACCCTCAGGGTCTTGGGATAGACTAAATCAAAGAAGATGTAGCAAAACACATCCCACAACATACTCTGCTGGTTCACGGCCTATGATATCACCTCCCACCACCTCTTTGAGGATTCTAGGAGAATATAGGTAGAGAGCTTCACCCTCTTCTCTGGAAGTATCTCCAGATTCTCAAAAATCATCAGTGTTGCTTCCAACCATGACTCTGCAGCCTGGGGTCCTCCATCCCCAAAGAAAATAGAAGGAGGCTTCTGCTGAATGACCCGCGTCAATTCTGCAATCGACGGGGCAGGAGGAGGTGCTCCCTGAAAAGTATGCATCATCCTTAAAAAGTCCTCTCTAAACTGAGCATCAACTCCTGTGTCAGGAATAAGTGCTGGTTCCAAGAATGGCTGAACTGGAGAATCTGTAGGAAGTCCCTGATCATCCATATCTGGTGTCTAGTCACTGTCTGGAAAATGATGTACAATCGGAGGACATCTCGGTGGCATGACCATACAAGGTCAACTGCACACCTTAGATTCTAGATTTTCAAGGACTGAAAATAGTAAGGACAACAAAGTAATAGAAGAAATAAAGGAATCATGTTTTTAAAAACACTACAACAAGGTGTGTACTTTAATTCTTTCCCCCTCTTTTATTCCTTCTACACGACAAACCCACAAGGTCCCCTTAAAAAAATTACACAGTGTGTTCTTTCCTTATGAAGCGTGTACTAAAAAAGCATCAGTTACCCTTGCTATTAGTTACACGATCAAATACAAGGTCCCTACACACGACGTGCATATCTAGTACACGGTGTTTACTGAAAATATTTTCACAACCCCATTTCTCTTCCCGCACAGTCCGTGACACGGTGTGTAGTCTGGGTTTTTCCAGATAGGATGCCTCAGAAACTACTCTGGAACTCAGAAAACACTGAAAAAGAACATTTATGTTCCCAATTCTGATCAGTGAGGGCCCATACTCCCCACGAATCATCACTTGACATATTATACATTCTATAACAATGTGAATAAGTCAATGATCTACCAAATTCTGGTACATGAGGGCCCATAACACCTCAAGAAAAAAATTTTGGCGTTAATTCAAACAAAACCTCACACAAAAAATACCCAATCCAACAACATGTATTTTTATCAAGGAATCTATCACAATAACATGCATATTTTACACAACATCTATCACACCAATATGAAATTTCTAATTCACCCTATTTGGAATGGAAAAAATGCATGACATTTGATTTATAGCATGTCCCTATATGATGCATGAGATGACATACCCCCATCTCATTGGGTTGAAATAGAAATTGAACGTCAATAATATCAACAGTAATAACAAAAGACATGTGAATCACCAAACGGTGAAGTCTAATTAGCTATAAAATTGAAAAACCAGAAAACTCGAAATAATCGAGGTAAATTAGATTTTCCCTATACACAGGTTAGCTACTTTCATGCACAACTTATTACTAATTACCTATTCCGTCATATCCCTTCATAGAGGCTCCAAATAGTAAGTAAAGAGAAAATAATTCATCTGATACCACTTTGTAACGTCTCGGATCTAGAATCCACCCAGTGGCATCCCGTACCCGGTTGGTCACATGGCCTCAAGTGCATTTCCCAAAATGCCAAAGGTAGCTGACTAGCATCGAGGGCCATGTGTGTGATAGTAGGGAAACTATGACCACAATGGAAGAGTACACAGTGGAAGTAAACAAACATGCAATAGCAGAAGTTGTAAATATCCAACAACATTAAACAATGGAAGACTGAGATTATAAACAACTGGAGTAATGCATAATAAATGATGCATGATACATATGTCTAGGAAAACAGCCAAACAACTCACAATAATGAATAAAAACAGTACTGAACCAAGAAAAAATGAAAAAGATAACTTCTCATCTGCATCACAATCCTAGGCTTGGTCTCGTGCTCTCCAGCACCATAGCAAGTCACATACCTAAAGTGGTATGGTGCTTTCCCTTATCTATACCTGCAATAATTTAATCTGTTTGGGCCCAAAAGCATGGACCAAATAGGCTGTGAGACTAAATCCCAGTAGGAAACCACCTGATGATCTGTTCCAAATAGACATTGAATATATGACAGGTAAAAGCACAAAAAGTAGTAAACAAGAACATGCTGAATAGTAAACAATCCAGAGTTCTAATATCAATCAATAGCTAATGAAAAGCTAAGCACAAATATGTAACCCTCTAGGAAGTACTCACATCCATCCCCTCTGGTCCTACCTAACAAGTACAAGCAACCCTCTGGGCAGTACACTTTGCTTAGCCCATCTGGTTTAGTCATAAAAATTCATAAAGACTCTCTAAGGAAGCCATCACAATCAATTCCCCTTATAGTCTAAGGCAGTCAATGACTCTCCAAGGAAGCCGAGAAGGTCAATTACCCTTATAGACCCATGGTCAAGGACTCTATGAGGAAGCTCACCCAGTCAATTGCCCTTATAGCCCATATCATTCAAAGACTCTCTAAAGAAGCTCACTCCGTCAATTCCTCATATAGTCTAGAATGGTTCAAGGTAATTCAAAGTAAACAAAGACTCTATGAGGATGCTCACTCAGTCTATCCCCTCATAGTCTATAATACTCAAAGACTCTTTGAGGAATCTCACTCGGTCTATCCTCTTATAGTATATAATACCCTAAGACTCTTAGTGGAATATCACTCGGTCTATCCCCTTATAGTCAATAATTCTCAAAGACTCTCTAAGGAAGCTCACTCGGTCTATCGTATTATAGTCTATAATAGCAGGTTCTTATGGCCCTATGAAAGTCAACGATCACAACAATCCAACATGTACAAGGTAAGCCATAAGAACTACTTGGATAAATAGTCTACAACTCAAAAACATGTCTGAAAAACAACTCTCCATCCTACAATCACTAGTCATGGGAAACTAGAAAAACAATACCAAACAGTTGGAAATAGGACACGCATGGTCAAAGCATGCAAAGTATACCAATTTAACCCTATTCATATCCCATCAACCTCTACGCAAGCCTACAAGCATGGAGGGATAAACAAAGGGGTAAAATGGTAAACACACAATACCTCATTCAAGGGTATTTACACAATTGTACATAATATTCAATGAATTTCAACTGAAAGTAACAATCAAACTACCTTTAGGGTTCCTGCGAAAACGATCCACAATCAACTGCACCGACAAATTAGGAAACCGCTTCATGAAATACCGCTCTAAATCTAAATCCTTATCATAAAAAAGACTTAAAATCAACACCCATGGAAAACCAAAATACTAGATCTACATGCAACAGATGTAGATCTAGAAAACCTAGAGAGAGGGAAGAGAAGATCTACAGAAAACAATAGAGAAACCAAGAGGAGGGACTTACTCGAGAATAACTACCTTCGATCCACCAAGAAACCCCTTTCGTTTGCCTCCAAAATGAGTGGGAGGGAACCTTCAACCATTGAGAAACCCAAATCCAGAGTGAGGCTCGAGTGGGAGATATTTTGGGGAAGAAAAGAAAAATCCCGAGTGGCCAGAGACTTAAAAACCCCAACTTTATGTGGTCGCAAGGTTACCCCGAATGGTTTGGAAAACCGCACACCAATAATGTGGTTGCCACTGTATCACCCAAGAATTTCTCATGTCTTGGCCGCTCGGTTCGACAAACCAGGTATTGCCTATGTGGAGCCCACTGTCAAGGTTTACATGGTTTCCTGGGCTAGAGACATGATTTTTTTTAGACCATGCGCCAATCGTGTGCCAACCGTGCGCCCCTGAATGACCTTCAAAATTTCCTCTTTTTCTCAGATACGTCCAAAAAAGGAAGACATATATAAAATAAGGTCGAGGTTCTTACAACAAACTTCATTGACAACATTATCAATCTCTACATGCTATTTGTGACATTGTATAAAGTGTTTAATTTTTCATATAAAAGCATTCTTCAATTGCGAGAAAGAGTTTTCAACATAGTGTATCAGTTCAGATAGAGGATAAGGGCTTGTCCAAAGCCAAAGAGAAATTATACACTTTTTCAACATCATTTAATGTAATGGAAAATTATTTATATTTATAGATTAATAAATCTGAATATTTATTTATGTAATTATGTACGTAAGATTATCTTTAACTTTTGGTTCTTGAATTATGTTAGTGGGGTTTTTTATTAAAAAAATTATAGTGAATATATGTGTTTTAATTATATATATATATATATATTTATATGAAATAATTTTAGAGTCTTAATGTTTATAATCCTTCATTAATTTTCATTTTTATAACCATATATGGGTTTTACTACAATTCATTAATTTCATAAAAAAATTATATAATTTATGTTTTGTAAGGTATTTATTTGTTTATATCATTCAATGTTTATATATATCCTAAGAGATTAAAATTATTTCATTCTATCAAAATTTTGTTAAATATGTATTTTTTCTAATGATAGAAATATTATGAATTTCTTTCAAGGAATTAAATTGTTTTTATTTTTACTTATCAGATTATTTATTCTTAATATATTTTTCCTCTTAGAATTGATTTAAAAGGGGCATTTTTTTGTATCAAATATTTGTTTAATAATAAATGTAATGTTTCAATTCCGTGTTATATATATATATACATGTAATTATTAAGAAATATTACGTTCATTTATTTATAATTAAAATTTAGAGTTTTTACATATATAAGGATGAAATTTTTATTGACATGTTATAATTTTTATTTTCATGATTCAAAAAGAATGCACATAAAATGTAATTATGTTATATTATAATTAAGGATGTTACATTACATTGGCATATAGTTATGGTAATTTTTTGTGTATAACATCCACATACCTTGCATTTATTATATACTCATGTTTTCAAATTCAATTTTTTGGTTTTCTTTAGAGAATATTATTCAATTAGATTAATTTATGATTTAAAATGATTTATTTAATCTGTTTCATTTATCATTTTATGTGTGAAATGTATATCTTAATTGTTATGAAGAATTTTTTATATGAATATAATATGTATTCCATGAATGAAATTTTGAAAAGATGGATGCCTTTTGTTATAATTTTTTCTTATAACAAAACCAACAAGAGATATAAAATGATTCATATTCTATTGATATACTTTTATAAAAATATACATGTGAATATATATCTTAATGAATATATATGTTTAGAAAAACTCTAGTGAATGTATATATATGTAATGAATGATTTATTTTTTCAAGAAATACAGATCTTAAATGTAGTAAATATGGAAGAGAATTGTGGATTGAACCCATCCCTCGACATGTGGGTATGCCAAATATAGCCTTTAATGTTTCATATTTTCGTAATGTTTTGTTTTCAGAATCATGCGCAATGTTTCCAAAATTAATTCATTATATAGAAATAATTTTTTTTACGTATGTAAATCAGAAAATGGTATGGTATTTTAAAGAATTAGTAATTTAAATTATGTTTTCCAAAGGTATTTCTAAAAGTATTTTTATATTATTATCATAAGAATATCAAATAATTTCAAAAAATGTTATTTTCATAGAATGATTTTGTAAAAGGTATCTCAATGATTTATGAACTACATAATGGGTAGTTAAATGCTCATCCTAAGATTTAAATGTTGTTCATTAGAATCATAAAATATCAAAGTTTTTCATTAAATCTTTTCGAGTTAGCACACATGGAAGCTTAATAGGCATTTTTTTATTCATGTCCTACTAAGATAAATGTAAGGTGATATCTAATTTTACTGAACCTAGAAAGATAAATTTTCTATATTATATAAAATAATGTGTATGTTAATATTTTCTTTAAAAAACACACAACATGTTTTATGCACTAAATCTGGAAGCATGGGTTCAAGGCGTTATGATTTTTATCAGGGGAAATGGTCTAGAAAACACTAGAGTTTTGATGTTTTCTCATAAAAAATAAAATCAAAATGATTGAATTTTTTTATATACCATTAGATGTATAGTAATTATAATTATTAAAATATAAATTCATATAACCCTCTAGTCTGATGAAAAAATCACAAGGGAAAAATTAATTTATGGTGCGGAGAATGTAAGATTGTAGAAAATTTATGTAATTAATAAAAAAATATTATTCATATAAATAATGTCCTGAAATATTTTTTTAAAACCATGTGATTTCTTTTAATCAGAATGAAATTTTGATACATTGATTTGTTTTAATTTTCAAAAGGTCCCTTTATTTATATACTTGGTGACATATTAGAATAATATTAATAAATTATTATTTTTTGAATTATAGTATCCTAAAATTATATTTTCTTATATATTATTATAGTAAATAGAAATTATTAATGGTAGTATAGTATAATAATTGTTTTAAATGATTCATAATGTTATATTCAATATAGTATATATATATATATAAGATTTTTTTTATAATTATAAATTATGATAATAATTAAGAAAATTTATTTTTATAAAATAAATTAAAATAATATATTTGAGAATTATTTATTTTTAAATGCAGAATTATAATGTATTTGGAGTTTTTGGGGACCGATCATAGTCGCCCAATCTGGGTTTCTATGAAAAGGGGCTCATTTGGATAAGGATGAATGAAGAAGGGGAATTCGAGGGACCAGGGAGGGTTCACACTGAGTCAATCCAATAATGATGGATTATACATCCGAGATCGGTTGCAGTTTGGGTCGAGGGTAGCTATAGAACAATGTTCGAGCTCAATCTAAGACGAGAGCTTGAATCATTCAGATCGAGCCTATGGGATGTGGTTTTGAGTCTGAAGTTCTTTGATTTGGATATGGATACCATTGATGTGAAATAATGGTTATATCTGGTCCATGCATGAGAATTGGGGAAAGAGACCACAGATTTAAAAGATCTGTCTAAGCATCATCCAGATCTGTAAGTATATTTTTATTGAATTTCTTTGTATGTCCAAATATAATTCATGATTCTTTATAAAATTAGAGTTTTCCTTGTTTTGGATATTTCTTTCTTGGATTTCTCCTTCGGTGTCTTTATCTATTATTTGGTTCGATTTTCTCATCCATCATTATCATGTTATGTTTCATTATTACGGTGACTGTTATGTGGTTGTATTTCATTAGACAGTTGAATTCAATGACTATTATTGTATAAAATATCTATGTATCTATATATTAATATTTTGAAGCAAGATGAAAAATTACATTGTTCTTGTAAATATCCTCTTGTTTGTCTATAAATGTTTTTTTCGTGTGTCATGTTGTAGTTATTGTGATTTTTCAATGTATTATGTTTTTTCAACTTGTAACTTATATCGATAGCCTCATATTTATCAGCATGTTGTGTGTGTCTCCGTACACATTTTAGAATTATGTATATAAAAACATTTTTCCATTGTGAAAAAGAATTTTCAACCTAGTCTGTCAGTTCAGAATGAGAATAAGTGCATGTAAAAAGAAAAGTAGAACTTTTTCAGTTTTTTCTACTACTTTCAAGTAGTGGAGAAATATTTATTTTAAAAACTTCATTTATCTAAAAAATTATTTCTATAATGGTGTACATAATTTTTTTTTTGTTAATGGTTATTGAAATATATAAGTGGGTTTTTTTAAAATAAAAAATATTTTTTTAATATCTTTTTCAGTTATAGACAGTCAATCACACACACACACAAATGTGTGGTTGTGTGTCTACTCAATTCATTTGGAATCTTTAGGCTTAATGTCCTAGGTCAAATTACTGGTTTATAATGATTAATTGATATTGTTTTATTCTTTTGTATCTAAAATTATGATATATATTTTATGATTGTGTAAGGGATATCAATATTTAAATATTTCAAAACTTATTGTTATCAGAAGGTATTAAATTTTTTTTTTCTATCATATTATATTAATTATAAATTTATCCTATTTTAAGAGAGTTTATTCATTTTTATCAATGTATTAAATAATATTATTTTTATTTAAGGTATTATTTATTTTTTAAATATATGTTTCCATTAATAATTCAATTGCAAGGGAACTGTTTGTGTATCAATGATTATATTAGTCCTAAATTTATTTATTTGATTCTTGTTATATATATACACATAGATATGATTATTATGAAACATGAAGTTCCTTTATTTAGAATTTTAATCCATTGTTTATATATATATATACAAGGATTAAATCCTTATTTACATGATATAATTTTTCTTTTCATGTTTCTAAAATAACTCACATAGAATTTCATCAAGAAATATTACAATTATGGATGTCTCATCACATTTTCTTGTAGACATGGGGATTCTTTGTGAATAACATAAACATAAATTGTATTCATTATTAACACATGTTTTCAAATTAAATTTAAAGGTTTACATGTGAGATTAATAAGACCTTTATTTTCTTAATGATTTAAAATATTTTATTTAACATAATTAATTTATAATATTTTGTGAAACAGATAAATAATACTTATTATGATCAATTATTTATATAAATAGAAAATTCACTCCATCAATGAAAATTTGAACACATAGTCAATTTATGGAATTAGTTTTTCTTGTGTCAAAACTAAAAATTGATATCCAATTGAAGTTAATATATTTATAAACTTATATATAAATATATGTGTGAAGGTGAATCATAATGAATTGATATGTTTTCAAAAAAATTCTAGTTAAATTATATATAAGAAAATGAATCTTAATATGAATTCACCAAATCTAGAACATAATCATTATACATATTAAACGGAATTGGGTATTGAACACATCCCTCAACAAGTGGGTAGGTGCAAGATGGCCTATAATGTTATTGTTTCCACATTTTTTTCTTTTAAAAAACTTGAATAATTTTATCTAAAATAAATGGATTACATTAAAAAAATAGTATAAAAGTACTACCAAAATATGTATAGAATTTTAATGCATAGGTAATATAAATTATATTTTCAAATGAATTTCTAAAATTATTTTTTTGTTATTATAAAAATAATTTCAAATATATTATAAATATATTATTTTGGATGAAATATTTATTAAAAGTTAT
Source organism: Viscum album (assembly GCA_963277665.1). NCBI lineage: Eukaryota > Viridiplantae > Streptophyta > Magnoliopsida > Santalales > Viscaceae > Viscum > Viscum album. The sequence goes on from OY728123.1 coordinate 839,023,722, forward strand.
TTCAAATATTTCAAAACTTATTTTTTGGAAATTAAGTTCCTATCCTATGTTTTAAATTATTTTTCATAGGAATCATATATGCTCTAATTTGGTTATCGATTCTTTTTTGAGTTAGGGTGCCCTGAAGTATGGTAGGCATTTTTTTTTCATGTTCAACTCGAATAAATTTAATGTTTTACCTAATTTTATAAAACATAGACCTGTAAAATTCCACAATTTTATAAAACACTATTTATATATCATTTATCTTGTAAAAAATTAGACAACAAGTTTTAAGAATCGAATCTGAAAGTGTGGGTTCAGAGCGTTATAATGAACTTCTTGTGTAAATTAATTTCATTCAGTGGGTCTTAATTCCTATAAAGTATTCCTATCATTCTCAAATGTATGGGGAGGAAATCACTATTATGTATACAGTTAATTTACGGATGTTTGATGATGTGATTCTTGAATAATATCAAGGTATTCCCTCGAATTTTGAAGTAGAGTTTTCAATTGAACTCATAGTCACCATTATACCTAATTTAAATGATACCTAAATAATGAACCTGGTTGAGTTGTAAGAACTAATTTATGAACTCGAAGAGAATCTTTATTAAGTATTAAAATTCCTTATTGCATCACATTAGGATAAAAATGATTTATTGTTTAAGAATAAATATGGATCCATGAGACTCATCAATGATTATCAAGAATCTAACAACGTATCAATCAATAAAAAAATATCAACATCCTTGTACCGATTTATTATTTTAAAAACCCTATAGATATAAATAATTTTCTAAGACTGATCTTCTTTTCTGGATATCATCATTTTTTTGTCATAATGGAAGATATACCCAAGACATAATTCCGTATAATGTTTGGACATAATGACTTTATAGTGATGCATTTTTGTATTATTAATTACACTAGTATCTTCATGGATTTAATTAATAGAGTCTTCATAGAATATATTGATCAGTTGGTGTTAGTATTTATAGATGGTATAATTTTATATTTTAAGATAATGTAATAACATTAATATCACCCGAGGATTGTACTGATGTCTATGAGATAATAGGATATTTATGAAAAACATTATATTGGTGAATTTGGGATTATGAAAGTTTCATTTTTGTGTTATATAATATAAATATATTGGATATTTATTGATCTAATAAAAAAATTGTTGTTATTGAACGTTGATGTAAACAAACCACATAAACAGGGATGTGATGTTTTCATGCATTGGTTGGATATTATTGATTTTTTGGTAAATGTTTCTCATGAACATCTAATCAAATAACATTGATGAGTTGGAAAAGTGATATGCTGATATGGATAGACGAATGCGAAGAATGTTTCATGGATTTCTAAATAATGTTACTCAGTGAACATGGGTTCACACTACCTTGTATTAGGGAATTGTTTTTACCTACACTGATACATCCATGAATATGATGAGATGTGTTCCCATGATAAATTATATGGTTAGAGAATATTGTTTACAAAAATTGAAAATACATGAAAAAAATTTCCCAAATAATTATTTGGAGTTATTAGTGTTATATATTACATTAATGATATAGAGTTATTAAATTTATGAAGAAATGTGTGACATATTTAATGAACATAAAATTTCAAATAATATTTTCACTATAAAGGTGATGGTTGACAATGATTAAATATTATGAAAACTCAATATATGAAATCCATGGGAATGAAGATAGGCATGAAGATTATTTGTGTTGAATGGTCCATATGAACCTATATTTGACGATGATAAAAAAATATTCATCATTTAAGTATTTTCAAAGGATGGATATAGAAATAAATGTTTTTGAGATAAATATTATCTGGATCAAATAGACGTTCAACAATCTATACAAGAGACAATTTTGGAAGAAATTATGGAAGATGTAGTGTTGTAAAAAAAGTGAGCAATGTACCATAGTTCAAGTTTGATAGCATTTGAATCATAATATTCTTAATCTGTGTTTCTATGCCTCCCAAAACAAATTTTATAATGTATTTTATGGACGCGGATCATAGTTCATCATTCCTTATTGATCATGGAAGCACAAGGATGTATATAGACCTTGATGTGCATTTTATGTGGGGAAGAATGAAGAGAGACGTTGTAGAATATGTTTCTCAGTGCTTTGTTAATAAACAAGATAATAAAGGGAGTCAAATTTCTAGGGGGATGATACAACCATAAACCAAACCAAAATTGAAATGGAAAAAATATAAAAATGGATCTTATCATCAAACATCCCAAAAATTTAAAATGCCATAATTCTAAATGTGTTATATTTTATTAACTAATGAATTTATAAAACCTAATTCATTTTATAGAATATCTATCACTTGATCCACATTACATAAAATATATTAAGGATGTGGTGAAAATTAATGATGTACCACATTCTATTATATATGATCAAGATTTTATGTTTCACCCAATGTTATAGATAAGTATTAAAAATGATCAAGATATAGAGTAATTTTTTATAACTTCTTATCATACAAAAAAATATTCAGTCTGTGAAGAAAAATTCAGACTCTACATGACATGTTTATAGAATGATTTATGGATATCATAGGTAGTTGGAATCAACACATGACATTGGAACAATTATATTAAAAAAGTATATTTCACTCCAGTATTATGATGGCTCATTATGAATACCTCTATTGAAAGAAGTGAAGAACTCGAACATGATGAAACAATGTTGTGGAATGTAAGCTGTTGTGACATGGTCTAGTTTTCTAAATTATAGATATGGCCAAATCTATTTAATATAAATAAGATAATCATAGAGTCCACAATAATTTTATGTCACGAATCGATGAAAAGGCCAAGAGTTTTAAGCGAGTGATAAGGTATTTCTATAAATATACCCTTAGAAGTGTGTGATTTTATTTTAAATTAAGGTAAATCTATTCCCAAGGTATATTGTACATTTTTAATTTCTATATAATTTTACGAAGGTATTTTATTGATTGGTGCTTCCTCTAAATCTCTCTAGAATTCATTATCTATTGCATTTATCTGTACTGAAAAAGTATAAAATGTGAGCATTTACATGTACTAAAATGAAAATAAATACCTTTGGGAAAGATTTTCCTTATGATGTATAACTGATAGAGATTACAGATCATAATGAAAATGTTCTACAAAATGAGATCATTCTCTTGGTTAATGTTTGATAGTAGGACAAACCAACTGTGGAAGATACATGGGTACCTGAGGATTTGACGAGTATAATGTATCCCCATGAATTTTTATACAAATGAAAAATTTTTATGGAAAATTTAATTTTATGGGGGGTATAATGTAACACCCCAATATTTTAATAAATATTACTCTTTAAATAATTTAAATTTTTCAATACCTTCGGTTGCATGCACTGTGATTTTAAACAAACCGTGAGGCTCTATTAGTATAAATTGAAATTATAACATATAAATTAAATTGGCCAAAATATAAATATATAAAAAATTTATTAAAGAAAAATAATTTTCCAACTAAATATTTATTTATTGGTAAGGGTTTAGAAAATAATCAGACAATTTTAGTAAAATCACTTTATTATTCAAAAAAACGTTTTCTTCAAAACTGAGAATTTCTTATTTTTATGAATATTAATTATTATGTGTTATATAAATTTTATTTAAAAATTTTAATTTAATTTATTAATTAAAAATGTTAAAATTATTATAATTTTTTTTCATGAAATCATTTTTTTAAGGAATAGTAAAAATACTAAATTTTGTTGAAAAAATGTGTTTTAATTTAGTCATTAAAGTGTTCAATTATGTTTTGGATTAGTTTAATTTTTTTTAATAATAAAATTATACTATTTAAAATGATTTGATGTATTAAATTTTTTTAATAATATATTATGTTTGAAATTGGATTTTTTCTAGAAAACTATTTTTCTGGGAATTTTATCAGTATTATATTAAATTAAATTCTGAAACATTTATTTTTTATTTTTGATACATGTATACCAAATTTTTATTAATTATTTACAAATTATGTTACTAAGTTCTTTATATTTTTGGCCAACTTCAATAGCAATGATGTTCAATTTTAGTACCATAATAAAGGAAAAGTTGGGGATGTTATGTAAAAAATAAAATGATAAATACTATAAAATGACCCTAACACATAAGTTAATTTTTTAGAAGGAAAATAACTATACCCCTAACACATATGGATGTAAAGTAATTTTTTAATGGAAACATTCCCTAGACAATGACTCTTGTAATATTTATGTTAATGAAAGATAGAAACCATCATATTCTATGTCATATATTTCCCTTATGTGTCTATATGAGAACACAAGTATGTTATGGATGGATATAAATTTAAAATTTTAACATCATAAACAAATTCTTATGATAAATATTTTTTTTAGTCTTTTCTGGCCACTTATTGGACATTATAATATTTATTATATTTTATTTAATAAAAATTCCACGATATCACATTCATGTTTTAAATGATATATCATTTCTAATATAGGGTTAATCAAAAGATATATTCAACTAAAAAAATTATTTTAAAATATGTAATACGTATCTTCCCTAAGTTATTTTATATTTAATTAACAAATAATTAGATTAAATAATTATAAAATACTGATGTAGTAATAATTTGATTAATTGAAATATCATATAAATGGAATTAAAAACAATAAAATAAAAATAATTTGGGAAACATGAAGTGTTCAACAAATTTTATATATGATTTTGAGAAATTTGGGATGTAATAAAATAATTTTTTTCAATGTTAATTTATTATATTTATTTTTCAAAAGATTATTTAATGAATATTATCAAAATTTATAGTATTAATATTTAATCAAAATAATATTTTCAAATTTATTTAAATATCATAAAACATCATTTAAAATAAAAATTTCTTAATTGTTTTTATAAAATGTTATAAAATGTTATATTATGTTCTAATTTACTACAAATATGTAAAAATTACAAAAAAATAATATTGAAAAAACTATTACCATAGTTAAAATTTAAATAGGTTAACTAAGGGTTATTGCAAATGATATGGTTTAAAATAATTTCAAAATAGGTATTTATTATATTGGATGATTATATTACAATTTTATACAATATTAGATTCTAATATATTTTCTTTTTATTGTATTTTTTTAATAATGTATTTATTATAAATTAATATTTTTATAAAATTTCAAAAGCTTCACCTACCATGATTATTAAAGGGAAAATCCTCCCACACTTCTTCACATCTCTTTTAGGCTACATGCTCAACCATCCCGTAAAAATATATCATATCAAATTACCATTAAAATTCTAGAGGTTTTTGTATTTCTAAAATACTGTACCCAGTGTCCCTAATAGTATATCTAAAGGATATTCCTCCAAGAATAGGTAATCGTATTTGTTGACTCTTTCAATATTATTTGTTCTTATACATCCTATTCATGTATTTGTTCCATTATAATGTAATAAATATAGTATCAAATAAATTATGGGAATTTATTATTATTAATTATGAACCATATACATCCTTTTAATAATCTTATAAAAAAAATTCATCTCCTCGTCTTACGTATGACTTTCCGTCTCCACGAACTGGTGTAATATATTTATCTTCATTGGTTTACCTTAATGGGTATAATGACGGAAGTAATATATAAATATATATATATTAATTATAGCATGATATTTATTAAAGAAAAACATATAACTTATAATTATATACCATTTTACTATTATGGAAATGATATCATTCCTCGCGCACACTTAGACCTATCATCTTCACAACACGATGTGATTCATTTTCCTTTTTCATCATCAATAATTATTATATAAATGTATATATTTATTAAATATGACATGTATTACCTTAATATCATTCTGTAGAAGACATAACTATATCCTATGCATTTTAATTGAGACTTATACGACATGTATTAAAAAATGAAGTAATTAGCATAGGAGAGAAGGATAATAATGAAATATATTTTTACAAATGGGTGATTAAAATATATGCAAGGATAAAATATATTATATCATATATAAATATGAGTTGGTTGGAGTAGGACACTCAATAGGGGATGAATTGATTTACTATACAAGATTCTCTCAAAAATAATTATTTAAAAATCCATAATTCCAAAACAAATACAAGCCAATTAACAAAAATAGATGATTTATAAAAGATTAGTTTTTTCCCAAGATATCTCAATGATTAATTAATTATTATTTTAAACAATATCCATTATTATTCAAACATTTGAAAACAGTATATTAACAAAAATTCTAATATGAATACTATCAATGATTAACTAACAAAGCAATGTTACGTTTCCTAAAATAATTACAAAGATAGAGGAAAAACATGAAAAAACACACAAAAATTAATATCAGTGGTTCTGTCTCAAGACAAGGCCTAATCCTCTCCACTTGTTGATAACCATCAACCTTACAGTTCATATTAAATAAACATTATCCACACCCTGGATAGGAGTGACAAAAGTACAAAACTGATCCATGTCATTAATACTCTTCCTCAATATAAGAGGGAGTCCAAAAAAACACAAAATCCATGCATGGACCTCTTTAATTGTTATCCAAGGGAATATAAAGTGTAAAAATATTATTTGGGGATGATATGTTTTTATATTTATGTATAGCATATAATTTATTGTGTGTTTATAAAATAGAGATACACATGCTACTCAAAATGTAAATATTATGCTCAGGAATAACTACATAATGAGAATTGATTATAGAATGTCCAATGTGATATTCTCTATAATATATGGACAATTTAAATATTATAGAAGTTAAGTTGGAGCCATCTTCAAAAAACAAACGTCTAACTAGAGAGTTGTTGTTTTCTTTTGCCTTATATTCATAGTGAGCGTCCATGTGTTATTTTATTTTATGTTTTTTCTAAAGATATTTATTGATATTTTGATTTTTCATAGTATCTTTTTGTTGGAATAGTATATAGCCCTAGTATTTTTCTCATAGGATCCTGAAAAAATCTGTAAATTTCATTCAATTCAACTCTTTCATGCTATATCTCTTGTTGAATGAGATATTACCTTTATACAGACATGAATAATATTATCCAGTACCTTGTACCACATACTCATATCTGACATCAATAATTTATTCCTAAAAATGATACAAAAGATCATTTATATAATAATTATTACTAGATTACATAAATATATCTCTTTTAGGTATGATCAAATATAATAGACAGATCATCGGTGACTTGTTTTTTTAATAGCTCAGTCTTTTGGTGGATTATGTTGTTGGTAGATCAATATATCAGAAGACCATCCCTATCAATAAGTCAAAATTACATCATTAAATTGAGCTATCAGTAGATGTTGGGTCAGTTGCTCAGATGTCAGTAGGTGATTCTTCAGTAGCTCGGCTACCGGTAGGTGATGCATCTATAGATCGACAGTGGATAGTTGATGCATTGGTATCTCAACTGCTGATAGCTCATACATTATGAGATTTTGAGTTTCAGTGAATCACTATGATTTTAGGTCAGATGTTGGTCATTAAGGAATCAATAGGTAAGGCTGTAGGAAACACATACTTAGCAAACTTTTTGAGTTTCCCTTCTAGTGAATTATCTTATCAGCAGCTTATGTCATCATTAGCTCATGTATTGGTCACTTTTCTATCACTATGACAAATATTAGTAGATCAAACTTACCCAAACTCTATAATGTATTTTTATAATGTAAACTCTAACACCAACGGTTATAATTAAACTTGAACATGATTAAAAAAATTGTCTTGATAAATCACAATTATCATTATTCTAAATTATTTATGGGAATTAAAAATAGAGTAAGAAAACAATCACTCCCTTTTTAATGATCACATATCATTGAATTATATACATTAAAAATTGAATTGAATTATGACGATTAGGTAATAAATATTCTAAACCTATTTCATAGATTATTGAGATGATATTTTATAAGAAACAAAAATCCATATTACTTGTTATATAAAATATATAAATTATATATTCCCATAATATGTCATGAATAATCTTAATCTCCTGCTGAGAGAGATATTTCATATATATGTCATATTATTTCTCCACCTTTTGGGATTATCAATATGAAAACAATGAATGAAGAAGAAAGAATATGTAAGGAAATGATAATGAGCTGAAATCACTCATGGTATTCCATTAGTCATGAAGTTCATGAGAGAGAAAATTTGAAAATAAAAATAGTACATAAAATCCCTATCAAAAATTGATCCCACTACTTCTTGGGTAGAGAAGAGTCCCTCTATTCCTTGCCTTTATCATAAGTATAGGAGGGAATTGTAGAAGGTTCAATAGTAGGAGTGGTGGAAGGCACAAAGAAGTAGTGATGGAAAGAAGAGGAACTCTAGTAAATATTAAATGAGCAATGATGGGTCTTATTGAGGAAGCAAGACCTCTGAATTCTTGTTGGATTATAGGCCTAATATGGAAAGGAGCACGAGAAGGGGTTATGGACAAAGGTTAAAAAATGGTAGATGAAGATGAGTTAGAAGTAGGCAGGACCCATCTGAGAGGACCTGGTGGAGGACCATCAATAGTTGTATTATGATGGTCTAGGTATGGTTTGTGGAAATTGATGAAATTCTTCTTGACTTCCCCACCACAATCTTTTTCTTTCACAAAACCTTCTTTATTTTCCATGAAATTGTTAAGGGTAGGAGTGAACTCTTTTAACTGACTAACATTCTCTTTGAATTCATGAGTCACTAGAGGAAGCCTCAAATTCTACACTAAATATTTGAAGTGACATGTCCAATAGGTTTTTGATGTAAATTCTCTTGAAATTTTAATTTAATTTCTGGGTTACATCTTATTGAATCTTTGTCACACTAGAGGATTAAAATTTAGCCATATCATAAATATGTTCAAAGTAATGCCTTATTTTTGAGATATTCTCCTGGTCAGTGCTACCCATCATAGTTTAATGATCATCTATAATATTATCCATAAACATCTTAGTATCTATAGAGTGAGAAGTTTGAAAACTTTTGTTTGAGGAACCTTGTTCTATATTTATAATATTAGATATCTACTAAGTCAGATCCATAGTTAGAGTCTGAGAAGAAGTAACTTCCTTAGAAGTCTAAAAATTGGTGTGTCCAAGATATTTCATAAACATTTATAAATATGTTTTATATTAAATTATTATGTCGTTAATAGAAGGAACTATATATGTAAACTCAATCATTACATTTAACTTATCTAAAAAAACAACTTCTATAAGAGTGGGCAATCTTTACTAAATCTGAGATAAAGCTCTCTCAGTGATCAACTCAGCATCTCATTGACTGAATCTACAAACTAGAGATGGTGTCTATGAAGGGATTGATCGAACATCAGCTAACAGTTCTTTTGTGAAGGTATTAACAGCATATTTGGTGATATACTCAAAAAGTTTTTAACTAACAGAATAAGTTGGAGCAATTCTCTACATTACAAAATGATAGCCCAATCCAAGATTCACATACCTTGTGACCATCATCTAAACTATTACCACAATATCATCCAAGAGAGTAATAACATCATAATTTTACGTTTTATCATGTTTTATACCCTTTTCTAGTATCCTTTTTCTTGATTAAACCAACTCCCTCAGTGTAGTCGCATATATATTAATTACAGCCTGAACATCCACCAGAACATGGGCAATAGGAGGTCTCTATTCAAGCATAGATGGTTCAACATGAACCTCATGAACCCTTTCTTCAATAGAAATCAATTTATCAGCCCCATGTGATTTTATAATAGGTTCTTATTCTTATAAGGTAGGACCACCAAGATTCTCATGTTCAATAGTCTCTAATGTATGATCAATAGGATCAACCTTAGGACCTAGATCATCCCTAGAATTATCTAATTCACTATCAGGTCCATTATATTCTCTACATTATTTGTAACTTCCATTATATCCCTAAACATTTTCCTCCACTCCATCACCATCCTCAGCTCCATCATCATTCTTATAGCCACTTCATTCTTCATCTCTACCAAATCTATTCTCATTCTCATAATTTTCAAAATCTTCTTTCTCCTCACTATCATTGAAAATAAAAAGTGGTTTTTTATATGATATACGTCTAGGTGGAATTTTAGGACCATAATACAACTACAATAAACATTCAATAATTTCATGATCACTTTTATCTTTTATATTAGGATAATTTCCATGATGTACCTCACCTACTACCTCATCAGAATACTCACCAACATCATCTGTTCTTAGAACATGATCAAGTATGTTCTTCAGTATTGTGGGATTATCAATCGGATTAAAATAGTTATAAAACATTTAATCATCATCAAAACACATATTCATCTTGGGATTAAAAATATTTTTTTTATCATTTTACAGATAAATTTGCTAAAAAACCCTCACAAGAAGAGACTATATCTTCACCTTCATTTATAAAACACTTACCCTTCAAAATGGATGAGATAATTCTTGGATAAAAAAGAGTGTTTCATAATATATGGATTGATCATCTCACTGATATAAACTATTAATTATCTACAGAAATTTAGATTATATCCTCTCAACAAAAGATAAAGAATGTAAACATCCTGAAATGGTTATGATGTGAAATATCTATTCTGAGGATATAACTAATTCTAGATGAATCTAAACAAAAGCATGTACTGGCCATCATTTTTCGCATAAATAGTACTCCTATGCCCTACAATGGCGGTAAACTAATCGAAATATACATCATAAATAAATAGTTCATATATTGGGGGAGCACTTCTTTGATGGTCATCACAAACACGCCCATCAGGAACTTTCAAGCACTCTTCCTAATTCTCAGAGGAAAATACACATTCCTTCCATCCTATTTTGACATTATCTAAAACTCCTCAGATCCTTCCAACAAAAACTTATCATACTGGTAAATATCAAGTACGATACTTAGATATTATGACATCACGCTATTGGATAACCACTCCAACCACCATTGGGGTTGCAACACTTTCACAAAAAAGGACACACTAGATAACAACCATTCTGAATTCTCTTCTTTCTCAGGGGTTATGATACAATTTGTGATTTATGGTTAAAAAATTTCTATCTTCTTATAAGGAACACTAGATTTACCTCACTACTTTCTGAAAAAATGAGATTCATCCTCAGATCCTTGAAGGAAAATATTGACACGGTCCATTGAAAGAGGTTTGATGGTTTCAGTTCGAGAGAGAAAGGTAATAGCCTTGGAAGGAAAGGATTGAGGGTGTGATCCTGAGAGTAATATAGTGTGTAAATAGTATCAGATCAACCGTTAATTTAATAACTTATGGATTTGAAAACCTAAAATACGAAAAGTGGGATAAAAAAACAAATAAAAGAGAGACGTTTTTAAATTCCAGATAAAGAAATAATTAAATATTGGTCAGTGAGACACATCAGTGAGAGACATAGATTAGTAACTATTGATGAGTCCTATTAGTTATAAATCATTAGTGAGTCATTTCGGTGAGACATCATTGGGGAGACACGATAGTGAGACATCATCACTGATTCACATCATTTAGACATCATCATTGAGTTACATCAGGGAGACATCATTTGCGAGTCCTAAAAAATTGACAATCCCTACCTCATGTTTTATGCAACTCATATTCCCCAAATTTAATGGATTAATAATAAAATCAGTTAGAAAATATTATTGGCCAATGAATTAATGATTTATTTCATGTTTTTGATAATGATCACTCATAAGTGATGTATTATATAAATGTGTTTTATTTTAGAGTGATAAACTAGATTCTTAGAAAATTAATCACACTTGTGTTGTCACAATTTATAGGGACATGTCTAAACTAATATCCATAATCAAGTAATGTAGGTTTAACCGTAAAATATGAGAACAATAGCTACCAGAAACTATTTATTCATATTTGGGAGTAGATTCAATCAAATTTTTATTTTTACAATAGCATGATACTGGATACTTTCCTAAAATGTGACATATTCCAGATAGTCTTTTTATATCTAGCATACAACCACAAAAATAAATATTAGAATAACTAATGAATTCAGAATTTTCTCCTCTAGAATAAAATGATATAATGTTAGTAGTATATATATGAGGAATTTGAAAATTCTTTCAACTATATCTCAATTAGATTATTTAGGTTTTTCTTGAAAATGTGGCCATATACACTCACTAAACATAATATCAGACAAGATAGATGTCAAGTAGAGAATAATTCAAATAACCCCTCTAAAATTTTTATGATCAACATATATTCCATTTTAATCATGATCCAATTTATAGGTGGTACTCAATAGAGTATCACTACTTTTATAATATCAAATCCAAGTCATTTCAAAAGATCACTAGTGTACATAGTATTATTAAAAATAACACCTTCTTCATTTTGAAAAAATTTAAATCCATGAATGGATTTGTGTTCAAAAATTAAAATCATTTCAAATTCAATTTTTATCATTTTTGAAATATCAATACTAAAATAAATTTTAAATGATCTAAAAATATAGTCCTAAACATAGATTTGAACCACTAAATCATATTTAGAAATATTTTTTAAAAAAATAGCAGCATTTTCTATACCTTTTGTAAAACCTTTTGAAATTAAAAATGTTCTAAACCTATCATACCATGAGCATGGTGAATTTTTGAAACCATACAATTATTTTGTTAATTTTAATACATGATTTGGAAAATGATGGTTTCTAAAACTAGGGGGTGTACAATAAAAACACACTCCACTATAAACCCGTTTTGGAATAAACTATTAATATCCTTTTGATTTATATTTAAATTGGGATGTGCTGCATATGATAACATCATTATAATGGAATCATGTCTAGAAACCGGTGAAAATGATTTTCAAAGTCAATTCATTATTATTGACTATATCCTTGTGGAAATATTCTGAGTTTATTTCTCACCATGATACCATATTCATCTAATTTTTTTAAACACCAATTTAGTTTAGGTATTTTAGATTTAATTGGGTCTATTAACAATTTTACATACCTTATTTCTTTCAAACTGATATATCTCTTCTTGAACAACCAATACCCAAAAATAATCATTGATTACAGCATTGATATTTTTAGTTTTAATTTGTGACAAGAAGGATTGGTGTTCAACCTGATTCCATGGAGATTCTCTAGTATGTGTTACCATATCTACGTCTCTAACTACAAAAACTAATGGTTGAATCTAAAGGGTTCTGAAAGATCTAGAAAAATAGTGTCTTGATATTTCTGGTTCATCTATAGGTTTAGGTTCATTATTAATAGAGTCTAGAGATTTCTTAGAAGTTGAGGAAATAAAAATTTTCTTAACATCAAAGTTAGAAGGTTTTTATCATTAAGTAATAATTGGACAGATCATCTTCAATATTTTATAAAGATTTTTTAGGTTCATGTGGATCTATTACATCAAATTTAGTATTTACAGATTCTTCCACCGAATTGGTTCTTTTAATGAATATCATATAGTCTTTTCTAGAGGTTGAATGTCCATGGAAATTCCTTAATCATTATCAGAGGAATACTTCCAAGATTATCTATTATATTATGGATAAAGACTTTGAAACCAAAAATAGTTAATTAATTAAACTAAAGACTCCTATTGTTCAATAACTCATAGTGAGTTTTTGTCCTGACCCCCTCCCCACAAAGTGTACCCCTCCTGGGACATCAATCTGATAAGGGAGATAAGGACCCCTGAGTCCCGCCTCCAGTAGGCCCCAGGTTGGAAACTAGCACCAAGGGTATAGTAAACACACAAATGGGAGGCATTACCCTCTAAGAGAACACATGCGGAAGAGAGAGATACGATAGACACCAATCAACACCAACATAAAATTGGAATATAAATGAAACCCATGTTCATATATGAAATTCCATGCAATAGTGCTACAAGTGAAAGGGAAAAACTGCAAGTACCCAAACGAAAAAAAACAGAAGCAACTACAAGCCCGAACAGCTCCAACAACTCCAAGATAGTAGAAACCAATTTGATCTCCAACCTTCTCCATGAGACATGAAAAAATGTTTTTATATACATTGGGTGAGTATAAAAATATACTCAATAGGATCCTACCCAAATCCTCTCATGCAAAATTAATGAAAGCATGCCAAAGCACAGTGAAAAACAAGCGGAACTGACTTGTCACCTAAACAGGTATACTAAGATCCCAACCTCACCATGGCTACTCTCAGCAAGTAACGCATACAAGAATATAGAATCTAGTAATGAATATCAAGGGTACCCCGCTACTACTTCCCCACTAGTTTTCCGCTTTTCCCCAATGTTTCACGTCCTAAGCATCTCTCTCTAAAAAAGGCTATCCCGCAGACACCTAGGCGAACCACCGCAATCTGCACCTTGTGCAGCAAAAATGCTTGCCAGCATACACCTCGGCGAAGCACCACACCATCCTTAAAACCAAAGTAACTAGGTAGTTTCCAGGAGCCACCACAAGTCACATAACGTTTATCATACATCGGTTATTATACCTCAAGCCATTACATCCCATACCCCTAGTAAGGATCCTCAAGACATCTCAACCTGTACATGTTACACCAATAGTATTCAATAGGATATTATATCAATAATATATGTATGTGAATAAACACAATCCATTTCATCCCTCTACACACATATATGGGGAAAACTAACCTCTGTGTCCAAAGGCACAAGCATCTTCCATGACAAGAGAGAGGGGCCAAAAGGGGTAGTAAGCAATTCATCCTCCCACTGGAATATTTGGGAAAACACCCCCAGGGCTCAGAATCCCTGGAGTGTCAGTTTCCCTTATGGATAGGGTGGAGTAGTGTATATAAACACAAAAATAATAGAATATATTATAACTCACAACCACACTATGCGCATAACCGAGTCTTAGACACAACTGCAACTAACATCTCTCAGACTCTGAGCTGCCACTTCTAAGAGTTCATATCCTAAAAGAACACAACCATTTAAAGAGCATTATTATATTTCTTCATTCCCTTTTCATCAATTCCATTGTACGTTAATTAATTCTTTGGACATAAATTAACCATGAACAAATCTACATTAAATTTCATTAGCAACACACCCAAAGTCAACTTCTCCTTCAATTAGTTTTCAACCTCTTCATTATTTTCCAGCATCTCCATCTCCATGGGTTAACACCATTTATTCAAACCTTCATTACAGAATGACTTTCCCATATTCCCATGAATTCTAGAAAATAATCATATTATACTAACTCAAGGGGCACAATACGGTGAGCAGATGTACTACCCATCGAATCATTGCCACCTATAGAAAGAGCACATACACATCCTCCCTGGAGAATCTAAACACAAAAATCACGTGGCATACACCGCACGTCTTCACATCTTTCAGAAGGAGGGTAAGCAAGACTAGCTTTCTTGAGCAGTGGGGAAAGGTAAAGGAGATAAGCAACCAATTAAAATCACCAAGCATCCAATAATAAAATCCATTCCATTCAATCATCCCTAGTGTTCTCCCAGATACCCACATGCATAAACTGATGAATCTCACCACTTTAGGTGTCATCTGCTTCCACAACCAAAAGTCTCCATGCCTCCACATATCACAACAGCCATCCAGGATCACATTACAACAAAAGCAGTAGGAGAACAAACATCACATCAATGGGATCTTGGCCCTTTAACAATCAAGATGGTAACTCATAACCCTTTTAGAAATTATCAAACAAGCAGTTCTTTAATCCTTCTTGAATTAAGAGATTTATTAAATGTAGGTTCCAAAATTTGGGAAACCTAATCAGTAAGCTATAAAAAATAAATAAACATGCTTACTACACTAATTTGATAAACATACAATTACAATAAGAACCGGATTTGTTTTCAGGAATCTTTATCATTAGCCAAACAATTATCAATTAATCCTAGTTTACGCTCTTTAATGATTTGCATCAAGAAAATCTACTAAGAAAAG
This sequence comes from Viscum album, assembly GCA_963277665.1. NCBI lineage: Eukaryota > Viridiplantae > Streptophyta > Magnoliopsida > Santalales > Viscaceae > Viscum > Viscum album. The sequence goes on from OY728123.1 coordinate 839,039,739, forward strand.
TAGGAATAGATATCACACTATCTAGAAAAACAAGAGGAAATAACATACGATTGATACAATTCCTTTATCCTATTCAAATTATTTATTATGTCAATTCTATTGTCGTCTAGTTGGATTAAACATGCTAAAAATACATTGCACGTAAAATAAATAGAAGAAACAAATACCCTTACTCAACCATTATTAACATTCATTATCAACACAATGGGTCACAATCCTCCCATCACGACAAATGAATCCCCCAAGGATGCCACGGTACGACAACACCAACCAGATACCAAGAAAACCCCATTAGAAGTATGGAGATTACATGCTATAATATGGAAAGGAAAACATGAGAAGATGAACCCCAAAATAAGGATTCTAAAACATACCTTATATCGAAGATTGATTGATATAGCTTGGTTGTATCTAAACAGAGCAGAAATAACCCTTGGAATAAGTTTGATTGTGCAACTCCTACTGGAAGGATTGAATCGTTATAGCGTCTCATAGCTGATAAAAAAGAGGAAGAACAAGGGAGAATGACATCTGGTACCTTTTTGAAGATTTAATGGGGCGATGGTCTACGATACTCTTAATTACCTATTAAAATAGGATCACATTAAACCACATGGTTTGACCATGTAAAAACATCTCGAGCCCTAGGAATAATTAATATAGGATTTTTGGCCTTTGAATCATCAATAAGAGTCCTTAAAATAATTCTTTAAATGTATTTAACGTCAAAGGAAATGTCAAAAGGGCCAAAACTGTAGCAAGGTGGAAAAACTATTCCCCTACCGTTACTGTACACCTACTAATCTATGAAATCGATTTATGAAAGCGATCTGTGAAACTGATCTGTGAAACCAATCTGTGAAACCGATCTGTGAAACCGATCTCTGAAACCGATTAATGAAACCGATCTGTGACACCGATCTGTGAGACCAATCTGTGAAACCAATCTGGGAGACCGATCTGTGAAACTGATCATTGAAACTGATATTTGATACTGTTATGTGAAACTGATCTATGAAACCGATATATGAAACACTGTACACCTACCGTCACTGTTCATAAAACTGGAAACACTGTTCATAGAACTGGAAATTTGGCAAAGTGTTGGGGATATGTCCCCTTGACCTCCCAGAACACCTCCAACACCACATTTTCACAAAGCAATCTACTGGAGAGGTCTGGGCCATTACATCAGATACCTCTCAAAACATTCTCTTCCTCGATAATTCAAAACCAACCCACAAGAAAAGAGGGGTCCGAACAACCACCCCGTATGATACCTCTCTGGGGAAAACAAACCTTAGTTGTTCAAAATCTAAAACAAAACCACGAAATCGGAGAACAAGAGAACAAAAATCCCATAATCAATCAATTTATGCATAAAATCACATCAAATGTACATAAAAAAGGATCGAAGAAAACTCATCACAACAAATTAAAACAGCTTTGGGTACTAGACACACATCTGTGACTCATGTTCCCAGGTACTCTCCTCCATGACACCATGTCACCATAAGACAGGAACTAAGGGGATAGAACATCCACAAAACATCTTCTCTTGGTGATATTGGATCTCTACATGTCGCTCCTCAATGGTTGAATCATCATCAAAATCAATCTCTCCCCAATCGATGATGTGAGAGTCATCATGAAGATAACAATAGAGCTGTGATACATTAAAAACATCATGTATACGACTCATCTGTGGGGGAAGTGCTACACGATACGCCACATCTCTAACACAAGATAAAACCTCAAAAGGCCCAACAAACTAGGGATAAAGTTTACTTCCGTGACAAATCCTTCGATGCCCATGACTGGGAGTCACCTTCAAAAACACATGATCCCCAACATTAAACTCCAAGTGTATCCTCCTTTGATCAGCATATGATTTCTGACGATCTTGTGTGGTCTTCATCCTCTCACAAATCACCTGGACCATCTCTATTGTATCCTGCACTAGTTCCAGTCCGAGAATTGTGGTCTCTCCGACCGCAGCCCAACACAATAGAGAACGACAAGGCCGACTATACAAGGCTTTAGACGGCACCATACTGATGGTGGAGTGATAACTATTATTGTAAGAAAACTCTTCCAAGGGTAAATTCATCATCAATGAACCTCCAAAATAATTAACACAAGAGCGTAACATGTCTTCAAGAGTCTGGATGGTTTGCTTAGTCTGAACATCCATTTGAGGATGAAAAGCAGTGCTAAGGCATATTTGAGAACCAAAAGCATGTTGGAGACCTCTCCACACCCTGGAGGTAAAACGAGGATATCGATCAGAAATGATCGTCCTAGGGACTCTATGAAGTCTCACCACCTCCTCTAGATACTACCTCAACAAGACATCCACTGAGCTCGACACCTTGATCACTATGAAGTGGGCCAATTTTGTTAGGTGATCCACTACCACCCAAATAGCATCATGTCCTCCCAGAGCTCGAGGTAAACTAGAAACAAAGTCCATTGAGATATCCTACTACTTCCTCTGAGGATTATATAATGGCTGGAGTAGACCACCAGGGACATGGTGTTCGACCTTCACCTTCTGGAAAACTAAACATCGAGACACAAACTCTGCAGCCACACGATTCAGACCTGTCCACCAAAACTAACTCCTCAAGGATTGGTACATCATTGTCACGTGAGGATGTACTGCTAAAGGGGAACTGTGGAACTCTTTGAGGACCGTCTCACACATATTCATGAGAACAAAAATCATTCCATGATACAACAATAAGTGTTGGTCATCCCCCGACTAACCATCAGGGGACTCACCACAAACAACTTGGTCTGTCCAAACCTCCACCTCTAGATCCCCCAACTGGGACTCTTCCTCCTTCTGCACTAGGGATGACTATACCGTCATCTGAAAAAGACAACCTCTACCCCCGAATTCTCCCATATCAATTTGCAATGCTGACAGTTCTTCCATTACTCTTTAATAATCACCAAATTCTCGCACAACATCACTAAGTGAGTTTCGGCTCAGCGCATCAGCTACAACATTCCATTTTTAAGGTGTATAAGATATTTTGAAGTTTTATACTTGCATGAACTCCATCCAATGACACTGTCACAAGTTCAAGTCATGTTTGGAGAAAACATAACTCAAACTCTTATGACCGGTGAAAGCCACAATTCTCTCACCAATGAGGTAATGTCCAACAACTTCAATGAAAAAAACACAAATGACAACTCAAGATCGTGAGTGGTATAGTTATGTTCATGAGGACGTGACTGCCAAGACCCATAAGAAATAACCGACCTCTGTTGCATGAGGAAACATCCAAACCCTAGATGCGAAGAATCGTAGAAAACATCAAATTGAACTTCCTTGGCCAGAAGACAATGAACTGGAGCACTTACTAACTTCTCCTTTAGATAATCGAAAGCTGCCTGACACTGATCAGTCCATAAGAACGCTTGATCATTCTTCGTCAAAGTTGTGAGAGGAGTCGCAACTCAAGAGAAATTGGCTACGAACCTCCTGTAGTAGCCTGCGAGACCAAGGAAACTTCCCACCTCTGATACTATCTTGGGGGCTTCCTAAGACACGGGTGCTTCTATCTTCGATGGATCCATAGCTAATCCCTATTGGGACCCAACATGGCCCAATAAACGGATATCTCGAGCCCAAAACTCACACTTAGAGAACTTCCCAAACAACTTATGTTTACGAAGAACTCCCAAAATAGCACGTAGATGCTCTGAATGGTCCTCTTCAGATGTGGAGTACACAAGGATGTCGTCGATGAAAACCACCACAAACATGTCCAGGAACTCACAGAACATAGTATTCATCAATCCCATGAACACAGCTGGAGCATTAGTCACGCAGAACGACATTACAACGAACTCATAATTCCCATGACGACAACGGAAAGTAGTAATCGAGATATCCTCATCATTCACACACATTTAATGATATCCTGACCACAATTCAATCTTCGAGAACCAACATTCACCCTTCAGTTGATTGAATAAGTCATCAATCTGTGGAAGAGGATAAAGATTCTTTATTGGCACTTTTTTCAAGCAATGATAATCGACACACAACCAAAAACTACTTTCAGCCTTCTTCACGAACAAAACGGATGCACCTCATGGTGACACACTTGGTCATACAAAACCAAACTGTAACAGACCATCATGCTGTATATGTTGCTCTCATAACTCATAAGGGGCCATCCTATATGGATACATGGAGATAGGAGACGCCCCTGGCTGTAGCTTGATCCCAGACTCGATCTCTCATCAAGGGGGTAATACTACAACCTCTTCTGGAAAGACATCAGGGTAGTCCTCTATGGCCCTAGGAAATGCCAACTGCTGAACCTCTTATGAACTCATCATCATCTCACCCATCATGGATAATAAGGATGGAATGCACCTATGACCCATCCAAGGATATCGCTCACCAACAAACACCACTTTCTCTTTATCCGCACCAATGAATACTACCTTCTTCCTGATGGAATCCACAATATCCTACACCAAATACAGCCAATCCATGCCGAGGATGACATCATATGGTTGTATTCGTAATCATAGGAAATCTCCCCAAGAGAGTTGTTTCCCCAACACTAACTCACAGTCTCTACATACTTCAAACATTCAACTCGACCTCCAACGGGCGTATTCAACGCCAAGGGCACTGGAAGCCTCTCTACCTCAAGTCCCAAAGCATGGACAAGGGTAGGTGATATAAAAGATTGTGTCACTCTTGAATAAAAGAAGGCATACACCAAGGTAGAAAACAAGAAAAGGGTACCTTGACTGACGTCTGGCTCGTTTGGTGTTGGCAACGCTAGGGCATGAATCAGGCCACAACCTCCTCTATGGCCTCTCTGACCCTGATGACAACCACCACCACGGCCGCGCTATGCTCTATGAGGACTGGGAGCATCATGGGGTTTTAATATACCTTACCCATCTACCCTCTAATGATATAAAGTTGGCACAACTGCCTGTTGCTGCCTCGGCTGGAACAACCTCAATGGAGGAACCTGGAGCGTAGCGCCTGGTGCAGAATGATCGCTCGGAATGGTTGGGCACTCCCTCTGTTGTTGGCTATGGCCACCACAATACAAATAAGCCACAGATCCCGTTCCATAATCCTAAGAGTTGTTGCCTCTAATGAAACGAGATTTGAAGGGCTGGGACCTACCCCCGGCTGAACGGAAACTCTTCTGCCCTGAAAATCGAAAACCTCGGACCATAGCTCTACTTCGTTAGGAATCATGTTGATTCCCCACTCATGATGATCCAGTACGGGCCAAAGTACTCTCAACAACCTCTGACCTCACCAGCAACATAAGATATGTCTTCCGCATAAATGGGGTGGACTGGTACTGGATCTCTGGATGCAAAGCCTCCTCAAAGTTCCTCACCCTGGCCTCCTCATCTGGTAACAGGTCAGAAGCATTTCGTAAAAGGTTCCTGAACAGATTCAAAAAACTCGAACACTCGAGCTCCCCTATCAAAGGTTTAGAAGCTCCTGGCGACTAGACACCTTTGCAGTTGAAGAAAGAAACTCGACTCTAAACATATCTCTGAACTCCTCCCATGAGATCACTGACTCGTCACGATCCCCGAGGATTAAAAACCACTACTGCCTCGTTGCTCCACGCAGCATCGTCACAACTAAGGACACCTAGTGATCCTTCAGAGCATGGATCAAACTGAAGCCTATATCGACCTCCTCCAACCATTCTTCCATGACTGCATCTAAAATGGATCCCTCATAATTCTCCAGACTCTGGCACTGAATCTCTCGGAGTGTCTTCCTCCATGTCTCGTCATTGTAAACCTCTACCCAGCAGTGATCTTCTTCCAAAACCTGCTAGGATTCTTCTATGTGAGCTTGACGAGGACGTCGACCTAGAGCCATAGCTACAAAATAACAAACACATTGTGCTCCAAAACCTAGAATAAGGTAGACTCAACATCAATTAGTTAATTGTTTTCTTTTTTTCATTTTAGGTTAACCAATCCTATGGTCTACCCATTCAAACACAGGCACAAAGAAAAGATGATTCATGATCCTCTCCTAGGCCTCTACCCTAAAACTAGTATCACCTTGTTTAGTAGCCATTTTAAACTTAAATATCAATACATCAGATCATAGGGGGCCCTAAATGCCTATGTCTCAGCCGGTCTCCAGTGTTTACCTCACTTGCTGAACATGAATGACACTGTTACCAACCCATGCAACCTCACCTGTGCCTAACTCCAAGCTCCATCCTATCCCTCAACCTCCATATGATACCACTCTGTCACGACCCCCTCCCCACAAAGTGTACCCCTCCTGGCCGGCAATGTGAGAAGGGAGATAATGACCCCCGAGTCCTGCCTCTAGTAGGACCCGGGTTGGTGATTAGCACCGAGGGTATAGTAAACACACAAATGGGAGGCACTACCCTCTATGAGAACACATGAGGAACAGAGAGATAAGATAGACACCAATAAACCCCAACATAGAACTATAATATAAAATAAACACATGTTCATATATGAAATGCCATGAAAAAGTGCTACAACTGAAAGGGAAAAACCCCAAGTACCCAAAAGAAAATAAAATAGCACCAGCCCGAAGACCGAACTGCTCCTGAAACTCCAAGCTAGTAGAAACCAATTTGATATCCAACATGCTCCAAGTGACCAAGAAAATAGATCATATATACATGGGGTGATTATAACATTATACTCAGTAGGATCCTCCTCGAAGCCTCTCATTCCAAAGTAAAGAAAGATTGCTAAGGCACAATGAACAACTAGTGAAACTAACTTGTCACCTAAACATGTATACTAAGTTCCCAACCTCACCATGGCTACTCTCACCAAGTAATGCATACAAGAATATATCATATAGTAAAGAATATCAAGGGTACCCTGCTTCTACTTCCCCGCAGGTTTTTTGCTTTGCCCCAATGTCGCACGTCCAAAGCATCTCTCTCAAAAAAAGCTTTCCCGCAGACTCTTGGGCGAAGCACCACAATCTAAAACTTGTTCACCACAAAGGATAGAACGCAGACACCTGGGCGAAGAACCCCACCATCCTCATACACAATGTAATCAGGTAGTTTCCAGGAGCCACCATAGCTCAAATAACATGAATCGTACATCGAGTATTATTCCTCAAGCCATTGCAGCCAATACACCGAGTAAGGATCCTCATGCCATCACAGCCTATACAAGTTACAACTATAGTATTACATAGGATACTATATCCAGAATATGTGTGTGTGAATAACCACAAGCCATTACAGCCCTCTCCACACATATATGGGGAAAAATAATCGATGTTCCCAATGGCACAAGTATCTACCAAGAGAAGAACGCTGGGCCAAAGGGGCCAGTCATCCATTCATCCTCCCACCGGAATGTTGGGAAAAACACCTCCCAGGGCTCAGAATCCCCGGGGTGTCAGTTTCCATTACTGATAGGGTGGAGTAGTGTATAGAAACACAAAAAGTACAAAATATATTATAACTCACAACCACACTATGGGCATAACCTAGTCTTAGACACAACTACAGATAACGTCTCTCAGACTCAGAGCCGCCACTTCTAAGACTAGATAACCTATAAGAACAGAAACATTTAAAGAGATTTATTATATTGCTTCGTTTCCTTTTTATCAATTCCACTGTATGTTAATTAATTCATTATACATTAATTAACCATGAACAAATCAACATTAAATTTCATTAGCAACACAACCAAAGTCAACTGCTCCTTCATTCAGTTTTCAACCTATTCATTATGTTCCAGTATCTCCGTCCCCATGGGTTAACAACATTTATTCAAACCTTCATTACAGAATTACTTTCCCATATTCCCAGGAATTCTAGAAAAGAATCCTATGATAAAAACACAAGGGGATCAATACGGTGAGTAGATGTACTACCCGTAGAATCTTTTCTACGTATAGAAAGAGCGAAGACCCATCCTCCCGGGAGAAGCTAAACATAGAAAGCACGTGTCATACCCCACGCGTCTTCACCTCTTTCGGAAAGAGGGTAAGCAAGACCAGCTCCCTTGAGCAGTGGAGAAATTTAAAGGAGATACGAAACCAATTAAAATCACCATGCATACAACAACCAAATATATTCCATTCAATCGTCCTTGGTGTCCTCACCGACACCCACATCCATAGACCGATGCATCTCGCCACTTTAGGCGTCATCTGCTGTCAAAACCAAAAGTATCCATGCCTCCAAATATCACAACAACCATCCGGTTTCACATTAATCCTCAAGAAGTAGGAAAACAAACATCACATCAATGGTCTCTTGTCCCTTTAACAATCAAGAGGGTAACTTAGAACCCTTTTAGAAATTATCCAACAAGTAGATGTTTAATCCATCTTGAATTAACAGATTAATTAAATGTAGGATCCAAAATTCGGGAAACCTAATCAGAAAGTAATCACAAAAAAATAATCATTCTTATTGCACTAATTTGATTAACATCAAATTAAAAAAACAACCAGATTCGTTTTCATGCCTCTTTAACTTTATCCAAACAATTATCAATTAATCCCAATTTACGCTCTTTACAGATTTGCATCAAGAATAAATGCTAAGAAAAGCAGGCATAGATATCACAATATCTAGCAGAACAAGAGGAAATAACATACGATTGATACAATTCCTTTATCCTGTTAGAAGTATTTATTATTACAATTCCATTGTCATCTAGTAGGATTAAATATGGTAAAAATATAGTTGCACATAAATGAAATAAAAGCAACTAATCCCCTACCTCAATAATTCTTAACGTTCTTTCCCCACAAAACGGGTCACAATCCTCCTCTCGCGACAACTGCATCCACTTGAGGATTCCACGGTACTACAACACCAACCAAACCCCATGAAAAACCCATTAGAATCATGGAGATTACATGATATAATATGTAAAGGAGAAAAGTAGAAGTTGAACCCCAAAAGAACGATGATATAACATACCGTATATCAAAGATTAATCGATACAGCTTGGTTGCATCAAAACAGAGCAGAATCAATCCTTGGAGTAAAGTTTCATTGTGCAACTCCTACGAGAAGGATTGAAAGGTTCTAGTGTCTCATAGCTGATAACAAATAGGGAGAACAAGGGAGAATAATATCTCATCCCTTTTTAAAGATTTAATGGGGCGACAGTTTAAGATACTCTTAATTCTCCATTAAAATTAGATCGCATTAAACCACGCAGTTTGACCAAGTAAAAACATCCCGAGCCATAGGAATAATTAATATAGGATTTATGGCCTTTTAATCATCTTTACGAGTCATTAAAATAAGGCTTTAAATGTTTTTTACGTCAAAGGAAACGATCTATGAAACTGATCTATGAAACTGATCTATTAAACTGATCTATGTAACCAATCTGTGAAACCGATCTGTGAAACTGATTTATGAAACCGATCTGTGAAACTGATATGTTCGTAAAACTAGAAACACTGTTCAGAGAACTGAAAATATGGCAATGTGTTGGGGATATGTCCCCTTGACCTCCCTGAACACCTCCAACACCACATTTTCACAAAGTAATGGACCAGAGTGGTCTTGGCCATTACTGTTTTCTTATGTATAAGACTAATAGAAACTATATTAATTATATAACAATATTTATTCACATATTCTACCGAAAAATAAATTGGTATGTTATACTCAATAAAATAGTTCGAGAAATTTCATATAAGGTTCTATTCTATCTTTTTATAACTCTATATTTATGCAGTGTCCTAGGTGATAATATTTTATGATTATAGGAGTTTTGTGAGAATAATGTTTCAAACCCTTTGTTTTGAAACTCACAACCATGATCTCTTATTAGGGATTTAATTCTAAGGTCACTAAATGTTTCTACAAT